>JAHTLZ010000129.1:59763306-59818895 GCA_023846285.1 Phrynocephalus versicolor
ATAAATAAATAAATAAATAAATAAATAAATAAATAAATAAATAAATAGCTTCCAGATGTAGCATCTATGTATTTCAAGAGTCAAGAGGAAGATATTTTACTGGTCTAAACCTGCCACCTAGTGGCAAAGGAAGAAAAGGAACAAAGAGAACATCAATTCTAATATGTAATATACAATAGACAATTTACGGTAACTGGAAATTTAACTGGAATTGCCAACATTTCTTCACTCACTTTTAGTGGTGAGTTAGAGTTGCTTCTACGGGATGCTTTTATTCTACTTTGTCTCAAATGCAAAGTTTTATGGGGATGATACAGGTAAGGTCGTCTTCGTTATGAAAGCCTCCTATTTGTCAAATTTTATCTACCACTTCCATTTTTTCCCTTATGGGAGTAAAAAACTGTTAAGGAGGAAAACCCTGAAGCTGATTCCACATGGGACAAAAATCTAGAATCCACTGTGACTTGTTCAATCATCCTACACAATATTTTCTCAGTGGTAATGCTGGGTGCCCTCCATGGTTGTTGTCTGTAATACAATACTACTGTGTCTCAGTCCTGTAATACTACCGTGGACATTCTCAGTCCTGGGAAATCCTACTGTGTTTTCCTAGTGGCCCCCCCCCCCCCACAAACACGAGCAGTTAGCAAGCATTACACAGCTATTCCATTCCTTTCACCTTAATTAATTTTCCATGATTAATTTTCCATGATAAAAAAAATATGGCAGCGAAAATGACAAGAAAACAGAGCAAGATTCAAAGTAGAGTCCTTATCACCTGGAACTCTTGTAGCATCCAGGGCATGGGGCAAGGTGATGGTGCACTTCAAGTTTTGTGAGGAAACCAGTATGGATGAAAATCAGTAATTTTTTAAAAAATCAGATTGATTTAAACCATGATTTAAACCACAATTTAAATTAAAAAAAATTTGAAAATATTTTTTAAATTTTTTAAAAAACATTTTAAATATTTAAATTATCAAAAACAACTGATTTTAACAATTTATATCTGAAATAAATTGTGAATTAAATTAATTTGATTTACATCAAATCAACCCTGCTGGAAACACCAGATCGTATGACTTTTTCTAAGAGAAAAAGAGTGAACCTCTCTTTGGACGCCTTGGCACGTCTCATGTTTTTTTAAAGAAAAATTATTTTGCAATTATCTATCATACAACTGAGTTTACCATCACAGCTCAGCCCTGCAGATGTAATTGAAAAGTATACTTACTGTCGTTCTCATAATTAAAAGTCTCAACTCCCCCTCGCCATATTTCCACTTTCTCTTTGGGCTTTCACCTTCCATTCTGCACATAGTCAGTAGAATCTACTGTGCAGCAGGTGGATGAAGAGGTCCTAACCAATTTCAGACTTTGCTGTTGATAAAAAGCATTCTGTAGTAACCACTATCTTACCTGATAGAAAGTCACTGATTTCATGACATCCAATCCTGGTCTATGTAAGTGAAGGCCATAGTGGCAGATAATTAAACAGCTGCAGTTTCTCCCTGCACACTCCTGACTACAGTTCACCATATGATACATGAAAACATTACTGCGTTAGTGGTAGCTCAGCATGGTGGCTGATATTTCATGGGAGTATGAGGGTGGAAAGAAAGATGTGAAGAAGCTGGGGGGAAAGCAAGGGCATAACATATCTGTTGGAAGTTTCTTTAATTGCAGCTCCTTAATGACTAACAGATGGTGTAAGTTTTCATAGCCTGCAATCCAAGAAAACAGAAGCTATGATGAACTTGTTTGCTCTTAAGGTGCCACAAGATTTTTTGGTGTCTTGTGTGACAGTTTAAAGGCCAATGTATTTATTAAATCATAAACTGTTGTGGACTCCTTCCAAATGGTTATCTCCTACTCAGTTACACCTTGGCATTCAGAGTCAGTCAAGATAGGAGAAACTACTGGCTCAATATGCCAGTAATGACAATGATTATGAGTACTGTTGCCACTTAAAAGTATAAAATGCTTAATGACTGCACAGTAAAATAAAATGGCAAGTTACTGCCTGGAGCCTACAGTCTAACAATCAAATTAAAAAAGAATGGGGGCAGAGACAGGATGATGAATAGGAAACAGTTTGAAAACTACCCTGTAAGGTACAAGGAAGTGCTTGTCAATTACCAGAATTAGAGGCTGTACATAGAAGGGCTCAGCAAAAGAGGTATGATTTTCAAGCAACGTCTAAAAAATAGAGTATAGTAACATAACAGAAATGAGAATATAATGACTTCCCATTGTAAGCGGAATTAAGAGATCAGGGAAGCAGCCAGGAACATTAATGAGAGATTCAGGAATTCTACAGAAGTTTTCTATGTGCCTGTTTATTTATATACTAAGTAAGATATTTATTAAAACATTTCTGGCATGGACAGAAGCAACATAGCAATTTAAAACAATATGAAACAACGTAACAATCTAAAACTATTTAAGATGATGTGAAATGACTTGAAATGATTTAGAAATCCCATCTGCCTACCTGGAGAGAAAAGTTACTAGGTTATTTTTTTCCTAATTTTTCTTACATTACCCTAAAAGGGCACTTCAACTTCTCACTGAAAAACTTTTCACCAGCACAAAAAATCTCCACCAAAGCTGAAATCCAAGCAACATAACACTCCCTCACTAGCAACTTGGGACATGGAAAATAACTACTTTGAAACAACCTCTTGGCCATTATATGCATACCAAATTAAATCTAACCTCTCGATCAAACATATCTAATTTCACCTAGGATATACTAACCAGATCACCAGATATGACCCCCACCCGTTATACACACAGGGAGTTGAAGGGTTCATGTTACATTGTTACTCAGAACCTAATAATGAAAGACAAAATAGCAAATACATATATACTGTCCCTTTGTAAAGGATCCTCGTATATATAAAATCTTTTTCACATGGTTGCTCACATGTGTTCTCTATGAAACCACCGTGACAACTTCCTATGCATATATGTGTGTGTGTTTGTGAAATGCAATCTACACTTGATAAAATCCTCTCTTCTATACATTTTTATCTTCTTTTGAAAGTGCACATGCATATTTTGCATTCAGGATAGGTATCCCAAGTATAAAACACAAAGTGCAAAGAACCTATATATTTTGCTGAAGCCCAAAGAGCAGTACTAATTGTGTGGGGAAAGCAAATCCATTAAATGCAGGGACAATAAGCAGGATCGGCCCTGGTTAGTACTTGGATGGGAGACCACCAGGGAATACCAGGTGCTGTAGGCGCCTGGAGTAGGGACTAGCAAAGCACTCCAGTATTCCTGCCAAGAAAACTCCATGGACATGGGGTCATGAAGAGTCAGTCATGACTGTCATGACACAACACACACACACACACATGAAGAAGTATAGGATCCAGACTCAAAACAGACACAGTGAAATCAGGGCAGTTTACATGAACCAAGAAAATCTTAAGAGCAATTTATTTTAATTAATCTTCTAACAAATATAATTTGCATCCAAGATACAACTGTTGCCAGATCTTTATCCATCTTTTCAGCCACTGCACATTGCTCACATGGTCAAACAAATCTCACAAAGTTTCAATCTAAAAATATTTGTGCTTATATTTTGAGCATCTTGGCTGCTCTTCATCCCTAAGGATATAAACTCATTTTACAACATACCTGATAAAGAAACAAACTTCATCACTTCTGATGATCGAGAACATTTCAAAGATGATAACTATTTTTAAAAATCCAGTATTCCCTGTATTCCAACTCATTTTAATTGTTCTGCCTTTCTACTGTTATCACAGCCAGAAAGCAAATGTTGCAGGAATGGGTGCTGCAAATTAAATCCACACAACCAGGGTTTTAATTTTCAGTGTTCTGACAGTTGTTTACATTTCTGTGTTTCAGCACTATTATGGGTTGGAACAATACATTTTCTCAGTCACATGTGTTGTACTTGAACAGGAAGTGGGGAGCAGTGGGATTGTAGAAGGTAGGTTTCCTGTTGTACAGGCTGCAATATATACAAACGCAATCTTTCACGCTCAGCAGAGTTTTGATGAAAAGGTCATCACCCTATAAAGGAAAGTGAAGCTGAAGAAAACACAAGTTATTTATCAATTTTAAAAAACAAAATTAATGCTGCCAACTGTCTCAGTGTCACAGGGACCCAGTCAAGAGAACAAGGGCTATTTATACATATGTATATATAAAAGTCTCTACATCTAGCACAGAGATTCAAACATGATAGTATGCTGAGTTATAGTGCCAACAATGAGATATGGGATACCATGCAGCAGAAAAGATGGGTTCACAACATACCATGAAGACAAAGCACACAGACAGGAAAATACAGTTTGATCTGCTGTATATTCACAATTTATCAGTTTGGGGTTCTCCACCTGAACTACTATAATAATCCAGAAGACAATCTGCAGGAGTTCAGCAAGGCAACATGAGAGATTTTAGCTTGCACAGAGTTGCAAAAGGATTAACACTAAAAAGGCACCCATCAGCAATCTCCACTTCTCTTTCTCTCTTTTATTTAATCCTCCTAAGTAGCCTTAGTGATAGTATGTTCTAGCATTGAGCTGAAACCTTTTGAAAAAACAAGAAACGATGTGGAGACTTACGATGCTTGGTTGAGGAGAACTGACACACCAGTGAGCATCCTTTTGCACTGGATTAGGTAACCACAGTGGGCAGAAAGCAGACAAAAGGAATGTTGAACTAATCAACAAAAAAGACACTTCGTCACATTAAGCTTTGCATCATGTAGGCACCAGGATTTAATTCCAATGCATCTGTGCCAGATCTGATGCATATTACCACGTAAATGGCTGATACAGTTCCTCAGAGTCTGTCATTATTACTACTCCAGTGCATACACATTCAAATACTGTATTAAAAGAAAGTAATATTAAAAAAGTGACCAAAATAAATACAGCAAAATCAAAAAGTGTCCCTTCAGCTGACTTAAAGACATCGTTCCATAAGTTATTAAGACAGAGGGATGTTTTGGGGGTACAGATATATTAATTTTGGATCTCCTTGCATTTAATCTTGAAGGTTCCTGTGATTTCCACATATTTTACGGATCCAGTATTGCAACTAGTAGTTATCTCAAGAGGGCATCTTGAATTTGTTATAACAAATTGTTTCTTGATTACACAGATGCAAGAGTATGTGATAACTTTTATTGGGCTACTAAAAATAAAACAAACAGTAGCCTTTTGTTGATGAAATCCACTTCCTCGGGCTCTAAGCACGCCTGCTTCACCGATGGTACTGAAAAATTGTCTATAATCTTATATATCCGGTAGAGACTATCAGTTTGTCTTGTGAGGCTTTCAAGGAGCCCAGTCCATCAGATTT
Organism: Phrynocephalus versicolor; assembly: GCA_023846285.1. Classification (NCBI taxonomy): domain Eukaryota; kingdom Metazoa; phylum Chordata; class Lepidosauria; order Squamata; family Agamidae; genus Phrynocephalus; species Phrynocephalus versicolor. Next base: position 59,768,661 of record JAHTLZ010000129.1, read on the forward strand.
GTTATGTTTATCATCTCATCCTCAGTACTTGTACATTTTTGAGCTGTCTACAGGAATACCATATGCTGCAATTTTAAAAAAATTCTATGTCTGTGTTCAACTGTATAGTCTCTTGCATGTTTATTGCTGTTGTCATGTGTTATCAAGTTGCCTCTGACATAGGGCAACCCTGTGAAGGATCAATCTCCAAAATGCACTGTCCCTAACTGCCCTGCTCAGCTCCTGCAGGCTCAAGTCTGTGCCCAAAGTAGGTCAGCTTCAACATTTTTGCCTCCAGATGCAGTTCAGGATTGATTTGATCCAAGACATAAGACCAGCCTTGCTGGAACAGGCCACAGCCCATCTAGTCCAGCATTCTGTCTCATACAGTGGCTCACCATTTGCTTCAGGGTATTCTCAAGCAGATGTCTTAACCTGCTTAGGATTCCCTGCAAATGGTATTCAGAGATACACAGTGGTACCTTGTATAAAGTAATTAATTCGTTCCAAATGAAATTATGTTAAGAAAATTTTCCTTTATACAAATTTCCATAGGAATGCATTGAAAACGGAATGATTCCATTTTTATGTTGTACGGATTTTCCCCATAGGCGATTATGTTAAGCAAATTTCCCCTATCTCTGGATTTTTATGTTGTACAAATTTTATGTTATACAAGCTGTTTGTTATACAAGGGTCCACTGTATCCTGCCTCTCTCTCCAACCCAGAGGTTGTCCTTAGGCATCCAGAACGATAGCCATTGATACCCATAAATAATAAACGGGACTCACACTTCTACCCACAAACGTTGGGCCACAACAAACCTATGCTTTGGACTTCCAGGTCCAAGCACACAGCCACGATGGCAAGTGATAAAGGATCATGAGACTTGTAGTCCGCAATCGCCTGGAGTGCCAAAAAGTTGCCCAAACCCATACATTCCGTAATCCTTGACCAATTTTACAGGAAGGCACTTTAGGGCTGACCCCTCCGCCGGAGCCCCGTGAACCTCCGTCTATCTCCTCTCCTCCAGAAAGCCACCAAGGGACCCAAGACGAAGTTCACAGCGGCATGGGCCTCCAAGGACTACAAGCCCCACAATTCCTTTCGCAGCGGCGCATGCTCGCCACCGCCCATGGATCCAAGATGGCAGACCCAGGGACCGGCGGGTCTAGTAGCTCAGGCACGGTAAGGCTCGGTTCGGAGGGAACCATTCCTTTTGTTTCTGTTTGTGTGGGGGGCGACCCGCCCGGAAAGCCCACGCGCACGCCTTCAGCCGGGCATCGGCCGCGGACTCCCACGGCGGGCTTCTTTCTTCACGGGAGAGAAGGGCGCGAGGCCTGGAACACGGGGCGAGGCTCCGGTCGGGATTGGAGAGTCCGAAGAGGCGGACGGCGCCTGATTTGCTGCTCCCTTTTGCTCCTTATTGGGCGCGGTAGCTGCCCATCACCCTTCAAACCGTTCTGAATTGGTTGTGCGCGCGCGTGTTGGGGGTGGGTTCATTTTTTCTGGCGCTCCGTTTTAGCGGCGCTGGTGGGGGTTGGGGTTGGGGTTGGGGTTGGGGCGGGCAAATGGGAAATCCCTCGCGTTTCATTTGCAAAAAAACATGACTACGAACAGGAAAGGGGACGAGCAGTTTTAGGCGTGGGCCCGCCGTTTCTGTCGCCCCTCCCTTTCTAGGCCTGATGGGAGTTGTAGTCCAAGCACATCTGGAGGGCCATGTGCTGACGGGAAGCCAGCCAAAGGGCGCGCCCCGCTTAGTTTCCCTCTTACATTTCTTGAAACAAGGCGGTGCCACTTGGCACGCATGCCCTGCCACCCCCGGCCAGCTCTAGGGTTGCTGGACCTGATCCACGAGCTATTTTTACTCACCTGAGTGAGAATATGTTGGCTGCGCTCATAGTTGTGGCCTCATTTCCAGAACTGTCATTTTGGAAACTATTCTGTTGGTGTCCGGAAGCTGATATTTTGGACTGCAGTTGCTACTGGATGACTAAATTTCATTTTCTAAATCCCAGTCCATTATTCTATGTGCTACATAACAATGGCTCAAGTGTTTAAGCCAGGAAAAATAGAGGATCCTGTTTCACTTACTGCCTTTCCTAAAATACACAGTAATAGTCATACTAATTATGTAGACAGAAAACAATGCCTTGTCAGAATCTAAGATATTTGACTATGTTTTGAACTTCCGGGCAAATATTTCTTTAACCTCGAAGGGCTGCCCTGCTTCAGTCACCTGCTCTCTATACTGTATATACCAGTGATGGCACACCTTTTAGAGACTGAGTGCCCAAACTGCGTTTCAGAACCCACTAATTTTTCACAAATGCCAATACAGCAATTTAACCTGAATACAGGTGGCTGTGAAGGGGCGATGTCGGGTGCCCACAGAAAGGGCCCGTGCCATAGGTTTGCCAACACTGGTAAATACCTTAGTATCACATAAGGTGGCAAACATGCAAAGTGTTCTGCTTATATACCGCCCCATACTACTACAAGTAGTCTCTGGGCGGTTTACAATTTTATAGAGTGCAGGCTACACATTGCCCCCCCCCCCAGCAAGCTGCGTAGCTCTCCAGATGTTAGACTGCATTCCCATCAGCCTTGGCAGCAATTCCAGTGGTGAGGGATAAGGGGAAGTCACAGCGCAGCAGTACCAGAAAGACTACATGGTCCCATTCTCTTGGCTATTTGTTCCCCACAACCATCACATGCATTTTCTTGCTTTTCTTCTGTTTGAACAGCGCTCAGGTGGTAAACACTCAACAACCCCAGCCGACAATTATTATTTGGCTCGAAGAAGGACACTCCAGGTCGTGGTCAGCTCACTGCTGACAGAGGCTGGGTTTGAGAGTGCTGAAAAGGCTGCTGTGGAAACACTGACAGAGATGCTTCAGAGCTGTGAGTACTCCCAGCTGTGTAACACTGTTTTCAGTTAGAAAACTAATGCCATTTTCCAAATATTAGATATGTTAGTCTGAAGAAACAGAAGCCCTTCTTAAAGACAGCAGTAATCCCAGATCCTTCCAATTCACTATGCTCTGCAGCTCCAAACAGAAGGAGAGTTTCTTTTAGTTCCATTGGCTACTGTTGCTGCAATTTGGGAACTGCCCACGTAACATGGCAGGTCAGGAAAAAGGGAAGGCAAGAACTGCATTGATTTTATACTAAATCATAGGAATCTCAGATTATTATGCTGAAGACTGATTAGAACATAGCATGGCAATTCTTTCAGCTGTGTTCATGCATAAAGCTAAGCCATGATTTCTTTTAACTATGGCTTTCTGAGCAAGGCATAGTCTTTCTTGCAGGCAAGCAGCATGGTCATGGCTTGTTTGGCCAGTTCTGGTTTTTTTCCCTCATCTCTTTTTGCAAGTTTCAAATAGTAACCCAAATATTCTAGCTGTAGTAAGGATATGACTTACCTATGTGTTTATAATCATAATAATAAATAATAATAACTTTATTTTTATGCCGCCTTTCTCCCCAAAGGCACCCAAGGCGGCTTACAACAATTCAGAAAAATACAATAAAAGCAATACAATGTAAAAACAACACAATACCTATAAAATACTATAAAAATACTATACAATATAATGCAATAAAAACAAGATTTATAGATGTTTCTGTACACTTGTTTATTTTATGGTACCTTTTACCTGTATTTTGGAACTTTTTATGGAATACAGGCATGAAGCTTATAGGTTCATTTTTGTAGAATGTATTTTTTGCTTGTATGTTTGAGTGTGAGAGGGAGAGAAACTTGTCATATGCAGTTCCAGTGAATTATGTTTTTATTGGATCTTCCTGGTTATTTGTGCATGTGTGTTGGGGGTTGTAAGTAATTTTTTGTATGGTATATGGTGTTTATTTCTCTGAACATCACCAGCTTTCCTTCTGTGAAATGGGCATTTGCTGTGCCCTGTAAAAATACATATGCAATTTAGAAGTCAGATCTCTTCTTTGTAATAGGGAAGTGTTGGGTATGTATGAGAGGTTGTTTCCAAAGAAAATGAAAAAGGTTTGAAGGCAAAACAAGAAAGGTTGCTGCTGGTAGATAGTTGATGATTAGCAGAGAAACCTAAATTCCTAAATTCAAGATTGGACTAATAGAAATAGGTAAGTTACTGTATTTTTCAGGTATTTATTTATTTATTTATTTATTTATTTATTTATTTATTTATTTATTTATTTATTTATTTATTGGATTTTTATACCACCCATCTGGCAGCGAGGCCACTCTGGGCAGTTTACAATAATTAGTCAATACAATAGAGTACAATATAAACACATATAATTCATACAGTAAAATCAACAACATAAAATACAGTAAAATCAGCTAAAAACTTGTTTTAGTGGGTGAACAGTAAATTTGCATTATATTTGAGTGAATGCCTGCTTAAATAAATCATTTTTAATAGTTTTTTTAAAACAGTCAAAGAGGGAACCAGGCAGATTTCCGGTGGAAGGTTATTCCACGGACCAGGGGCAATAGCAGAAAAGGCCCTATTTCTCTCTCCCCCCCCCTCCAATTTTCAGGCCTCTTGCAGCGGTAATTGTCTCAAGTGCCTAGCCTGGGAAGATCGGGTATTACGGGCAGCTTTCATTGGGAGAAGGTGCTCTGACAGGTAGCAAGGCCCTAAATTGTTTAGGGCTTTGTATGTCATAGTTAAAACCTTGAAGTCGATGCATAACTGAACTGGAAGCCAGTTCAGGGCAGCCAGCGCTAGGGTATGATCATATTTTCTAGTCCCAGTCAGCATTCTGGCAGGCCATGTTCTGTATCAGTTGGAGTCTCCACATCAGCCTCAAGGGCAGCCCCACATAGAGAATGTTGCAATAGTCCAGTATTGAGACCACCAATGCATGGACCAGCGTGGTGACAGCCCCTGTGTCCAGATAGGGGTGCAGCTGAACTCTTTTCCGCATATGGTAATGGGTGGAGCGAACCACTGACGCTACCTGAGATTCCATAGAGAGCATCAGGTGCAAAAGAAGGCCCAAGCTGTGCACCTCATTCTGAGCAGGGAGAGTCACGCCCCCAAATGAGAGGGAGTTTCCCAACTGGCTGACAGTAGGAGCCCCCACCCGCAAGACTTCCACCTTGTCCAGGTTCAGCCTCAGGCTGTTTGCCCTCATCCGTCCCAGAACAGCATCCAGGCAGCACTTAGGGGATGGTACAGCATCCACTGCAGAAGATAGAAAGGAGAGATAGAGCAGGTTGTCATCAGCGTACTGATGACTCAAAGCTCCAAAACTACGCCCAGCGGCCTCTTATAGATATTAAATACTATTGGTGAGATGATCCACCCCTGTGGAACCCCACACTTGAGAGTGCATGGGGTGGACTGCATCTCACCAATCTCCATTCTCTGGGGACAGTCCTCCAAGAAGGATGTGAGCCACGCCAAGGTGAGGGTCCCAATTCCCAAATTAGAGAACCTTCCCAGGAGGATACAATGGTTGACAGTATCAAAGGCTGCTGAGAGTTCGAGGACAACCAACAAAGACATCTTGCCCCCATCAGCCTACCTCAGTAGGTCATCCTACAGAGTGACCAATGCTCTTTCCATGCCATGCCACAGCCTGAATACAGACTGGAATGGATCAAGGGCATCAGTATCATCCAGGAGAGCCTGAAGCTGATCCACCACCAACCTCTCCAAGACCTTACTCATGAAGGGAATGTTGGCAAATGGTTGGTAGTTATTAATATCATCAGCCGCCACATTCACCTCCTTATGGATAAGCCTGATGAGTGTCTCCTTGAGGACCAGGGGTACCTGATCCTCCAGGAGAGAACCATCAGTTATTGCTGTGGCCCAGTCTGTAGTCACCAGCCTGGCTGCTTTTATTACCCAGGCTAGGCAAGGGTCAAGGGAGGAAGTGGTGGCATGACAGCGGTCAAGCACCTATCCATCTTGAAGGACGTCTCAGATGGTACCATCACTGAAGGGTGGTGGTCTAGGTCCCAGTGGATGGCCTCCACTTTGGATTTAAAGTTTATAGTGATCATTGCTTTCTCAGATATTTCAGAAATGGGGAGGAGTGCAAAGTCTTTCTGCGAACATACAGCAAGAACTCAGCCAACCCTTTCGGATATTGTCGTCGCCTTAGTTGAAATGGGTGAGTGCCAGGATATGTGATCTACTTACTCTTCAATCGGCTGTATTGCAGGGACATGGGAAGTGGTTGTGTGTGTGTGCTAAATCAGTGTCTATTGCTGCTTCTGCAAAGGATGTACAGTTAACTCCTTTAGCAAGGGATGCTTGATCTCTTGGGTTGAAGCTTGAGGATGGATTGCCATGGAATCTTTGAGGAAGGCTACCACACTCTCACAGTCTTTCTCCCCTCCCTCCTGCCTCCAGCTCACCTAGAATTAGAATGCTGTTATTGGCATAAATGCAGTAAAACATAGTCATGCTGGTTTGTTAAATGCCCATATTTACAGAATACCAAAGGTGAGCAGACAGGAAAAGAACTTTGTGCAAACAATTGAGAAAAGAAACTCTGCCCTAACTGCATAATATCTACCACCTCCACCGATAACATAAAGTGAACCTTATCCATATCAGATCCTGCCCCCCCAGTTTTAATAAGATCATGGCAATATACTTTGTCTTATAGTCCTGGTGGAGTGGACAATGCAAGAGCCTATGAGTAAGGGTTTCCAGGACACACTGCTCACATGGGCAATGTCTTTCCAGGCAGGGATTCCATTAAACCTACCCTGCAATGATGCTCCAGGCATGATGTTGAATCTTGCAAGAGAAAATGCCCTGCAATTTTGTGGACATTTAAGCAGGAAAAGAAGAGCAACCAGTTGTCCAGTTTTAAGGGAAATACGGGAAGACAGTAGAGAAAAGGTCTTATTAGCATCACCCCATACTTCCTGGAATTATGTGTTCAGGTTTCTTCTTTTGATTGTTTGGAAATGTAACCCTAACACTTTACGCAGGGAGCTCATTTGGAAGACAGTCCAGTTCATCCAGCCATTCTCCTTGGTGTTGATAGGTTGACTTAAGTCTGCTTGCTTTGGTTGGCTACACAAAGTGTGCGCTGTTCTCTTTTTCCTTGTCTCTGTTACACATAGACAACCATATTTCTTTCAGAATCTTTGTGATCTTTTTGGATTGCTCCTTGAATTGCTCTGGAATTAGAGAGGGGAGGGTACACATGAGTGGATTGATTGTATGTGTGTTGTGAGTGCGTCAGGACTCCAGGGATGAATGGATTACAATTGAAGTATGGATTGGCTTGCTAGAGTTTTCTTCCTTTCATGTGTTTCAGGCTTCAACATAGAAACTCTCCCTGCATATGCCAAACGCTCCCAGCGGATGGTGATCACTGCACGTATGTGAGCTATCACCTTGTCTTGATTCTTCTATAAATTTGTCAGGAGGAAGTCTGGTCAGGAAATGTGCCAGATGCTTTAGAAGCATGTTCTTTTAATCTTTTCAGTCAGCAGAAGAAAAAAGTGTTGTTGTTTTTTTACAGTGAATACTTTGCATTAGACAATCAGTTCACTGTTTTTCACTTTGGAAAAAGGGGCCTCCTGGATTCCGTTGGGTCCTTGTATTAGAAGAAAAAAGATATACATTAAATTATAAATAAGTTAGTGAATTCTGTACTACTTCTTAGTAATAGGCAGTTCATGCTGGCTAGTGGGTAATTTATCTGAATGAGAAGCTTTGCAGCCCTGTGGATCCCACTAAGATCGATAGAAGGGGATTATTTATGCTAATTCCACATGAGTTCCCAAAGGCTTTGGTTTTGGCAGATTCAGAGCTGTCTTTTGCCCAAAAACTATCCTATCCTCAGGCCTGCCTCCAGTATAAATATATCTAGCAAGAAATATTCATCTCAAATGTCTCCACATGTGCATAGTCTCATCCACAGAGCCTTGTGCTTGCTTTGCTGGCAAGGTGTTCCTTCACCCCTACCTGCACATCCACTTGAAACACATTTGGATGCATGTGTGGCTGTGGCTGTAAGCAAGCTTTTTTCCACCATTGTAAAATAATTATCTGTTTCTGCTGCTACAAGTCTGGAAGCTGATTTGCCATGATACATAACTTAATGTGATATGTTATGCAAGTTAGTAATGCATGAAGTGAAGTCTTACGTATTTCAGGCAATTTTTATTTTACTGGTCACATGAACAGTCAAATGTTGGTTTCTGTACCCTCTGAGAAAGCAGCACTCACACTGGCACACAGCTCTAACACTTGCTGTGAGATCTGGGCTCCAGTCTTAGAAGTCTTATCTCTCTGGAAATAAGTTGTATTGGAGTTTCTAAGGCTTTAAAGATACTGCGTTGAAGATCAGGATTTTGGTCGTTTGTGTGTGTGTTAAAGACTACACCATCACACCTTCCTATAACTGCTGAGCTAGGTAAAGGGGGAAAGCACTTATGCAAGCTAGGGCTGGGAAAAATCTGTGTAAAATACATTCCAACCTACCCAAGATGGATCAAATCCAGTAGCCCATTGTACCAGCAGTGAGACCTGGTTTATCTGATTAATTCTGTTTGAAGCTGGTATGAGAAAATAGATGGTTCACAACTTGATGCTTACTATGGTATTACTCAGTATTCAAAGACTGACCAGCAGAAATTATTGTGATTTGAAGTTCAATATCAAAACTATATTTTAGGTAGAATGTGGGAGTACCTCTTAAAGAAAGGCCTGTGCTGAATTCTTCCTCACCTCTTTCTTTGGTAAAGTGTAATGACACTTAATATAAACTGTACCTGGAAATTCACCATATTGACTGTTTTCCCACCCCTGCTTGTCCTTATGGATAGAGGTGTAAAATATTTGGGAATTCTGAAGCTATGGTAAAAAAAAACCTTTGGAAAATGGAAAAATTGGGGAGGGGACAGTTAGAAATTATACCTCTCTGATTATGGGTTGAGTTAGAGGAGGCTGAAGAATGTACAGTACATGATCCCATAGAAATTGTGGTCTTCTGTGTTGTGGGATAGAGGAACTTAAGACAGTGGGGCCGACAGACTTATGTCTCAGTAGGCCCTAGGCAGGATACAATTGCATTTTAATGTTCCAAATTGGTCTATTTTATAGTGGTTTCTGTTACTGTCTTGCCTGTTGGACTGCTTATTTTGATTCTCCTTGCTGAAACACAGGTACTGCATTGGCTTTCCGAAGGTGAGCAGGACCACTAGGTTGTATCCACACTAAACTGGACTGGTAACCACATGGCAGAGGGTGCCATAGTTGAATTTCTCTTTCCAATTACAGCACCTGTAACAAACCAGCCGGTGACTCCTAAAGCCCTGACAGCCGGACAGAACAAGCCTCATCCATCTCATATCCCCGGCCACTTCCCAGAGTTCCCAGACCCTCACACTTACATCAAAACACCAGTAAGTAGGCCTGCCTTGCGCAAACATGGGTGTACATTGTATCTGTAGAAACATTTTAATCAGAGATTGACTAGACCTTTAAAACAAAGGCCTCCATCCACTTAATGATTTCCAACTAGAGATGGGTGTTTCATTTCGGAAGGGGTCCTGTTTGAAACGCGGAACACGGCAGCACAGCTGTGGTTCAAAACCGGGATCCAGCTTCCGGAACGAAATCAGCCGCTGACTTACCTTTGTTTGGGTCATGCGGGTGGTTTGAAGCCAAAATTATACACTAAGTCTCTTCGAGTTCTTTTCACCACTTTGGGACAACATGACAAAATCTGTCATGTGGTCTGCTTTTGGTCCAAAAGCTATTTTTATAGTCATTGTTGCTTGTATCATGATGGTGCCATTGGACTATCTCCCCAAATACCCTTTTTGTATTTGGATGAGGAGCCTGGGGCATGTGTTTTCTCTTGGAGGTGAATTAGGCTTAGAGGCTTTAGGAAGAATGGTTCACAATTACAAAAAAACAGGCTTCTTGCCTCTTTGCCACTGACTGGGAAAAGGAGAGGCACAGTGGGGGATTCGCAGATGCAGAACTCAGGGTTTGTCAGAACAGTCCACCTCTGTTTTAGCATCATCACAGTGACTGAAGCCCACTCATTTATTTCTGAAGAATATCTTGAATTACGAGGGTTTAGTTGTCTACTGAATATATGTGAATTTAACCTCACCTGGTTTGCCCCCAGATTGTTACTCAGACACGTTTGAACTCCCTTTGTAGTCATAGGTTGCCTCTCCTCTTTTACCTTACAGACTTATCGGGAGCCTGTGTTAGACTATCAGATCTTACGAGAAAAGGCTGCTTCCCAGAGGCGTGATGTTGAAAGAGCTTTGACCCGCTTCATGGCAAAGACAGGCGAGACCCAGAGCCTGTTTAAGGATGATGTCAGCACCTTCCCTTGTAAGTGATGTTCAAATTGCAGTTAGTCAAGTAGCAGAATTGCGTTGAGACACAACATGTTATAGCCTAATGGTGCGGGAAGTTTCTTAGGCTCTTGTGCTATGCAATATGGTTTGGCTGTCATTGTGCTGTAAACTTTTGGATACCTGTTTGGGATGCAGTGACATCTTTAAATGTTTTGGGAAGAAGTTAACGTATCAAGGATTGCAGTACATCTTTCTTCTGGTTATACGAAAAATATTAATGAAAGGAAAGAATCTTAACTGATATGTGACTTGTTCAATAATAGTGAGTTTACTCCCATGTTTCATCCATTCTGGGCTAGACAGCTGAAAAGTGAATCTCTGTACCTGAAATGTGATCTCTTTCTCCCCCCCCCTCCGCCCCACCTTTCCTCCAGTGATAGCGGCCAGGCCATTTGCAATACCTTACTTGACAGCTCTGCTTCCTTCTGAGTTGGAGATGCAACAGATGGAGGAGACAGATTCTTCTGAACAAGATGAGCAGACTGACACAGAGAACCTCCCTCTGCATGTGAGCACAGTAGAGCTTTAGAGTCTCTCTCTGATACAGGGTGAAAGGGGCACCAGAATCCAGTGAACTATAAACGATGAAAGTGGAAGATTTGAGGCAAATGCTTTTTATTCCCATAATTCTGGCTGCTGAAAAACCATTATGCATTTTTAGAATGTTTGTGTAGATCTACAAGCAGAGGTTAGTTTCCCCAACAAAATGTGTAGACTTACCAGATGTGCAGTGATAGTATCTGAAAGGAGTATAACACTTGACAAGGGAAAGATGATTTGGAGAGAGTGGAAGGAAATGCCATGTCCTTGCTACTAGTTCCAATTCATCCTCAAATTGAGCCAGTCACTTGTAGTAGCTGGTTGGGACCAAATGTAGATGGGACGCACACCTTGTCTGTTTTCTGCACTAATCTTACATGTAGGCTAAAAACTGGACTGGGGCAAGAGGATAGCACAGATAGGCAGTGAGACATAACACAGTAAGAAAGGGAACTCTAGTCTGGTGGCAACAGACTTGCCCTTTGATATCCTCTGTAAGAGCAGTCCAAGGTCTGACTTCCATTGAAAACTCGGTGCAATACTACTGTCTTGGTTCTGGAACATCTCTTAGCCACCAAGGGGCACCTCATCCAACAGGATGTGCTGGTTTTGTTTGCTTCTTCCTGCCTTTGCCCCATGTGCCTTCATTGTCTTCTGCCTTGATGTTTCTTGCATGTGCCGTGGTTCTTGTCTTCCTCTGATCTTGTTCATATCCTGTCCTCCCTGCTAGGATGATTCGGGAGCTGAGAAGGAGAATGCATCAGTACTACAGCACAACACTTCTCTTTCTGGTAGCCGGAATGGAGAGGACAACGTGATAGACAATCCTTACCTCCGTCCAGTGAAGAAACCAAAGATCCGTAGGAAGAAGTAAACAGTGGCAAAAATTTTGGAATGAAATAAGGGGAAGCCTTTGGTCCTTGAGTCATCCTCATGCTGCCGAGAAGTGTTGTAGGAAAAGTCGAAAGTCACTTGTCGTTGAGGACCAGATGGAAAGATGGCCTCTCCAGTTTAGAGGAGTATCATTATCTCTGCAGCAGTTTGTGATAATTTAAGTTGAAGGCTACAGTTCTGACCCAAAAGCACTCAAGTTCACATAGCTTGAAATCTGCCCTCCCAAGAACACCCTAATGCAGCTTGCTCCTCATCTTAAGCTGGGGCTTCTTTTTGAGGACTGCAAGCAGCTTGATAGAGAATGCAAAATTCTTTTTCACATTTGATCAGAATTCCTGGAATGTCAGAAAGCAAGTCATCCCTCCTTTCTGAGCAGCCTGTAATGAGATTCAAGCCACGCCACCTTGCTAAATAGGACTTGCGGATGAGATCACAAGTGATCAAGGGCACCCATGGATGTTCATTGCTGTGCCTTTGCAAAACCTGAGACTACTTCAGAATTACTCTGTTCACAGTTTCCCAAGATCTCTATGTGTTTGGAGCTGAGGTTTGGTGTGATTCCAAATCTAGTGTGTGCTTTTGTGAGATATCAGAGGCAGAGCTCAAAAATAGCACCTGAGTGAGTAAAGAGGCTTCCCATCATGTTTCCTGCCTGAAGTATTTAAGAGATAAATTCACAAGATGTTTCCTTCTCAATGTGCATTTATATTTCAATACATATGTTGTATTTCTTCTGGCTGAGAGCTCCTTAGTTTGGATCTTATGCCTGGACTTGAGGGCTCAGAGTCTTAGATTTCTCCTTCGTATTGCTTATAGCAGTGGTACTTCTGTCTGCTTCCAGCTCTGGATTGGTTTGCAAAGACTTCATTTCTACTCATGGAATGAAGCAGAACAATCTCATCCAGCAAGATGTCAACTGGACTTGCTCTTTGGTATATTACCAGGTCAAGGTGAAAACAGTATTTTGCCAAATTAAAAAATATGCTATTTAGAAAATGCAGCTGGTTCTCTATAAGAACCAAAAGATCAATAGCTGCAGAGAACTTTTTCTACTATTTAAAAAAATGGCAGCAGGTATGGTTTGACCAAAGTTTAAGTGCCACAATTAACGCTACCCCAGCAGCTGGAAAAGTCACCTTTTGATAACAGCTGCTTCTTGGTGATATTGGGATCTGTGGTTTCAAAGTCAGTCCATCACAGAACTGATAAATGAGAGCAAATAATTGAGAAGAGCTCTGTTCCTGGTTTCTGAATCAGATGGCATGTAGTCCTATCATCTGGCAGTTTCCTTTATTATGTTAAGGTTTAAACAGGAACTTGGGAACATGCTGTGATTTCTAACATTGCCATGCATTCCCCGCAAAAAAGCATGGCTTGCTCTTTGAAATGAATATTCATTATTCATCTTTCCCTGAGGCAGAGTGGCGGATTTTAAATCAATCTTTTGTGTATATGGCAAAAGCCCTAGTTAAATCTTAGTGCAGAAGCGGCCTTTTTTAAACCAGTCTCCACTGGAGCTAAAATGGAAGAAAATCACTTTCTCAAAAATACTTCCACAGTAAGATATTTCTCTTGATACTTTTCACAAGAAGAAATAAAATGCTTGGGTAAAACATAAAACCCTGAGTTGAGCCCCTGTTCAGTTTTCTTCTGATAAAATTTGCTTTCATTTATTTTGCTTTTTTTGTGCTTTGGAATTAAATTTTAGACCAGGCATGTCCAAACTTCGGCCCTCCTGATGTTTTGGACCACAACTCCCAGAATTCCAAGCCTGTATTTCCAATGGCAAAGGATTGTGGGAGTTGTGGTCCAAAACATCTGGAGGGCAGAAGTTTGGACATGCCTGTTTTAGACCAACTGGACCTAGAAGAAAATGACTAATGAGATTCCCGAAATAAACCTCTTTCATATGCTGTGGCCCTTCAAACAGTACTTTGGAGAGTTGAGAATGCACGTCCAAACCCTTTCCCTTTTGTTTTGTTTTTGAGCCAGCTTTGTGGATTTCTTTAAGCTGGCTACAATGTCTGAATTGAATAAACTAGGTCTAGTACTCATTGCCAGATAATGATGTAAAAGCAGTTGTTAACAACAAAATGATGTGAAAACCCACTGGTTTGTGCCAGCCAGCCAGTCTCCTGTTTGGTGAGTGTTAGATCTTGTTCCAGCTGTGAAAACTCAAGTTAGTATTGATCAGTTTTTGCCACAGCAGGGGCTCATTCATTTCCCAAACACTGACACTAACTGCAGGTTTTGCCATGCAAGACGAATGGTGCTGTGGGTTTGTATTTTTGCATACCATTTCTGAACTCTAGAGTCCTATCAAGAATTGCCTGCAGCACCCTTACAGTGAAAGCACTGCTTACTGCTTATAATTTCCTGCACAACCCTACACCTAATATATCTTGATCAAAATCTTTGGAAAGTGCTTGTTTAACAATGCAAATAATTAGTCTTTTGGCCTACCCGGACAACTAAATAGGGCAAACTTATCCTGTCTGTTCTTTGTCATTTCTCCTGAAACGTCCCTTGCTTTTTCTGGCCATTCGATGTCTCTTCTGAGAAAATCCATAGCTCCCTTAGAGTAGGCACACCTCCCTCAAGTGATTGGTTATTTGTATGCATGCTTTCTGATAGGTTGGGGTCGAGTGGAAAAATAACACACACCACACTGAAGGAACCCACCAAGGCTACTATTCCATAAGTTCTGATAATATTTAACAGCCACTGCTTAGGTTCTTGGAAGCACTCAAGTTGTCAGAATGCCTTCTCACACTGTACAGTAACACCACAGAATGTCTCCATCCCTTCCCAAAGAGGGAGAGAAGCCTAGAGTGGGAACCTGACTAGCACAGATACAAAAAACAGGCTCCCCAAAAATGGCTATATGGGAATGTCTTCCCAACCCATGTTTAAGGGGCTGACTTATTGCTTACATAAGGAATGTGTCTTAATGTGTTTGTTTAAAAACTGCTTGGTGTAGAAGGGACTTAAACGTGAGATGTGATGCAAATGAGGCTTGCATTTAATGGGGGATTTCTGCTGCAGCTATCAGATTAAGCACAGTTTGTGTTTAGGGGTTTTTTGACTTGGGTTCACTGATCCTGGGAAGCTATTATTTGGAATTGGCTGTATCAGTTTAAATGTATTTTTCAGTGCCATTAAGAAAAAGAATTAGGGAATTACTTGCAGATCTTGAGAAAAATCAGTTGCAAACTTTTTTGCCAAAAAAATCTTGACATGCCATGGTTTATCATGCAAATGTTGCTTGTATAGATTAATGTAAATACGAGACAGTTGTATATTTATACATGTATATATTTTTCATCACTGGTTAGGCTTTTGGGCAATTTTAAAAAGGGCAGACAAAGGCACAACAGTAGTGGAAAGAGTTTATTTTTTCAATTCAAAATAAAAATGTTCTTGCACAAGCCAATTTGAGTATTTTTCATTTTACCTGAATATGGTCTTGCATTGAGATTGAGTGTCCGTGCTCTTGATCTGCTATTAAAAAATAAAGAGTCCCATGGACTCTTCCGCATGCTACTTTCTGTGTGCTTTTGAGAATTGGGCCAGTATTACGCCTTGTTCACAGAACTGTAAGTTTGGCTCATTCAAAAGGGTTGAAGCATTCTTTTTAAAAGGCCTGGTTCTCAGATGTCATGATTTAACTCGCCTCCAACACTGGGCAGGTTCCTAAATAGCAGATGATGTTTTTGATGGTCTCATTCCAAGGTGCGTAGGCTTACATCTCCTAGGAAATCAGATTATTGGTAGCTTGTTAGGCAGGAATTTTACTCTTCTTTAAAGATAGCGTTAAAATTGCTCACAACCCTTTATGTGCATGGGCATTATGCTATGTGTTGGGGGGTTGATTGGGTAAGAAGAACCAGGGCCAGGCATTTGGTGCCTTTCCCTTGTTCTGATCCCTTGGTCCACCGCTGTATAACTGAGAGCCGTCCCATCCATGCCTCCGATCTGTCCTGTCTGCTGGTCAATGCCAGGCCGGTCCATAATAAGATCGCTCTCATCCATGATTTGATTGTGGATGAACGGGCTGACCTAGCCTGCTTTACTGAGACCTGGGTCGGTGCGGAGGGGGGACCTTCCCTGTCTCAGCTCTGCCCTCCCAGGTTTCGGGTCCAGTAACTGGGCCGGTTGGAGGGTCGGGGTGGCCATTGTTTATAGGGAAACTCTTTTTGTCAGCAAATCTGTAGCAATGGTGTGCCCAAGATTGGAATGTATGCACCTATTGGTGGGACAGTGGGACAGGTTTTGCATAGTGCTGGTGTGCCATGCTCCCCGCGACCCAGCACTCTCCCTACCAGAGTTCTCTGAGTTCACCTTGGCACTGTTGAGATCCGACCTCCTTTTGGTGGTTGGGGACTTCAACGTGCATGCCGGGACTGGACTTTCTGGGGTAGCTCTGAATTTCATGGAGTCCATGACCTCCATGAATCTGTCCCAGCATGTTATTGGCCCCACCCATAGAGCTGGGCACACTCTGGATCTGGTATTTTCCTCCATGTCTGCCGACTTTAATTTGAGCATTGGGAACCTGCATTCCGGCCTGTAACATGGTCAGAGCATCATTTGCTGAATTTTTCCCTTTCAGTCGCCACCCTGCAGGGAGCTTGGCCTGTCCATCTGGGTCCAGAAGCTTCTGGACCCTGGCTGCGGATGATATGTCCAACTACTATCCAATAGCCAATGTTCCCTTCCTGGGACAAGTGGTCAAGTGGGTTGCTGCCGAGCGGCTCTAGTCATTCCTGGAGGAAGATTGTGTCCTGGACCCCTTCCAGTCTGGGTTCAGGCCGCATCATGGAACTGAAACAGCTCTGGTCACATTGCAAGATGACTTCCTGAGGGGGGCTGACAGGCATTGTACAACCTTGTTGGTCATCCTTGATCTGTCCACGGCCTTTGATACCATTGGCCATGGTATCCTAGACAGGCTTGCTGAGGGGGGTTGGGGGCCTAGCTGTGAGCTGGCTCCGCTCCTTCCTTGAGGGCTGTGTTCAACGTGTGAGGCTGGGGGTGGATACTGTTGGCACCTTGGGTGATGCACTGGTGGAACGTATCGCCCAAAGGTCAGCTTCGACCAGGCCCACCAGAGCATTGCATGCCCTCTCACTTCAGGTCGCCACCCTCCCGGGAGGCCTGTAAAGCTTCGACACGAAGCTGGTCCTTCTCAGTGGCTGGTCCAACTCTTTGGAACCATCTCTAGCGAGATAAGAACTGCGGAGCCTCTCTCGTTTTTCAAGAAACTCCTAAAAACTTGGCTATTCAAAACTGCCTTTAGTGATAGCTGAGGTTATCTGTTGCCCTAACTGTCTATTCCAGTGTAGAGAATATAAAAGAAAAGTGTAGAGAATATAGAAGGGAAATATCAAGGGAAGATATTTCTAATTTGAGTTTAGTTCTCATTGGGATGGAACAGGATTGAATTTCATGAGTCATTTTAATGATTACTGTACAACCTTGGTAGCTTAAGCAGAGGCAAATGGTGGTCTAGCTGGTTTTTTTGTTTCAGATTGTATCAATAGAAGATTAAATTCCACATTTAATTTGTAAAACTTAAAAACTGCCCCATGAAAATGGTGTCTGGTTGTGATCCCTGAATTTTCTGAAAATGACTTATTACAATGCACATCAGCATTTCCAATTGGTTTCTGGAAGTAGGAGTGGCCAAACAAACTAGATCTCATGGCTACTGTAATGTCTGACCCTGACTTTCTGGCTTATCTCTCGCTCAACAAGTCACTGTAACAAGCCAAGGACATGCCATGTTTTATGCCTCTGGCTCAGAGAGAAATACAAGCCAGCCTTGGACCTTGCCATAAACAAACCACTGACAGATCTGTAGTTTATTTGCACACCTGCTTGCAGTGAGAGTCATCCCTGGAACTGTGGCTTATCCTGACATGTGAAACAGGCTGATAAGTCTTAAAGTGGCTGGGCAGAAGATTTTATTCGTAAGCCAGTAATAAAGAACTAACAGCATCGTCACTTTCACTCACATGGATCTGGATTAGAGATGGGGGCAAATTTTTTAAAAATGGTATCGCAATTGGTGATTTGTTCAGGCTGATGATCCACAAATTGATAAATTTCTGGCAACTAGTCAAATTGTGTCCCTTTAAAATGCAATAAAAAGTCCCCCTCCCCGACCCCAGCATCTACGATCCTCACAATTACAGGGAGGCTTCCTCTGACGCCTCTACAACCCTTGCAAACCTGGTGAAGTTTGGAGTTCAGGTGCCTGAGCTATGCACCCTCAAAGAACCCCCTCCCCCAGGAAAGTATCCCCAGGCACCTAGAGGCCAACATTTCAGAAAGGCTTTCCCCAACTATCCTCTACAGTCCTAAGTTTGATAAAGATCGCATTTCAGATATCTGAGTTATACACTGACAAAGTGGAGGCCCCTAGAAAAGTGCCTTTTAACACCTGCTTTGGGGAAATCCAGTTTTACTCTTCACCTAACTTGTAGAAGAGAGTCAGAGGAAGCTTCTCTACAAGTTTGGAGTTTCTAGGTGCCCAGGGAGTTCTTTGGGGGGGGGTGCATAACTCAGGCATCAAAAATCCAATATCTGCCAAACCTGGAGGGATTGTAGAGATCAAGTAAAGCTTCCATGTAATGTGGTGTTTCTAGGTGTCTTGGAGGGCATTATGTAGCCTGACAAATTTATGAATCAAAAATTGCTAAAATTCATCTATTCTTGGGGGACTCTGTTTATGATGAATATGAATAAATGAATTTTGACAAATTTGTCAGTGTGATTTGCTTTTCAATTTGTCCCCATCTCTAATCTGGAGGTCATCTTGATTTGGCGTCAGGAGGAAGGATCCCAGGGCTTGAGAAGGTTGAACTCACTGCTTCAATTTCCACTCCAAGTCCTTGCGTTTCTCAGAGTTGTTAATTAGTGGCAGAAGGAATGATTGTTAACTGCCCAGAGGGGCCTTGCTGCTAAAAACAAACAAACAAACAGTTTAATTAGGGAAATGGCTTCCTTAACATCTAGTTTGATCCGTATCTTCAGAGAATCAGGGAGGGTGCTGATACTTGAAAATAACATCTTAAGCCAGTTATAGTCCTCCCTTTTTAAAAGTGCCCATTCTTTCCTAAAGATAAGAAATATACTACATAAATCGGCCCCCAAATCTGACCCAGCCAAAAAGGGATACACAATGAGGAGCACGGAGAAGTGTGACAAAATTATTACAGCTCAGAAGTTGCTAAGCTTTGGCTGCCCTGCTTGGATGTTGTCAGGGAAATGCCAAGCCCTTTTGGCAACTGGTCCCCCCTTTCCCCCTCTAAACAGCTGCTCTGTCTCACCAAAGAATTGGCAAATTCAGAGAAAGCTTGGCTCGAACGGCTTTGTGGACTGTTTGCACAGGTGATGTACAGCCTATCCATCAATGTCTAGAAGCCCACACTGGCTGATTTGACGTCTCATGAAAGTTCTCTGGATTAAAAAGCAGAACACCTGATCACATTTAATTTGCCACTATCAGCACCTTGTGGGGTATTTCTGTTCCTTATCAATATGGTTGCAAGGCTAGTTCAGGGATGAGAATTGAGGAGATTAGAGTTTTTGTAATTGGCTGAGCCACTAAACTTAAGTAATTTGTAGAAATCCTAGCCGCTGGTCCTTGGAGTGTGTGTGGTGAGGAGCCAGTTGAGCTTAGTGGGACTTCTCTTCCCTCCCTTAACCAAGAAAAGCATATTTAGAAGTGTGCTGTTAGCAAAGCTAGGTATTTCCTTTAAAAAAATACAAATTCTCCAAATTGGAGATCAGTGTGTACAAAAGGATGGCTTCTTTATTCAGCACTGCTTCCAATTTTAACACTACAGTGGTACCTTGTATAAAGGAATTAATTCATTCCAAATGAAATTATGTTAAGCAAATTTTCCTTTATACAAATTCCCATAGGAATGCATTGTAAATGGAGTAATCCCATTTTTATGTTGTACGGATTCTCCCCATAGGCGATTATGTTAAGCGCATTTCCCCTATCTCCGGAATTTTTTATATTGTACAGATTTTATGTTATACAAACTGTTTGTTATACAAGGGTCCACTGTATATGTAATTTCTCATGTTGGTTGTTTATTACTTGAAGAAACAGTATTCCCCACTCTTATGGCTTCTGCTGGCTGCATACTTTGCTCCCTCTCTTTGTCAAGCATGGGGAGCTGTTATGAATAACAGGTCCAGATGCCCACAGCTAATTTGCCTCCAGGCTAACTAATTTGGCCAGTTGCACATCAACAACAAGGGCAAAAGAAGACACTGATGAAATTGCATATGGCAGTTTCTAGGAACAGGTGTAAAATTAAGAACGCTGTTCATAATTTTGAACAGCATTAAACAAAATGGAAGAAGCTGTGACCAGGCAACAGTTGTGCTTGCTGAGTCCACTGTCCAAATGTCCCCCACGGATGAATGATTTCAAGGTTGTTGGATATCCTTCTTTCAGGTTCTTCATTTTTAAACCAGGTTTGGACTGGGCTACACAAAGAGTAGACATTTCAGAAAGGGGTGTGTTTCCTGTCAACCTTCCAAACAAAGGACTATATTTTTCGGGGTGGAGTGGGGGAGAGAGCAAAGATGCATAGCAACATTTGTGTGGATGGCATGTGCACTGTGACTTATTGATTGGAATCTTGTTGTTTTAATTTAAATTAAAAATCATAAGTATAACTTATGATTCTGAGTGGAAATGAACACTTCCCTTGCCCCACTTTCATACACGCAGGTAAATGAAAATGTGATGAATTTAGAGTGTCTTTGCTATTAGAGATATTGCAGCAATGATTATTTTGATTACCACAACAATTACGTTGATGATGACAGATCCAGAGTGCTCCCTTGATGAACAGAAGGGTTCCTTCTGTTAAGAGCCTCATGGCACAGTGGTTAAATACCTGTACTGCAGCTAAAACTGTGCTTATGACCTGGGGTTCAGTCCCCGGTAGCCGGCTCATGGTTGACTCAGCCTTCCATCCTTCTGAGGTCGGTAGAATGAGTACCCAGCCTGCTTGGGGACAATGTGTAGCCTGCTTGATTAAACTGTAAACTGCCCAGAGACTACATGCAGAAGACATCAATATGTGGTGTAGGCTTCCGTAGAGGTAGAGAGAGGAGATTCCCCCCCCCATTCCACTGCAGATGTCAGCTACTTTTATTCCAAAGAGTCCTCTGGACCTCCAATATAACAGGGACAACAAGCAGAAGCACCCTCCTTCTCTTTAGAATGAATATCCCAGGAAGGAGATCTTTGCTGTCTTCTTCATCCTTCCAGAACTTACTATTGGAAGACTGTCCTTGTGAAAAATCTGGGCAGTCATTGCCCTTGATTATACAAGATATTCCGTTTGTGATAATTTGATGCATCTGAACCATTTGGAAGTCTCTCTCTCTGTATAGCCAGGTGTCTGGGTCCCACACTGATAGGTAGGTCTGCCCTCTCTATATAAGGGTGCCCTGGGCCTGCAATCTGGGCAGTCACAGTTGGAAAGAAAGATGGGGAAGAGTCTGTTATGGTTTGGTGAGTATATATTCAGATTCTTTTTAAAAATTGTTAGGATGGCTTGACATTTTCTGCAGTCATACGTTGCAGGAAAACAACCCTAAACACTTCTGCAGAGCTCTTGTGAGAATGAGCAACAGTATTTCTGTTTTGAAAACAATTCAAATAGAATTGTGCCTACTTTTTGGCAAAGTAGAACTTTTTTAAAACCAAGGGTGATATGTTTAAAGAATCCCCCCACACTTTTTCTGCACCTTTTTGTTTCCTGTTCATAACTGTTTCTTTTGTTGTTCCACAGTGTCAGCACTTTTTGTTTTAATGGAAGCATCTTCCTGAGGTGTTCTGAACCAATCAGAATCCATTTGAGCCCTTGATTACATTGTACTGCAGCCAATCAGAAGTGGCTGATGATGTTAGGAATACAAATCAGTTAGGAATGCAAATCATGTGCTGCTTTCATTTTGGACAAATGTTATGATGATGCCAGCCCAACTGATCACCCTGATCTGACTAATCAGTGGCATTCTGGAGTAAAATTGGAGTGACTGCACTATTTCCTGCGAATGCTTCCACTTTGTCTCCCCTATAAATCCTAGAAATGGATATAGTGTTTTCCATGTGTGTATTGTACTTTTAAATGCTGATAGAAACTTGTTTGTTTGTAGTTTGTATACTGCTGAAATTAATTAAATCTCTAAGCTGTTTAAAAAATGTAAACAACAATAAATCACATGAATCTGGTCCAGAACAAGTGAGAAAACAGCAGTTTTCACCTGTGGAAAATCTGGATAAACAGATATGTTTTCAGTAGGCGTTTAACACTGAATATAGGCTCAGTCTCATGGACTGTATGGGGAAGGGGCACTATCTATATAAAATGGATACTTCTTGTCATGATGTTATGCAATGCCTTTCCGTGGGCTGGAGAACAATAAATGAAATTGCTGTTGGGAATCTCGGTTGACGGTCCATGTGCAGAAAAAGGCAGCCTGCTATTTCTTTGTTCTAATCTATTTCCATATCTAACATATCCATCTTTCTCTTGCAGGGCTAGCCATTCTGCTGCAGCTGCAGCATGGTAAGAACCTTTTTTGGGGGGAGGGGAGGGTATGGTTAGTATAATATAGGGGATACCCAGTGTGGTGCAATGGATAGAGTAACAGATTAGGACTCAGAAGTCTGAGTTCAAATCCCTTCTCAGTCACGGAAACTCACTAGAGTGGGTGGAGCTGGTGAAACCAGCCCTTAAGGATCTCACTTACCTCGAAAGCCCTGTTAGGGTTACTGTAAAAGTCCATACAAACAACAGTAGAATATAATGGAGTGTCAAGTTCAAGGAAATCCAAGTTCAAGTCTCCACTTAGCCATAAACTCACTAGCATGTAGCACTGCTAAAACCACTCACTAAATGTCTCACATAACTTTTGTATCGCTGAAAATCATTTCTGAGACCTCCGAGAGTCTTTCTAGAAATGATTTCTGGTTTACCGGAAGTCACGTCCAGTTTGCAGGGGGGCCCTTTTGGGGCCTCCAGAAGGCCCGGGAAGGCTCTCACAGGCCTGTTTGGGGCAGCACCAGGCTGGGGGTAAGTACAAGAGCCCCCAGTGAGCCCCCCCCCAGGCCTGACTTGACCTGCATCTGCATATCATGGATTTTCAATTATTGTGGGTCAGGTCAGTTCCCTAACCCCCGCGATAGGCAAGGGATCACTGTACTACTGAATTTCAGTCAGTGTGTTGGGGTGAATGGCACTGGAATCATGATGACACAGGGTTCTAAATCAAAGGGAAAGTTATGTGTTCCCCTTCACAGGTATTTTCTATAGTAAAGAGTGATCTTAAAGCTCTCGGAAGGGAGACAATAAACATGGCCCCACTCTCTCCACCACACAATTTCTGTTCCATTTCCTGGAAACATGAAGGCAACAGCTGATTAATAACTAGTGACCAGTTGCACTACTGACCAGAGTAGCTCTATTTAATAGCTTGATCAAAGGAGGCACATTTAAATAAAGAAATGTGGATAAACTCAAATACCTTTGTTCACCTTGTCTTCTCTTTTGCTTCTTTCCATCCAGGCTCTGCCTACAAACTTGTGTGTTATTTCACCAATTGGTCCCAATATCGGCCAGAGCCGGCCAAATATTTTCCAAACAACATTGATCCAAATCTCTGCACTCATTTGGTCTATGCCTTTGCCACCATGAATTCAAATAAGATTGCACCTTATGAATGGAATGATGAAGACAGACTCTTCCCAGAGTTCCAAGCACTCAAGAAAAGGTTGGTAGTTTCCTTTGATGCCTTCTTATATCTTTTTATCTGTGAACTCCGGGAATTATACTGTAGTCCAAACACAAATCTGCACACCTCTGGTTTTTACACAATAAATCTTTCTTCCTTTCCTTTTTTCTTTTTAGCATGAATCACTATGGGTGACATTCTGTTTTTAAGCAAATAGCATCAGATTTAGACATGAATTGTAAATTAAGATGTCACTGTAGACATTATCTGTTGCACACTCTGTTGTGTGGCTTTGGCAAACAATGTCTGTGGCTACAGAGACTTATCTTACAACCAGGGATGTTGGCAAGTCTTTTAATCTGAGTCCCAAGTACAGGTCTGACTCACAAGTCCAAGTCTGAGTCTTGGAGTCTGAGTCCCAAGTCCCAAGCCTTTAGTCTGAGTCACAAGTTCCTATCTGGAGAATTTGGGGAGTTGTAGTCCCCCAACCCTCCATCCCCTTCCTCCCTGGCTGTCCCAGTGGTGGTGATGCCCTCCACCTCATCTTACTGGCCAAGTCTACCTCCATGCCATTTGCTATTCCCCATCCTGACCAGGCATGAAATGTCACTGGGCGTGGCGCCAGGAACAGCAGGGGCCATCTTGGTTCCATGCATCCCTCCATAGCTATCACAGTTATGGCAGTGTACATGCGTCCGGGAGTAGGGAGGGCTACTGTGTCAATCCATCTTTTATGTTTTTCTGTGTCCTCCCCATTGTCTCCACCACAGGCATTGCTTATTCAGCACCAGGATGGAGGAAGTTTCGCTTCAAGGGAGGGAGGGAGAGGGTGCATGGGTTAGGAACTTAAAAATGCAACTCAGAAAAATGTTTCTGACTGTTGAGTTGAGTCTTTAAAGAAACACACACACACACACACACACACACACACACACACACACACACACAACTTGAGTCCGAGTCAAGTCACCAGTCCGACTTAATTGCAACTCACTGCTTATAATTCCCACATAAGTGTTACACCAATGTGTGACTACACAACAGAATTTTAGCCGGTGTTCACTGAATTAATAAGAACTTCTTTCAAGGCATCTGATGATTTTCATACATGCTGTCTGACTGTCTTCAAGGCTTTACCAAAAGCAGCGCATTTATACATCTATGGAAAGAGACAGACAAATGTGCATATGTGGATATATACTTTTCTGAATGTTTCAGAAATCTCCTTCTCAGTTAAACACAAATTCTGAATGTGAGGTAAGAACATAGATTTTTAATATTGATATTTTCTCACCTGTTTTACAGCAACCCCAAACTTGTCACACTGCTAGCCATCGGAGGCTGGAATTTTGGCACTCAGAAGTGAGTACTTTCCCCTAACCATTGCTCACCCTACCTGTGATTCTTTTGATAATTTGGGAGGCAGGTCACACACCACCAGGTGAAAAAATGGAAAGGCGTTACTTTAAATTAAAAGAAGACAAAGGCTGAAATCATTGGCCAGATTGCCAACTGATACATCACCATATTAGACCCTTATGGATCATGGAGTTGAACCTCTGTCGAGAAGGTACAGAGGGAACTGAATTCCCAACCTTTTCTGGCGCTGCAGCCTCATGTCTAAACCATACTAAGCTATCTAGCAATTCATCACAGCAGGTTGCTGTGAAACAGACAGACTTCCACTGCTTACCAAGCAGAATAAAGTCTATGTTGCCAATATTCTCATACATCTCAGGACTCCCATTTGTACCTTTGCCACAGTGATCAACAGCAAGGGGGGTATGGAAGAAGGTGCTAGCATCTTTCCTGCTCCCCGGCACCTCGTTAGCCAGGCCACTGGTTATCTAAATAGTGCTTTCTCTCTGAGTGTCCCAGGGAGGAGGGATGTCTATGGGAAGGGTGGCCAGAACAGTCACATGTGAATAGGATTTTTTTAAGGGGGGTGGTCAACCCCTTCCTGTAGTGCTTTGGTCCTGCGGGGATGAAAGTGTAATTCACACAGCTGGCCATGTAGCAGCTAAGATATGCTAGCAACTGGCAGGAGCAGGTAGAAAGAGGTTACCTGGCAGCCTTTTTTTCAGTTCAGGCACAAAAGGCACAGCAGAGGTGGCACCAGGCTCACGGAGAAACTGCAGGAGAATCAAGGGTGTGCCAAAAACAAAAGCAAATAAAGAAAAGCCAGCAGGGAAAAAAGAACACATTTCCCCCCATGATAATCCAGTTCTTTGCCAGGAAATGCTGAATTATGAAGCTTATATAATAGATCTCTAGGGGACCTGCAGTAGATAGGTGAGGATTTCTGACTGCCAGTCATTTGAGCAGCAACAGCAGCAAAATGGTATTCCTCTCCACCCTTGGGTAACCTGATGTATTTGTGTTTAATGCCATATGGTAGAAACCTTCTGGATTTCCTCACTCCAGGTTTACTGAAATGGTTGGCTCCCCTGCCAATCGTAAAACCTTCATTGATTCGGTGATAGAGTACCTCCATAAATTTGGGTTTGATGGAATCGATCTGGACTTTGAATACCCAGGATCCAGGGGCAGCCCTCCCGAAGACAAGCAGCGCTTCACCATCCTGATAGAGGTGAGAAACCAATGGACAAGTCAAAGGTGGTCATTGATACCACAGGAAATTAGTGCTGAGAACCGTTTTCCAAAAATTGCTTGAAACCATCATATCCTAGACTCTCCTACTTGCATATCTACTCATAAGCACAAATGACTGCAGCAACTTAATAACTTAAGGGGAGTTTTGCAGATACAGTACATGAAAAGAGAATGTTCCTTTTCTCTTGCTACCTTTACATTCAAAAGGGGCATTGTGTTTGGTTTGTCTGTGAAGGGCTACATTGTGATACATCTGTTACCGCAACATTTTATAAGTTCATGAAGTGTTTTGGTTCAGGAGATCATCACTAACTGTGCTAAAAATTTCAACAAGTGCCTATTAGTCTTCTCTCACACAGTGGTACCTCTTATGATAAATGCCTCGTAAAACAAAAAATATTGTAGGAAGAAAATAATTTCTAGGAATAGGCATGCTTTGCAGGACAAAAAAAAATCCCTATGGGGATACTTTGCATGTAAAAAACTGTTCTACGTGGACCCAGGAAAAAAAATCCAGGTTTTTTTATTCTAGTCTCTGGAATTAAATTTGTTTTAAGAGGTACCACTGTATTTCAAGACAATTAAAGAAACACAGTGGATACTGTTGGTTGTAAAAGGGTTTTCTTCCCCAACAACCTGGTATTTAGAATTGTGTTTTGAGTGCAGCAAAAATATAAATCAATATGGTAAGAGGTATATGGTGAGTTTAGCAAATGAGAATAATCTATTTTATGCCATTAAAGGTTTCTTGAATGAATGAATGAAATGTAATTAATTAATTAATTAATTTGATTGATTGATTGATATACGTTCCCTGTGAATGCAATGTATTATTCTGGGTAGTTTACAGCAGGCTACAACTTATAATCATCATATAAAATAAAATAAGTTAAAACTGCTGAAATAGTTAAGCAACCTGGGGTCAAACTAAGTGTCACATTGGCTTTTTCCTCTCATAAATAATTTCCCTGCTTACAATAGCATTTAGACACATTTCACCAATCAGCTCTGTAAACTAAGCTATGTTTATGTTTACCTAATCATACAGCAAAATGTGCAGAAAATCTAATAATGAGAAAAAATATGTGTTATGACAAAGGGGCCTCCTTCACTACTTGGGGCAACATGTCTTCTGAAAGGGGCTAAGATTATCCTCTAGTTAGATAATATGATTAGCACTTGAAAAAGAAAAGGTTCTCTCTCCAGTGGTAAAATACATTTGCTATAGCACATGATTTCTCTCATCTGAATTTAGTATGCTTTGTTTTGTGTTTGGGAGGATGAAAGAGGGAGGGTGAAAGAGGCTTAATTTTTAAGTCTGATTACTGAGGCACATATCAGTATTACATATGAGGAGATTCTGTTTTAGAATGGAAGACAGGTGAACACTTGTTAATATGCATTCCCTTTAATGTCCAATTTGACTATAACTAACAGTGTTGAAATGCCTTTAGATGCACACAATGGTTTTTAAATTGTTATTCCTTGGGAAGAATGAGTGCAAATAAGCCTTAAGAACTGATCATTTATTTCAATGATTTCTGGGTGGTTTAAAGAAGCCAGCCAGGAAAATAAAGATGAGTTGAAATGTCTCTCATATTTCTCTACAGGAAATGTTGGCTGCTTTTGAAAACAGTAAGGTTGATGGGAAGAGGCTTTTGGTCACAGCAGCCGTGTCTGCAGGCAAAGGAACCATTGATGCAGGATACGAAATTGCTAAGATAGGAGCGTAAGTAGCGTGAAGCTTCAGCTGAGGAATGATTTTTAAAAACAATCTAAATATGATTCTTCTATGGCTAATCCAAAAACATGTGCAGGTGGTCCCTTTATTAGATACTACAGAGGTGGATACATGTGCAAAGACAATGGAAACGTTCCAAAAATCATAGCCAGAGGTTTGGCTCTTGCATAATTCCCAGATGTAGTCGACAGCTTTAGAGAAGAATTTGCTCAGGCCAACATGTTCTACTTCAGGTTATGTAGGTTTAAGTGTCTTTCCAAACTTAGTGGACAAAGGGTTTCCAGTTGCTGAGTGAATGAAAGCATACACACAAACACAATGCCTATATTGAACCAGATACTGGCTTATTGGTTTGGATCAGGTGTGCACAGAAATGTGACAACCTCCACATCAGACAAAGTAGGATAAAATATAGTTTACACACTAGGTAAGTTTGTTAAAATTTGGTGGTCTAATAAAGGAGTCACCTACCCTTATTTTCAGATTGTATGAAAGGTGCTCATGGCTTTTCCCCTTTGGCTGAGCTTGTTGGCCATAACTTATGCAAACTGTCTGGGAAGCTGCTGTCAAATACTGCACATGGTATTATCCCCCTTTTGCATAGTTAAAGATTGGTAATGTTTAACTGTGCAAAAGGGGGACAATATTTGGAAGCTAATGCCT
This sequence comes from Phrynocephalus versicolor, assembly GCA_023846285.1. Taxonomy (NCBI): domain Eukaryota; kingdom Metazoa; phylum Chordata; class Lepidosauria; order Squamata; family Agamidae; genus Phrynocephalus; species Phrynocephalus versicolor. The sequence continues at coordinate 59,797,230 of JAHTLZ010000129.1, forward strand.
TAATATACCAGAGGCTGCCATTGGCTTGCTCGGCATTTCTAATGACGTTGGTCTATCAGGAACCATTGTTTTGTTTCTTTTTACACCAGACTCCTGGATTACATCAGTGTAATGACCTATGACTTCCATGGAGGCTGGGATACCTGCACAGGACACAACAGCCCTTTGTATGTGGGATCCAAGGATCAAGGCGATATGAGATATTTCAACTGTGTAAGCATCCTGATTCTAGAAATACTGTCTCATTGGTGTCTTTTTTAGAAGAGGCTGATGAAGGCGCTAATTTCTAACCCCAACATTACCTTCTTAGGATTATGCCATGAAATACTGGAGAGACAACGGTGTTCCAGCAGAGAAGCTTCTGATGGGATTCCCTACCTATGGACGCACCTTCAGGCTTACTACCTCAGACACAGGTGTTTGTGCACCTGCCTCTGGAGCTGGCTCAGCAGGACCGTACACCCGTGAGGCAGGCTTCTGGGCTTATTATGAGGTAAAATGTTCTCTTGGCTTTGCTTTATTAGTTTTGAAACATATTTTTCAACCACTCTTCATCTGGTAGGGCAGTATACAAAAGGATTTAACCATTACTAGATGCAGCACAGTAATATGCAGTACATAATGTGCAAAAAAACCCAACAGCACACAATATGATGGAACCAAATTCAAAACAGCAAAAACAAAGGAAAAGTGAACAGGCCAAAATTTTGAAAGCTCCCCTGGCGGCACCTAGAGCGGTGGTGCTCCTGCCCTGGTGAAGCAGTTCAGAGACAGCCAGCAATGGGCATGGCTATTGCGCCTTAGTGGGGCTGGCGGGAAGGAGGCAGAGCCCAGGTGAGGCTGGGCTGGGCTGCCGGGAAGCTGCACCAGGAAAGGTGTGGCAGCAGGCAGGTGAGCATCCGCATACAGACCAGTAGTTGCAGGGTGAGCACGTCCCTTGGGATCCAGAAGCATTGTCGGTCAACCCAGGAGAGTTGGCTGGCAGGTGCCCAGGGGTGCACCACTTGCCTCTCACTGCTGAAAGGACTCACACCAGGCAGCAGAAGGCTCCTCAACTCACTCCCACCTTGAGGTGGGACTCATTCCTTGCCCCCACTGTCCACGCACTGTGTGGCTTGCACAGGAGAGCCTTGTCTGGGAGGGAAATCCTTGAAGAGAGTGTAAGAAAGGGACACCCTTCTGCCCACTCCTCCACTGTTCCCACAGGACTGCCCCCCCCTTGCTGGGTAGGTAAGACACAGTTGGTGAGGGTAGAAGGGAAGTGTGTGCAAAAACTGACTTTTTCCCCGGGTGCTCCAAACCCTTGCAACACCTCTGCCCAGAAACACCAGATCAGAGATCTGGCACTGAACTTGAATTTGGCATCTAATGCCCATGGCCTTTGAAATGAAAAACCATGAGCTAAGACCCTTGCTAAACGTCAGCATAGCCCACCAAGGAATCAGGAATTGGAATCTTTGAGCCCAAGTGCCTTGTGTGCCAAATCTGTGCACAACAATTCTCCATGTGCTTGACAAATGGCAATGGAGAGACAACAGAGTGTGAGGCTTCCAGCCAATGTTCTGTTCTTGGTAGTGCCTCAATTGTCAGGAAAAGGACAGATGAGGATAGCTAGAAAGAGAAACAGTAGGATAGGGTGGACAACTTTGACTTTCAGATCAAATACATAACAGTCTGGGTATGTTGTGACATCAGGCTTTAGTGTTCATCCATCAATCTTGCATAATGCTGTCCAATCTGCTTTTAGTCAACTGGATCTTCACAAAGCAGACTAAGTGGAGGGTGACCTGTCTTTTTTTGTATTGTGAACTGCAGACTGACAGTTCTTCTGGTGTTTCCACAGATTTGCACATTTATACAGACAGCTACAGTAAAATGGATTGATGACCAGAAAGTTCCATACACCTACAAGGGGAATGAATGGATTGGCTACGACAATATTGCCAGCTACCATTGCAAAGTAAGACTTTGTGCTTTAAATCTTATCATGAATGGGCTTAATTTTCTGAACATTAGGATGCACATTTCATTCAGTGTTCAAATAATATGATATATAGTGCCCCGTGACACTAGGACAGCAGAAGAAATCTTTCTGCCCAAGTGGGTATTGGAGGTGAAATATGATTTAGGAAAAGGCATGATCCATCAACCATAAAATAATAAGTAGTTTCAGCAACAGACATGAAATGGGAAAAATACTGTGGCATTCTTATTTAAAAGCTTTATGATTTCTTTGGTTAGGTTAAGTTTCTGAAGGAGAACAATTTTGGAGGTGCAATGGTTTGGGCAATTGACTTGGATGATTTTCTCGGCACTTTCTGTAATGAAGGAAAATATCCTTTGATATCGGAACTGAAAAGACTTCTTGAATCAAATGGTAAGAATTAAATTTGGCTTGCCAAAATAATCAGCTTATTCCGTCTTATTTCCAATTACATTCATCTGAGTGTCAGCAGTGAAAGACTGGATTAATTAAATGGACCACCTGATTTATAATCTTAGTTTTCAAGTATTGTACGGTATATGTTAAAGGCAAATGAAGTTCGTGTATAACTTACAAATTGCTACTAATGGATTTTCATCTCTGGCACACTTCTGGTGGAAATATCTGCTAAATCTGCATCAAACCTGGCACCTACCTTTGTCATAGACTGGAACTGAGTGCTAAACAGTTCAGTTGTGCCACTTGGGCATTCTGGGAATAATAGTAAAAAGCGCATCTCTGATTCAAAAAGCAAAAAGTAAAGCTATTTTTATACCAGCCGTAGTTCTTGAATCACTCTCTGGGCACTTTACAATTTAATTATGCAGGCTACATTTTGCCCCTACCAGTGAGCTAGGTACTTAATTTACCAACCTTAAAAAAAATGGAAGGCTGAGTGAACCTTGTGCTTTGTGGCACAGTGGTTAAACTGCTGAACTGTAGCCAGATCCTTCTGAGGTCTGTAAGATGAGTTCACAGCTTGCTGAGAGGGGTGGGCAATAAGTGACTTGCATAATTAAATTATAAACGGCTCAGAGAGTGCTTTAAGTGCCATGGAGTGGTATATAAGCAGCACAGGGATTTTTTGTTATTGCTGTTTGCTTTTTGCTTTTCAGAGCAACCTATCTGGGATTAAACCTCAGGTCATGAGCAGAGTTTTGGTTGCTGTGAAGCAGTTTAATCACTGCATCTCAGAGTCAGAAGCGTCAGCCACAGACGGTGTTAGAGTCAGGCACAGGCTTAGGCAAGAAGGCACCAAAGATCAGAAAACCAAAAGACCAAAGGCAGGTGGTCAAAGACATGCTGGAGCTTCAGCATTTAACAAGCTATTAAAAATGGAGGACTAAAAGTTATTCAAAAATAACTGAAGTATGTAGTAAAAGCAAGGCTCTATTGGTTTCTGTTCTTATGTGATCCTGACTAGAGTGAGACATAAGAATCCTAGCTCAAACCTCCACATGCTGTAGCACAAGAGAAACTGTATGGGCAACTCTTGGGTATATTAGTTGATGCCATCTACCTTAAATTGGGCAGAACAATCCCAAGTGGTGGTGGGTGGGGTTTCATGTTGGAACCATCACATTTTTAATGCACACTTCACCAGGGTGAGAAGAGGGGAGTGGCTTTTTCTGTGTTCTCAAGTCTTTTATTATTTTTCCCTTAAGTGAAACCAGTGGGAAGGTTTCAATTATGTGAAGTTGTACAATGGAGCAGCCCTGTTAAAGCTGAAGTGAAGAATGACAGAAGCTTAGTGGGGGGAAATTAAAGTATTTTTAAATCTAAACCCAAGTGGCTACTCCAAGGCTATGGAACCCCCTACCAAAGGAGGCTAGGCTTTTGTCCTCCCCTTCTTGTCCTTTCACCAGCAGATAAACACCGTTGGATCCAGATAGGCTTTCAGAGAACTGGGGCTATTTATAGACAGATGCTTGTCTTGTTTAATTCAATTATGTGTTAATAATGAAAAAGTATTATAATACTTGAGTTAAAGAGTTGTCCTACCCTGACAACTATTATTGTCTGTTGAATTTTGCCTGTTTTAAATCTTGTAATTTCCCTTGAATTCCACTCCCAAGGCAATCGGAGAGACAGGCAGTTCCATGTGCAGAAATAGCACCAGCAATCCTTTGAGTTAGAGGAACTTTCCATAGTTTTATTGGTGCCAACATGGCAAGCACGTTGCCCTGCAACAGAGCTTATTTCTGCCAATGGAATAGTATTCCCTGAGAGCCTTTCTGTGGCATTTTACAAAAGTAAAGGGTCATCTAGCATGATTAAGCACAGATACAGTTTCTCACTATATTGTTAAATATTCACCCTAGAGCCCATCACCTGTACTGGAGTACCTGTAACAACTCCTCCACCAGTAACTACTACACCTGTTGGACCGACCGATACTCCAACTCTTCCACCAGATGAAACAACAACAACAACAGCAACAACAACAACAACAATTGCGGGCCCACCGCCGCCGCCTGCTATCTTCTGTGCAAACCAAGCAGATGGTATCTATCCTGATCCAGAAGATAAAACTAAGTTCTACATATGTGCTAACCACCAGACATACAGCTTTTCCTGCGCAGCCGGACTAGTTTTTGATGATAGTTGCAAGTGCTGCAACTACCCTTAAATGTTGGCAGATGGTATCCAAATAAGAGTAGTTCGTTGGCACTGTGCCACGATATGCCCCACAGCAGACCCTTATGACCGATGTCTCCTGTTTTACCTCTTCTGTCCCCATGTGTTTTTCTTTCTGCTCTGTTTTGTTTGGATTGTACGGCTGAAGGCAAGGATTGTTCCACTGTTGATATTTTATAAGCTATTCCAGGCATCCTGTCTCTGCAGTGTAAAAAAAATGTAAAAAGAAAGAATACAATTAAAATCCAACAGGCATGGCTAAAGCAGATGTTCGTCTTTTCTTGTAAAATACATTGGCTGGGTGCTCTTGTTTTCAGTAATAACCAATTAAAACCAACAAGAATTAGTATTACCATCTGTGTTTTCAGACATTTGTTATCAGAGAAACAAATGTGACAAAACAACAGTGAATTTTGTTGGTCATAGACAGGCATTTCAGAGGATTTTACGTGAAGTCATATAATGGAGCAGTCCTGTTAAAGCTGAAGTGAGAAACAAAGAAAGATGCCATCTCTCCCAGTATATTCTGCTTGCTATGACTGGCAACAATTATCGAGGTTCTGGGTCACAGAGTATTTCACCTAGGCCAACAGCATTCGATTCCCTGAGGAGGGTCCATATAAAAATTCATGGAAACATATCCTTGTGCTATCACAGAGGCAGGGAAGGCAAGAGATGGGAGGGGCCCAGAACTGATTGGCGACTGGCTGATTGTGGAAATGGGTACAAGGCTCTTTATTCTCTGCCATGCTCCATATGGCACTGTCAGTCCTGCTTCATGCATCCACCAGTTCAGTTCCCATTGCCTTCCATTCTTAAGTACACAAACCATGTCTCAAGGCTAAACTTAGGGATGGGTGATGAGGGCACCATGAAGAAGGGGAGACAAAATGAGCTTAGGGGCTTAATTGGTTAAACAGTCTGTAGTAAGCCAAGAGGGGTGGGAGGTGGCAAGGCTGGTGGGCCCTTTAAGAAAAAGAACTAAATATTTTGACGATAACTCACTGTAACAATCCATTTCCTGTCCACAAACAAACAAACAAACAAACAAACAGCTATTAGATTTGCATCTCTTTTCAATATCCCATTTGTTGTAATTTGTTCATAAATGCTAGTAGAGCAGTATTTCAGGGCTTTCCATTGGCTCAGTGCTTCTGTTGCAGTACTGCCATGTTGCAGAAAGAAGCATTATTCTATGTGCCATAGGATGTTCAGTTTGCTACACTTAATGTGGTTGCAAAACAATAAGGCTTAATTACACAATACTGTTTGCTAAGCACAATACTCTTTGCTAAGTAGCATGTGATCAGCTCAGTTATAAAGCACACAGAATCTCATTCTGATAAACTGTCAAGTTTATCAGAAACTTTTGGTTTAAGGATACTGAATTCAGTTAAATTTCTTCAAAAGCAGATTACCCTCTCCCAAGGTACATAGGGGACAAGAGAAGGAGAGAGATCAACAGAGCTGGAGATGGGGGATGACCAGGGGGAAGGCACACCAATGAGTGATAAAAAGAAATTAATCAGAGAAATTGATAAGATCAGCAGCTTCTATGCTTGTGAAGAGAGTGTTTTTTCTCATCCAGCCTTTTCGTCTGCTGGCTCTCTTTTCTGATTTTTAAAAAATAATCTAAGCTATACTCCTGTTCTTACATCTGGGCTTCCTTGTATGTTATTCAGTCAACATTTAACAAATTGATTTCAAACATATTAATCCTGTTTCAAAACAGATTTTTCCCAATGTCCAACCATGCCATCAGCTGACTATATTTTATAAAATATTTCCTAAAGTAGTTTTGACTGCACAGATCTAAAATCATTCTATAGCCAATGAACTGTAGGGCCTGCTGCTTATATAGAACGCATAAGACATCTCTAAGTAGAGGGGACAATGGGATTTTACTCAATGAACCTACTCTTGTGGTGCAGTGGTTAAATGCCTGTACTGCAGCTAAAATTGTGCCCATGACCTGGGGTTCAATCCCAGGTACCAAACTCATGGTTGACTCAGCCTTCCATCCTTCTGAGGTTGGTATAATGAGTACACAGCTTGCTGGGGGGGGGCAATGTGTAGCCTGCATAATTAAACTGTAAACCACTCAGAGAATACTGGAAGTGCTGTGGGGTGGTATATAAGCCGAACACTTTATTCTATGTGTATTTGGAGGAGATCTGTCTGGAAGAACATTTATGCATACTACTTATATAGACTCTTTCTGTTGGATGGAGAACTTCACTTATTCAAAGTTTTCATGTTTGTATGAAACATTGTATGAGGGGGCAATGGGTATGAGGAGGTTCACACCTGCCTCCCACCATCATATGGTAAAATAGTTGGATACCAATATAGGTTCAATTAACAGTCAACTACTGTACTCTTATTGCAATTGGAAGTGGGCATGTTGAAAGGAGATTTCTGGGAGTTGTAGTCCACAAAACCATCTTTTCTTAGCTCTGGACCTTCCTAATAAGAAAGTCAGGCCTGTTATTGTGTTGTGGTCTCGCCCAAAGAGCCTTTGGTTTAAGAACAGATGAGAAAGATTGTTTCCTTTGATAGTTCTGATTTCAAAAGGCAACAAACACTAGATGGATATCAGTTCCAGGAGGTCAAGACTCCAAGCTGAAAACACAATAGGACCCTTTGTGTTTTACTGCAAGTCATAGAAAATGAAGATGATGAGAGAAGTTGTTCCACTCCATTACAGTTCACATCACTAACTGAAAGGTCACTGGAGCCAGAAATAGCAAAGCAGATCAATGGGGCAGAGGGGTGGTTGAAGTACTCTTTTGTACTTGTGGAATCAGATGTAAAAGGACTTCAAAAAGAATCTCATGCTTATAACCTGAAGCCCAATCACCAAGGGAGCAAGATAATGTGCATAACCCCTGAGGGTGAGAGAAGCTACTGCTGTGACATTCAGAAGTTTCTATGAGTGAAGGGTTTTGCTCTTCCAGCCAGAGGCTATTCCTGATGTCTGCTTCTGGCCTTAGGCTTGGACTTTCAAACTTGTCAGCAAATGGGTATCTCCATAGACACTGATCTCTGAATGAGTTGGCCACCATCATAATTACTGCTGGAATCCACGGTGGGTTGCAGACACCTACAAGCTTGGTCCCATCCATCAAGAGTGGAATTCTCAATAATTATTCAATTAACACAAATCCTTGTATTTTAAAGCAACTGAAATAAATATAAAAGCACTGGTGAACTGGAATAAAATCACCACAGGAAGCAAAATTATAAATTAATGTTCTTACTTGTAAGTGGAAAAAAGTGTGTGTGTGTGTGTGGGGAGAAATGATAAGGAATGTAAAGAACACACAGAACACAGTCATGGTTTAGGCATAGACACATTGCCTGCTTTCATCTGGCACTTCTCTTGGAAGGAAAAGTGTAGATTCCAACTCCTGGTTTATCCAACCAATTGGATAGTAGCTTTGGCTCCATGAAAGCTTATGCCATATAAAATTTTTATATTAACTATTTTTATTAACTTTAGCAAAAAAAAGGGAGGGGGAATCCACTTATCTACCACCAAAACGAGCCTGAAAAATAAAATCACTTGTTTTGGACTGTTAGTTGGAAGATCTTGGAGTTATCAACTGAAGAAGAATCTTTTAACCCCCAGCTGCACTTGCACTTTCTTGAGCAAGTACAGGACTAACATAGTCCTACAAAATGATGCTCCAGAGCTCATTTTGGTGAGAGGTGAGCTGTTATCTCTCCAGGCATCTGCTGTTATGTTTGTTTTCTGAATCACGCCCAGTTGTCCATATATTGTTCAGTGCTCCCACCCAGGATTCCAGAGGATAATTTGTTCTGGTAAATCTGATGCTTTGCAATCAAGGAGGATTGTTCCAAAGCAGGTCAGGTGCCCATGATCTTCTTATCCTTTGACAATCTTCTGTGGTAGAAATCTGAGCCATGCCATCCATCCTTTTTAAAGCAATGTGTGCTGCTTACATTCCTAAAGCAGTCTCTGAATGGTTTAAAGTTTTTAACTATGGAAGCTATCCATTGTCCCCAATCCATGAGCCGGGCATTCAATTTACCAGTCTTACTTTGGAAGATCTGAACCGGGCTTGTAATGACATGACATTTTTGAAGTCATTAATTCCAGAAGTGACTTGATGGCACAAAATATAAAAAGGAAGGACTGGCAGTTAGCAAATATTGTGGACATCAGATTATATGCCAGTAGAAAGTATAGCAAGACAGTTGCTACCTCACAGTCATAATTCTACTATGGCCTTGGCACATGCAACATGGCGCCAACAATCCAAAGCTCTAGGAAAGAACATAACATTTTTTAGGCTAAGCTTCTATCAAACACCCCAAACTGACTTTTTGTTTACTCTTTTGTGCCCTGTGAGGTATAAATGCCATTTAATATTTCTGGGAAAGTTGGAAGCAAGCATGCCCTGCAAGCTTAAAAAGAATTAGCAGTGGGTAATACACTATAATGGAATGCCTTGGAATTAACTCTGGAATTAATATACATACTGTAATTCTGTTGTCCATTCATATTTTATGGCAAGCTAACCTGGGTGTGCTTAATGGCTATGGCTCATGAGAGCCAGGTTGGCCTCATTTTTTGATTTCACTTTCAATTCCAATTTATTCTCTTTGGAAAATAGGTAGGGCACTTATATGTAATTACCTGCCACCCAGGAGTGGCTTTGAGGCAGGCTTCTTGAAGAAATGATGGTTTTCAGCGCAGTTGCTCTGATTTTATGAATATCCAGTCTCAGTTCGGGTTTGGGTGGGGGAAGTCAGATTGAGCTGCTTTTCTTATTTCAGGTTAGTCCTTTCACATTGAAAACACTTTTAAGAATCCAGTCCGGCTTGACTGCAGTGGTGGAAGAAGTGCCCGCAATCCGACAAGGGACCCCACAGTCTTAAAAAGGTATTGTGTTAAATTCTACTGAAAGTGAGACCTTGTTTCGACCATCTTCTTCCTTTCTGACATTGTTGATCCAAGGGGTCTTGCGAGTTTTTCTTCCCACTGGTCTTTTATTGCGCCCCAAACTTGTGCGAGCTTTCAAAAGAGCGAGCCAGTACCAAGGCTAGGGGAAGGAAAAGAACAGAGCATCTTGGAAAAACCCAGAGGCTGGATTTTAACACCCTGGAAAGCGGGGTGCGTGTGTGTGTCACCGTGAAACAATCACCAGTAGCCAGCCGAAAGCCACTCAAATTAGCCAGCGAGGTAGGGAGCGGAATCCCACTGACTTGGACGGATTGCAGAACATACAATACCTATAAGTAGAATGTGAAAGAAGCAGTGCTCTTTTTAGGGGAAAGAGGCTCGCTGATTTGAGTGACTTTCAAAAGGACTCCTCCCCCTCGCCCCCCCCCCCCCGTCCCTCGTTATGTCTTTGCCAAGGCCGTTTCCCTTGTTTCGCCATTGGCGGATCTTCCTCTACACAGACTTCTCTCGCTTTGCCCGCTTCGCCTTGCTTCCTTTCCCTTCCCCTTTCACGCTTTTTTGCCTGGTCCCTTGGGCAGCGCCACGGCCGGCTCCAGGGACGGCGCCTCAGGGCGAGCCAGCCCCCTCCTTTCCAAAGCGGCCGCCGCGCTGTTTTCCCCATGGAGACGATCCTCGGCTTGAAAAAGGCAAGAGCGGGCAACGGCGGGCGTCTCTGCACAGAGGGCTGCAAGGCAGCCGCAGCGGCACCCCAGGGGGAATGAGGCCAAGAGCGGCAGCACCGGCAAAAGGGGGGTGGGGGCGATGGGGCTCAGCAACAGGTGCCATAAGGCTGCTGGGCAGGGAGGGTCGTCCTTGTGGTTTCTCCCTCGTCCGTTCCCCTTTGTCTTTCTTCTCTCCTTCCTCTATCTGGAAAGCTGCATTTAGGGTCCTCGTCACCCTCAACGTAGAACTGCAGAGCTGGAAGGGACCAATATGGGTCATGATCGAGTCCAGCTCCTGTCAAGGAGGCACAGATGGGAATCGAACTCCCCAGCTCTAGCTCCCAAACCACCGAGCTATCCGAAATCAATGAGAGTGGTTTTAGCATCTCCAGCCTTGAATAGTGATCAAAGCAATTGGTTTAGATGTTACTGCACACTGTTTTCACCGGTAATCAGAGGGACAACTTGAAGAGAGCGAGAGAGATGTACACACGGGCAAGAAGGAGTGATAGTACCACTCTATTCTGCTCTGGTCAGACCCCACCTGGATACAGTGTCCAGTTCTATGCACCTTGATTTAAAAAGGATGTTGACAATCTCAAGCGGGTCCAGAGGAGGGCGACCAGGACGGTTGAAGGTCTGGAAGAAATGTCAAATGAGGAATGGCTTAGGGAGCTGGGAATGTGTAGCCTTTCAAAAAGAAGGCTGAGAGGGGATATGATGGCTACTGTATGTTTAAATATTTGAAAGGATGTCATATTGAAGAGGGAACAGGTTTATTTTCCATGGCTTTAGAGACTAGGACTTGGGGCAATGGTTTCAAACTACAGAAAAAAAGATTCCATTTGAACATCAGGAAGAACATGACAGAGCTGTTTGACAGTGGAATATGCTGCCACAAAGGGTGGTGGAGTCTCCTTCTTTGGAGTTTTTTAAGCCAAGGCTGGATGGCCATCTGTCGGAAATACTGTGATGAGGGTTCCTCCATGGCAGGGGGTTAGACTGGATGGCCATTGAGGTCTCTTCCAACTCTATGATTCTATGATTCTGCAGGTGGACTCATGATGAAATTCTTTTGCTGAAGAATAGTGATGTGGAGTGTCTGTATTGTCAGACATATTGACAGGAATATTTGTGTGCCTAAAGAAATAATTTTGTAAGAAGTGAAAATGTACATTGCTTTAATGTGTGATCTGACCCTCATTTTTCCCTCCAGGCAGAGGTCTCAAAAGCCCCCAAACTTGAATACCTGTGCATTTGGATTTTGTTTCTGGTGCTGAATGGGGGTGGTGGGATCTTTTCCCCTGAAAAGGCAACCCATATTTAACACCTTCATGGCAGCCAGGTTCAACAAGGTCCCCTTCATACTGGGAGCTGTTTTACCTACTGCATCTGGCTAGTGCACCAATCTCTTGGAGAGCTGCCTTCTTCATGTGGCACTGTCATTTTTTTTTAAAAAAAGTTATCTCAATAAAATTCAATGTCTTGGAAAATCTGTGATCTCATATCTTTTGGTCTCCTGGTGGAAGTGCTAAATTTGACCCCAAGTAGCTTGCGTTATGCACCTGTAAAGCAGAACACTTTACCTTTGGAACTCTGATAATTTTCTGGCCAGTTCTACCAAACAGACAATAGTCTCTTCTCTAGGATAACAGTAGAACCAGAATAGCCAGTTAATCTGACAAAGATAATTGCAGATTTGTGTACATACATTCAGATATGTATAAAGCCACCTCTCAAGAATCGTACTTTCAAGTGTTGTCTCCTGATGAAGGTAAAAGAGTATCTGCACCCCTCCAGGAGAACTAAACAACTCATTAATTTAGCAGAAGGCATAGGTATAAAGTTCTGTTCATTTTTCTCTATCTCAGTCTTTGCTCATTTCTGCCTTGGTGTCAAGGATGGGGAAGTTACCAGTGTGGACAGGTAAGTGACTTTATTTCAGTGAACAACTATTGCTGTGAAGTTATTAAGAATTGATTTTATATTTCTTGTTTTTTTATTTAAAGCAAAATATTTCAAATGAGGGGTGAATAAGATTGGAACAGAAACCAAGAATGGGTGTAACTGTTTTCTTCCCAGTGCTGTCTTCTGCATTGGTCACTTTTTGACATTTTGCACCAAATAAATTAACACTTACACTTATCTCTGAAACCTATACCTTACATTAGACATGCTCATTTGCTTCCGTCCATTTGTTGAATCCATGGTTAGGTATGAATAATGTCACTTCGGATTATTCACTGAGGAGTGGTTCTGAAAGTAGATCTCAGTTCATTCTTCAGACCTTTGGCTTTCTAGAGGTTGTTGGCCAGCAATAGTCAGCAAGTATCAGAAGTATATAGCACTGCCAGTGTTGCGGGATTAATGGAATTGTAGTGTATGATGGAGTTTGGTTCACCACCTGTAATGCTGTTTGTGTGTCTAGAAGGACTTTTCTGGGCTGAGGCAATTGTATATCCATCCAGTACTAACCAGTCGTTCCTTCCTTTGAATTCAAAGAGAGCCCTGCCTCTCTACTGAGTGTCTTTCCCCCTTTCCTTCCTTGGCTGGTGGCAGTTGTTTTTTTGCTGTTGATGTGTTCAGTTGGCTGCCAGTATGAATGCAGTAAAGAAAGCAGTATGCACAAGCCTGTAATTTCAACTAACTGTAAGTAAAGTTTTTTTTAATTCTTTCTCTTACAAATCTGGAAGCATTCTTTTCTCCTACAAATGTCTTGGAGTGAGTTATTGAGACTTTATGTGCCAGTTCATGAGAAAGAGATGGACTCTGGGAAACTTGTAGCTATGCTGCTCTTTGAATCACTGTGCTTCTACTGCATAGCAAAAGGAATTTTACCAGAAATTCAAAACTCTGCAATATATGTTGCCCAGTTCTGGTCTAAGCCATAGCTTTATGATGAAGAAGGGATGTAGTGCATTCCATACCGCATACATTTTTATCTGTTTCAACATATCTTCTGTCTTCTATTTGCAGCTTCTGCCTACAAGTTGGTGTGCTATGTTACTAACTGGGATCAGTACAGAAAAGGACTAGCCAAGTTCACACCTGATAATGTAGACCCTTATTTGTGTACCCATGTGATCTTTGCTTTTGCTGGCATAGAAAATAACAGAATCACTACTACAGGATGGAATGATGAAGTACTTTACAGACAGCTCAATGCCTTAAAGAAGAAGTAAGGAGCTGTTGAAATAAGAGTGTTATTTCAATGATGATGTCACCTGTTTGCTTGAGAACATAAACCAGGAACATTATGTGTACATTATTTTGTTCCCTTGCTTGTTTATTTATTTATTATTATTTATTTGTTATATTTATATACTGCCCATCTTCTGGACGGAACTCTGGGCGGTTTACAATAAAATAAGATAGCAATAAAAATAACAGGGAAGAAAACAAGAAAACAAAAGTAAAGGAGGAAGGGCCCTCCACAAGAGGCAACATGGGCAGCAATAGAGAAAATAAAATAAAATAAAATACAAATAAAATAAAATAAAATAAAATAAAATAAAATAAAAAATAAAATTAAAATTAAAAAAAAATAAGTAGTAAGGTCGCCATATGCCTCTCTAAAAAGGAAGGTTTTCAGAGCCTTTTTAAAGGCGGGCAGGGACTGTTAGGCACAACTCACTAGAGAGATGATTCCACAACGTGGGGCCAACCACAGAGAAGGCGCGGTTACGCGAAAGTGATTTCTGCGCCTCCCTGGGTGTGGCTACCCTAAGTGAGTGCACCTGCGCCATTCTAGTGGGCCTGACTCCAGTTGACCTCTGGGAGATACACTCCGACAAGTACTCTGGTCCCAAGCTGTGGAGGGTTTTGAAAATCAAAACCAGGACGTCAAGCCTTATCCAGAGGGCAACAGGTAGCCAATGCAGGTGAGCCAGAACTGGGGTGATGCGATCGAATCTACAAGCACCCACCACCAGTCTGGCTGCCACTATATAGCCAAGGCTTCTGTGAGGTTATCTGAAAAGATTAAGTGTGACTGTGGAAATCAGACATTTGAAAACTCCTGTTTAATATACATTAGATAGGTGGGTTCTGTAGGTGTTGAACTTTGGATTTTTTCAAATGGATAGCCCCTAGAGAGGCTGAGTCAACCATGAGCCGTCTACCTGGGATTGCACCCCAGGTCATGAGCACAGCTTTAGCTGTAGTACATGCATTTAACCACCACAAGGTTCTTCATCTCAAAACATACTTACTGGCACATCTATGGTTGTGGCTTTTCAATGTAAGAAACAGCCATTTACAAGCAGCTGTTATTTGGGGAACCATAATGGGTGGAGTCACAATGGCTAGTTTGAAGCAATGGTTGGTGTTCCGTTGTGATTGTTATCAATGTAGTGGGGCTGCCGCTAGGCATTGGCTATAGCATGTTGGGGGAATTTAGACCCAGCAGATATTGTTGGATTTCAATGTGTAGTACCTCTAGCTAACAAGGTCAATCATAAGAGATAAGGGAAATATAGTCCAACCAAATTTAGAAGCGTACAGGTTCCACGTTAATGGACAACAGTTTTCCACAACTGAACATGGCAGAGTCAATATGCATGCCACCTTCTTTCCTCAGTACAGTACTTGACAGTTTTTAGCCAAATAGCCTGTAGAATTTGAAGCACCATGCAAAGATATGCATGATCCCAAACTGTGCTCTATTTCCTTCTGTGCAAGTACAATAGATGCTAATATGGATTTCTTAGGTTATCCTTGCTTGGATGTTGGGGTTATTCTTGCATAGTCCTTTCACAAAGAAGGACTAGGGGAATTAGAGGAATTCCTGACTTCACTCTAAAGGTGGCAATATTAGTGTAATTCAGCATAACAGGAAGAGAAAAGCGGGGAAGGCTGGAGGGTCTGGTGACACCTTTCCCATTTTATTTTGACACGAGTTTTCTTGGACTATAATCTGTTTATAGTTTTCCCATTGAAAACACTTAAGACAATATTTCCAACACAATGTGCTCCAGATGTATTTCTGTTATTCCCAGCCACCATGCCTAGGAGATCCTATTTGGAGACGTACACTAACTGTGCTAGTTTGTTGCAGAAAGAACAAGAAATAGTTTTGGGGCACCGTGAAGATGAAGTAGGGTTCTTTCTGGCATCTAGTGGAATTATAACATCTCATTTTATCAGATGCATGGATTTCTCCATGGGATATTGATGCCAAAGGATGCAGGAAATGCCTTAAGCCTTGAACTTCCAAACATCCACAAGAATATACGCTACATAAATCTATGGGAGTAAAGAAACCTCCATTTGAAATCGACAACAAACCCAACAGCAATGCAGAAGCTCCTCTGTTCTGATCTTTGGAATCACTGGCACCTGAAAACATACACAATTTGAGTATCTCCCTTGGGTTCTGGAAGTTTTACAGTTATGAATAGCAGTCTTGGATTTTTATTTTTAAGCAGAAATCTTTACATTCCTTTTTAATAGTCACTGTGCATTTGCATGTGTGCCTATTTTTCTTCCTTTGCAGAAATAACATGCTGCTCACGTTGCTGGCGGTTGGCGGAGGAACCTTTGATAATGAGAAGTGAGAACCTTATCCTTGTTATATTAACAGGAAGCCGTTCTGTAGAGGCTACATTCTTCACCATAGTTACAGAACAATTATACTCAAAGCCAATTAAGCAGAGTAAGGCAGCGAATTGTTGATGAGGCTCCTCTGTTATATTACTATGCATCAGTAGAAATGCTTGAGGTATTCCCTTTTCCATATGTCAAAATAATTTATCAGCCATTGATGTTCCCACTAGGAGCAGGAGCAGAACGAGCATTCCAGAAGTGGGAGAGAGCCAGCTTGGGAGCCAGCCAGAGCCAAAGCCTGGTTTTTCTCCTATGATAAATGAGCCAATAGTTATGTCAGGCTCATTGGGCATGAGGAACTTTCCCCTACACAGTTTCGAAAGGAGTGGTGGTGGTTCAAAAAAATGATTCATCTCACTGAAAATGCCGGAACAGTTACCCCTTCACCTCCTGTGCTCACTGAGGGGTCACCCACATGAGATGTATGGGTTTGAGTTATTAGAAGCATGACTCCTTTTCTATAGAAATCAAGAATCTTTCACTCCAAGCTTCCATAACTTTTAAAAAATTTCCCTTGAATGTAATCCAGATTCTTCTGATTTGAACATTCACACCCTAAGATTCCTCTTTTCTTCCTCCTCCCACCTCTCCCTGTTTTCCTCTCATGCCCTCCTCTTTCTCTGCATGCTCTCCACCCCTCAGCCTCTTTCTTTCCCACAGGGGGAGTTAGAGGTAAGGCTCTCTCATGGATGACATCACAGCTGATATCAAGGAAATTCCAATTCTGCATGCCCCATAGGAACCATTCTGGTATAGGATTAAAAACAAAACAAAACACATGGGGTTGACATGTCTGGAACGAACAGGGCTAAAAACAAAACAAAACAACCCCGCCAAGTTCTGAGATGGAAAATATTTGTGAAGTGGAAGGGATCAATCTGAGTCTCCAATAAAAGACATGTAGATTGGTTAAACAAATTCAAATCAATGGGCAGGAGAAGCACTTATTCAAATAGGGCATGTGAATGAGTCCTGATGCAAGTCAGTTGGGGTGCTGCAATGATTCAGGAACATTTTTGATACTTCAGACAAAACAATATCAAATCCTAACTAAATACTATTATTCAGTGAGCTGCTGCTCTTGTCATAGGCAGTCTGAAAAGAATGGCGGTAACAGCAGTCAGTAGTATCCTGCTAATGCAGCAAGAGTGGTGACACCTCTGAAAAGGTTAATTTGCTTAATAAGATATTTCAAAAGAGAGAAATACTATATAAGTGAAAAAGAAAAAGCAGGAGTGGGGAGGAGAGACACCGTAAGATAAATCTGAGACCCCCTTGCAAAAGTTTCATTCTTTTCTTTTTATTTCACTTCCCGAGTTTGAAGGAAACTTTCCCCTAAAGTGGTCCAAATCATGAAGTGAAAGAAAAATAAGCCACTCGTTTAATAGACAGTCAAAAACTTGAAGAAACTGGCATCCTTCCACCTATATCAGAGCTATGTTTCTTTGTATCAGCTCTTTTTGTGAAAGTCTACAAAAATAAGAGCAAACCATAAGCTGACAAAAGTGAAGAAAGCATACCTGAACCACACACCAAAGAAAATATTTCTTCCAGGTTCGTCACCATGGTATCCTCTCCAACAAATCGCCAGGTGTTCATCACATCCGTGATTGACTTTCTCCGGACATATGGTTTTGATGGCTTAGATCTTGACTGGGAATATCCTGGTTCTAAAGGGAGCCCCCCAGAGGATAAGCATCGCTTCACTGTCTTGACCCAGGTGAGAATCTGCAAGCAGGTTTCAGACTGAGATCTTCATACAAGCATTGACACAGCTCAAGGCCTTTGGATCTCTTGGTTAGGTTTTGTGGGCTGTGCTTGTTTTGATCTAAAATCAAAAAGTCCACCATTCCAAAAGAACAGCAGCAGCAATGAATGCCTGTCGCAGACTAGTTCCTCTCAGATCCAGCCCAAAAAATTGCAGTAGGAAATGGTGTCCCTTACTTTCAAAGTCTAATATCAAACCCTATTCTGGGACCTAAGGTAGCAAATCTCACAAACCTTTGTTTCCAGAAAATAAAAATACAGTAAAAATAAATCCAATAACTAACCATTTGCTGTTGCCTTTTCATGATACCACTCCTAATCTACTGCTTGAAGTGGCCTATTGATGCACCCTGATCTGTTTTCAGTTTCAGGACTCAGGTCGGTAGTTTATGAGGTTTGAACAGAAAAAAAATATGCTTGGTAGCATGTACAGTGTGCTTTTATGATAAATGAGTTTCCTTAGATTTAGAATGGCAATACAGTGGTACCTTGTATAAAGGAACTAAATTGTTCCAAATGAAACTCTGTTAAGCAAATTTTCCTTTATACAAATTTCCCATAGGAATGCATTGAAAACAGAGTAATCCCTAATCATGACCATTTTTATGTTGTACGGATTTGCCCCTTAGACTATTCTGTTAAGCAAATTTCCCCTATCTCCAGAAATTTTTATATTGGACAGATTTTATGTTATACAGGGGTCCACTGTAATTTATATTTCATACACATTTAAATGCGCGTAGGAAAAGGACTTCCAGCTGATGTTTTTGAGTGACAAAGGACTCCCGATGAAACTTCCTTTTCAGCACCAACACGGAAGGTGCAGGAGCCCCCTTCTCCTCTGCATCTGGCCATCCTGTACAAACCACACTAAATGGTCTGCTCTTTTTCCTTGAAGGAAATCTCGGCTGCTTTTAGGAAGGAAAGTGAAACAACAGGATGTCCACGATTATTGCTTTCCTCAGCAGTGGCTTCCAACAAACATACCATTGATGCTGGATATGAAATTGCAGCCCTTGGACAGTAAGTCCCTCCCTCCCATGCACATACCTAAATAGGCATAAATCTCCTAAAATAGCAAGTGTGTTGTTCATGAGCCAATATAATTCTTTTTTTAAAATACACTCTGTTGTAGCTATCACGTTATAGGTTTCATAATATATGAAGTAATTGTTCCTGGCTTTTTAAAAAAATTATTTCTATTAAATATTATAAAACTACAATTCAAAAAACAGATAAAACAACAAAATATCATAAAGGAAAGGAAAATATTAATCAAAACACACACCAATATAACAAAAATATAACAAATATAACAGACATAAACCCCGTGCAACCCACCCCCTCAGGACTTTAAGAAAATTACAACTCTCATGATATTGACCAGCCCATTTCCCTCCAGAAATACATTGAATCTTCTCTGGGTGTATACCCTTTACCATTTTGAAATACATATACCAACAGTTTATCCCATATTCCATTAAAGTCATTAGACTTACTCAGGCCTTTCCGAATTTTAATTTCACAAGTCAGTTTATCATTAATAGCCAGATTCCATAACTCCTTATACCATTCTTCCATTACTAATTGATTATTAGTGTTGCATTCCGAATCACACGGACACAAAGCTTCAGGGTGAAATAATCTGATCCTCAGGCAGCATTCCTGTCTGTGTCTCTCTCTGGGCTCAATGCATGGATGTGTGGGTGTGTGAGAGAGTGGGTGAGCGTGTGCGATGTGTGTGTGTGCTGATAAAGCTGCCTGAGGATCAGTCTTTATTAATAAGTACACAATGGCAGATAATAGCAGAGGAAATTCATCCCTCAGTGGGAGGAAAAGGCATGCCTATCTGTGGGACCATATTGGCTTGTTATTGATGAGGACCCAGGGGGAGGAAACTGTGGGGACAAAGGTGATAGAACAGATGGCCATGATGTCCTGACATCCTGTTTTCCCCCTGGTCTTGCCATCCTGTTTTGCTGCCTTCTTGACCCTAGATCAGCACATCGGTATCTGCTCGGCCCTGGGGGTTGCTGGGAAATCCAGGCCAAGCAGGCCTCCCCCGGCTTTCAGTTGCCTCTATGTGCTTGGCCAATTTTGGGGCTCAGAATTATGGGGGAATGATATTCCCACATATTAGATTTCCAATATTCGGCAAAAATTAGCCTTGCATTCATAACCATTTTAATTACCAATTTCCCCTCCTCTTTCTTCAGTTTTGTATTCGCAACCATGCTTAACAATACCAATTGCGGGGACATTTGAATCTTTTCCCCTAATATTTCTTGTATTTCATTAAAAACCAAATTCCATTTAATTTCCCTTTTATCACATGCCCACCACATGTGTAAAATGTCCCGTTTTGTTTTTTACATCTCCAACAAATTGGAGGATATTTCTTTATTTATTATATTTAACTTCGCAGGTGTTATACACCATCTCCAATATGCTTTATAACGGTTTTCTTCAATGTATTTTACGTTCAGGAGTCTGGATTTTATCAATGTGATGACATATGACTTTCATGGAAGTTGGGCACCTGTAACAGGACACAACAGCCCCCTCTATAAGGGCTCACAAGACTATGATCCAACTCCTTTCTACAACTGTGTAAGAATGAACATAAAGCAAATCCTCAAATCGTATGTACATCACAGTGATAGATAAATCACAATGGTAAGGTTTCCACAGGATGTGGCGAGACCCAGATTGATCTCAAGCATACTTTTTATGAATGATGTTCCTCTAAATACAAATTGTGTTGTAGACTTTTCTGCACATTTCTCTGTTTTTTGTTAAAAACTCAGAGCACTCAGGGAGGGCAATGTTCAAACTTTTGGCACTATAGACATTGTGATCTACAGTGCCTAATGCCCATCAGTCCCATTCACCATGGCCAATGGTAAGGGATTATAGGATCTATAGGTTCAAAAAGCTGGAGGACTAAAAGGTTCACTTTTTTTTCATTCCAGTGCAAAAATCCATCAATCTCCAGAGGATTTTTTAATTCCCTCAAATGAAAGCTATATGGTAGGGATAGAGATTAGGAATGGGCGCCTTATGAAAAATGACATGCTGTTTTTGAAACATTTTGAAACATTACAAAATGAAATGAAAGGTTTTAAAATGTTACAAAATGAAACAAAACAGCATGTTGTCACAAACGGAACTGAAATGATGTTTTTAGGTTTTCTCTAAACTGGGAAGCCACCACCAGATCTCCCTTAAGGCAAGGGGCTGCAATCAGGCAGCAATTCCATGGTTCTCGCTGCCATCTCCCAGCTGATTTTGACAGCTCAGTCTGTCAGAAAACCCAGCTTGGAGATGGTGGGGATGGGCCATTTTAAAAAGGCTCCAGCCTTTGACAGCTCGGCTGGAGCCTTTTTAAAATGGCCTGCTCACAACAGCTGTTGCGTGTGGGCCATTTTAAAAAAAGGCACCACCAGAGCCAAGGCTCCATTGGAGCTCTTTTAAAATTGTTGCGTGGGGGAGGGGGTGGGGATTTTTAAAAGGCTCCACTGGAGTCTTTTTAAAATTCCCCGCTGCACCAGTGAGAGTGCTGGTGTGGCGGGGGATTCATTTTGTTTCATTTCATTTTGTAAGTAACCTTTCAAAAAAAATTGTAGTTATGGAATGAAACAAAACGCAGGGCCTGACGAAACAGAACGAAATGAAATGCTATTTTCCCACTGCGTGCCCATCCCTAATAGAGATGCATTTCCTGACCTCCCACCACCCAGTAATTGAGCAGCCAGTACCTGTCTTTTCCCATCTATGCTCTTTTGAAACTAAGCAGGATCAGGCCTGTTTAATATTTGTATGGGTTATCATCAAGGAATATCAAGTAGCAATAAGAAAGAAGTCTGCCTGAGACCTTGGAAAGCCACAGCTAGTCAGAGTTAACAGTAGTGTGTAATAGCTACTAAGTAGACAAAAGCCAATTTCATGTGTTCCTAGAAATCTTCCAATACATGCTAGCACACACATACATGCACACACACGCACACGCACACGCACACGCACACGCACACGCACACGCACAC
>JAHTLZ010000129.1:59823240-59834466 GCA_023846285.1 Phrynocephalus versicolor
GTATGTATGTATGTATGTATGTATGTATGTATGTATGTATGTATGTATGTATGTATGTATGTATGTATGTATGTATGTATGTATGTATGTATGTATGTGGTGGTGGTTAATCCATGCCCCATTTTGAGTGCTGTGCCAAACAGTAATACACTGAAGTGTGTGAAGCAATTTGACTAAACAACACTGCATAACATCCTAAGAGGTATTTCTTCCACATATGACCCTTACTTGTGTGCTCTCTGCTTCTTGCTTTAAAGATATACACATTTTTATAATGTAATGGGGGTTATTGAATTTGACAATAGTTTTGAGCCTCAGCAAGACTTACTCTGGTTTTTGTGTAAAATTCTAGAGAAAAAATGATAAGGAAGACTGATTAGCCCATCCTAGTAATGATCCAGCCATTAGCATTTATAGTAGTTCTTCTGCTGTGGCAAATAACAGCTGTGAGGGAATTTGAATCTAGACATTGGTGGGACAAAAGCTCAAATTCCATTTTCCCTCAACACTGTGATCTCAAACCAACAACACTCCCATATACTCATGGCTAATATTTAGAGAACGTTGGGAGGAGTAAGCATTGTGGTTAGTCTTGAAGTTGTACCTAGACTGAGTCCAAGAATTTGAAGAATTGCTATAATATCTGACTCAGACCCAGTCTGTCTGAAGAAGAACCTCTCAGCTCCCTGATCTTATTTTCGGAGGATCATTTCTGGGTATCACCACCACCAACGGTGTGATGAGCAGCTGCTGAAGGAAAAAACATCTCAGTACTGGTCAGCAGCCAATGGAAAGCCTTCCCAGGGGAGATCTGCTTGACTTTCCATTTCTCATTAATTGTGTTTAGTTGCTACACTCAAGACTTTGTTTTGGCAGACTTTTGATACTTCATCTTGAATCGAACCTTTGCCTTTTTATCTTTATAGTTTCTGCTAACTCAGGCATGCCCAAAGTCAGGCCCGGGGGCCAAATACGGCCTGTTTTCAAATTTTGAGTGGCCCGCAGCCTCTTCTCCCCACCAGCTCAGCCTGTCATGCATCCCCGCCAGCTGGCCCTTCCCCATACCAGATGGAGGCATCAGCTTGCAGTTTTATGTTTTGCCTGCCCTCCCTGCCTCTGTCCACGCCACCCCCCCCAGCCACCTTCCCAGCCTACCCACCCCCGGCTCCATTGCTGCAGCATCCTCCCTGCCTCCTTGCATATAGAGACTTGTCCAAAGTCCGGCCCGGGGGCCAAATGCGGATGAATGGTCGGCCCCCACACATTTTCACCTTTCCAAATCTGGCCCTCCTTGCAAAAAGTTTGGACACCCCTGTGCTAACTAATATTTTTTTAAAAACTGATTTTGCTTATTTGTTTTTATTTTTAATGAGTCTGAGTTTTAGGTTTGTAAAAATGGACAGGGACATTGCTACTTAGATGTTAAATGAATATAATAAATAAAATAAGTTCCCAACAAAGTAGCCATGCCAATGTGTTGCAGCAAAACTGAGCCTTGTGTCAACTAAAGGGGGAGAGGGAAAACTGAACCAAGTAACTAGCAATAGGAACCTATAGTGTTCCAGAAAGCAATTCCAAAATGATATAGGGTTGTAGCTTTATTAGGCCAACTCAAGGGTCACAGAAATATGCAAGCTTTCAGGCTCCCCAGAGGTCTTTAGCAGGCAAGAATTTAGCAGAAGGCAGAAGGGTCTACACTCTGGACTTCATAGAATTGTACAATAATTAAACTGGAAAAGCCCTATAGGGCCATCAAGTCCAACCCATTGCTCGGTGCAAGAATCTAAATCAAAGTAGATCTGACAGATGGTTGTCCAATTTATTCTTGAATGCCTCCAGCATCAGGCACAACCATGAACAAATCCAACCAGAAAGCTGGTTTGTTCTACTGCCGAATGGATTTTGAATAATTATTTTTATTTAATTTATTCAACTTTTATACCACCCATCTAGCCCTAAGGCTACTCTGGGCGGTTTACAACATGGAATAGCAAAATAGCAAAGCAACTCATTTAAATAACCAAAATACAAAATACAGTGATGTGGGAGAAAGCCCTCGCCCCCTACCCCCCTGCCCTCACGGACCAAGCTGGGTCAGTCACTTGTTTCCGGGGTACTGTTGCTAGTTATTTTGGGCAGCTTTCCTTCTACATTAATAATACAATAAAGGAGGCAGGAAGGGGGCTGTCACTCAAGATAGGTAAAGTGGTGATACAGGAATACAGCTATTTTTAATGAATTCACATGATGAACCACAACTACAAAAGAGATGGCCACTTTACTTTACAAAAAAGTTCTTGATTATAAGAGTTTTTCAGCTGTGGAATGGACTATCTTTTAGAAGGGAGAAGACTCTACTTCATTTTATATAGTAACTATGCTGCCATTTTCCCCACAGGGGACTCAAGGCAGCTCACAATAAACAAAACTGTCCTATAACCACAATTAAAAACACCATATGTAATAACATTAAATACAGTTAAACATATAACAAGATTATAATCCACAACTGAAATTTTTTTAAACCAATACTGGGTATCCATTTGTCAAGGTCCTTTAGTTGAGAATTTCCTGCATTGCCAGTGGATTAGACAAGATGACCGGTCCCATCCAACCCTACACATTGTAAGATATTACAAAAAAAGGGTGCATGGGGAAGCTGGACTGGTAATTTGATAACATCTCGTTTTATGGACTCCAAAGATGTCATAGAGAAAAAATGAATTACTGCACAGATATTTCTGTTAGATTCTATAACATGTCATTATTTCAATATCCATTTTGATCTCTCCACAGGAGTGCTGGAGCCCATGGTTGACTCTTATTCATACAGACATAAAACCTAGCGCTTACACACAACTGGATTTTATATTTACAAAACATAACAGCTACTACAATGGAAATGTTTACTTATGGCTGTTCTCTTTTGGGAGCTGTGGATCATATGAGTACAGTTGCAACCATACCACACATATAGCATCATTTGAAGAGCTCATGAAACCCCTGCTATTTTGTGCACTATGCATTATCTCTTGAAAATGAAAACACAGGCATGCTAGCAACAGAATTAATTTCAATACTTTATTAGTTCAATGTAATAACACAAAGATATTTGGCTATCTGGTATATTTCTAATTTTAATAGGATGCATGGGATTTAAGTCAGTGGAATTATATTGTGACATAAGCCTCACACATAAATTTTTGTATTGGAGGTTTTACGTTGTTCTTTGCTAACTGATAAAATATGTTCATTTTGCAAATGGCTCTAAGGCCAATTAAGTTTAAACACACTAGCATGCAAGATGTTCAAAGTAACTTTTAGGAAATATAGAGGATTATCCCCTGTCATTTAACTGCACTAGAAGTACATTTACTTCTAAATAGCCATCTGAAAACCAATTATTTGGAGAGAACAAGAAGAGTATTTAAAGAAAATTACAATGTTCTTCTTTATGGTAGAGTGCACAGAAATATTACAGTGCCACAGCAAATATAAGAACTGTAATAAATGGCAGGCAGATTGGAGTTTAGTTCTATGCTATGCACCAGTGCTAAATATAAAGGATTAGTATATCAGCATACTTGGTATAATCTGTATATTTCATTTCATGTTGTATAGCCAAGAAAAGGACCAGATTGTGAGGATGACCTGCAATCTAGATCCCAAGAACAGTATCAGATTTAGCTCAGACATAACAGGAAATTATTTTTATAGGAGGCCAGGAATAAATGATAGTTTCAGACCCTGGCTTGTTCATAATCCAGTGTTTGGACATCACTAAAAAATGTTAGTTTAAAACCACTGTGTCTCCTCCACACAGGTACAAGAGAAGAAATAAGGAAACTGTTCCCCATAGAGGGAATCTATGGTGTATAAATAGAGGCAAATTGCTGTAAATTAAGAAATGTCTATTCACCTTATCTGTGGCACACTTGAGTTGTGTGACTTAGCATGGAACAGATAAGGTCTACGGAGTTTGTTGCAATTTACTTCTGAAAGTTAAACTGTTTGTGTAACTGTTCCACAGGACTTCAGCTCGTGGTTTCTAGTTAGGTCTGAAACAAGCCTGTACCTTTTCTCCAGAGAATGTAAAAGCTGATGGTGAGTTAGGGTGTGAGAGAGAGGGAGCTGTGAAAGGCAGAAGTGAAATTCAAGCATCTTGGTGAGGTACAGCATTATCTAGGAGTGGATGTAACGAGAGATCCTGAAGGTACCATCTATCTGTGTCAGAGTGACAAGATAGAAAAACGTTTACAAAGGTGTAAAATGGAAGGTTGTAAACCAGTCTCAACACCTATGGAGGTGGGAGTCAACAGAATTCCCGAGGATGGGGATTTCTGTAATGTTGAATTGTATCAACCTGTTCTCGGATCACTTATGTATTTATCTTCCCTCTGGAGAGGGCTGAGTTATGAAGCTCCAAAGGGGGTGGCCCTAGGAAAAAACCTTCTACTCCAAAGCTGATCAGGCTGCCGCTTCCCGTATGATTCCAATTAGGGTTTTTTTTCCAGGGGCACCCCCTTTGGAGCTTCATAACTCAGCCCTCTTATCCCCAAATGTTTCCAAATTTCAGGAGGTTCCCTAAAATCACTTTCTGAAGGTACCCCTGCTACTTTGGTGCCCCAAAAGTAAGTAATTTTTGAGTGCATGTTTTTTAAAAATATGCACTCAAAATTTACTTACCTTGGGACTCCAAAGTAGCAGGGGTACCTTCCTGAAGCAATTTTAGGGACCCCCCCTGAAATCTGGAAAGATTTAGGGGTAAGGGGACTGAGTTATGAAGTACTAAAGGGTCTGGGGGTAGTATTGGCAACTGTGCAGGGACTATAGAGGCAATCAGGGAGTTTATAGTATTAACTCCCTAATTGCCTCCACAATCCTAATACACATTTCCAATTACGACCCCCAGCTCCTTTAGAGCTTGTTTGGTATACCGTATATACACGAGTATAATGGAAAAAAATGTTCTCGTCTTATGCTCGAGTCAATAAATTTTCCCAGTATTTTTGGGTAAAATTAGGCACTCAGCTTATACTGGGGTCAGCTTATACTATTTACGGTATGTACTGGAGGTCTTCCCTTAGCTTCATCTATAGAAAAGGCAGGGTGTTTCTCTGTGTTGCAAGCAGCACTGGGTAGTGTGGTAAATCAGTATTGTAAATATTCTAAGTTCAGCTCTTTCACCAAGCTGTGCTTTTCCAGTAAAAATTCCGGCACAGCTTTTAATAGGCATGATAAGCAAGAAGGTGTTTGCAAGGTATTTCTAAACTAGCACATACTGGTAATAGAAAATGAGATTGTGGATCTGACCTTCTTTTAAGTGTTTCCCTAGACAGCACATTATAAACTTGAGGGCTGGTTTATGTAGTCAGAGGGAAAGGCTGGAATGGTAGTACAGTAGGCAGGACTTGTAAATGTCCACTTTCCCCGTTTCACAACTTTAAATGTATTGCATAAAAACAATTGGGAAGTTTGAACAAGACAATAACACTGGGAAGACAAGAGGCATTTAAAAGGGTAGCATAGCAGCTGTTTATGAGGTAGCCTAGTTACTGAATGGACTAGGAAATGATGTGAGAAATGTCTCAATTCTGTGTAACAACAAGAGCATCTAAGTATACAGGACAGGAGAGGAAAGCGTCCAGCCAGAATTAATCATTGTAGTATAGACTCAGGTAGGCCACTAAGTTCCGATTCTTCCTGAATTCTTTGTCTGAAAGCAACTAAAAACAAAAAAATACAAACATATATTAAAATAAAAAACTAACATAAGTACAGTATACTGTATTGAAAAAAATATATTTTCTTTCAAAACAGCAAAATTTCAAAACAACCTTTAAAAGCCAAGTACAGTCACAACAATCTGTTATGTAGCTATTAGAATTTCATACCTCAGTTTTCAAAGTTCTTTTTACTGGCCTTGGAACTAAAGACCAGTTCGGAGAGCCAAACATCCCAGGCCAAGTAACATGTCTGTGTGGCATTTTCTCTGGGTCATATGTTCCTGGTCTAAACAGGGTGAGGTTGGAGGAAGAGAAAAAAAAATACACTTCAAATGCATATCATGTCTGCAGTGTACCAATATGGCCTATCTACAACACAATACATATGTGTCTCATCAGTCTGATGAAATGCATGGGTCCATGTATGTACAAATGAAATGTATATGAAATGAATGATGGACTTATTTCCTTCTAGTCCCTTTGACAGAAGAATTCCACCAGTAGGAGCTTTTTACTACTTGTTTCCTTTTATCGCACCATGGATGTACAGTTGCTATCACAATATGTCTGTGAAGATTCTCAGTCATCCAGGTGAGTTTATCAAGTGGACAAACACACTAAGGCAGAGACTCGTCCACCCAAAGCACCCACCACCAAAACACAAACGGAGCAATATAGTACACATGGTCCAATGCAGTGAGGAGTGTGCAGACAGACCTCTACATTAGAGAAACTAAACAGCCATTAAACAGGAGGATGGCCCAACATAGGAGGGGTAACAGCTCAGGACCAGAATCAGCAGTACACTTTCACTTGAAGGACAAAGGGTAGTCATTCAAAGATGAAGATGTACACATATTAGACAGAGAAGATAGGTGGTTTGAGAGAGGGGTCAGGGAAGCCATTCATGTGAGTATTGAAAACACCTATCTCAACAGAGGTGGTTGGGGGCTCAGGCTACTTATCAGGGAGTGATTTCAACAATCCCCAGACAAATAAAAAATACTTCACAACTCCACCACCAAGGCCATAGCTAACGACCCATACTTGATGGGTTTCAGCATCTTAGGTCATTGCTCACCTAATGGCCCATTGAGACTATAGTTCACCTAAGGAGCCTATTCAGGCCATTGTTCATCTTATGAGCTTATATCAGACCAGGGTGACAAGAGGTCAAAATGGACTATAAGATGGAGGACTCGCAACTAGCTTTCCTCAGATTGACAAAGCTGTTTGGATGAGCAGCAAAACTTTTCTGTATCTTAAGAAAAGAAGTCCAGTTGCTCTCTCAGTTAATTTAAGATTTATTTTTAAAGGAACCTCTCCATTAAAAATGATTAAAAAAAGAGCAGACAAGAGAAAGAGGTGATGGAGGGAAGGGTCATTTTAATTTCATAAGAAAAGCTGATGCCTTCGGGCTCCTAGTGCCCATTCTGACCATGTAATACGATGCCTCATTACAAAAAGATAGCAGAATTAGCTTCTATGATTGACTCTATTAATTCATTAGCCAGTGTATCCAATGCTGAAAAGAAAAACTACTCCCAAATTATGATGCAGAAATATCCCTTTAAAAAACATAACCACCAATCAGTGCTTTCATAAAGGCATCTGTATTTTCACGGGTGACTGTGGGAGTAACTGTAGAACAAGCTAGTTTTAAGGGTGGATTATAACTGGTATAAAAGCTGATCTGCCAATAGAAAGGGAAACTTGCAAGCAGAACAGCAGGCAATCTGCTAATAGCGGCTTCAGTGCATTCTTTGAAAGTTCCATGGATGGATATATCTCACTGCCATAGGTCTAACAATGTGATAGCAAAAACAAAATATTTGGTAGGGGGCATACAGATGTAATTGAGACCCTGCAATGAACCACAAGGGAAAGAGGAAGCCAATTAACCCCCTTTGCAAAAATGCCATTCTCCCCTGCTCTCCCAGGCAACAGGGCTTTACATGCGGCTGCTGCCTCCCACAGAGTCTCCCTCCTCTGTCCCCTGAACTGCCCATAACAGTGGAAAGTACATAGGTTATGTTCATTTATTTTCAGGCTCCCGGTCCTAGTGGGCAGCTTTGTAACGGAAGAAATGAAAAACAGTACCCTGGGAAAAACTCTTTGTCCAGATGTTGCACGGAAAATCGTGGCACATTGCTCTGAAATGGAGCATAGTTGCCAGGCTCGTGCCTGTGATCTTTTACCCATAACGATTGGTACATTGTAGGATCAGGAACCACAAGCTATAGATTGAACATATAAAATAAAGTTGTGAGACACATTGCCTATTGGAAGCTGACATTCCCCCCCCCCCCGCAAATCGGCCCACTAGCCTGTAAATCTAAAACGAAAATAGAAGCCCAGTCATTTCTATAGAACATCAGGGTTTTTTTTTTAAAAAAAATGGTTATTTCTTCCTTAGCAGAAAACTCTCCAAATGATTGTGGACTCCAAATCCCATTACCCCAATCCAGCATGGTCAATAGTCACATATGAACGAACTGTAATCCAACACTATCTGGAGAGCCATAGCATCCCCACCCCAACCCTGTTGAAGAGTTTAGCCATGCGATCCTTTGCAGGGCAAGGAGCTAAGGAAGCATACTAGGACAATTACTAATAATGTTAGAACTAAATGCAAAGTCTTATAACGAGCATATGATATTGTCTTATCTTGACCCCTGCTACTCATCTGGCAGCAAATGTCCAGGGCCTAAGCCTGAAGGCATTTTATTTCCACTCTCCCTTCTTCATGTAGAGTAACCATTCTACCACTGATATATGACCTTCTGACATAGTCTTATTTATACTTTCTGGAGAGCGGCTCTCATCTTTCTTCTCATATTACTCTAGCAATACAGTAAGCATGATCTCAGAAAAGTTATTTTCTCCTTTCCAGGTAAACCAATCTGACTCTTACAGTTTTGGCACTGTGACATTACTGAGTCACAAGGAATAAGGTTAGGGCTATGCGGGTGGGGGGGCATGGTGGCTCAGCAGGTCAGAGTGCTGAAATGGTCAGCTGCAAAACCGCCAGCTTGGTGGTTCAAATCACGGGCACCACGCAGTGGAGTGAACTCCTGCTGTTAACCCCAGCTCCTGCCAACCTAGCAGTTCAAAAGCATATAAATGCAAGTAGATAAATAGGTACTGCCATAAAAAGCAGGAAGGTAAACAGTTCCGTGTGCAGAAATGCATTCAGCCATGCTGGCCACATGGCCACAGACTTTCTCAGCACTGGCTCCTTGGCTTGAAAATGGAGATGAGCACCACCCCTAGACACGACCAGCATGCATGTGTGTGAGGAACTTTTATCTTTTTTTTTAATGCAACCTATAGCCCCTAGACGTTGAATGTCATCTACAGTTTCATCAGGTCAAGGGCAAGGAACAAATGGCTCTGAAGAACATGAGCATCTGGAAGACTGTACCAACTATAAGATTTTCAGAAGGCATACACAATCCTAAGAAAAGCATTCAGCTGGTAGGTAAGGCAAGGTCCCAAAGGAAGGCATATTAGTTTGTTTAAAATGTTTATACTCCACATCTCTCCTCAAGAAGTCCCAAGGTCACTTACAATATTAAAGCAAGCAGTTTTAACATTTAACCCTCTCCTTGCAAAAGAACAAACAAAAAAACCCAGCTCAATTCTAATAATCCCCAGTTACTGAGGGGGAAAAAAACTCCCTTAAGAAAAAGACCTTTGCCTGGTTGCAGAAAGACAGCAAAGACTGGGCCGGTCTGGCCTCCCATGGGAGGGAGCTCCACAGCTTGGGAGCAGCAACAGAGAAGACTCTTTCATGTCCTTACCAGACACAACTGTTTGGTGGTGGATCCAAGAGAAAAGCCTTCCCTGATTATTTTAAAAAAGAGGCTTTACTACATCTGGCCTATAAAAGAGTCAAATTAAATGAGACTTTGTGTTTAGAAGTGGTTCTTCCTTTGGTGGAAAAAAGTCTGTTTCTCCTAGCAGAAGAGTTTCCTTTTTGTATACTGCAAAATAGCCAGTTTTGTTTCATGAGTAATTACAGGGAAGCAAATATGAGTTTAATTTGAAAATCTGACTGCCAATGCATACTTTGAGGAATACTCATCACTAGGGAACTAGTATCAGCATCTAAATAAAAGGTTAGTGTCTCATGTATAGTGACCCTAAAAGCAGAGAAAGTATTATTTCCTCTTTTTTACTGCTTCCCTTCTCAGAATTTATACTGTGCAGGCCAAATTGATTGATTGTACAAATCACTTAAAATTTCACTTATCAGGTGACACCCCTAACTACAAAATAAAGGCTACAATATTTTAAACAAAATAGCAGGTATCTCATTCCACATTAAGTGGGATTACTCCAGAATTATTTATGGCCTTTAGCTACAGTTTTAAATATATTCATACTTTTATTACACAGCAATAATGCTGGCTGGATAGCTCAGTGAATTGTGTATCTGGCTTTTAAGACAGAGTTTGGGAGTTCATTCCCATTGTGCATCCCACAAGAGCCATCCTGTGTTGACTTGTGAAAACTTCACAATCCTGGGGTGCCTCTAGAAGAAGGGAATGGCAAAGCACTTCTAAATACTCTATCTAGAAAACCCTGAAAAGAATTTCTATAAGTCAGAAGATTTGACTCGACCACATACAATTATTATTATACAGCAATATAATTTTTACAGTACCAAAGTTCAGGCTTTGGCGTGTGTATGAGCTGGAATATTCATTCAAATATCCATTCTTTATATTATACTTCTTTTGGACATTTTTACAGTCCTGAAGATAAGGATGCATAGAAGAGAGCTAAATGGTCTTTACCTTAGTGCTTTGTCCAAAACGTGGGGATGTTCTGGCTCCCAAAGCATAACCTTTAGTACTCTCTGGTCTGTGAGAAAGATGATATAGCATTGTGTTCCTCTAAGTATGAAGACAAAGCAAAAGACTAAGGTTATTCCAATCAAGTCTAATATACAGGAAAATATTTCTAGAGGTAGTTGGGCTCGCCTCAGTCTAACTGGTGCCATGGATCTCCTATTCCTAAACTAAGAGGTGTATTCTCTCACAGCAGTGATTAAAAAGCTATTTAAAAAGAAATAGTACTCTGCACAGGCACAAAGGAAAGTAGTACATGTGTAATGCTGTGCTGGCTTTTCCAAAGGTCACTCTTTTTATACTATAAATCAGGGGGTTTCAAACTGATCAGAGGGAGAGACATTAACTATTTCCTTCCCAACTTTATCCTAAATTCAGTTATGAATAGTAGCCCTTGGTACAAAAATCCACACTATTGATTTACTACATTTATATGTCATTCTTCCTCCTACAAATTCAGAACAGTATACAGTATATTGTTTCCACTTCTCCAGACATTATATAATATCAACTTTTTTGGGGGGGGAGTGATCTTAGACAAATGTTGTATTTTTGCTTATAGTGCTACTGATGCAGCTGATTGTTGGCATTTATTTATTTATTTATTTATTTATTTATTTATTTATTTATTTATTTATTTATTT
>JAHTLZ010000129.1:59834476-59857786 GCA_023846285.1 Phrynocephalus versicolor
TTTATTTATTTATTTATTTATTTATTTATTTATTTATTTATTTATTTTTCACACTTGTATACCACCCCATTTCCCAGCGGGAACTCTGTATGCAATTTTCCCCCTCTACTTCAAAGCAAAGATTCACAGAGAGAAAATACAACTACGTCAAGGGAAGTACAGCTTACCTCTGCATTGTTATACATTCCAGGACCACGATCGGGATCACCTTTAACTGGTACATATGCATTACCTAACCGGTCTGGGGCATAGGAAAGGGGGAAAATTCTCCTCTCCTGACATGATCCAAATGAGTTCCGTTTCTGTGCAGCTGCGAAACCCAGAACAGTAATATATGTGAATCAAAATACTACCTATTTCACAATGTGTGCTGTGAAATGACCAGATATGTCTTTCACAGTAGCCCGTCAGTCTTCTGTGCAGGATGGAAAGGAATCTGGCTGATATTTTTTTTCTGCCAGTGTAAATTTCACTGGAATACATCATTGAGGGATTCTCTAGCTGGCTATATTTATTTAAGTATTTTATGGGAAGTATAAACAAATTGAAGAAACAGAAATCTCTGAAAGCATGAGTGGATACACTGAGAATTCATGAACTGAGCAACTCCTTTCACTGTTTGAGATCAGGCCTCTAAGACTGTGGAAATCCACCACCATCCCCCTTCAAATCTGCTAAAGTGGACAAGAAAAAAAGAATATCTGAAGTACAGTACTGAAGAAGATATAGTCAGTTTGGGACCTCCTCACTACATTTATTTTTCAGATTTTTAATCTGAAAAATAAAGCAACCTGGTTACACAGAAATAAGCCCTATAAAAAGTTCACTTTACTGTACATTGTTCAAATGTGTATTCCATTGTGTTTGGTTGTCTTTACTCATTGAGGAATGTAGAGGTATATTTTTAAAGCACCACAGGAGTAACAAAACCCATGGAACTTGTTTACTTTAGCACTTGTTTTCAAGTGGACATAAGATGTTGCAGAGCAATTGTAGGCAATACCTAATGCGAAATAAAATCAGGCTGAGTTTAACTGTATGTACATGTACGCATGTGTACACGTGTGTGTTCTTTGCCAGCAAATTGGAACCAAATTATGGGGACCCTAATAGGGCTTCAAAGATAAGTGAGTTATTTAAGGAGTGAAGGACTGCAGTCCTCAGGTGTTTTTATTTATTTAAAATAATTGTATAGCTTTTAGTACAACATCTCTAAACAGTTTACATTTAGAGTGCAAACAATTCTACTGGGTTTTGGAAAGTAGTACTGATGGAAAACGGAGCTGTTGGAAGCATACTTTTACCAATACTGTACTACTGAATATGCACCAAAGTCAGGCCAGGAAAGATTTCGTTCTTTCTCAGCCACTGAGAGGTTTCCAACTCCGAGGAGACAGGGAGACGTGGGTGTGCGGGGGCAGCAAATGACGCCACCCTCCCCGCTGCTCAGCGGCTCCCGGGGCTTGCCCTCGCCCTCCTTCTGCCCCCCTCCCCCCCCGCGTCTCACCTGTGAGCCCCCACACTAACTGCCGCTGTGCTGAGAGCATGCTAAGGACACTTTTGGTATGAGCGGCGCCCTGCTGTTGCCATGGATACTCCGAGACGCCGGCCAGGGGCGCTTTGGAGGAAAGGAAGGAGGGGCGAGCCGTATCCAGGGCGGCGGAGGCTGGAAGAAGAAGAAGAAGAAG
The DNA here is from genome assembly GCA_023846285.1 of Phrynocephalus versicolor. Classification (NCBI taxonomy): domain Eukaryota; kingdom Metazoa; phylum Chordata; class Lepidosauria; order Squamata; family Agamidae; genus Phrynocephalus; species Phrynocephalus versicolor. The sequence goes on from JAHTLZ010000129.1 coordinate 59,836,165, forward strand.
AAGAAGAAGAAGAAGAAGAAGAAGAAGAAGAAGAAGAAGAAGAGAAGCGCGCGCGCGTGTGGTCTGTGTTGGTCCTAGCAGTTAGATTGGTTATGACGTCAATAGTACTGAAGTTCGGCTAGTTAGCATTCGATGCGCTGAACGGCCAATTAGCCCCAGCTAGGGTGCTTTTGTAGTCGCATTGCAAGAAAAACGCACACAGAGCGTTGCATCTCCTCTGTCAGCGCGTTTGTGCACGATTCAGACGGCCTGTTCCGATTAGCAAGCCCGTGCCCTCGTGTTCCACTCGTGTTTCCATGGATTTAAGGGCGATTCAGTTCGGAAAGCGGTTTTCCATCCCTGATTAGCCTTTGGGCTCAGGAAGACTCTGCGGGGCAAAGAAACGTAGCGCCAAAAAAGAAGAGAGTCCGTGAACATGTCAAGAGTGTTTCTGCGGCCTCAAATTTCTGCAGGTCTGGGCAAGTGACTACTCTTTGATATGTCTCTCGTTTGAAATTATAGGCTTTCATGATCAAAAATTGGCCTGCTCAGCGACATATTTCTCTTGCAAAAGGTATATCCCCTTGCTTTTATTTTTGAAGTACTATACTGAAATTTAAACCAGTTTTTGAGGCCATGGAGCAGCGGCTGTAAGAAAAACAACCAAACAAAACGATTTTCTAAGCTTTGCTTGAGCCCTTTTAAAATGGGAATCCTAACATTCTTCTTACCATAGTCTGGAGACTGAAGGATGCCTATGAATATTCTTCCCTACTAGATTTTACACCTTTTTGGTACAATGGGCTGCTAATTAATGATAAAGGGTATTATAACCCTGGAAAGGGTTGTAAATTAGAATCAAATTGATGGTGTGAAGTTATTAATTATCTATAACCATAGTGATGGAAAGCTAAGCTGATTGGTTTATGTAATTATCCACCATTAAAGGTAGGCCTATCAGATTCTGGTCACCTATTTGTTGTTAGTAAGTGGTTTACAAGTGGTTATTTTAGATTTCGTGTGCACCTATCTTAACATTTGAGAGATACTGGAGCTTGGTTGTGGTGGTGGGATGGCTCTCGGCGGGTGTCAGAAAGTCTCCCTTATTTTCAAATCCAAAACTTGACAGGTATGCCTTGGACTATACTGGAAGAGCTCGGGTTCCTCTTTTTTTAAACAAGCCTTATAAAACTCCATTTGGCCAGCTGTGTAGCAGATGGGTGCAATAGCCTGCAAAGGTGGTGTTTAGAAGCGAATACATTAGGGTGAAAAAGGCCTCAGGCAGATCATATATCAGATGAATACGCTGCCACAGAGAGTGGTGGAGTCTCCTTCTTTGGAGGCTTTTAAGCAGAGGCTGGATGGCCATCTGTCGGGGGTACCGTGATGGGGCAGGGTGTTGGACTGGGTGGCCCTTGAGGTCTCTTCCAACTCTATGATTCTATGTACTGATTTTGCACAGCTTGGAAAAATATCCAGGTCACAACTCCCATAATTCCCTAACTGGCATGGTGGTTGGAAGCTTGTGTGATATGTAATAGTCCAGATAAGCAGTATTTCAATGCTCTGCTTCTTGCACTTTTGGGTGAACAGTAAATTTATTTATTTATTTATTTATTTATTTATTTATTTATTTATTTATTTATTTACATTTACCGCAAGAAAGTGTAATAAGGATTGTGAACCACATATGAGATGTAACTTGTGTCATGTCATAAAAGAACATAGAAAGAAGCAGGCGATGTTCTGCTAGTAAACAGTCATAAAAATAAATATTTTTCTTTTGGCTAAATTTTATTTCATTATTGTAGCAGTGTAGAATCTTGGGTCAGATTAGAAGGGAAGGGTAGGTGGATTTAACCCTGATCTCTTCATGCCCAGTTACAACAGGAGCAGCTGGGGTCAAAGACAAGACCGGCTTGGCAATTCTGCAGGAAGGTCCTCCCGTTCTCACAATGGTAGAAGCTGTTCTTGTTGGTGGGGTCTGGATATAATCCTGCAGCTCTTCCAGCACAGAAGCCACTGCCTCCGGAACTGCTTGGGCTACCTCCACTGCTGCTTGGGCTACCTCCAGAGCTGCTTGGGCTGCCTCCAGAGCTGCTTGGGTTGCCTCCAGAGCCACTGCTGGGAGAGTTACCACCAGAGCTTCCACTACCAGAAGAAGAGGGTGTGCAGCCTGGAGAAGAAGAAAGAGAACAATCGACCATGATTTATCTCTCAAATAACTATTTTGGTGCTTTTGAAATGTGGATTTCAGACCACCCTGGCCTTGATAAAATGAATTCTGCATGCTTTTTTTTACATTTCTTATAAAAAGCACTGCATGCTTTTTTGGGTTACACTATACAAAAGCTTTGCTATCCTGTCCTCCCCTCCATTTTTCCCCAATGCATAGCCATTTCTTACTCTTGGTTTAGTTTCCAGATCCTATAGCAGTGCTGGTGAACTTATGGCACAGGTGCCAAAGGTGGCACTAGTCGGAACCCTTTTTGTGGGCACCCGACATTGCCCCTTCACAGCCACCTATATTCAGATTAAATTGCTGTATCGGCACTTTGCAAAAAATCAGTGGATTTTGAATCACAGTTTGGGCACTCAGTCTCTAAAAGGTTTGCCATAACTGGTCTATAGCTATTGTAAAGCATGCTTGGTTCCTTGACAGCCTCCCCCCAGCCAAGTTCACAACACACTCCATTCTTTGCTTTACAAAGCCTGTGATCAAAGCAAAGTTTATCAAAATTATTTCTGTCCAGATCCATCTGTTCTCATTTCCTGATTTTCTTCCCCTGGTATTCTTACTAATATATCAAACTGTGTAAACTTTGGCCTACTGCCATACAAAAATCTCACAGTACCATCAACATATTATAAATAGGCTCATGTCACCTTCATGACCTTGGCACCTCAGCTTTCTACAATATACAACAGTGACAATTTTGTTATTAAGTTATACTTTATCCCTTGAATAATTTTTTGCAGAAACTTGGGTTTGACTCATTCTGTGTGATGTTCCTGCTACATCTACGTACCTGCACTTTGTATCCCAAGAGCATTCTTCAAGGTGGTGATTAAAGGGTATTTGCCCTGGTTGCAGAAAGTGCCAGTGAAGTCATCCAAGTCAAGTGACCAAACCATGGCGCCTCCAAAGTTGTTCTTCTTCAGCCACTCAGCCTATAAGATTCAGACAAAAAGGTCAAAACTATTCTGCATTGTGCTAAAGAATGGGAAAGGACACTGTTGCATTAACCGTTTCTCTCATACCTTGATGTTGAAACTCTTGATGTTGTCATAACCAAGCCACTCATTCCCTTTGTAAGCATAGGGCACATCTTGGGGAGTATCCCATACTTCTGTAGCTCCATTCAGGAAATTGCAGATCTGAGGGAGAGGAACCAAAAATGGCACTTTATCAATAACCGCTTTAGTCTCTAAAATCTCTGCTTTAGTTAATATTTCATAATACTATTTTGATTGCCACAACAAAAGGAAGCCCATGCAAATGTGTATGAGATATTATTCTAAATTGCAGTGTTCTATAATTATACAAGTACTTGCTTTTTGTATCACAGAAAGATTCCTTACCTAGATTTTGATTCTCTAACATTCCAGTTTTCCCCAAACCACATGAGGTTTCCATATTACTCCACATAAACATTGAGCAAAGATGCCAACTAGTACCTGCTTGTCTAAAGAAGATAGGAAGCAGATGTATCTATTTTTTGCCTGGCTCTGGCACAAATCTCCCTGGCTACTGAGTTTGAAACACATTTTAGCAGATATGGTCTTGAGTCAACAGCATTCTTACATGTATGAATGCCTGCTGATGATTTTGTTCAAATTCTGCTTTAGTTTGGCAGTGTTTATTTTTCTCTCTGCATGCTTTCTTAATAGATTTGGTAATGTCTGGAATTACATTCTCTATCTGTTTGTTTCAGGTTAAATAAACAGATTTCTTAAATAAGAAATAAGACATTAGGAATATATTCAACTGAATAGCAGCATCAACGCATTGACTGTGTGTTGTGTAGATGAAGTGGTGGTTTGGCTTCTCTTCTCTTTCATGAATGCCCAGATGACATCTATGTTCTGCTTCTATTAGAGGTGTTTGTGTCATCAAAAATACAGGCCAGTGTGCAACACTGTACTTCACCTTGTGTATCCAGTTCTGGCATGTTGGAAATGCCTTTCCCACCCACTCCTGTGGTAGCCCTTTGTGACTCCGAAAGACCCTGCTGGTTTCTCAGCCTTACACAGCAGAATTTTGGGTTACTTAGCAGAGAGAAGAATTTCAGGAGATTCTGGAAGAAGCTGCAGAATTCAGTTCTGGAGGAAGCAACATGACCTAGTGGACATATGCTGTTGGATACTGACTGGTATTTATGGCTAAGGAAATATATTTATTTAGTCTCATGATGCAATGTCAATACTGAGGAATTAATTGTCAATTGTTGTCAGGTTGATTATGAATGAGTCATCTCCAAAAGATCCTGTCCTCAAGAGTTTGACTCAGCACTGGAAAATAAAGCCTGTGGTTCCTTTAGGGAATCAATCAGTCTTGCATTTGGTCTTCCTCTTTTCCAGCTGCTTCCAGCCTTTCCCAGCATTATTGTCTTTTCCAGAGAATCTTGCTTTCCCATAAAAGTAGGACCAAAGTAGTAACCAAAGTAGGACAGCCTCTGTTTTTACATTTGTACCTTCAGGCTCTCCTTGTTCATCTTTCTGGCAGTCAAGAGCTAATACCAAACAAGCCAATGAATACAATATTTCTCAAAGAACTGTCATAAAAGAATTGAGTGTGAGCTACCTGATTATATTCAATTTAGCAGTGTGTGAGTGAAAATTATACAGACCTCATAGTAAGCCAAGAAGCCACCCTGTCTTGTATAAGGTCCAGCAGGCCCAGATCCAGATGTTGGGGCACCAATAGCGGTATTGGATGGGTCACTGAGGATGAAGGTGTGTCCATAAGTTGGGAATCCAACAATGAGTTTCTCAGCTGGGGCACCATTACTTTTCCAGTAGTTCATAGCATAGTCCTAGAAAGGGATTCAATATTTTAACTACTAAAGACATATTAACTTCCTACAGTGAGATGGTGATTTCTCTGTGACTACAGATTGTTTTTTCCTGGTGTGTGTGTGTGTGTGGGGGGGGGGACATTCCAAACTTTGGAGAATGTTCCTATATGCTTTCACGCTTATACTTACAACATTGAAGTAGATGTAGCTACCAGTATCAGCAGGACCTCTGTAGAGAGGGCTGTTCTCTCCAGTGAAGCCCTCCCAGGAGCCGTGGAAGTCATAGGTCATCACATGGAAATAGTCGAGATACCTGTGAAGTAGTTAAATACATCTGTGCAAAAGATCTGTGTACAATATGTGTTACAAAATACCACATGATTAAGACTGCTTCCTGATGAAGGGTTTTTTGTGTGTGAAAATAATGTGGATTTGTTCAGACTATTCCACATTTTTCCACTTAAAGAAAGACATTTAAAGCAACAAGTCATATTTTTTGCCTAGAAGCTCCTTCTGGAAACTCTAAGATTATCGTGTTTCTGTTTCTCAAAACATAATCTGTCTACAGGTCAGCTCTTCTGTCTTGTGCACAATTTTCACGATCATTTGTTCCTTTGGGGTCCACGTATGAGCTGTGATGAACAACAGGATTTCGAAATGCAAACTTCATGTTGCTTAAAACTGTTTGCAGGCTCAGGTTGCTCCTTGAAACTTATTTTAAGCTTGGTTGGTTATAGAACGAACACTACATCACTATAATGTTAGTTCAGATTTAATCTTCAAAATGGATAGTCACAATTGCACTAATATTTATGTGTACATTAAGCTGTTGAACAGAAGAAATCATGCATGCTTTCCTTTAGTAATCCTGGGTATTAGGATGGGTTGCAAAGCACTCTACTCCTTTAAACCAACAATTAGAATATTCAGAAAAGCCCAGCATCATGCTACTGCTAGCTCTTTGCGAATAATACTGATGGGGCAATTTCATTAAAGACAAAAAAGTGATCTACTGGCTTGGTTTTACATTGTTGCTAGCATCTCCATGCATTCGATGTGATGGGATAGAATATTAATTCCCTTTGTAATGGGATCTTTGCTTATGTACATAACAAAGAACAGGGGTTCAATTTAAAAGGCAAGAATCCACATCTCTGAAAGATATGCACAGTACTGTACTTACTGGCCAAGCTCAGGAATCTGGTAGCTTGCCTCAATATTGGAAAGGCCACCAGCAACAGCAGCAGTGATCAGCAGCCTGGGTTTGTTTACTTGATTGGCCTCCTGCTCAAAAGCTGCCAACATTTCCTATAAAATGGTAAGGCAGATATTAATTTTCTCATAGCCACAATTCTTGTTACTGCCTATGCTCTGAGTAATCTAGCATACTACTTAGCTGCAGTGAAAAGGAAGGCAGTGTCATGTTGAGGACATCCCTGCTGCCATGGGACATTTATAGCTCTTTGCAGTGGAAGAACCACTGCATAGTAAAATCAAATGTACTGTATATGTCTTGGTTTTTATTATTTCTGCCAGATTTATATCTGAGTTCATTATGCCTAATGATTAGGGACAAAATCATCATATAAGATATATCATATATATCTTCAGGCAAGCTTTCCCTGAATGATGGGCTACCATGTGTATTTTATATGGATCTATAGGTTCACATAGACGTTGTGTTTATAACTACTTATAACCTTGTGGCTTTAATGTAATGTTGTCTATTAATGCTGTAAGATGTCCCTCAATTCTTTGTTCTCAAATACTTGAACATGTCTTAATTGTACTGGCCTGTATATTATCCCTCATTACTGTAAGCTGCCTTGGGTCCTTTTCCAAGGAAAAGGGTGGGGTAAAAATACTCTAAAATAAATACAATAAAAATAAATAAGTGCTATTGCTACTGTTTTAGTCCAAGAACACAGCCAGTGGGAAATTAATGATGATCTATCTGCACAGTCCATCTCTATGGGCCTTTTCACACGACCCCTAAGATCTGTTGGCTACTTAAATTCGGACCAGAGATCTTAGGGGTTCGTTGCTCTTCCTTCCTCCCCACCACTCCACACTTCCTTGCTCCTGTCTGCGTGAGGGGAGGGAGGAAGAGAGAGGAAAAAAAGCAGGCTCACCTCGGAAGCTTCCCGGAGCTCCTCGTGCTGATTCCTTCTCTTCTGTTTGCTTTTTTTCCTCCCGCCCCTTCTCTTAAAGGGGTGGGAGGCAAAAAAAACCCCACAAACAGAAGCCAGGAGAGCCCCGCACTGACCAGATTAAATCCGGACCTGGGGATTTTCACCCTCCTTGAGCAGGTACAAGAAAAGTGCGCTGGGACGCGCTTAGGTGGGTGGGGTCGCACTTAATTTCCTGCAAACTCCGGAGCTGGTGGGGAAACACTTGTAAGCTCCGGAGCTTGCAGCCATTTGCTGCGGAGTTTAGGGGTCGTGTACAAAGACTCTATATTGACGTGGGAAAGGGGAGGGGGAACAATAATAAAAAATGGATGTGGCTTTACCTTAACAAGGGTGGTAAAGAGGACTTTATCTTGAGCAGTGCTGCCTCTTGCACCAGGGTACTCCCAGTCCAAGTCCAGCCCATCGAAATCATACTGGCGCAAGAATGTGATAACAGAGTTGATGAAGGTCTGGCGGTTCGCAGCAGTGGCAACCATTGCGTTGAAACTGCAATGTGTTAACAGAGGGTAGACTTCAGAAAATTACTGACTTCTTGCATGCATTGTCACTTACAATAATCATAATTGAGGAGTAAAGGACTTACGGTGCAGTTCCAAAATTCCAGCCTCCAATTGACAAGAGAGTCTTCAGGTTCCCGTTCCTACGAAGAAAGAGATTAAAAAGGTGACCTCTAGACACTTTGGGAAAAGGGAGAACAAATCAGCACCATCTCACTATCCACATATCAATCCCCTTTCATTATCCTGGATCATACTCCTATGATAAATAAAATACTCTTGACACATCCCAATATACAGTGACCCTACTGGAGTTTCCAAGTTATATGAGATATTTAAGGAGTGGTTTTGTCACTGGCACTCTTCACTGGGCTTCCATAGGCAAGTGGAGATTTGAACTCAGGTCTCCTGACTCCCAGTCTGATTCCTTACACCAGCTCTTATTAAGTACAGCAGAATAAATTATCTATTGTTCTTGGGTTTCAGAGGAAGTGGGCAAACCATGTTAAGAAACTAGGTTCCTTAGCTACAATGTTCTAAAACTTCCTTATTCTTTTACTCTAAAAAGTACCAGATTCAGGTAGGTTGTGACAATTTAATTTGTCATCAATCCCGAATATTCAGGGGCTGATTAGTATGAAAGTGCAAGAAAAGGCATAGTTTATGGTGCACACTGCACAGAATAAAGATATCCAATTTGTATGGTCAAGTTGGTATCTTACAATCTGGACTTATTACTGTGCTGGTTGAATCACATGACAGAAGGCTTATGCCTCACTATAAAATAGTAAACAAGGAACCTGTGAAGTGCCAAGCGATTAGCATAATTTCACAGCAAAATTCATCATGGAATTTTCAGAAATCAGTTTTTTTTTCCTGAGCCACAATCTTGTGTCAGTGATGTTTATAAGCCACTTTTGGATGTTTTGTGTGGCTGGATGGAGAGAGAAATAATTGAGCTTAACAAAATTGTAGGAACGGCTTTTGAAATTTTGTCAAAGGAACAAGGCGGTTCTTGCGGAAATTTGCTGAGCATACTTTTGGCGAGAAGCTACTTCAGCAACAATCTAGATCACATCCCAATTATCATTAGAGCCTTTTCTTCTTTTCTGCGTTTTCTGCAAATGTTATATGGTCAGTAGATCATACAGACAGGCTGACATTACAGTATAAAGTAAGCTTGTTATATGACTTACTAGCATATTGGAAGAAATAGAATGGTGGAAAAAGTGGACTCTTATTCATAGATACTCACTGGCTTTTCAAGCCGTTGAAAGATTTATAAAGGGTGATGTCATTCCATTCGATGGTGGCAATCTCATTGTTGCGCATCCCAGCAAAGGCATAGATCAGGTGAGTACACAGGCAAGGGTCAATGTTGTCAGGCTTGTAGCGCCCAAGGCCTGGCCTGTATTGGCCCCAGTTGGTGAAGTAACATGAGAGCACATAGGCAGAGCCTACCAAGAAAAATGAGATATGTTATTGGGGATCTTGAAGTAGAACTAAGCCAGGGTGCAGGATGAGGATTTGGATGTTAGCAGCCAGTGGGTACAAGGTCTTAGGCCGCTATCCCATGGCCGGAAAAAATGACTCAGAAGAAAAGGTAGTGGTTGAGGAGCGACTCAAAAGAAAAGGTAGTGATTGAGGAGCTGCTTTTCTTTGTCCCCATGATCACTGAAGCTGCCTCTGGCTTGGATGTGATCGCATGAGCAGAAGCCGCTTCAAACCATCAACTTAGCCCATGATTTGCAGCTTTTTGGAATATTACTCCAATTTTTTTCCTTGTCCTTGGCAAGCCTATATACCAGCTTGCCAACTAGCTGCTACTGTTTGCAATGGGGAAACAATGCAGCACACTCAAAAAAACTGATTTTACTGCATAATTAATAGGACAGTTCAGGAATGCAGAAGTGGCAGATGCATGCAGCTTTATCAATATACCAAAATTGTTTTTTTTTTTTTAAAAAAAGCAAGGTATTTCCGGAAAATGGGGAATAAATGGATAAGAAGCGGCTTTACAAGTTCCCATTGCCATTTGAGTTGGCTACAAAGGCGCATCAGAAAGCGATTCAGAAAAACACTACCCCCAGAGGTGGTACCAGGAAAACACACTTCAGGGGGCATGCCCATCCCCCCCTCCAGAAAAGCTGTCTCCTCATGGGAGCACTTATTTGGAAGCAGCTTTTCTGGAAGTTAAAAGGAGATTTTAGCTGTCGTGGGATAGAGCTCTTATTATACACTGTATACTTTCCGGGTATTTATGACAGGAGAAAGGGGGAACAATCTCTATGGGTTTGGGAAGGAAGAAGGACACAGAGAAAAGATGTTGACGAAAGAGAAAACACCTGGAAATGTTGCTACCTTTAGTGGCCAATGTCTTTTAGAGTTACTTGCTGACAGGCTGTATTCATACCTGGGAGTGGGAGGTGCCCCAGGCATCTGATTTGACAATTACTAAAAGGCAGCAAATTCTGCTTCATTTATTCTTATATTTTTACTGCCAGAGTCTAAAGAATATGGCTGGCCTTGACTAGGGGGCGGAATACGCCATTGCTTGCTGTGCTCAGGATAGCCATATACTTTATGCTAGCGCTACTTTCTGAGATGAGGGCATTAGCAGCTATAAATTATGGTTGTTATTTTGATGTGGGTCATTCTTTATGTTTTGAGGAAGGTCTTTTCCCCTCCCCACAATTCTTCCATAAATACATGCATTATCATATTTTACTTTATAAATAAATTAAGTGGCATTTTCATTGCATTCCACTATTTTGTCTCTTTCTGTCTCTTTGTTGAGCTGTGTGCAAGTATGTCTCATCTACGTTATGGTGATCATAATAGGATTTTTCCAAGTACAGTATTTGGAATATTTTAGGAGTTCTGCATTCCTGCTGTGAGTCTTCATGACTGAACAGTGATTAAAACCCAAATCTTTCAAATTCTTGCCCATTACACTAACCCCCACACCACACTGGATACTAGGTTCCCTTAAGAGGTGAAAATTACTTAATGGTTTGTATTTTATCAAGATTATTTAAGGGCCTTTTCACACGACCCGTAAGATCCGCTGGCCACTTAAACTCGGACCAGATATCTTGGCGGTTCATTGCTCTTCCTGCGTCTCCACCCCTCCGCACTTCCTTGCTCTTGTCTGCGTAAGGGGAGGGAGAAAAAAAGAGAGGAAAAATGCAGGCTGGAGTCCCATTGTCGTCCTGATTCCTTCTCTTCTGTTTGTTTTTTTTGCCTCCCGCCCCTTCTCTTAAAGGGGCGGGAGGCAAAAAAACCAAACAGAAGTGAGGAGAGCCCGGCACTCATCCGGATCTGGGGATTTTCACCCTCCAAGAGCAGGTACATGAAAAGTGCGCTGGGACGTGCTTAGGTGGGCGTGGTCTCACTTAATTTCCTGCAAACTCCGGAGCTGGTGGGGAAACAATTGTAAGCTCCGGAGCTGGCAGCCATTTGCGGCGGAGTTTAGCGGTCGTGTACAAATACCCTAAGTATCTTAGGAGACCCCACCACGAAGTAGGAAAGACACTAAGAAAAAGAAGATTTCAATATCTTGAATTATAAAAGACCCATAACAAGACAACCATGGTCATTATAATTATTATTTCAAGAGCACAGTACTTGGTACTCACTTCTAATGACTGATCTACACAGCACACTTTTGCTTATACTGGTGGGCAGTAGATCTCTAGAGATATGGTCAGAGAGTTCCGTGACAACCTAAGTTTAACAGACATTCCTGTCAAGTCCCACCTCATTTTTTCAACTGGTGGCATCAAGGATGAGTGGAAGACCTTCTACAAAGTGTCTGCCCTACAACTGAGCTGTGATTCTACCACCTAAGAACTGGTCTCATTAAAGAGTGTAATACCATTAATAGTTTATTATTTTCTTTTCCCTTCACCCCCTTCACTGTTGACACACACATATTTTTAGAGGTAAACTCCTTACCTATCTGTGCATTCAGCAGGAGCGCCAAACCTATAAGAAAAAAGGAAATTGTGAGTAAATTGAATTTGAATGTGTGTGTGTGTGTCTCTGTGTGTGCAAATTGATGACTTGTTAATAGTTTATATGTGTACATTAAATTATGTAGGCAGCAATAGTGTTGTTTGTTCATTCTCTTTAAGCTAGAGGAAGCAAAGCAAAAGCAAAGTGTTCTGCTTATATGCTGCCCTCATAGTGCTTAAAGCACTCTCTGGGCAGTTTACAATTTAATTATGCAGGTTACACATTGACCTCTGCCCCCCAACCCCCAGCAAGTTGCACATTCTTTTTACCAACCTTAGAAGGACCAAAACTGAGTGAACCTTGAGCCTGCTACCTGGGACTGAACCACAGGTCATGATCACAATTTTAGTTGCAGTAGAACAATTTAACCACTGTGCCACGATGCTCCTACATTCTGAGAGGAGTGACAGGCAAATTTTCTTTTAGTGATTCATTCATTGCATTGGATGTGAGCTTAACTAAAGCATAGGAACTAGTTCAATTAGTGGGGGGGGGGGAGAAGGAAAATATTTACTCAGTGGATTTCTATTTGGATCAGGTATAATCATTTGAATCTACAGTGCTGCCCTTAATGATAGGCATGGATACCATGGCAAAAAAGTCATACCTGGATTTAAAAAACCAAAACAATGAGAGAATAGCCTGGAATTCACTGAGAGAAATAGGGCTGGAGAGAAAATAAACCAGTTTCCAAACTATGAGGAAAAGCCCAAACAAATATTCTCTCACCAAACCAGGCATGGGGAAATAAAAGCAGAACTGTTCATTTTTAAGTTTATTTGTATTGTGAACCAGGTCCTTTCCATAGCACAGTGTAGATAATATTCAAAGCAATATTTTCCAGTAACATTCTAAAAAAGGCAGTCCCTTGATTGGAACCCAACATTCTCACTTGTCATTGTTTGTAATCCTTATTTTAAAATCCTCGCTAATAAAAAATCAGATTAATTCTTCTCTATCAAGTACTTCTGAAAGATTAAAAAATACAGATTTCAGATTGGAATAACTGAACATCTTGCAGATAAAATATACTCATTTTTAAAATGAATTTCTTATTTGTCCTTACCAGTAAGCACGAACAACTTGGCCATCTTGGTCTCTGTACTGACCCAACAGTGTTTCTCTCTTCCTTTTATACCGAACGCTTGCTCTTCAACCCCTTCACTGCCATATCACCAAAGGCACCTAATGCTTGTGACGTTTAATCTAAATTTTGAAGCCATAAATTTTCCATATGGGTACACAACAATAGCACCATGAGAAGCCCAAACCTAAGAAAACATGCTTATCAATACTTTTATTTTCCTAGTACAGTTAGACTCCTGGCAGAAGAGATTGGATTTAATCTATTAATCTATTATCTATACAGATTACAATAATACAGTCAATTTAATTGAGTGGTTAGATATCCATGTCAGGACTATATATTTGCTGTACCAATTTACATTTTGATCATGCTTATAGACGGAGGACAAATGTTTTATTATGTAAGCTATTTATCTATGACCCCGAGTTTCCATTACTTGCTGCGCTCACCTGTCCTTTCTCAAAAAGAGAAGTGTATCATAAGAACAGGAAGGGGACATGCTTTCCTTTACAAAATTCTTTATAAATTCACAGAGAGCAGAACCCAGTAGAAATAAATGTGTGCTAGACGTAGACGCACAGAAATGTCTGCTTTCTCTGATCTGTTCCCAGTGGCACATTGTTTGTCTCTTTGACCTAGGCTTAACAAATGTTACCTAATGGCAACCAGTCCTTAATTGCTATTAGGCTTCATCATCTTCCAAATAAAGAACAAATTTTGTCAGCTGTAGACAGCAATTCCTCGGTTTTAGGTAGTACCCCTTCAAATAAGATACCAGCATGCGTCAGTCAGAAGGATTCAGTCTGTGATGTTCCTGATTAGAGCCTTACAGACATTGTGAAATATGTTGACTACTTGTTGGAATGGCTGATGTTGAAGACATCTGTAAGTGAGGATGTTTATTTCAAACCCACAAACACACTAAGGCAGAGACTTGTCCACCCAAAGGACCACCCGATACCAAAACAAAAAAAGGAGCAATATAGTATACAGTATGTGGTCAAATGCAGTGAGGAGTGTGCAGACCTCTACATTGGAGAAACTAAACAGTCATTAAACAGAAGGATGGCCCACCATAGGAGGGGTAATCGCTCAGGACCAGAATCAGCAGTACACCTCCACTTGAAGGACAAAGGACACTCATTCAAAGATGAGGATATACACATATTAGACAGAGAAGATAGGTGGTTTGAGAGAGGGGTCAGGGAAGCCATTCATGTGAGCATTGAAAATCCCTCTCTCAATAGAGATGGGGGCCTCGGGCACAGTCTATCTGCTACTAATTAGGCTGTGCGTTCAACAATACCCAGACAAATCAAAAACGCCTTCACCACCAAGGCCATAGCTAATATCCCATACTTTATGGGTTTCAGTGCCTTAGGCCATTGTTCGCCTTAAGAATATTGATACTATTGTTTACCTAACAAGCCTATTCAGGCCCTTGTTCATCTTATGAGCCTCTTTCAGACCAGGGTGACAAGAGGTCAAAGTGAACTATAAAGATGGAGGACTCACAACTACCTTTCTTCAGACTGATGAAGCTGCTTGGATGAGCAGCGAAATGTTTCTATCTCTCAAGAAAAAGAAGTCAAGAAAAACTCCCCTCGATGACTGAGAATCTTCACAGACATACTGAGGAAAGAATGTTTTCTAAACAAAGCCCTGAGTTTCCAAACACTTTTCAAATGCAACCCCATGTTGAGCATGTTACAGTAATCCACCTCAGATGTAACTCAGGCATGGGTCAGTGTGGCCAGATCAGACCTCTCCAGGATTGGGTGCAGCAGGACTATTTATTTATTTATTTATTATTTATTTAGTTATTTAGTTATTTAATTATTTAAAAGCATTTTACCCCATCTTTCTCATTGGAAAAGGACTCAAGGTGACTTACAGTAATGAGGGATAATATACAGTCCAGTACAATTAAGACATGTTCATGTATTTGAGAACAAGTAATTGAGGGACATCTTACAGGTCCAGTACCTGTTTTAACTGTTCAAATTCATTTCTGTTTAGTGCTAAAATCTGGGTATACAGGCTCAGAGATGAATCACGGAGCAAATCTGAGCTGTGCACCTGTGTTTTCCGAGGGAAGGTAATCCTATCCAGCACAGGGTACATCTCTCTCCCTTTGACTGAACAGGAGCACTGCTGCCTTGTCTGGATCACTTTTTAGTTTATTCACCCTCATCCAGTCCATTACTCTCACCAGTCTACTGATCTAGAGCTGAAACATCTTCTTTGGATTTAAGATGGAAAGTTGCAATAGAACTGGGTGTCCTCTGCATACTGAATCATAGAATCATAGAGTTGGAAGAGACCTCAAGGGCCATCCAGTCCAATCCCCGGGCATGTAGGAACCCTCGTCATAGTATTTCTGACAGGTGGCCATTCAGCTTCTGCTTAAAAACCTCCAAAGAAGGAGGTGAAACTGAATTCGAAACTCCAGACAACCTCTTCTAGTGGCTTTATATAGATATTAAATAGCATAGGGAACAAAACATACACCTGAAGGACGTCAATGGCAAATGACCAGGGTATTGAACAGGAGTAGTTGGATCATGATTGCACTACTAACAGGAGTCTCTTAGCACTTGTACTTTCTGATATCTTCCCTACAAGAAGGATTGTAGAACGGTGCCTCCAAATCCAATCCTAGGGAGATGGCCAGGAAGAATACCATCATTGAGGTCTAACAGAACCAACAGGGTACCCTCCTGCTGATCCACTACAGCAACCAAAGTAGTCTCCATCCCATAACCAGGTCTGAAGCCAGATTGAATTGGATCTAGATAATCCATGCCATCAGAAACCACTGGAGCCAAAAAAACCACAACCCATTCCAGAAAGTGCAGGAAATAAATAAATAAATAAATAAATAAATAAATCTTGCTCATAACTGGCTGATAGTTATCCAGTAGTGCACTGGTAATTATTCAGTACTTTGGGTCCAAGGAGGGTCCCCCCCCCCAACAATGGTCTTACTGTTGCCTCCTTTAAGCATGCTGGGATCCTACCATTTTGAAAGGAGGCATTCACCACTCCTACCCACTTGACCAGCTCCTTTCTGGAAGCTTTTATAGGCCAGGAAGAACAAGAGCCCAAGAGATATGTGGTAAACCTTCACCTCTCCAAAGAATTTTGATCACATCATCACACTGCTAAAGCCAAAACCTATCCATTAACACACAACAGACATAGGCCATCATTACATCCACTGGACTTTTGTTTACAGCAGTGGTGGGCAACCTTTGGCACTCTAGATGTTTTGGACCACAACTCCCAGAATTCTGAGCCTAGATTGTCAGTAACAGGACTGCGGGAGATGTGGTCCAAAACATCCGGAGTGCTGAAGGTTCCTTACCACTGGTCTACAGCATCCACGTCACAGCAGATCTATGTAATTTTGCTAATTTACAGTTAGAAGCAATGAAATTTCCATATAGGTACACAACAATAGCCTAAACTTAAGAAAACATACTTATCAGTACTTTTATTTTACTTGTGTAATTAGTCTCCTGGCAGAAGAGATTACATTTACAGGTTACAATGAAGCAGTTATTTTAATTGAGTGGTTAAATATACAGGTCAGGCTTATATATTTGCTGTACCAATCCACATTTCCATCATACTTCTAGATGGAGGACAAATACTTTGTTATATAACCTATTTATCTATGGCCCCACGTTTCCACTATTTGCTGCCCTCACCTGTCATTTCTCAAAAAGAGAAGTGTGTCATAAGAACAGGCAGGGGACATACTTTCCTTTACAAAATTCTTTACAAATGCACAAAGAGCAATCAATGTACCACAAATGCACATGTGCTAGACTCATCGTCAGAAGTGTCTCCTTTCTCCGATCTTTTCCCAGTGGCACATTGTTTGCCTACCTAGGCTTAACAAATTCCACCCTCAGTAATTGCAAACAGTCCTTGGTTCTTATTTGACTTCATCTTCTTTGAAATAAACAACTAAAATTGTCACCTAGTCAGTGATTTCTCCACTTCAGGCAATAACCTTTAAATAAAATGCCAGAAGTGGTCAGAAGGGTTATGTCTGTGAAGGTACTGCTTAGAACCATGCAGAAATGGCAAGATACTTGTTGAAACAGTCGTGAGTCAAGATATTTGTAAGTGAGGATACTTGCCAAAAGAGGCCACAAGAGTTTATTTTGGCCTCTGTGTGAATCCAGTTTCAGGGCGGAACCATAAGCCACAGACCCTGATTTCCAGCTGGCAGTTTTGCTTAAGGCTAGTGCTAAACTTAAGCAGTGTGAGACGCCACCCCTGGCATAGATTTTAGGTGTCAAGGAAGGGCATAAAACTATTATTTAATTATAATTCTGTTTTTATGGTGAGGGGACGTCCCGTGGGATTTGTGATGGCATTGAGTATTGTAGTACGTCTTGTGTTTTCCATCTCTCATAGTGGCATTTTGTTTTCCTTAATTGTTTGCTTACTGCTCTTAGTTTTAATATCACCTTTTGTAATGATGTAAGATCCCTCTTTAAATTTACTGTTCTTAAACTTGAATATTGTCTTTTATGTTTCTTGGTTTTATATTGTCTTTCAGGGTCCTTTCCAAGGAGGAAGGTAGGGAAAATATTTTAGATATGTTAAATAAATAAATAAATAAATAAATAAATAAATAAATAAATAAATAATGTGTATATCTTTTAAGTTAGTGGGGGGGGTCATCTGCACTAGACTGGTTTATCCTCTAAAGGTGCAATATATAATGGTCATATTTTGGGTACATTATTGCCGTCTTTACTGAAGGTCAGGAATAGCTGAATGTATTGGCTTGGTTATTAATAATTGCTACAGCACAGGATCTCAGACTGGACTATGATTTGTAAGTCACAAGTAGAGTAGGCCTATTTGAATCAATGGGGGTTTTGAAGGAACTGGCTTATCAAATCACTTCAGATTCAATGGGCCTGCTTTAGTGTGACCTACTGTGTTAAGCCACATGCCACAGGATTTCAGCGAATGTGTCTCCATTTCTATTCAACTGAGCCCTGAGCTGTTCTAAGGACAGTTTTTATGAGGAAGACTCTGTTTGCTTGAAAGCAGTGTTTCTATGTTGGACTTGAAATGCTTTTGTTGATTGTTGGCAAGCAAAAAATTGGAACATTTTCTACAGCTAGATTCAAAAATCAATCCAGTGTTGGCAAACCTATAGCATGGGTGCCAAAGGTGGCACTTGGAGCCCTTTCTGTGGGCACCCACCATCGTCCCTTCACAGCCACCTGTATTCAGGTTAAATTGCTGTATTGGCACTTAGTGAAAAATTAATGGGTTTTGAATCGCAGTTTGGGCACTCAAGTCTCTAAATAAAGGTTCACTATCACTGCATTAATCCAGTTGGAGACAGTAGCCAAGGAATCAGAAGACTCAGACTTAGTGTAAAGATAGCTGTGAAGGAACTAAGAAAGATATTCCATGATATGAATGTGCCACTAGAGACAAAGACCAGGATCATCCACATAGTATTCCTAAGTATTTTGTGCAGATTTGAAAACTGGACAATTGGAAAGGCTGGAATGAAAAAAAAATGTTTCATTTGAAATTTGGTGTTGAAGGAGAGTTTTACAGACCATGGACTTTCAGAAAGTCAAACAAAAGATGGACCATCAAATAGATTGACTCAATAAATGTAAGACCTGAGCAGATTGTTTTGGTTGGCATTATTTCACAGTAGTAGTCACCATAATTTGGAAATGACCTGGTGGCAGGTAGCAACATACTAATCCATTTTTTTCATTCTTTTTATTTTACTTCTAATAATTCTGATTCTCCTCATACTCATGTCCTGCCCCAGGCCCTGCCCCTGCTGCTTCTCTTTTGTTTCCCTGTGCACTGGTGGAGAGAGCTGTTTTACTTTTGTTGTACTTTTGCTAAGAATAGTGCTTACGTAGACATTCCAAAGTTGGAACATTGGAGCAGCAACATGTTTAATGGAAACCAGCAGAGCTGGAAATGCCACTGTCTTTCCCTGTTAAGATGTCAGCAGTTTCCACCTCACAATTCTCATTATTTCGCCCTCTCATGCAGGTTCTGTCTAGTTTGCTTATTTCTTTCCATTTTCAAACTCACTCAGGGCAGGTTGCTTATAATGACATTCAAGAGAAAAGAAGGAGCCAGAAACAGTTGTCCAGAAACAGAGTGTATGTACGAGGGCAGTCAGCATTGCCAAATGTTGAACTGCAAGTAACATTCCTGGACTGGTTTTGTAGCCTTCATTTTGAGGCCACACATCTAGCCATGATTTTTGGAACCCTTGTGGTTTTTCTGTCTGCACCATCCACAGAGAACGAATGTCCAGCCATGAGCTAGTGCTGTGTGCATGTTTAGTGGTATGATAGTGGCATCATTTACTCTTGCCTATGGATTGTGTACAAGAGCATGCATGCAGAGTCATGTACCCCCTTGGTCTTGACAAAAATGAAAGAAACAAAAAAATAAAACCCAATTTTTGACCACAATGATCCCTGAGGTTATAAAATTTAGTGAAACAGCTGTGTTACTCTGTTGCATCAAGACTAAATTCTTTATAGCATTTTTGCTTTTAAAGGTTGCCTAGTTCCTTTCAGTAGTTTGGTGGAACTTTTATGGTACAGTATTTGAAAACCTGTGTGAGACTCAGAGCTAATTAGTACTGTCTAGTTTCCTCTCAAAATTAGTACAGAACCCTAGGTTTGCAGAACTGGACATTTCCTGGGTGAAACAATAGGTTTTCCGCCTCTTCCAATGGGCAAAGTAATTCTGTCTGCTTTTTCTTCCAGATGGTTTTGAAAGTGAATGTATGATCTTTCTTCATTGTAAGGGGGGGGGGCTGAATTAAGTCACCTTCAGATGCATTCCTACCATAAAATTCTCCCTCCACATTTATTTTCCTGTATCTAATCTATTAGATGTGATGTGAGTTTTGCATCTTGACTTAGAATTATAATTATGAATATGATTTTTACGCATTGCTTCCTTTGCTTATTGTGTTGATATTTTTGCATTTTCATTAACTTTATTGTGCACTTTTAAAAATGAAATGTGATCTATAAGGTTTCAAAGTAAATGAGCGTATTAAATAAACTGGAAACACAATCCTACATGTCTTTTATGGCATTGTGAGAAAATGTAACTGAGGCATTCAAGATAATATAATCAGACACCAAATAGAATTCATGTATGTTTCTTGAGGTGAAAAGACACTGTCCACAATATGAATAAAGATAAATATCTTTATTTATGATGCTGAAAACTGTTTTCTCTTTACTCCAGTGGTATGATTATGTATTTGTTTGCTGTTCTGTTCATGCCCAGTTGCAGCAGGAACAGCTGGAGTCAAAGACAAGGCCAGCCTGGCAATGTTGGAAGTAGGTCCTTCCATTCACACAGTGGTAGAAGCCATTTTTGTCAGTGGGATCAGGGTATAAGCCACTGGACTTCCCATTGCAGAAGGTACCGCTTCCACTGCCACCAGAACTTCCACTACCACCAGAACTTCCACCACCACCAGAAGATGGCGCTTCTGTTGCAGGCTGGGCAGGCTGGTTAGCGTTGGTGCCAAGGGTGGTTGCAGGCACTTTGCAGTCTGAAGGAGAGGAGAGAATGGAGTTAATATTTAACTTTCTCAAGGGGGCTATATATTGCTTTTTGAGAGGATGCCTTGCTCCTCGTGAGCAGAACTTGAAAAAGCTGCTTCTTGGGTGACAGTCCTCCAGTTAGCATGGCTGTTGTCATTCAATGTTGGGGTCTGAAATGACAGGTGTAGTCCAAAAAGAGTAACATTTTCAAGCTCTGCTCCTGAGATGCTAGACCTAGAAATCAGATGTGGAAATTGCAAGTTCTTGGACGATCTCAAAGGAAGGGTCATACAAAAGGAAAAAGACTATGAGAAAATGAGAAAAAGGACCATGAAGCTTCTCATTCCTGGCTAAGCAGAGAGTCCAGTAAAAAAACAAGGAATTAATCAACCACTAGCCATTATGTTTATTATGTTAGACTAAACTTTAAAATCAGGGGAAATGCTGATGACAACATGAGGTTAAATACATCTTTAAAGCATATATGCCTTGAAAAATGCAATTATATCATCAGAAGAGGGGCAGATAATGGTTAGGAACATAGCTGTTGGAAAGGAAGAATTTGATCCTTCTCTCACTGCATTTCTGAAGGAAGCTAGTCTTCACTATGGGACAAATTTGTCAATTCTTAGCCTTGGAAGAAATGAGTCAGAAACAGTTATGGGGACAAGCTGGGATTTAGTTTCTGGGTTTGTATTTCTTTAACTAACATGACACGGCTTCTAGGTATGCTGGGCTACTGCCATGCTTTCCTCTACTATTTTGAGTATGTTACTCACTTGGTGTAGTAACTCCCAAGGCTGACTTCAAGGAGTTCATCAGAGGGTATTTGCCTTCCCCACAGAATGTGCCAGTGAAGTCGTCCAGGTCAATAGCCCATACCATAGCTCCGCCAAAGTTGTTCTCCAACAGCCACTTAGCCTGTAATTGAGGGAGGAAGCACAGTATTGTAAGCGGGTCCTCAAAAATCAATGACCCAATGTTAGCATTGCTACCGTAATGGGTGGCCCAATTTGCCTATTTAATAATGGCTTCCTATGGGGTGATCCCAGCCAAGTTGGTTAGTAGTATGATGTCAAATAGTTAATAGCATGTACTGCATATTGACATAATCAGAGGGGAGGGGGAGCCAATTCCAGGGAAAGATGATGATGATGATGATGATGATGATGATGATGATGATGATGATGATGATGATAATAATAATAATAATAATAATAATAATAATAATAATAATAATAAT
>JAHTLZ010000129.1:59857796-59877254 GCA_023846285.1 Phrynocephalus versicolor
AATAATAATAATAATAATAATAATAATAATAATAATAATAATAATAAATTTTATTTCTATGATGCCTTTCTCCCCGAAGGGACCCAAGGTGGCTTACAACAATAATTCAATAGAATACTATAAAAACAATACTATAAAATACAATACAATACTTATACAATACTATACTATTAAAACAATACTTTTAAAATTTTAAATATTTTAAAATACACTGGACTCTCATATAACAAGCGGTTTATTTAACAGAAAAGGATTTCCCCCCCAGAGATAGGGGGAAATCGCTTAACAGAATCGCCTATGGGGTGAATCCATACAACAGAAAAACGGTTGCAATTAGGGATTACTCCATTTTCAATGCATTCCTATGGGAAATTTGTACAAAGGAAATTTTGCTTAACAGAATTTCATTTGGAACAAATTAATTCCTTTATACAAGGTACCACTGTACAATCATTTTCCATGCTCACTTCTTACTAATTCTAGGCCTTTTACATTGTTTTGAACATGATAAGAAATGACTTTTTTGGTGATCTTTTAGAGTAACCCCATTTTTTTTAGTGAGAATAGGAAAAAAATAAAATGAATAAATAGTCCTTGTATTTGTTGACTCTGTGGAAAAGATTCACAAAAATATCTCCAACTCCTCCCCCTTCCTTTCCCTTCTTGGAATGGAGGAAAGAGAGAAACTGACCTTGATGGCAAAACTCTTGGGGTTGTCATAGCCTATCCATTGGTTTCCTTTGTAGGCATAAGGGACTTCTTGAGGAGCATTCCAGACAACTGTAGCACCCTCCTTTAAGAAGGTACAGACCTACGGGAACAAGGTGCCTTGTTAATGAATGAAAATTTTTGGTCTAGTATAAGGCTATCTTTGGATTATCTGCAAAAAAGAAATTATCTGCCAAAAAAAATTGGCAGCATGCTCTAACTGTAGGCAAAGGAAGAATGCCAATAAATATATACCATCACCTCCCACCTCTTTAAAAAAAAGGTCAAAGACTGAAAAAACAGAAATAATATGGAGACATTAAGCATATTAACCCTATTATTCTGTCAATAAGACATCCCCCATGTATAAGACAACCCCCAATTTTCCAGCTTCAAATAACAGTCTCTATACTGTCTCTCTCTCTCTCATTGACTTACTTTCGTGTATAAGACGGCCCTAATATTTTATTCTAACAATTCTAGTAACAAATATAGTCTTATATGTGGAAAAGTACTACAGTTGACAGTTGTGTTCTCCAGGTGGAAAAATACAGCAATACGTCAATATGTAGAAATTCTAATTTTAAAATAATTTAATTCAATGCACTTCATTGCAACAACCAAATTTCTATGTGAACTGATATTTCATACAGCTAAATATATGCTTCCATTGGAACTGGGTCAGAATTTACCTCAAAATATGCCAGGGTCCCAGCGGCTTGTGTGTAGGCTCCAGCTTTACCTGGTCCAGAAGTTGGGGCATCTAGACCATGGTTAGAGGGGTTGGTGAGGGTGAATGTCCGGGCATAGGCTCCAAATCCCACCATTAGTTTCTCAGCTGGTGCACCGTTCTTCTTCCAATAGTTCATAGCATAGTCCTGGTGGAGGAAACATCGGTGGAGTAATCGGAAAAACAAACGTCTAAACCTCCTGTCCAGCCACTTAGCATGAAAGAAATGACTGCATAGTCACTCACCACATTGAAATAGATATAGGAGCCTTGGTCTTGAGGTCCCGCAAACAGAGGGCTATTTTCACCAGTGAAACCTTCCCAGGATCCTCTGAGGTCATAGGTCATCACATTGATCAGGTCCATATACCTTGCAGGAGGTGAATGGAGTAAGCAACCAATTACATCACTGTGGCACCTCTCATTTAGCAGTAGATTATTTAAATCTATTTCCAACATATACATGTATATTACTTCTCTAAGGTATGGCTTTAGTTGTTTATTTTTTTTAAAAATAAATCAACATATAAAACATGCAAATTAAACATTGGGCTATTTATTGTTAATACTGTAGATGGTAAATTTTCCTTAAAAAATCATCCGACCTGAATGCAGTTATGATGCTGCCCAGAAGGCATTGCATGTAGTATTTTCAGCCATTTCTGGTAATTTTCAGCTTTCTATGCAATTTGCTCTGATGTTTCAAATCAATAATTAGGCAAGTGAACTAACCTTCTTATAATGTTGCTATTTGTGGGATTTAACTCCAAGTGTTACCAAGATCCTGGTGAGTGAGCTTCCTGAAGTATGCATATGAGAAGCACAACATCCACAAACTAGATGCATATAACTTCTTCGCTTCCAATTATCAATTAATTCCATTATTCCTGCATACTGGTTACTTTGGCTTTAGTGCTAATTTTTGCTTTTCTGTGTGGCGAATGGAGCAGTCTGCCCAATGCACAACTAAATGAGGCAATCCATGTCTAATCCAGACCTATTAAATGTATAGGAGTAGCATGTTTTGAACAAAGTTTAGACTTAATGCACATGTGACTTACTTAGACATCTGTGGAATCTGGTAGGCAGTTTCAATGGTACCCAGGCCAGCAGACACAGCTGCAGAGATCAGCAGTCTTGGTTTGTTACTTTGAGAAGCCTCTTGCTCAAAAGCTTCATACATTTCCTGTTATTGAAGAGGAGCACATTGGCACAAGACACCCTGTAAGCATTTTAACCAACCCATCACACAATCTCTCTCTCTCTTTATGTTTTGCAAGCTGTCCATCAACAGGACGTAACAGAATGTGCAATAGGAAGGAGGCAACGTACATACTGTGTTCTTGAAAGCTTTCATAGCCATAATATAAAGGTTGTTGTGGTTTTTTTTTTTTTGATTGGTTGTGCATGTTCTGGAGTTTTTTCCCTAATGTTTTGCCAGTTTCTGTGGCTGGCATCTTCAGACGGTAGGAGCTCAGGGAGTTGCCCTCTGAAGATGCTGGCCACAGAGACGGGTGAAACATTAGGAAGAAGGAAAGCCTTCAGACACCTGGCCAAACAACCCCCAAACCCTACAACACCCAAAGTACATACTGCTTGCATAGTTGTCCTTCCACACTCCCAGCTCCTACCATTCCACTGGATAAGTTTGGCTGCCCGTAGAAGAAGCTCTACTGTAGTTTAAAATGGTGTGCATTCATCATCATATTAGGTTTCAGTGGGGCCTGAACCGTGTGAAGTGACAAAAGTTGCTTTATGGGTGTAGCTGTGGCCATGGTCTCTTGGTACTGGCATAAGTATAAAAATAATAATAATGTGGATCCTGGCTTACTTTAGAAGTCAGATTTCCCACATTACATTTCTCTCCATGCTGCCCTTCCCAATCCCATCACCCCTTTGCTGAACCTTTTGCCATCAATTGCCTGGAACCATGAACCTCACAGCTTTAATTACACTTCTAGCAGATGAAATAAAAGCTACTAGTAATATGAGGGTGGGGGGAACCATGAGGGGGGAAAAGGATTGGTTCATGAAGCAATGTGGTTGTTAGTTCACTTGTGGTATATCAATTTAATGTATGTTCAAGATAACAGTTCTAAACAATAATCCTAAACTAAGATTCTCTCTCTCTCTCTCTCCCTCTCTTTGTGTGTGTGTGTGTGTGTGTGTGTGTGTGTGTGTGTAATACCAGTCACTTAAGAAAACATGTTGTTAAACCAAACCTGAAGCAAGACTGTGAAAAGTTGTTGAGTATCAGCAGGGCTGCCTCTATTCCCAGGGTACTCCCAATCAATGTCCAATCCATCAAAGCCATACTTGCGCAGGAAGGAGATAGCAGACTGAATAAAGGTCTGTCGATTCTGAGCAGAAGAAACCATGTCAGAAAACCTACAAGATAAAGCAAAGTGGAAAGCAAGAAGTGATTAATTCTTTATACATGAAGGCATTGGCTTAAACGTCAGATATTCTCCCTGCTTTTTGATGCTGTATGCATAGAGAAGATAAGCTTATTGCTTACTAATAAAGGGCACATCCTTTTGGGAAATTGTTTGTTTCGAATCACATGCAGGGGAGGACTACCTTGGCAGGTAGGAGAGCAAATTTTCTTTTAGAGACCCTCTGGAGGCCACAAGGACTACCAAAAAGCCTGAAAAAGGGGGGGTGAGGTGGGGATGGAGCCAGTAGTGGCTGGAAGTCTACTTCCAGTTTTATAAAATAGGTATTTGGGAGGCAGTAAAGGGCATGCGGTCATCTTTTGACAAGGCAAATCGCCATTTCTAAAGGCTTGCAGAAGCAGCAACTTATCCTGCCACGGAAAAACAAGTGGAATAGGAGAAGGCTGGTATGGTCCATTGACAAGGAAGACAGGGTGTTTATAGCTAGGGTCATACATATATCCCAAGGGGCTGCATGCACCTTGCCAGAGCTCACAACCCATCTGTAATATAACCTCCTATTATATAACCTCTTCTACATTTTAAAGAGTGTCATGCTGGCTGGGGGATCCTGAGGGTCATAGTCCCAAGAAGTAACTTTTCCAGGCTTTCCTTTATAATGTCTAAAATGGCCCTACAAATGATCTTTCTGGCTGATTTTTGCATCGGGAAGGAGAAGCAGAGGATCTGTGTCAAGATGCACAGCAGGGAACGGAGGAAAGAGAGATGCAGGGAGCCTGTTGCTATTCATCTTGTGCATCAATGACTTATATTCATACATGCCTGCAAATGTGTGCATATAAGAACATAAGAAGATAAGAACAGCCTTGCTGGAACAGGCCACAGGCCACCCAGTCCAGCGTTCTGTCTCACACAGTGGCTCACCATTTGCTTCAGGGTATTCCCAAGCAGATGCCTTCACCTGCTTACGATTTCCCAACAAATGGCATTAAGAGATATCCTGCCTATCTCTCCAACCTGGAGGTTATCCTTACGCATCCAAAATGATAGCCAGACATGTCTCTGTAGTGTTTATATCTTAAGGTATGCTGCACTCTGAAATTGTGAAGAAGGAAGAACAAGCTTCATGATGTGCAAAGTTATGGGCAAGAGAAAGAAGGCAGCTAATGTTGAACAAGCTTAGAGCGTATAGAGGATGAGAATTAAGCAACACAGAAAGTTCGGCAGGGACTCACTTTTGGGTACCAAAGTTCCATCCTCCAACAGACAGCAAGGTTTTCAGATCAGGATTGCTGTGAAGAACAGTATTTGAATAGTTATTAAAAGACCAGAACTATTGCTAAGTATGTACAAGTGGTCCATCCTTTCTAAAAATAATTTAAAAAAAGGAAAAGAAATGAAAGAATCTGTAAAAGCATACAGAGTCAGTACAGCCATGATGGTATTCAAACTCGGGCTAAGAGAAGAACGAAAAAAAGATTATAAGAGCCCTAAAAGAGGGTAAATAATTCCTGAGAGTTCTTGTGCCACTTAAGGGTTGTCCAGAAGGGCCAGATGTTATCAAACTATGACCACGAGAAGAGTAGCCCCACCTACTCCAAATAGTTTCCCTCTAGAACTCTTGCTCCAAAAGGTTTCTTCTCAAGAACCTGTAACAAGTGACTATTTTTGCTTCATTTATCTCATGTTTCTATTCTGATTGTCAGCAGGATGTGTGTGTGTGTGTTGTGTCATTACAGTCGTGACCGACTCTTCGTGACCCCATGTCCATGGAGTTTTCTTGGAAAGGAATACTGGAGTGGCTTGCCAGTTCCTGCTCCAGGCGCCTACAGCACCTGGTATTCCCTGGTGGTCTCCCATCCAAGTACTAACCAGGGTCGACCCTGCTTAGCTTCCAAAATCAGGTGAGATTGGAGGTGCTTAGGGCATTTAGGCTGTTTGTCAGCAGGATAAAAACTGACAAATGTGCTTAAAGCACACAGTTAAAATGCTTAATTCTCACTGATATTAGTGGTGGTTTGGACATGCCCCGTATTCCCTGGATTTTGCCTGCAGTTGCTTTGTTGTTGCTTTCCTCTGTCACTGTATGAAAATACATCAAATGGTCTTACTAGTTTTTGAGTCCATTGATGCCTTGGTAGAGAGCCACATCATTCCACTCAATGGTCTGGATCTGGTTGTTAGCCATGCCAGCAAATGCATAGATGACATGAGTACACAGGCATGGATCAAGATCTTCAGGCATGTAACGTGCAATCCCAGGTCTGTACTGGCACCAGTTGGTAAAGTAACAGACAATATTGGTAGATGCACCTGCATTTGGGAGGATAAAGGTCAGTGAACTAGAACAGAGAAAAAGCAGCTTTAAAGTCCTGATTCTTATTTATTTATTTATTTATTTATTTATTTATTTATTTATTTATTTATTTATTTATAATCAACAAATCAATAGAATACTCAATTATCACAAACACCTAAAAATAATATGGGATGTCTTGCAACATAAATAGGCTACTGCTTACCTAGCTGCAGGTGCAGCAGGAGAGCCAGACCTGTGAAAGAAAAAAAAATCAATTGTGAGTCAACCATAAAAGCAAAAACAAACGAAGAACCTTGTGGCACTTGAACAAATATCATGCTTTACTTGACACAAGCTTTTGAAGACTGGAAGCCTTGATGTCATTTCCATAACTCATCCAAACTGCAAAGCTAGAATGACACTTTTGAAATAAACTGGGGGAAAGTGTGGGGTAGCTGCAAACAAGTGTGACCTCGTTTTTAGGACACAAGGCAATTCCACTGATTTGGTTGGGCTGCTAAATACTTGAGATAGGGGCTTAGGTGTTGCCATGTGCCCCAAGCAGGAATGGTCTCCAACAAAGCATTCAACCTCCTTGCACCATCCCCATTTTACTCCAAACAGGGATGGCTGCTATTTTATCCCCTGTCATTACAATGGGAGAGGAAGGAAAGGCAACTCCACAGGAAGATTTGGTACAGGACTAGAGATGGTAGAGGGGATCCCTTGATGAATGTGGTTGTTCATTAAGTTGCTTAAGAGAGTCTGTCTCTTTCGATGTTCTGCACTGGAGTGTGTATACTGCAAAGATTACCAAACACTATTTCGCTTTGTGTATATATTGCATATATACAGTACATGGTATACTTGTTAATTAATTTGGGTGTTCCTTTTTTGCAGCAAAGAGGGTGGAGCTGCACAACTACAAATGGAAGATAACATCATTTGGATCCCGGCGTAAATGAGACATGATGGCAATATAATAAAAGCCTTGCCTGGAAGTAGCCATAGTTTTTAGAGAGGTATTAAGTACTAGGCAGGTGACAGGTAACTAGAACATGCTGTAGAACTTGAACCCTTTCAGACAGGAAGAATATATGAGATCCTGCCAGCTCTATACTGAGTAGAGGACAAAAAGCAAAGATGAAGTGGACTGATGAAGTAGACTTGTCCATGAAAGCTCACATTGAAAAATACAACAGTTAGCCTTTAAGGTGCCACCACATTTTTGTCATTTTAAACTCATCTTTTTTATTCTGCTTTTAACTATAATGCTTGCACAGACTAACAAGGCTACCTCTTCTACAAAAATACAGCAAATGATTGATGAACAAATTGATAGTCTTTGGGAATGGAAGGAATGGTCTTTTGCTAGCTCATTGTATAGTTGAATCGTTCATACTCACCAGTCAGAAGTAGTAGCTTGCCCATTTTGATACCTGTGCACTAATTTGGTTCATCTTTTCTGTCCCTTTTATAAGATGTTTTGATACCCACCTCCTATTACACAACTATGACTTCAGATAGCCTTACCCAAAAGTCAAATATATAAAACCAATCTTTATTGTACAGCTGCAGACCCAACAGAGAACTTCAAATAGAAAGTTAATAGGTAGACAAAACTAAAAATAGATATCTCCTCTGGCATCTATCTTCACCTTGAAATATTACCTGTACTCTCGATCTTTTGAAGTTTGGGACCAGTAGCCAGGTATTCAAGGTAAAAAGCTTTTTTTGCATCCCAGATGCCAAAACAATTTCATTAGAAATTTGCCAGAGATATTGGACATCAGATTAAAAAAGACAAACATGTATAACAATAAGATATTTGCGTATATGTAATTACAGGGGTAGAAATGCATCATATAATGCCCGAGAAATGACATTGGAGAAGCAAACTTATACAGGAACCAATATACGAGAGAGAACAGCTATTTGGGGAAAAAAATTAATCATTTGCTCAGGTCAGTCAGTTCTCCTTCAGCTTTTCTACATGTTATATAACTTGAAGTGTATTTAGAACAATTAATCTAACCCTTTTTGGTGGCCCATCCATAGGATCGTTCACATGAGTGGCTCATTTTGAGAACAGATGCACAATCAAATTTAAAATAGAGCATCTCTTAAAATACAAATGACAATATAAAATATAAAATGATAAAAGATTTCAGCTGTCAACTGTGCATCAGGAAGCAGAAGAAGAGGATCTATTTATTCCCTGTCATTACAATGGGAGAGGAAGGAAAGGCAACTCCACAGGAAGATTTGGTACAGGACTAGAGATGGTAGAGGGGATCCCTTGATGAATGTGGTTGTTCATTAAGTTGCTTAAGAGAGTCTGCCTCTTTCAATGTTCTGCACTGGAATGTGTATACTGCAAAGATTACCAAACACTATGGGAGAGGAAGAAGCACAGCAGGAAACTAGTCTAACTCAGTTTCCCCACTCCCTTCATATATCTACCTATGTAGAAAAATAGCAGCATGGGTTGACTGTTCTGAATCTACTTTGCAATTATGCAGTTAGTCCTATACCTATTTACCTGGGAGTAAGGACACTGAACTTGGTAGAGTTTACAGATTTGTAAAGGATTGCACTGCTAAAGATCAATAGGGACATTTATATGTCTATTGTTTTGGTTCTATTGGTGTGAATGTGTGTACATGAGCCGCATGACATGTCTTTGGAAGGACTGGGGCAACTAAAACACCTCCCTGCCTTCACTTCAGACATAGCCTAAAACATCCAAGCTCCAAGCCTCCACTAAGAAAACTGCCTGGCTTTTTTTCTATCTTGTCAAGGACCTTACATCTAGGAAATAACTCCTGGCAAATCCATCTTTTGCCATGCTATAACCTAGAATTACTACTCTGAGGAAGGAGGTTTCACCCCCGAAATATTAGTAACATATTTGTTATTTTTATAGTAGCCTATAGATATGGGCACGACTTGGCGAAATTCTCGTTTCCGTTTCCGTTCCTCGTTTCCGTTACGTAAAGGAAACGGTAACGACAATTACTCCGCCAGAACCCGAACTCGAACCGATAAAAGAAAAATCGGGTCTGATTTGTCGTTGTCGTTCATGCCATCGCGGCAATCATGCGATGCCAAGCGGCACAGAAAAAAAGTTTAAAAAAAACCTGATTCCCGGCCAAAAAAGCAGGCAAAAATATGCCTGCCTGAGTGAGGGCACCTACCAGAGGGGTGGTTTCTGGGGGGGGGGTCCCCCGGCCTCCCCCCCTCTCCTGTCCTGGGCTGCTCTGGTGGGGGGCATCCTCATTGTCTCGCCAAAGTCGCCATGCCATGCGGTGCGGGCGGGGGATCCAAAATGGTGACCGCAATATTTATTTTGAAAACGTGGTCCAAAAACACACCAAAGCACCACAGAAACATGCAAAAATTAGCTATTTTAACTGCCTGAATTTTTACAGTAGCAACAGTGGGTTTGTCTTGCAATAAAACGTCTCCACTGATTTTATTTTATTTTATTTTATTTTTATTTTTTTACACCTGCGCAGTGAGCAATGATGGGCTGGCCATGGGATAGGACCATGCAAATTTTTGGAGCTATTCCACCAATCGCATGGCCACTTGGCTAGGTTTTGACTGAGACTTCTGGGATGTGCCAGTCGGGCATAAAAAGCCCACTAACCCTAGCCCTAGCCCTAACCCTAACCCTAACCCTAACCCATACGCCAGTACACTGTCCTTCTTAGTGGGTCAGAGGCACCCAGAGGTGCAGCCCACTAACTCACCCTAACCTTACCCATAACCCTAAGCCTAGCCCTTGCCCTAACCCCAACCCTAGCCAGATCTGTACTCGCATTGCACTACACGCAAGTACACTTCCCTTCTTAGTGAGCTATAGGGCGCCCAGAGGGATCCTCTCTCACTTCGCTCCCCAGCTGAAGTGCACCGTACACCAGTATGCCAGTATGGCAGTATGCTGTCCTTCTTAGTGAGTCAGAGTAGAGGCACCCAAAAGAGAGGTGCCTCTGCCAGTGCCACTTGGTACGCATACGCAAACGCAATGGCTACACACGTACTTTTCCCTTTGTAGCAGGCCAGAGGAGGCACCCACCCCAGAGAGGTGCCTCCAGGAGCCCGCTAAATGCCTTCCCTTTGTAGCGGGCCAGAGGAGGCACCCACCCCAGAGAGGTGTCTCCAGGAGCCCGCTACCCTCCCCCCTAAACCAGTACTAACGACAGACGAAAAAACAAGAAATGAAACGACAAATTTTTGAAAAATTTTGCGACAAACGGAAACGAGCCGAAACGGGCCGGCTCCGACACACGACAACTTGAAATGTCATTTTTCCTGGTCGTGCCCATCTCTAGTAGCCTAAATATATCACCTGTTCCACTTTTGTATTTGGTTTTTGTGATGGCTACACAGCTCCTCAACTTGTTTTGCTCCAATTGTAATTAAATTAGTGACTAACTCTAGATCATCTCTTTCTGTTCTTTATTGGAGGGGTCCTTTTTACTGGGAGAAAGTCAGGATATAAGTTAAAGCTTTTGTCTTAGTAACATTTTATTAACATGCATCCTTTTTCTAATCAGAAAAATATTACTGTCCTGAGAGACAATTGTTATAGAGTTTCCAAATGATTTTAGCAGTTCTCTAATCATAGTCACTATTAGATCGGAAGGAAGGGAGGTAGAGACTAATATAGATGTGTTTATGTGCACACAAGCAAATTCAACTGATTTCTAACTCAATGAGTTGGGGTGCCTTGTTACAGTCTGGAGTTCAATTCCCCAATGTACCTTCTAGGCGAAAGCCAGCCTATGTAGCCTTGGGTAAACTGCACAGACCTAGAGCATCTGCAGAAGAAGGGAACAATAAGCCTCTTCTCTAATACCTAGGAAATTCTGAAAAGGGTCACTATAAATTGGAACTGGTTTGACTGCCATCTCTGTCTAATAAAAGCATTTCGGAAGATAATGTTTTTCAGGGCACTTTAAAAAGGAACATTCCTTCTTTCAGATCCAGCAATCATCATTGGAAATTATCGTTCAGATCCAGCAATCATAATTGGAAATCAACTCATCCTGCATTTCCTATTGACAGAGATGGACTGTTTCTTGTGTTTCATTCATTGCTGGGTTTTGATTGGGGGACCTGAATGTGACCATATTGTTGGCTCCTTGCTATGACATCTCTGGACAAAGAGGAGTGAAAAATGATCAAAGCAGTCAAAGCTTTGCAGTCACAGAACCAGAATGCTTATAGTTTCATCACACAATTCTGCAGCACCATTACCTATACAATTAAATGAGTCCATCATCAGCACATGTTTTATTCTGGAGAGATCCCACATATTGGATTGTTAAATTACAAAAAGCTGTAAAACATTATTGCTTAATGTTGCTTTTTTGTCGATGCTTTGCCTTTTTAAAGGCTTTCTTCAGGGGGCGATGAGAATTAATAGAAACCAGCACATTAGTACACCTGTACATATTAAATAATGTAGAATCAAATTTATACAGATATCTTTATGTCTCATCTTTTACATATGTTATATACTTAAGGATAGGCCATCTCCAGAGGTTTTCCTCATAAGATTTCCCTGGACCTTGAAAGATTACAGCCACTTCCGTGTGACATAACCACCACAAATTCTATCACAATTTTTAGCTGCAAAAACCCTCTTGTGAGAGAGAGAGAGGGCAGGCAGTGGAGGGTGAATTTAAGCTTTCGGGGTCCAAGAAGTCTTCAGGTTACAGGGTGCCTACCCCTGCCTTCTGAAATGTGTTAGGCATTTAAAGCAACAAAACATAATTGTGCATCTTTTAAGTTGTCTCTCTTATATATGGCTTATCTTTTGGGACTATCTAGTTTTTACTATTTTCATTCTGAAGAGACATGTTGTTGAGCTGTGTCATTTGCTCACCATGATGTATGTAGTCTTATGCTCCCAAATACCGTGATATTGTATGATTTTGGAAGATAACGGGATCAGGCCTGAATAGTACTTGGGCAGGAGAATATCTGGAAATAGTACAACTCTTCAGGTATAGCCAGCAAAAAATTTGCCGAAACCTTCAACATCTGGCTCATTTTAAGGCTGATGCTTAGCTTGGTAAGTCACAACCAGCATAAGCTGATTGAATCAATGGAATGTATGGAGAAGGTGACTCATCAAATCCCAGTGATGCAATGGTTCCAACTCTAGTAGTCTAAGCAACCGGTTTTCTGCAACTATCTTGACAAAAATGAGATTAATATTCTTAATTGTTGGTTGTCTATTATGTGAAATGAAATGCAGTTATTAATAATACGAAAACACAGTAAATGCTGGTGGTGCAGTTTGTGCTAAGGGGGCTGTATAGAACTATAAATAAATGTTTAATGTATTCTCAAAGGCTTTCACGGCCGGGATCTGATAGCTGTTGTGAGTAGAGATGGGCACGACTTAGCGGTATTTTCGTTTTCGTTTTCGTTTTTTCATTTTCGTTACGTAACGAAACGAAAACGAAAAACGGTTCAAAAATGGACCGAAAACGGAAACGACTAATTTTGAGCCAATTTTCGTTTTTCGTTACTGGAAAAACACATAATGGAGCTAAATGGGGAGAAACGAAAAATTTTTCGTTTTCGTTTTCATTTTTTCGTTTTCGTTACGCAACGAAATGAAAACGAAAAATTTTGAAATTAGCTCACGAAAACGGAAACGAAACGAAACGGACCCTAGCCGAAAACGAAAACAAAAACAAAATTTTTTTTCTGAGTCGTGCCCATCTCTAGTTGTGAGTTTTTGAGCTGTTTGGCTGTGTTCTAGAAGTTTGTCTTCCTGACATTTCACCAGACTCTGTGGCCAGCATCTTCAGAGGGCAAGGAGCTCAGGGAACTAGGAGTTCTCCCTGTGCTCTGGTGTATAGAAATAAATGTTTCATTTTCTGTTTTCTTACTTGTACTCATCATGCTAACATCCTTGCATTTATGAACATTTTCCTTGTTATGATTGTGTCTTTCTTTAATACTTTTCAAGCCCAGTTGCTTTAAGTAATATTGCATCCATTTTCTGCTGTACCTGATTTTTTTTTAGATGTGACCTTCCATTTTGTGCACAGTCATGTCATTGAAAACAAGGCTAGTGACATGTGCTCTCCCCTTCCATCACAAACACACACAAACAAGCATAAACAAAATTTGGGGGATATTAGAACACTATCCGTCTATCAATAAAAAGTACAATTCACTGCAAATAGTGCAGGAAATATTTTATTGAAATCATTATGAATATATTTAAAAACAAGGCACAAATTTCCATTTTCAATACAACTTACTTTTAAGTCAGAGAAACAAAACTAAGCACCTGTTTCTGCAATTAGTGAAGAGGGGAACAGTGAGAAAAGCCTACAACAGTGTGTGACAACAGAAGGAGTGAGAAATGAGCAACATGAGTCATGCAGTCGCACAAAACTAATAATGGGTTGCTTCTCTATAGTATTTTCTCAGTGCTGGAAAAGGTTTCTTTTAAGGGTTATGAATGATTCCCCGAAGCTTCCAGTTTTACCAAGAGCCAACCCAAAGAACAAAACCCTTTCCCAAGCCTTAATGTTTTCCATGAACTTAAGAATAAAGTAAGCCTTCTGTATATTTCTCACATGATAAGTTAGTAATTTGCATTCATTTGCATTCACTCCGGGCTTCTCTTGATATTCATGATTATTTCTTCTTGTCCAGCTCTTTTTTAATGGCCCCAAGGAGGGGATATTTCCCTTCACCACAAAAATTCCCTGAAAAATCATCTTGGTCCAGGGACCAGATATTAATACCTCCCAAGTGGTTGTTCTTCACATAGCGAGCCTTTGAAAAAAGAGGGTGGGGTTGGGGAGAGAGAAGTAAACAAAACAGAGCACACAACAATCTATAACAAATATGAGGTTTCATGAAGCATTCTCTCACATTGATCACCCATAGTACATCTCACTCTGCACTATGAAGCACTGATGAAATAAAATAGCAACACGTGCCAATATGGCCCCTTTGTCAAGAGCTGGAAAACCAGCATGTACAAGGACAAACTTGAAACATACACTTTCTTTCTCTGAAATGCTGCTAAGCACTTCCAAATGTCTACCACATTCTCTCTCTTTCTCTCTGTGACTATCAAATACATACAAAAACACACCCAATCACTTTCAAGCTGTGTCTCTTTTATGCACCATCTCTGGCAACTATCTGGCTCCCTTGATTGGTCCTTGAAAAACTCTGTCAGTCACCTTGGCCAGCCAGTACTTGGGAGGGAAGATTTGTACCTGGATCTATGAGGTTTGCTCCATTAATCTAAGAATTACGGGATGCTTGCTCTTTTTATTTTGTTCTCTTCCCCCCTCATAGAATACAAAGACTTCCCCCTCATAAAATCACAGCATAGAGAAGTTGGAAGGAGCCTGTATAAGGCCATCAAGTCCAGCTCCGTGCTTCATGCAGGAATACAAAAATACCAATCAAAGGATAATACAAATCAAAGGATAGTTGGCATCCTGTCTTCAGGATGGAATGGTGAGTAGACTTATGTCTTAAAAAATTGGCCTCATTTGATGAAGAAAGAGCAAGGTATTATATCACTACATAATTTTTATCAGCTTCTTATCAGCATTGATGGGTCATTTCTTGGAATCAGAACATGGAATAATGGAATAAACCTTTTGCCATTACTTGCCTTGATCTGAACACTTCTGGGATCTTCATATCCTACCCACTGGTTCCCTTTATAAGAGTAGGGGACTTGTTGCTCCTCAATCCACCTCTTCGTGGCACCATGGTTAAAACCACAGATCTGGCAGGAAGGAAGCAGAAAACATAAAAACAGAGGTTAGTGCACTGTGATGTCAATGGATTGACAGGCTATTATTGTAAGGTAAGGAGGGAGAGCACTGTTGGTGTTGCCACCATTTTCCTTTGGCACCTCCTGTTTGCCACCTTACGGTTGTCCTGATAGCTGATGATTCTTGACAGAGGCACAGCAGGCTGGTAGTTCTGTCACATTCCCTCTCAAGAAGCAAATTATACAGCTTTGGAAGAGGTGTTCTTTGATCCAATAGTGTCACAAGTGGCTCTATTGACTGGAAGCACCTTTTACCAATGTTGGATAGGCTGCCAGATCCTGCATTTCCATGATCTATGCTCTTTGATCTTTCAGACTTGATTATGTGGGACTCCTCTTGAAAACAATCCAGTAGCTTCAACCAATATAGAAGTGAAGTTTCACTGACAGACTCCAACTTATCTATATTTCTCTATGTCAGAATCAGAATCAGAATACTTTTATTGGCCAAGTGTGATTGGACACACCTAGAATTTGTTTTGGTAAAATATGCTCTTCATATATAAAAGGAAATATAAGAATCATATAGTCAACAATAAAAACACAGTGCAACAATACAATATAACCTATTATTTAAAAAGGAAAAAGAGAAGTGTCTACCATTTTGGAAGGTGGGACATATTGAAAATTCAAGTGGGACAAAAGTGACATAAACTCTCTTATTTGAGTTTTTCGAAACAGAGTGGGGTAATGGGAACCCAGACACAAGAGAAACCCTTCCTACCTCGTAATAGGCCAGCATTCCTGCTTTCTTTGTGAAAGCGCCAGGTGTACCAGGACCAGAGGCTGGGGCTCCAACCATTGTCTGTAGGGACGAAAGGGTGAATGTCTGCCCATAGGTGGGAATTGCCATGACGATCTTCTCAGCTGGGGCACCCTCTGTCTTTAAAAAATTCACAGCATAGTCCTGGAGAAAGAGATGCAGAATCATCAGTGGAATATTTTGTGTGCACCAGTGCTATTGTGCTAAACTGTGGTTGGTGTGTTTCTTTAAAAATGTAGGATTCTGCCAAAACCAAATGTACATTAATTTTGTTCCCATTTCTTCAGAACAGCACAGACTTAGAACCAGTGGTTCTGTGAATTCGAGACTTATGGGGGTCAAAGTCTCAGAGCAGCAAGAACTATCGTATCATCAACCACCTCTCTGAATCTTTCCTGGTCCCTCTCAGTTTAGCTGTAGTTCCTGGAACTGGTATATTCTCACACCATATTGCACTCATAATGAAAAGTACTTGTGAATGCTTTGCTCTTGAATGGGTGTGGTTTGGTCTTAAATGAGCAATTGAGATTCAATAACTTTACACAAGTGGTGCTCTTCATTTCCTGATATGGACAGATTCAGCAGCCTGCCCTTTGCTAAGAGGACTGACTGTCGTGGTGATCATGTACACCCAGATTTACCACAACATCAGTGTCTATAACCTAAGAATGGCTTGTTTTAATACATCAGGTTTAAGGCCACTCTTGCTTCTATAAAGTTTGTAAAGTAAACATGGTTTGCCTGGATTGCTCCAAATGCTCATTCACACTCTGAAGAACAATACCTAGATGGCTACATAAACAGTGAAAGATAATTTAATCTGCTGCTGTTATGATGCTTCCAGTGTGCTATATTTGCTTTCAAGAAAGCTGCTAGAATTCCGAACAGGGTGTTATCTAGATACGTTGCATTGCAATTTATTTATTTATTTATTTAGCATTCCATCACCTCAGCTGCTAGTCAATAGTTCTTCTATTGGTAGATGATGGGGTTTGTACAGCAACACCTTTGGTACTCTCCCCATTTCAGAAGAATGATGTGGTGTATGAGCCCTGGAGCCTATGTGAATAATGCTCACCTGGATCATTTAATAAGGGGGAAGCAAGATAAAGATTAAGATTGGTGTGGAGTTCATGGCTCATACAAAAGGTCAGGGAGTGTGGCGTGAGGGGCAAGGTGTACTGCTCCTCCACAGCACAAAGGCCAATGGGTGAATCAAGTAGCATGTGTTAGGAATCACACATGTCCAGCTATGATGAACTGATCATCTGTTCCATGCTGATAGGATCCAGTCAACATCAAGAAGTTACATTCTGACTCTATCTCTCAGAATCCTACCACCTGCAAGATTTTGGGACTTGTAGTCTGAAAGACACTCTGGCTATTGATATTTTCTGCACTGCTTTTTAATTCAGTGGGTTGGGCAGGGCATTCCAATCAGAGCTGTAATCACAAGTACAGTGGAACCTTGACTTACATGCTGCTTGACTTGCATCATATTTGATTTGCAGCAAGAAGGGGCCTGTTTGACTTGAGTCGCAGGCTTTGACTTACAGCTCGGAGCCCCAGCGCAAGGCACCGGAATTGGGCAGCATCCACAACCTAGCATCGCGGCTGCTGCCTCCAAACTGCTCCTGCCTTCTTCCACTCCTCCAGCAGCGGCGGCTTCGGCGAGGCCAGCTCAGACACCTGGAGCTGGTCCTCGGCCTCACCAAATCCGCCGCTGCTGCCGGAGGAGAAGAAGGGCCGGGAGCTCGGGGCTGGCCTCGCTGGTTAGATAGTCGGCTCAGTCTTGTAAAAAATCTGGCTGCAGAAGTCTGGTCCACAATGGAAGCATTTTAGTTGGGGAGCTGTACAGTTGTGGGACTCTAATGGTAAGCATAGGGTTGTTCAGAACTTGGAACGTCAGGTTAAAAATCAGTAAAACTTAAATGTTAGACATTGTTGCTATGGACATTAAAAAGTGGAGGTGTATAACTTGTGGACTATAATTCCACGGCCTCCCCCTCTCTTTGAAGAGACATTTCATTTACATCCCCAGAAGGAATCTCCTATCCCAGTCAAATTTGTGCCAAACTGCTGTTTTCGGGGGTCTTTTTCATCATCTGGAATGGATTAATCCACTTTCCCATTACTTTCTATGGGAAAAGTTCATTTGACTTAAGTCATGTTTGACTTATATCTAGACCTCTGGAACGGATTAATGACGCAAGTCAAGGTTCCACTGTATTTGGATCACATGCATGATGAGGCTTGCTTGAATAAGCTTACACTCAAGGAATAGCATGGCATGGCATTTATTCAACCAAGGGCCTGGAAATGCCTTAGAAATAGCTGACCTATGCTTTGGACCAACAACAACTCACCACATTATAAGCAGATGCACTGCCAGTGTCAGCACTGCCCTTCTGAAGGGGACTTCCATGGCCCGTGTAGGGGTGGCTATGACTATCCCAATAACCGTGAAAATCATAGGTCATGAAGTTAAGGAAATCTGCATGCCTAGAGGAGGAGAATATACAATAAACCAAGGCACACTAGGTAACAGTAGCTACATTTATGTTTAATGTCAAGGTCGAAGCAAAGTGTCCCTTGAGCCACCCATAAGAGACTTCTCTGTTCTGTTCCCTAGCTCTTTGGGGGCAGAACAGCATCAAGACGGTCTCCTGCACACTTGTACGTCTTATAAACAGAGAACTATTCTGCTTTGAGGGATAACAACTGAGTAGAGATGGGCACGACTTAGCGCAATTTTCGTTTTCGTTTTCATTTTTTCGTTTTCGTTACGTAACGAAACGAAAACAAAAAACGGTTCAAAAAT
Source organism: Phrynocephalus versicolor (assembly GCA_023846285.1). NCBI lineage: Eukaryota > Metazoa > Chordata > Lepidosauria > Squamata > Agamidae > Phrynocephalus > Phrynocephalus versicolor. The sequence goes on from JAHTLZ010000129.1 coordinate 59,876,353, forward strand.
GGACCGAAAACGGAAACGAAACGACTAATTTTGAGCCAGTTTTCGTTTTTCGTTACTGGAAAAGCACTCAATGGAGCTAAATGGGGAGAAATGAAAAATTTTTCGTTTTTGTTTTCGTTTTTCGTTTTCGTTACGTAACGAAACGAAAACGAAAAATTTTGAAAATTAGCTCACGAAAACGAAAACGAAACGAAACGGACCCTAGCCGAAAACGAAAACGAAAACGAAATTTTTTTTCTGAGTCGTGCCCATCTCTACAACTGAGCAAATAAGCCCTAACACCTCATGATACATGTTTGCTTTTCTGTACCAGAGAACTAATACCATCATGAGATGTCCTTGGCCAATACACATTTCCATCCACTATGCTGTACATTCTCCCTTGGGTGTGTTTGCCTTTGCATGTAATAGATATGGTTGAAAGAACTTACTCAGAGATAGTCCTTATATCATAGCCTGTATCAATGGCTTCCTTCCCAGCAGGTACTGAAACACTCAGTATGAGTTTTTCCATTTCTTCGTAGTTAAATGCAGCAGACAGATCCTAAAGGAGATAAGTAGGAATAATTGTGATTAGTGACATTGTTTTACAGATTAAGGGGGAAATAGTTTTTGCAACACTATCTCATAGAATGTTCCCATATCAGTTTTCATTCACCTTGATCATCTGTGCGAAATAAAAACAAATTGAAATTCAGCATGTCTTGGTAGTGTTCAGTTCCCTCTCTAACACTTAAGGGATCTGCATCTTTTTGGTCCAGTAGGTTGTAACCCTTAACACATAAAGACAAGCATTAAGGAAGACAAGAAAGCCCTCCCCCCTTTTTATTTGAGTCAGATGTTTGGAACTGGGGCAGCAAAAACTCAGATTTTCTTTGCAAATTCATTCTGCTGCCTCTTAA
>JAHTLZ010000129.1:59877264-59897940 GCA_023846285.1 Phrynocephalus versicolor
ATGTAGCCTGTTTAACACCAAAGTAGTTATGCAACTATGAGTGTGTTAAATGCAATGTGTTGCTGCCAAGATCGGCAAACCCAGTGAGCTAGAATACCTGGGCTGGTAGTTTGCTCCTCCTCTGTGCCCCCCCCCCAAGAAAAGCCCAGTCCTAGGTTAACTGCAATTCCTGGAAGGGTAACACGTACATGTCACGGGCTGCAGCATCAAAGGTTGCTAGGGGTGTAACTATCTCCTTATTGCAGAATAATGAAGTTGGAGGGAGCCTCTAAGGTCATCAGCTAAAAACCTTTTGGTTAATGTAGAAATCCATTTTAAACCATATCTGACAAATAGTGTTCTAGCATCTCCTTAATGCCTCTGAATCTGGAGGAACCACCTTCTTGGATCATTAGTTCCAATGTCATACAGCTCTAAAATTTAAAAGATTTCCCCCCTGATATCCAGCTAAAATCTGGCTTCCTGTAACTTGAGACCTCTGTTATGTGTCCTGCACTCTGGAATGATCAAGAACAGATCCTTTCCCTCCTCTGTATGATAGCCTTTCAAGTATTTGAAGAGAGCTATCTTATCTCCCCTCAGTTTCAAGATGAAACATGCCCTATGAAGAAACAGCCTTTCTTCATAATGCTTGGATTCCAGTCCCCTTATCATCCTTTCCCCATTGACCTTGTTTCAACTTGACTACATCTTTCTTAAAGTGTGATTCCAGAACTGGACACAGAACTCAAGACAAGCCCAAAGCATTCCCAAATATAAGGAACTAGTACCTTGTGGAACTTGGAGACTACTCTTCTGTTAATGCAGCCTAAAATAACATTTGCCCTTTTTTGTAGCAACATCACACTATTGACTCACATTTTGCTTGTGATCTACAACAATTCCAAGATCCTTCTTGCACATATAGTATTGCAGGGCTAAGTATCTCCCCTCTCATAACTCTGCATTTAATTTCTTGTTCCTAGGTGTAGAACTTACATCTGTTTAATTTCACCCTCCTGCGTTCAGCCCAATACTTGAGCCTATAAAAAGCTCTTTCATCTTTATGAGCCTAGGTTTTCATTGCGTCTCATTGCCATTCTTACCTGGCTTTAAGACTGTTGACTTTCTTATACAGAGTTGCATCATTCCATTCAGAAGTGGCAATCTTCGTGCCTTCTATTTTGGCAAAGGCAAAAATGATGTGGGTGCAGAGATTTGGATCAATGTCTTCAGGGTCAAACCTCCCTGAAGTTTCCCGATACTGGGACCAGTTCGTGAAGTAACAAACCAACTTAAAGGCAGAGGCTGTTGCAGTAATTGGGAAAGAGAGAATGGAAAAGAGAATTAGTCACCCTCTAACCTGTTTGGAAAGGATGCACTCCTTGTGTGTGTGTGTGTAACATGGAAAAGAGTGGAGGAAATGGAGATGGATGATTAAAGTGTACAAATATATTTTTGGGGTTGAGAAATTTTGGAGTGGTTTCCCTGCCTTTAATATTAGAATCTGCCATCTTACAGTGGTTAGAGGACCATGGCAATACACGGAAACAATGTCTTCACAGATAGTATAACCATAGAATTTGCTCCCATAAAATGCATTGCTAGCCACCCACATGATGGCTTTACAAGAGCATTAGACAAAGTCATGGAGGATAAGACTGTAAAATGGTTACTTGGCTGGATGGATTAATATATGTTTACCTTTGGTATCAGGTGCAGTATGCCTCTCAATACCCTTTACTGAGGAACACATGCTGGAGGGTGAGATTTTGCTTCCATCCTGCATGTGAACTTTCCCCAGGCGTTTGGTTGGCCGTGGACTAAAAGAACCTGTAGTCTGATGAAACATGGTGCTTCACATTGTTCATACATCCTAGGCACATCACCTTGATGGACAAGGCTATGCGCCTACAGCTTATGTCCTGCTTGTTTACACAACCTGTAAGAGCATCTCTCAACCTGGTGCTCTCTTCCAGATGTGCTGAATTTCAAATCTCATCATTTTATATAGTATCAGTGGAAATTTTCCTGGAAAATTTACAGGTAACTAGCTGTTCTGAAGCTGCAAGCTCTGCAGTAGAAATAAAATATGGCCACGATAAAATTCTTTCCATAAACAATATCTGATGCTGAGTTTTAAGGGCAGAAAGAATTAGCAGGCACTTTGAAACTTTGTTTAGTTTCCAAAGATCTATTCTGGAGAACTTAATGTTTTATTTTCCACTTTATTCACAATGAAGCAGGTGAAATGAACCTGTTAGAAGAAAATGTCTAGAAGTCAAGGAAATTCTAAACTCAAACCGAAGAGGAAGAAAGAAGGACAAAGTGACATACCACAATGAAGAAGTGTCAGTGCCATAAGACCTAGAAAAATAAAACAAGAGGAAAAAGATGAAAGTACATTATGGCAAAGTTAATTCAGCTAGAAACACCAAAATTTAATAATTTTTACCTTTTTATTTCCCTCCACATTTCAAGTTAATAATGCCTTTTGATTAATACAGGCATTCCCCTTAAGGGGTTTTTACATGGATAGGAATTTTTTGCAGGACCCATGGAATATTAAATGTTTCTAATGATAAATGTTACTATGGTCAGTATAATTGCAATCAGCAACATCACCACATTGGTGCCCCTGCACTGACTTAATTTTTTTTTAAAATTTGGATTTATATACCACCTATCTGGCAGCAAGGCCACAAATAATGCAAATTTCAGGAGCGGTGCTTGAAAAAAGTCCCTGAAGATCCCTAATCCTAACAACACATGTATCAGAAAGACTTACCTGTCCACACGATCACCCGACCCATCTTGTGTTCTTCTCAGCACTTGGGCTCCAAGTCTTCTCTGGCATGTAATAGGAATGCTAGTTCCTTCACACCGAGGCTGTTGCTCTGAATCAAATTTAGAGAAACCTGGCAATGATGAACTAGAAAAAAAATGGTTAAGTGGCTGCTTTCTCTTCTGCAATGATTGCATTTATTCTTGGACCGATGGTGCAACAATCCAGGCAGGAAGTGTTGCAATTGCCATTATGGGTATGAAGTTTCTTTGTTTATTTCTCAATAACCTCCAGCTGTTTGAAGCTGACCAATGTCAAAAATGGAAAAAAACGGTCACAGAAAGTTCATGTCTCGTCCTGTATCTTTCATACTCTGTTTGAGCCACAGGCACAGTTTGGGCTTGGAGGCTGACTCTAGTGAAGCCCCAATATTTAAGCCTAGTTCAGGATTTATAAAATCAGGCAATGGAAGATTGGGGAGCAGGAACGTGTCTGCTAGCTAGATTGGCCGAGATATATTACACACCACACCCAATATGCAGGTGTTGACACCGAGAGCTAGAAAGGGAAAAACTTGCAGGCACAAAGGCTTGCCTCTTACTGGAAATCCCAGCTGCGTACAGTCCCTGCTCCTGGGAAAGGCCTCACACCTGCTGGTTTTGGTATCTTCAGAAGCCTGGAAATTATAAATTAGAAACTGTGTTTTATCAGCAGTAGCACTCACCACAGGAACTATGGCAGGTGCCCTCCCTTCATGCCTTTAAAAGCCTTTTCAAAACAGAGCTTCTTTAGGAAAGCTTTTGGGGAGGCTCTCCCCAACTCATTGGGAGAAAGGAGGAAGGAGGAAATGAATATTGTATTGCATGATGCAAAATTGTTGTTTCACCACTTGCCTTTTTTTTTTGGTCTGACTGTAGAACAGTTTCTTTCTTTCTTTCTTTCTTTCTTTCTTTCTTTCTTTCTTTCTTTCTTTCTTTCTTTCTTTCTTTCTTTCTTTCTTTCTTTCCCTGGAAGCAAGGCCACAGTAGACGGCTTCCAACATTCAACAGTAAAAACAACCATCATAAATTAGAATTAACTCAAGAACAATAATCAATACTACAACATAATTACATTGTATAAGATAAAATTGCATAGCAAGTTACGCATTACGTGTCAAAATGAGACAGTGGACTGGTGGCTTCAGCTGAGCATCTGCTATATTATGTTGGTGCTGGCTCTGGAAATGCTTGCCCTGTGTCATAGTCTCTGAAGCCATGGAAAATGAGCCAGCCCCCTCTTCAATGTGACATCCTTTCAAATATTTAAACATAGCTATCATACCCCCCCTCAGCCTTCTTTTTGCCCCCGTCTCTGCCCCCGGCCTGTCCTGTTTGCTGATTAATGCCAGGTCGGTGCATAATAAGATCCCTGTCATCCACAACTTGATCGTGGATGAGCGAGCCGACCTGGCATTTCTCACAGAGACCTGGGTGGGCGAAGGGGGGGCTTCCCTCACACTGCTTCATCCCCAGGCCTACTGTGTGCAGCATCTGGGCAGGCCGGGGGGGTCGGGGGGTCGCCCCATAGCCAATGTTCCCTTTCTAGGCAAGGTGGTCGAGCAGGTCGCCACCCTGCGTCTCCAGTCATTCCTGGAAGAGAACCATGTCCTGGACCCTTTCCAATCTGGGTTTAGGCTGCGTCATGGGACTGAGATGGCTCTGGTCACTCTGCACGATGATCTGTTGAGGAGGGCTGACAGGGGTTGCTCTACCCTGCTGGTCCTTCTCGACCTGTCAGCGGCTTTTGATACCGTCGACCACGGTATCCTTCTGGGGCGGCTCTCGGAGGTGGGGATTGGGGGTCTGGCCTTTGGCTGGCTCTGTTCCTTCCTTGAGGGCCGCACCCAGCGAGTGAGCTTGGGGGGTGAGATGTCGGCTCCCTGGACACTCTCTTGCGGGGTGCCTCAGGGGTCTTCACTATCCCCAATGCTCTTTAACATCTATATGAAGCCGCTGGCTGAGATCATCCAGAGTTTTGGAGTCTGCTGTCATCAGTACGCTGATGACACGCAGCTCTATCTCTCCTTCTCCACCGGTGCAGTGGAGGCCGTGCAGACCCTTGATCGCTGCCTGACTGCAGTTTTGGATTGGACCAGGACTCACAGACTCAGGCTCAACCCTGGAAAGACTGAGGTTCTGTTCTTCGGGGGCGGCCCTGATGGGTACTGTGGCCTTCTTCCCAGTCTGGATGGGTCTGCCCTCCAGCTGGTGCAAAGAGTGAGGAATCTGGGCGTTGTCCTGTATCCGGATCTGACCCTGGAGTCCCAGGTGGCAGCCGTGACCAGGTCGGCCTTTTATCATCTTAGGCTTATCGCCCAGATTCGCCCGTACCTTGACGAGAGCTCCCTGAGGACAGTGGTACAGGCACTGGTCATATTGAGGTTGGATTACTGCAACACTCTCTACATGGGGCTTCCCTTGAACCTTGTTCGGCGACTGCAGCGGATCCAGAATGCGGCGGCCAGGTTGGTGGTTGGTAGGCGTCGGGATACAGGATTTCCTTTTTTTTTTTTTCCTCCCCTCTGCTCCATCTTGCCTGTAAGTCTCCTTGGATGCCATGGTCATAGTGACTGTGATTGTTTTAGCTGTTTTTAGATTGATTTTAGATTTTTAATATTTTGTGTGAACCGCCCTGAGTTCTCGCTCGGGAAATAGGCGCGGTATAGAAATTTGAAAATAAATAAATAAATAAATAAATAAATAAATAAATAAATAAATAAATAAATAAGACTAAACATTTCCAGCTCCCTAAGCTGCTCCTCGTAAGACATTTCTTCCAGACCCTCAATCATCTTGGTTGCCCTCCTCTGGACCCCTTCAAGATTGTCAACATCCTTTTTAAATTGAGTCAATAGTGTTGTATTCCTTGTGTATAACATCTTCCTCCCTACTGTTTTTGTATATTTTTATTTATTTTCTATAACAAAGTACCAATATGTAATATTCGTTATACATCATGATTCTTGGGTTTCAGTCATAATTATGTTAGAACCAGCTTTCCTCTTATTCTTTGTTTCTTTTTCCTAGCCGTTGATAAAACAGATTCCACACTTGGTAATATTGTGAGTCCTCATTTTCTTTGATTCTCATTGTCAGCCTGTCCATCTCTGCACATTCCAAAATTTTCTTAACAATCATGTCATCTGTTGCCATTTCTGCACTTTTTCGGTGTTGTGCCCAAACTATCCTCGCTGTTGTCAGAATATGCGGTATTAGATAAATATTTTGTTTGTCTATATTTTCTGGTATCATGCCTAGTAAAAACAGTTCTGGGCTAAAGTCTACATATATTTTTGTCATTCTAATAAGCCAGGTATGTATTTTAAACCAATATTTTTTTGCTTTATCATACATCTCTTATGCGTGATAGTAAGATCCTGTTTCTTGTGCACATTTTGTTATTCGTTATTAATTTTGAATAACGGGTAAGTCTTGCCTGACAAACCTTTTAGAATTCTTTGAAAAGGTCAACAGGCATATTGATTTGGATGAACCGGTGGATATTGTCTATCTTAATTTTCAGAAGGCTTTTGACACAATCCCTCACCAAAGGCTGCTGAGAAAATTGCACAGTCAGGGCATAAGAGGGGAGGTCCTCTTATGGATGAGAACTGGTTGAGATCCAGGAAACAAAGAGTAGGTGTCAATGGGCAATGTTCACAATGGAGATATCTGAAAAGCATTGTGCCCCAGGTATCTGTCCTGGGCCCCGTGCTTTTCAATCTGTTCATAAATGACCTGGAGACAGGGATAAGCAGTGAGGTGACCAAGTTTGCGGATGACATGAAACTTTTCCATGAGGTAAAAACCAGATAAGATTGTGAAGCGCTCCAGAACAATATCTCCAAACTGGAGGAATGGGCTGCGAAATCACAAATGTGTTTCAATGTAGGATAATGTAAAGTACAGTAACCCCCCACCAATTGCGGGGGTTAGGGACCCACCCGACCCGCAATGGCTGGAAAATCTGCGATATGTGGATGCAGGTTGAGGGAGGGCGGGCAGGCGGAGAGTGATCCTTGGAGAGCGCTCTGGCTGTGGAGGCAAGCGCTTGCCTCTGCAGCTGAATCCCTTTCCAAATATTGCTCCCGGCGCACCTACAACCCCAGCAGCGGCAGCGAGAGAAGGGAGACTGGGGCCGGGGGATGGTGGAGGAAGGCGGCTCAAGCGGTGTGAGCCTTTCCCCCGCTCGCCAGCCACCCGGGTGTTTGCTGCTGGCAGCGGTGGTGAGAGAAGGAAGATGGGGCCCGGGGGATGGTGAGGGAAGGCGGCTCAAGCGGTGCAAGCCTTCCCCCGGTTCGCTGCCTTCCCGGGTGCTTGCCGTCCTTTCCAAAGATCACTCCTGGTGCGCTGCAACCCCCAGGAAAGGGTGGGTGGGCGGAGAGCGATCCTTGGAGATGGCTTCGGGTGCAGAAGCAAGCGCTTGCCTCCGCAGCTGCAGCCCTTTCCAAAGATCACTCCACGGGGGGCTACAGCATTTGGGGCTCTTTAGTCTGGAAAAAAGGTGCCCAAGGGGATATATGATTGAGATGTACAAAATAATGCAGGGCATGAGTAAAGTGGATAGAGGGATGCTCTTCTCCCTCTTATGAAATACCAGAACTAGGGGACATCCACTCAAACTGAGGGTTGGGAGAGTGAGAACAGACAAAAGAAAATATTTTTTCACCCAGCATGTTGTTAGTCTGTGGAACTCCCTGCCACAAGATGTGGTGATGGCATCTAACCTGGATGCCTTCAAAAGGGGATTGGACAGATTCCTGGAGGAAGAGTCCATCACAGGTTACAAACCATGATGGAGATGTGTAATCTCCAGCCTTAAAACCGGTGTACTTCAAGGACCAGATGTAGGGGAGTGGTATCAGGAGACAGATATCTAGTCTTGTGTGCTGCCAAACACATTTGGTGGGGCCACTGTGAGATACAGGAAGCTGGACTAGATGGGCCTTTGACCTGATCCAGCATGGCTCTTCTTATGTTTTTATGTTCTTATCTTTGTTGTTTGTTCATTGTAAATTGTCTGAATTACTTTAATGAAGTTTGTGCCAAAATCCATTATTTTTAATTGCTGTATCAAAAATTTCCATTTCGCATTGTCAAATGCTTTCTGTGCATCAAAGGACTACTAAGGCCATTTGCTTTTCTGGGTGTGCCTCACAGTATTCTAACATATCCATTATTACAGTATTCTCAAGTTGTATCTTAGCTGCCTTTTTGGTAGGAATCCATTCTGGCCTGCCAATACTCATTAGCCTTCAATTTTAAAATAGTCAGACACTGATTACTCTGGACAGAAATACTGAACAGGTTAGGATGAGTTCAAGATAGAATGTGATACACTGAAATATATATATTTGGTCTGTCCCTGCTGGGAAATACTGCTTGAATGATCAGAGATTTTCCAGCACAATACTATATATTTTAAAAAAGACCAAATATATTTAAGCAACATGAAATCTACTGATTGTGTCTTAATTGTAATGGACTGTATAGTCTCTCCTTACTGTAAGCCACCTTGGGTCCTTATCCAAGGAGTAACATGGGCTAAAAACATTCAAGTATAAATAAATAAATAAATAAATAAATAAATAAATAAATAAATAAATAAATAAATAAAATGCATTGCACAATTCATTCAAAATTGCTAATTTGTTGAGTCAATCAAATTTTATTATACAGTCATAGTCCCAATTATTTAGCAGAAGAATCAAGGACTACATGACAACCCAGAAGTAGATATGGGCACGAAATGAATTTTTGTGTTTTGTTTTTGATTTTTGTTTCAAACTGATTTTTTAAAAGAAAAAACAAAACAAAACAAACTGGAAATGTTCAGTTTGTTTCCTTTTGTTTTTTGTTCTCTCCAATTGGGTCCATCTGTAAACGGGGTCCCTACTCAAGGCCTCTCGGTGTCCGCCACCGCCACCGCCCCTGAGCCCACGTGGGGAGGCCTCCTGAGGCCGTGGGGAGGCTTCCCAGCACCCGCCGCCACTGCTGGAGCCCTGCCCGAGCTCAGAAGCCACTGGAGCCCAGAAGGAGGAGGAGGGGGGGTAAGTACAAGCTCCAAGAGGAACAAAACATTTTGTTATTTTTTCATTTCGTACAATTTTTTAAAAATAATTCATACAAAACGGAACGAAACAAAATGTGGGTGGGGATAAAATGGAACAAAATGTAACATCTTTTTTTTGTTTTGTGCCCATTTCTAGACAGAAGACACAATTTCAAACCTTATTAAAATAATCAAAAATTACATAACTATACAAAATGAGCAAAATGTGGAGACTTATAGTGTTTTGTGAATGTTTGTAACTGAAAATAATTTTTTATCTGCTAACTGTGTATTGCTTGATTCATTGGGAGAAAAAAAACCAGTGCATTTGCACATAATTGGGAAAAGGTAGTAATTAGATGCCTTGCTATATAGCAGTGGTGGTGAACCTTCAGCTCTCCAGATGTTTTGGACCACAACTCCCATAGTCCTTTGTCACTAGCAATACAGGCGTGGAATTCTGGGAGTTGTGGTCCAAAACATCTGGAGTGCTGAAGAGTCATCACCACTGCTATATAGGTTACACTCTAGGACAGTGGTGGCAAACCTTTGGCACTCCAGATGTTTTAGACCACAACTCCCAGAATTCCAAACCTAGATTGCCAATGACAAAGGACTGTGGGAGTTGTGGTCCAAAACATCTGGAGTGCCCAAGGATTGCCACCACTGCTCTAGGATAATATGGAACACAGGATCTATAGATTCTTTCCCACAGGGACAGATCCTTTCATCATAAGGTATGTTATTAAAATGCCCATTTAGTAAGGCTGAGGGAGGGCAATTAAATCTAGCTTTTGAGAAGGCAAAGCAAAACAAAGCAAAAGCAAAGTGTTGTGCTTATATACCTCCCATAGTGCTTAAAGCATTATCTGGGCAGTTTACAATTTATTTATGCAGGCTACCCACTGCCCCCCCCCCCACCTGTGAGCTGGGTACTCATTTTACCCACCTCAGAAGGATAGAAGGCTGAGTCAGCCATGGGCCGGCAGCCTGGAATCGAACCCCAAGTCATGAGCACAGTTATAGCTGCGGTACAGCATCCACTACAGTATGTAGAGTAGTTCATTTCTGTAATGTCTAGATTAGGTTCATCTATTTACATGTCTGTCTCTAGATGGGGCATGTGATCAAGTGCATGTAATATTAGCAGGGACAATCTGAGAGTTACGTTTGTAGGAGGTGCCATTTGTCTTTTAGAAGCAGCATGGAAGAAGAATTCCTTACTGATAATGTTGTGGCTGTTTATGATGGTAGTTGTTTAAAGTTTTAAGCTTTCTTCTGACAACTTTAATGAAAGATGCCAGGCTCCTGATGCATATTTGTGCCAATATAAGAGTAAAGATATAAAAGGGTTGGCAGTTGCACTTAGCAGTGGGGTAGTGACATGTCCTCATGTGCAAATGGGAGGATGAACAACAACTCATTAATTAGTGTCAATTCAGTGATTATGTAAATCTACAACAGAACTCTGATTGGATTTTATTCTCTTTTTCAAAGCTTTTTGTATCTTCAGTGTAACTTAAATAATTTCCTTGATAACAGAGAGCTCTTTGTATAGAGCCAAGCAAAGGACATTCAATGTTATTAGGAAAATGATGTTGAGGAAAATGATGATTGGACTACAGTTTCAAATATTTGACTCAGTTGAATATCTCAGTTTAGGAGTATTAGAAGCGATTGCAAAGGGATCTTTAAGACTCTTAAAAGAGTTCTTCAGTTTAAATCTTGTGCTTGTGTCAAGATATTTCTAGGAATCATCATTCAAGTGTAGTTCCTAGTTTTAAGGAAGTAAGGTTGACCAATATTATAGTTGCGAACATTGTTTCAGTGCAGGAAAACAGAAGCATAGATTCAAAGAAACAATTACAAAACAGGAGGTTGTGTTAGCATTTTGTACCAAAAAGTCCCATGGCATTTTAACATTTATGCATTAGAACAAAATAACTTGGACTGAATGACTTATATTACCCCTTCCACCATGAATATAGAGCATCCAGTATATTGAGGGCAACAGTGGGTTTCATTGTGGCATGATGGTTAGTGTGATATTAAGGTTGGGTTTAGGGAATGGGTTGGCTTGGGACAGCGTTTCATGTATTTTCTTCCCACGGTTCGATTTTATAAGCACTGTCCCTTTCAATGATGGCAACTTGCTGACACCATTTGTTTCAAACATTCTTTGTGAAAACATACAAACAAACAAAAATCTGCATGGTAAATGGCTGAAGCCTGAAAACATTATTTAAGACCAAAGAGGCAACAATAACAAATGCCTTCTGAATCTCATTCTGTGTAGATTCTGCTACAAAATTTGGTTTTCTAAGCATTAAAATGTGCTGCCTTGGTACATGAGCTTGAGAAAAACAACTTATTAACCATAGCATGGGTTTTTGTATGTCTTCAAATGCATGAAGAGGTATCCATAATTACTACACAGCAGGGATGGTGGCAAGTCTTTGGGTCCAAGTCCCAAGTCCAAGATACCAAGTCCCGAGCCCTATTAAAAACAAACCTTTTTCCCATGAAAAAGGATGGTGGTGGGTGGGTGTCAAGTTGCAAATCTCAGAATTGAGTCTGGCTTGAGTCGTTGGTGTGACTTAAATCTGACTTCAGAGCATGTTCTCCAACACAGAATTTGTGCTACACAGAATTCAAAATTATACAGGACCAACAGTGCATATTACATGACTAGTTCAAAACACCGTTTCTGATATCAGAACTGTCCTGGCACAAGGTAAGCCAGTGAACACAAGTATGGTGATAAAAAGGCATTATTTTGATCCTAAACACTAGAAGTCAGGTCATGCTAGTAGGGAGGTATAAAAAGATATCTGATAATGCTAATTGTTAATCAGCTAGTCTAAATAATCTTATCTGATTATAGGTCAAATAAATGGAGAGTTTGATTAAGTATCTAAAGGTTATGAGGGACAATAATATATTTAGGGTATACTGCAGGTCCTTTCAGTTCCTCACAAAAAGAAGAGTGTTCTTTGTCTGAAGTCTTAAGGTCACATTCAACCACATTCTGGCTGAAAACCACCTCCTATACTTTTCCAGTCCTGGAGGACTAAAAGGGGTTTTTAGAGCATGTTGGATGCTGCTGGATGTGGCTGCTCTTCTACCAACTGAGAGGCACCGTTAGTGGCCATGCCCAATCTATGGCCGTTATCCCACGTTTGCTTTTGGGTGCTTTTTTCTGTGGTTATAGGCACTTTTTTTTTGATGTCCTAATGGCTAGTCTCTTTTTCTTTCAGAAAGAGACGACCAAGCCCCCTTTCACTTGTCTGAGCGCTTTTTCTTGGAACCACTGCTGGGGGCTGTACTTTTCTCCAAGGCTTACAGAGGCGCCTTTAAATAGCAACTCTTTGCTGTGGACATTAAAGGGCAGTTTTTATCACTAAGGACGAGAGGACAGGTAAAGTGCCTTTTTGGGCACACTACCACGTGACTGAAAAAGACATCTTTACATAATAAATGCCTCAAATATGCCATGAGATAGCAGTCAATCCCAGAAAAAACTATATCAAAAGTCAGTAGTTTGCAGAGAGAGCACAGAAGACAAATGGCTCTAGTCAAAGGAAATGTTATAAACTACCAAGATGGTCATTTGTGTAAATTTTGCTAATGAATTTCCTCTATAAGGTCTTAAAATATATTTATAGTACTGTATATGTGTTGTATCTAGATCCATCTGTTCAGAAGGAGCTTGTTGAGCTGAGTGGTGGTGGTGGGAATACCTCACTTTAACATTTTAGGGAGGGGCACTCCTTGCCTGAGTCTTAAGCAACCCTCACTAATTTCTTCCAAGGAAATCAATGCAATTTTATCCTCACCTTGAGATAAGACGATCAGCTTGGGCTGAATACTGTAACATCAGGAGGTTAAAAGCAAGATATCTAAAACATAGTTGTTGTGAGTTTTTAAGGCTGTTTGGACATGTTCTGGAAGTTTTCCTTCCTGACGTTTCACCAGACTCTATGACTGGCATCTTCAGAGGGCAAGAAGCTGAGGGAACTAATCCAGAGCACAGAGAGAACTCCTAATACCCTGAGCGCCTTGCCCTCTGAAGATGCCAGCCACAGAGTCTGGTGAAACCTGAGGAAGAAAAACTTCCAGAACATGTCCAAACAGCCTAAAAAACTCACAACTATCAGAAAGCCTTCAAGAAAACATCTTTATCATCTCAGGAAAGCTTTATATTTGGTATTCTTACAGGACTGGATGTTTGTGATTTTCAAATAGTGTAAAACTGAAAATTTAAAAAGTGAGGTTTCTCCCACAATTGTCTGCCATCAAGTGCTAGAAGGAAAATAACTCAACATATTTATTAGGTTACATATAAATACTTTAAAGGAGGCACAGTTGGTCAGAACTGTATATTTTCTAGACTAGGTAGGGTGGTTGTGGAGGCTATACAGATTTAAAGAGGGGCCAGGCAAGGTGTCCAATGCACAATTGCCATGCCTGACTCACCCAAGCTTTACAGGAGGTAGTGCTGTTCTGAAACAGAGGTAAGACAATTGTAATCCTGCTGTGCAGCTCTATTACTTTCCCCATAGTGCTTTTTAATAGCTTCAAACTTGCTAAGGAGATAGAGAACAACTGTGCCATTTTAGGGGTGGGTGGGTAGATGAACATAAGAAAATATACTCTTGTCCAAAGAAAAGTAGATGGCATACTGGGTATGTCATCTCAAGTGGTGGGCCTTTTACGTTTTAATGAAAGAGCCGAAATATAAAAGAGTTTTTTTCCTGCTCTTTGTCAATTGCTAAAAGAGACTCTCTAAAACACAAATGTTGAATTTTGAGTTTGTAAAAGGGCCTCACTTGGTTGGAAGCTAGTGAGCAATATCCTTTTGCTTCTGTCATTTCTTATAAATATATTTTTAAATATTTGCAATAATATTATTCATACCCGGTACATGTCTAAGAAAGAACAGAATATTCTCCTTCAGGCATGTCTGAACAAATGAGTCCATCAATTTCATCACCTGCTCAGAGTGTGATGTTTGTTTATTGATAACTCTGACCACTGCACTGGTATCGCCCATGACTCGATGGGACCTAAGCAAATTGCTCCATATACAAACTACCTTTGCTCTGGGGGAAAAGTCCAAGGATGTAAGATTCCTAGCCAGTGGTGTGGCCACTGCCACATACTGTATCGACTTTGGAAGAATATTTCAAATCAGACACTGCCAATAGCATCTGACGGAGGCTGTAATATTTTGTCGACTTCAAGTGGAGTCTATCAGAGTATAGACTCATTGAGCAAAGCAAACAGCTGCCCTAGGACCAGACCCTCTTTTTATATCAGGCTCGTCCGGCCCCTTGTGAACATGTCACACTCTCCAAGAGGCCCAGATTGACCGGTGTCATGTTCACTGTGCCCAGCCTACCCATTGGCTGGGCCCCTGCACCTGACCCTGTTGTTCCACTTTCCCTTCTCCATGTGGAGGTCGCCATTCCCCCTTTGTTCCGGCCGGCAACAATTGGTGGACCCAGTAAGTCAGGTCCTTTCATTTCCTGTGTGTGTTGAAAACCCATCTCTCAACACAGGTGAGAGACTCAGGCACAATCTGTCTGCTACTTATCAAGTGGCCCTTTCATCAATACCCAAACATATCATAAGCATTTCAAACCTCCACCAGCAAGGCCACAGCTAATGACACATACTTAATGGGTGTTGTGAAGGGTTGCATAGGTGGGACTTTTAGGCCACTGTCCACTAATGAGCCTATTCAGACCTGGGGGATGTGAAATCATGGTAAACTATAAATTGCGGAACTGATTGGATGAGTAGCAAAATGTTTTGATCAGTCAAGGAAAGAAGTTCAGTTGCCATGACTTAACTTCCAGATAACCTCACCTGGATCACTGAGAATCTTTACAGACATACTGCCCTAGATCTTTAAATCAACCTGGACAGGGCATCAAAAATCATTAAGATAATGTGTAACACCAGGGCTTCTCATCTTATCCTTCACCCATTCTACAAATGTGCTAAATGTTTTAAAGGCTGTGTGCAATCATGCCACAGTCCACAGGCATGGCTTTGTCATAATGATGTGCTTCATCTCACTTAAAGCCTAGTAGATGGAAGTCTTTGGGATGCAGTAGCAGAAACCAGAATATAGGTTGTAATCAATTTTTCAACAAACAAATGACTAAACAAATGAACAAACGAATGAACAAACGAACGAACTAGCAAACAAACGAAACCACCCAGATTATGGCCAGGAAATTGCCATATATTGCTGCATAATATTGTGCCTGCATTGCCAGAAAAAACAAAGGATGCCAAGCTTTACGTAACAAAGGGCACCTTGGATGTTGACAGTACCAATGGCAGCCGCCAACATGGCCTATGAGATACCGTCTTCTGCTCACTACCATTCGCAAAGTGACACCTTGTAGGGGAAAATGCCAGAAGTTGACTCCTATTTTTTTTTATCAGTCAACCACGTCTCATCCAAACACAAAGCAATTCTCAGGGCTCTTGTTCACCAAGTATGAAAACAGCTGAAAACAAAGGCAACTGCTAGTTGTTTTTCCATTCCCTTTCTCTTAAAACACTCTTCTCTTTGTTTGACTGTGCTGGCGCCCTTCCTCCACAGCCACCCTACCATCTCGAGTACTTGGTGGCAGAGTAGTAGTCAGCACTGCACAAAAGTGTTGCTGTGTACCTGGATTTCTGGTGCAAGTTAAACAAGATGAGGGGTTGGCCAAAGCAATTATCCCAGTGATGTTCAAACTTACATTTGGTGTGCTGGCATTTTCCCTGATACTGTTCCCAACATGCCCTGCATGGAAGGGGGTTTCATCTCCCCAGCCATCTTCCTTGCTTAAAATTATCACTCCCCCCTCTTATACCTGGGCCAAAAGGTACTTCCATAATTTAAATCCCACCTTGCCTTATTGCTACAGTATGTGACACCTGTTTCCTGAATGCCTCATTGTAATCTATGGCTGACCTGCAGTACATTAGCAATGAGAATGGTTAGATCCAACAATTTAAAAACATTTTCATTCCCATTCTTCCATTCAAAGCACTGAGATACACTGACACATGCCTTCTGAGTCACAGGAAGATTGGCTTGAAAGAAGAGAATGCAAATATGAAATCACTGTGAATTACACAATTCACACATGGGTTAAGAAACTGACTGATTATTAGAGGAATAACCTTCTGATGCAAATAGAACAACAATCCTAAGAAAAGTATACAACACCATCTAGTGTTAAGAGATGTGATGTACTTCATAATTCCATAATGCAGGAATAAGGTCCCAGTAAAAAGGTAAAGGTAAAGGTCCCCCGGCTCATGCATGCTACTCGTGTCCGACTCTAGGGGTGGTGCTCATATCCGTTCTTAAGCCAAAGAGACAGTGGTCCATGGTCATGTGGCTGGCATGGCTGAACACATTTCTGTGCACAGAACACTGTTTACCTTCCCACTTTTTACGGCGATACCTATTTATCTACTTGCATTTACATGCTTTCGAACTGCTAGGTTGGCAGGAGCTGGGGTTAACAGCAGGAGCTCACTCCACTGTGTGACACCTGGGATTTGAATGGCCAAGCTGCTGACTTTGCAGCAGACAGTTTCAGCACTTTAGCTCGCTGAGCCACCACACCCCTAAGGTCACAGTAGAGCAGTGCTAAGTAAGCACCTTAAATATCACAAAATGTTAGGCTCACAGGAAGCATCAGTCTTCTGATTTCCAGGTTTGATTTAGACGTTTCCCCAACACACACTAGAATCTGAGTAAACTACACAGGGAGATAAACTTTTGAAACACTTTTTTTTAAAATAAACTCTTTACGTTTATTGTTTCAGTGGCTTTACAAGTCTGTGGCCTGCTATCTGGAGGCAACAAAAGGTGTTTAAGAACCACTGTGATTTCAAATGAGTTTATATCTGAGCAATTTCCGTACTGAGCAGGGGGTTGGACTTATGGGCCCCTTTCAACTCAGTTAGTCTATGATACTATAATCTCCATAAAAGAAAATAATAAAGAAGAATAGAGGATACATGACAATACACATTGTTCTTGAAAGGCATTTAATAGAATTATCCAGACCTGCAACCAAGATATATAAACATGGATTCTGAGCCTCTCCCAGCATGGACTCCATACAAAGTATAGATACTACTTGTACTGTAGCAATAGTACAAATACTATTTTGTCAATTGGTGCGCGCACACAGCACGGTGCCAGAGGAACATGCCCCTCTCGTCCCCCATCCCCAGTTGCAGCCCTGGTATCACTTTATGTTAAACATTGCAAAAAGATGCCAGCATGTGGAGATATTAACAGTTTTATATAGAAAAACAAAAAACTGCTAATTAGCATTGATTAAAATGCAATGTACCTATATTTGGAGTTATTCTATATGAGTATAGTTCACTGGGGATAATTGCAGCAGGTACATTGTTTGTCAAAAACCAGCTTTGGTGGGCAAGACATTCTGAATGTGTTCTTGTTGGAGCAACTGTAGAACTTAGTGGCATCTTCTAAGTCAGCGTAGGTTCCATCAGCCTTGTCAAGACAAAAGTTGTTCCCTGAAGGTCGAGCAGGTTGTGGTGGATCTTCTCTTGATGGTTTATTTGGAGCTGGAGGCTTGGGGTTTGGAGTCAGACCTGCCAGGAGAATAGCATTAAGAACTGGATTCTCTTGGGGAAGACCATGCACATAAGAGCAATCTCACAAGCAGTATTATCCCTCTTATTGCACAGCAGTGTGTGTGTGTGTGTGTGTGTGTGTGTGTGTGTGTGTGAGAGAGAGAGAGAGAGAGAGAGAGAGAGGAGTGGTCACACATGGGTTTTGATCCTGATCTTCTGAAGGCCCAGCTTTTCCTCTTTGTCCCATCACGTGATTTAATATGTGGGACAAGAGTTTCCACGTCCAAAGCTGGTTTTTTTTTTAAAGTGCATTTCAGCCCCCTTGGCCAGCAGGCGGCACTAGCATTTTAAAAAATGGACCACTTGGCTGGGGGAAATTAATGCTTAGAGGACCTAATTGAACTTCCTGTTACTCCGATGTGCAGGGAAATTTAAAAAAACAGCCCCAATCGGCCCCAGGAACAGCCGGTTGGTGCTATGAAAAAAGAAAGAAAAAGTAACCCGGATCATCTGTGTGATCCCATGGTGTCTGCCTCTTTAAAAGGTGGATTTTCAAAGCGAGGCAAAAAATTCCCTACCTCCTGGGTAAGTCATAGAAACCTCACTTAAGGGAGCATTACCAGGTTTTCTTTTTCTTTTTTTAAAAAAAGCCCGGTGGTCATGGGGACGGCATTTTTAGACACCGTTTATCTGGTAATTTAAACTGCTTTTAAAGGGACGTGGGACCAGGGCCAAGAGAGAGAGAGAGAGAGAGAGAGAGAGTATTGAGTAATAAGATTAAGACTGAATAGTTCAGTAGTCATTCAAGCTATACTTTTAAAATGTCTAAACATCTGGAGGTGCTTTTTCATGACTTGCAGCCTCTAGCACCACATGCATTGTCTCCTGCATGACCATGCCACATGCAGCTACCTGCATGTTGACTTTTAGAATGTTATTGGAAACCTAAGAGCTAATGTAGTGTAATAGAGAGTCAAACCAGGATGGGACTCAGGAGACTAGAGTTCAAATCACTACTCAGTCATGGAAACCAACTGCCAAACTATCCTTTAAATAACTTGCAAAATTCAGAAAAGCCTTTTAGTTTCACTATAAGCTGAAGCAACATACATGGCATATAACAGGAACTGGGTATGTAAATCTGTTGTGTAAGTTTAGCTGAGGAGGTGACATATAATTGTTACATACAGAACTCCACTGAAATACCTTCTGTATCAACAGAAAAGAGATTGGGATAATGTGGGGTTGAGAAGTGGTGTGTGTCTGTGCTTGAGTGAATGAGTGTGAGTGTGTTATGATTCCTCCCCTTCCAACTTTTTTTGTAAGTTTACCTGCACAAGCAAGCAGTGGGACAAACATGTTCCTAGCTCTCACTCTGGTTGCAAATTTACTTATGGTCTTATATGAAATTGACTTGTAGAAGTCATTAAGTAGCATGTAATATGTAACGTTATAAAATTGGGATCTGTAGTTCAGCCCAGTTACGGTGCCTCATGTCTTTATGTTGCTGGTGGTGTTGGTGGGAAAACGATAGATTTGATAGCTTTATAATCTAGCTTCACATGTAAAGATGAAATGCTCCTCATAATCAGGAAATTATAAAGAGGGCAGCAAAGCAAGACTGAATAAACATGTTGTTTTGTGACTGAACTGTTGCAGGGGAAGGAATAAAAGACATGGTGGTGATGGTAACTTTCCTGCAGAATCTTTTTGCAAATAAACTTTAACCATTGCTGCTTGCTAACTGCAAATTTCACTTTACAACTCTGTTCTTTGTCATGAGTTTCTATAATGTCACAACTATAATATTTGTGGTGCTTTGAATATTCTAACTTCTAAGGAAAAATATTTTGATTGCCAGAATCTCTATTTTTGATCATTCTCCCTTGAAAATAACAATAAAGATAAAGGTGGGAGGTGCCTTTTAAGGAGCTGGTGGTGCAGATGCAATTGTTGGTACACCCTGCCCCTCCCCTTTGAGACAAATCATGCCAACCCATACTCATTTCCTGCAGTCCCTTTGCCCATTTGGACAAGCTCAAATTAATCACAGCAAGACATACAAACACGAACTTGGAGATTGGTACAAGGAATGCACTTTACTTTTCACAGATGCCTGGTTTTATTTTGGATTTACATCAAAGAGGCAGCTATCCATCTCCGTATAGCATTGTAAAGCAAATATTACTGGCGTATGAGAGGGCTGGGTAAATTATTTGCAGGTCTTGTGAATGACGGAGGGCTTCACGGAAAACAAGCATAGTAAGATCAGATTAACCTGAGGTGCCCAGCTCTCTCTTCAGAGTCTGAAGAAGTGGGTAGGTGCCTTGATTGCAAAAGGAACCACCGAAGTCATCGAGATCCATGGCCCAAACCATGCCACCTCCCAGATGGTTTTGCTTCAGATATGCAACCTGAAAGGGGGGGGGGAGGTAATCAAGAATTCAAAGGCTTACAATAGTGCAATGAACATTGTTCCAGACCGGATCCACAACTGCATAGAATCAAGAAGATCACCCAGGTTTTGCAAAAGAGCAGCCTGCCTTAATTGGCTTGGGACCAGAGCAGAGGCGTGTCCACCTCAAAAGGACACATTGAAGTGCCACCTCAGCTTGGATGCCATATATAAAAACAATAAACAGTAGTATGGACTTTTTATTGGTAAGGTGTGTGTTTATGTATAGCAACTTGAACATTTCTACAAACTGCAGGGATAACTAAACTACTTCGGCAACAAGAGTGTCAAATAAAATGTTTATTACAAACAAACTTTTATTCCACCAGTTGGAGTTGTAACATTTTTAAAATAATCAATATTTGTAGCTCCCAGTGTTCTTAAGGAAGCTTGGCAAAAACTACAATTGTACAATGGAATATTTTTTATTTTTGGCATCTCTGTTTGCATCATTTATGTTGACATAAAATAATTTTATATTTGTAAATGCTGTACTCTGTGTTGATAAACAAAGGTCTGCAGGTTCCTATTATCTCATATTATGTTGTTTCCTATAATCAAGTCCAAAAGAAACATGGTTTATGGTGCCTGATAGTTTTCACAGACATTTGTTGTGTGTTTATGGGAGGTTTCCATGTGTACACACACATACTCTCTCACTCTCACTCTCACTCTCACTCTCACTCTCACTCTCTCTCTCTCTCTCTCTCTCTCTCTCTCTCTCTCTCTCTCTCTC
>JAHTLZ010000129.1:59897950-59934407 GCA_023846285.1 Phrynocephalus versicolor
CACACACACACACACACACACACACACACACACACACACACACACACTACAGTACTCCCTTCAAATCACCATAATTCCTGCAGAGAATTCACTTCTGTACAGAAAATTTTAATATGTACAGTGACATGCAATTGGCCTATCTTGCTACCAACATCTTTAACCCTGCGTGAACACCACAAAATGTTTCTTAACAATAAATGAATATTTAACAAGTATGTATGGTATTTCTCTTACCTTCTTTTTAATGCTGTCCACATCATCATATCCCACCCACTGGTTTCCTTTGAACGAATAGGGAACCTCCTGTTTTTCAATGACTTTTGTGGTGGCCCCTTGTTTAAAGGTACAGATCTGAAACAAATTCAAAAGGTTTGAGTTGAGGCTCAGCATGCCCTCCAATTTTCATCCCTTCTGTGTGGGCTCTTTTCCATGCATGTGTGTGAAACTCATGCTACATGAATTCCATCGTGACCATAACAAAAAATATTGTGATGGGTGTGTGGGGGCCCAGCATGAAGGGGGCATGGGCATGGAAATGTGCCAGCCTTAGCTGAGACTGAGGTGGTTTTGCTATTTCAGTGCTGTGGAAGTTTACAAATGTCACAAGAATAAGCACAGATGTCCGTTGATGTCAGTAATATGGTGTTCTGGCTTTATTTCACCATTAAACTCAAGAAGAACTGCTTAAGTTACTAAATGTGGATTAGTAGCTTGAACAGGAAATACACTGTGTCAGTATTTGGTAGCTCTTAAATAGTCATAACAGAAGGTGGCAGAAGAATGCTTCCACTTTTTTTTTGCTTTAATTAAAAATACTTTGACACTGCTTTGTGTGTAGCACCACTCCCAGTGGTCCATGAATGATATGAATAGTAAAAATTGACCAAAGAAGGCAATACAGGAATAGCTTCTTCTCCCGATAAGAGTGCTGTGATTTTGGACTATGGACAGCTCTTCCAAATTACAGGCCTGTCTTTTGAGACATACACGTATGAGCTTATAGAACTAGGACGTGTAAGGTAATAGTACTGAAGTGTCCCTTCTCTTTAGAGATCTGTTGTTGGGGCAATAAACTTCGTGATATCTCTTAGGATTTTATATGTCTATATGTTCAAATTAATGCAAAGCTTAGAAACACCCATAAGGCTCCACTAACCTCCTGCCAAAGAAAACCAAACTTTTGGAAGTTCTGGAATTGCTAACTGTTTGAAGAAGTAGCAGGAGCACAACTTGATATAAAGAGAGAGGAATGAAAGAACAAAGGGATGGGAGAGAGAGAGAGAGAGAGAGATCACCTGCCTACCTCATAATAAGCCAGGAGTCCAGCCTCTCTTGTGTAAGGCCCAGCTGTCCCAGCTCCTGATGCTGGAGCATTGACTCCAGTTTGCGAGGAAGAAAGAGTGAAGGTTTTTCCATATAAAGGAATTCCCAAGACAAGCTTATCTGCACGTGCCCCTTTGCTTATCCAGTACTTCACGGCATTATCCTGGATGGAATGAATAGAAGGAAAGCATGATTTCTTTCAGCATTATTTAGTACTGGTATTCAGGGCATTTTACAGTATTTTCTAACTTCATCCTTTACAATGGAAAGTTTCTATCACTGATCTCCAGCAGCAATTTATAATATAACCCAGAAGCCCCCAAAATTCCATACATGAAGAGGGATGGGCCGACGTGTGTGTGTGTGTGTGTGTGTGTGTGTGTGTGTGTGTGTTGATTTTCCTTGACAGCTGCAGTTCTTTCACAGTGCATTATGACAACCTAGTGACCACCCACCCATATAACCCATGAAGGCCTTCTGTTGAGGCCTTGCCTCTTCAATTCTCCCTGAAGCTCCACTTCCCTTCCACAGAGGAGGGGGAACAAGTGGAAGGCGGGCACAAACCAAGGAATAGCTTAAGGGATATTGTGAAAGGGAACAATGTGAGGGCAAATGACATCAATCCCAGTGAAGCTCCTGACTCAAAGAGTATTGATTCACTGAGCCAATGGCCCATCTTACTTCATCTTTCTCAGGTAGACAAGACATGGGCAGGGCTTCTGACTCAGCCTCTGACTCAGTTGCCCACTATAAAAGCAATATTCCAAGTGTCATACTGATTCCCTTTGCTTCCCCTCGTCATTACAGCATCCTGTTGTCTTGCTTGGTGGTGACCTGTGACCACAAAGATTGGCAGGGCAAAGTGTCAGATGGAAAGGAAGCCAAGTCAACATTATGTGAGACTTATAGGTGACTACACAGGCATTTGTCTCACTGGTTTGCTCTGGGGACAGGCTAGTTCACTCCTTGTGCTGGCAACATAATGCCAGTGTGAACCAGCCCACCTGCACCTTTCTGCCTCCCTTTCAGGGGCCACTGTACTCTCAGTTTCACCCTGCTCTCCTTCTGCCTCCACCCCTGCTTGCTCTTTCTGACCCATCTGCTTTTTTTTTTACAGCCATCTTCCATTTCCTTGTTTGCTCTCCTTGACAATCCTGTCTTCCCTGTCCGTTCTGTGCAATCTTGCTTGCGCCTTCTCTGCCACTCATTACTTCTGCCTTCCTCCAATGTAGCCTTTCTTGATGTTAGTAGCCAGTGTAGACTATAAAAGTTACTTTTGGATGCTTGTGGAAGAGCATTGAGTAATATTGGAGTGGTTGTAAGGGCAGGGTGTCTTAAAGCAAGCTCTTGTCCCTAGTCCCTTTTGTTTGTTTTTTAAGTTTACTCACTGTCCTGCATCATTTGCTTCTAGTTGGGGGTTGGGAATGTGGTTTCTGCCAACCTTTCTAGCAGTAAGACAAGGGATCATGCCCCATATGACCTAAGAGACTAGTCTCTACTGGTCAGGAAAAGTGGAGTTCAAAAGAGTACATGGAACAGCAAGAGAACTAAGGAGAAGGTATAATTAACACATACTGTATCTGGATACAGAGGACTGACGTGTCCTGTGACTTTTTCCCAAGCGCCGTGGAAGTCGTATGTCATGAGGTTAATAAAGTCCAGAGATCTACATGGAAAGGAAGGAGAAACGGTCCATAATGTATATTTCTACCTCCAGCAGAGGAATCATATGTTGCTGCGTTGCAAGTAATTGCAGTGGAGGTAGGATTTGGACTCAATGAACTAAATTGGTCATATGTGCAAGTGTGCTGACGCCTCGGGGCTCATGTCCTGATGGAAAAGTGTTTTCCCCTTGGCTTCACATTTCTCTGATGATACTCACTGGGAGATCTTGTCAACCTCATAGCCACCGTCCACTGTTGCCTTTCCAGCGGCCACCGCAGCTGTCAGGAGGAGCCTTTCCTTCCCAGACCGCTGGGATTCAGCCTGGAATTCTCTTGCCAGTTCCTAAGTCAGATGGTTGCACAGAGCAACAAAAGCAGAAACAACGTTAGCTTTTCTTTCCTTATTATTTTTAAAAGAGCAGACCAAGTCGAGACAATGCAGAAGAGGCATTCCACAGATCCCTTGATGGCTGGGGAGACTGGGACTTCTAATGTGAAAAGTAGAGATGGGCACAACTCAGCGAAATTTTCATTTTCGTTTTCGTTTTTCCGTTTCGTTACGTAATGAAAATGAAAATGAAAATTTTTCAAAAACAAAACGGAAATGGAAACGAAACGAAAAAATTTGGCGTGTTTTTCGTTTTTGTTGCAGTAAATGCATTGAACTGAAAAGAATGCTAACGAAACAGCAATTTTTCATTTTCGTTTTTTGTTTCGTTACCTAACGAAAACGAAAATGAAAAATTTGCAGAAAAACCCAACGAAAACGAAAACGAACTGAAACGGACCCCCAAACGACCAAACGACAAACGAAACACCATTTTTTTGAGTCGTGCCCATCTCTAGTGAAAAGTAACATGTCAAAAGCTCTGCCCACTTCACTCTGGAACTGAGGCAAACCATGGCTTCTGGTTTCTCACAATCTGGCTGTCTTCCCATTGAATAATGATAAGCCTGTTGCCACTTGCAGTGTCTTGAGGCAATTCCTAAATCAAACCCCTGAATCCAGTACGAACTGCAGGAGGGAGAAAAACCAGTGAACTAAATTGAACTTCCAGGTAAATTATAAAGGAATGAGCCTCAGTGTCCACATTCCATGCAATCTGATAGATGCTTAGTAGCAAGTAAGTCCCACTATTTTAAACAGGGCTTACCTCCCTGGGTTGCGTGCATAAGGCACTCAGTATGTTATAGTGGATAGAGTGACAGACTGTGTCTCAGGAGGTCTGGGTTCAAATTCTCACTCAGCAATGGAAACTCACTGGTGGTGTGTAACTGGTAAAACTTTCCCTTAAATATCTCACATACCTTGGAAGCCCTATTAGCACTATAAAATGCTTCTGACTTGATGGCATATAATAACAACAAAGTGTGCATAATAAACACCCAGAGTAGCTTTTGGGCTAGATGGTGTGGTATAAAAATCCAACCAACCAACCAATCAATTGCAGCTCACAAATTAGTTGCATGTGGTGAGTATGCCATTTCTGTGAAGGAAACCAGGACACATCCTAAAGCCAGTTATGCTCTTCAATTGCTATCTATAAATACTAATCCCATTCTATTCAACCAGACTTACTTTCACATAAGACTGTAGAGGATAACTGTCTTGAAATCTGACTATTAGAAGTAGAGATGGGCATGACCAGGAAAATTTTTTTTTCGAGTTATCATTTTTCGGGACGGGTCCGTTTCGGATCGTTTCCGTTTTTCATGAAATTTCGCAAAAATTTGTCATTTCGTGGTGTCATTTTTCGTCTGTTGTTATACTGGTTTAGGGGGGGTAGCGGGCTCCTGGAGGCACCTCTGTGGGGTGGGTGCCTCCTCTGGCCCGCTATAAAGGGTAAGGGGGCTCCTGGAGGCACCCGTGGGTGCCTCCTATCCTCACCCGCTGCAAAAGGGCATGCATAGCCATATGGATATGCATACCAAGTTGCAGACGCAGCAGACTGGCAGAGGCACCCCTCTTTTTGGGGTGCCTTCCCTACATCAGTCAGGCCTCGGGGGCATGGTTTGCATGTCACACATGCTGCCGAGCCGAGCCTGCAGGAGTCACCCAGAGCCAGACTGGCGGACTCTCTGCACCCGCTGCGTCTCACTAAGAAGGGAAAGGTACTTGCGTGTAGTGCAATGCAAGTAGATCTGGCTTAGGGTTAAGACAGGTTAGCGCAAGGGCTAGGGTTAGGCTAGTTACGGGTGAGGTTAGGGTGAGTATTGGGGTGCATCTCTGGGTGCCTCTCTGACCCACTTAGAAGGACAGTGTACTGGCATATGGGTTAGGCTTAGGCTTCGGGTTGGGGTTCGGGCTATGGTTAGTGGGCTTTTTATGCCCGATTGGCACATCCCAGAAGTCTCTGTGGTCAACCTGGCCAAGTGGCCATGCGATTGGTGGAATGGCTCCAAAAATTTGCATGGGCACTCCCATGGCCAGCCCATCATTGCGCAGGTGTAAATAAAATAAAATAAAATAAAATAAAATAAAATAAAATCAATGGAGAGAGGACAGAGGAGACATTTTGTTGCAAGAAAAACCCACTGCTACTGTAAAAATTCTGGCAGTTTTAAAATGCAATTTTCGCATGTTTCTGTGCTGCTTGGCTTGTGTGTGTTTTTGGACCACAATTTTTGCGGTCGCCGCCCCATTTTCGATCCCCCGCCCGCACCGCATGGCATGGCGACTCGAGTCCGGCTTGTTGCTTGCAAGTCCCCACCAGAGCAGCCCAGGACAGGAGGGGGGGAAGGCCGGGGACCCCCCCCCCCAGAAACCACCCCTCTAGTAGGTGCACTCTCAGGCAGGTAGGCATATTTTCGCCTACTTTTTGGGCAGGGAATCAGGTTTTTTTCCGCATGTTTCTGTGGTGCTTGTGTTGGCTTGTGTGTTTTTGTTTTTTGGACCACAATTTCAAAAAAAAATTGCGGTCGCCGCCCCATTTTCGATCCCCCGCCCGCACCACATGGCATGGCGAGACGAGAGCAGCCCAGGAGGACAGGAGAGGGGGGGAGGCCGGGGACCCCCCCCCCAAGAAACCACCCCTTCTCTGGTAGGTGCCCTCACTCAGGCAGGCATATTTCCGCCTGCTTTTTGGGCCAGGAATCGGGGCGGCGGGAGTTTTAAAACTTTTTTTCTGTGCTGCTTAAATTGCGGCGGCCGGCGGCGAGTCCGGTGCTTGTTGCGACTTGCGAGCGACTGCGAGACGACGAGGATTTCCCCCACCACAGCAGCCCAGGACAGGAGAGGGGGGGAGGCCGGGGACCCCCCCCCCAGAAACCACCCCTCTGGTAGGTGCCCTGCCCTGAGCCCTCACTCAGGCAGGCATATTTTCACCTGCTTTTTGGGCCAGGAATCGGGGGTTTTAAATCTTTTTTTCTGTGCCGCTTGAATTGCGGCGGGCGGCGGCGAGTCCGGCTTGTTGCGAGTGACTATGACGAGGATTTCCCCCACCACCAGAGCAGCCCAGGACAGGAGGGGGGGTCAACCACCCCTCTGGTAGGTGCCCTGACCCCTCACTCAGGCAGGCATATTTTCGCCTGCTTTTTGGCCGGGAATCAGTTTTTTTTTAAACTTTTAAAAACTTTTTTTCTGTGCCGCTTGGCAAGTTTGAGTTCTGGCGGAGTAATTGTCGTTTCCTTTTCCATTCCGTAACGGAAACGAGTAACGGAAACGGAAACGAGAATTTCGTCAAGTCGTGCCCATCTCTAATTAGAAGTAGTAGTTCTGTTAAATGAATCAAATAATTCTCATTATGGAAATTTAGACAACTAGTCAGTATATATGCTTAACTGCCCTCACAGACAATCAAAACGGCTAGTTTCAAGCATGTCCAAACTTCAGCCCTCCAGATGTTTTGAACCACAACTCCCAAGTCCTTTGCCACTGGAAATACAGGCTAGTTGCTTGGGAATGTATTGTCATTTTCTCTGTATGGTACATGATAAAACTGCTCTTCTGGTCCCACAATTCATGTAATCACTTCCCTCTTATCCCTGTCTAGAACTGAGAAAGTTTAGTCTTTGAAGCAGAACTCCCATAATCACTCAATGCAATCACCCAACTGCCTATGTTGGGTAGAAAATTCTGGAAGTTTAATCCAAAACAATAACATTATGTGGCTTTTCCATTTCTTTGATATGTGCCTCTCATTCTTATTTTACTTTAACTCTCCCCCGACCCCCAGCAACTTTCTGATTATGCCAGGCCCTGCTTCCCCCCTTTCTACCCTTTCATTGAGCAAACAATACTCAATTTGTCCTGAAGCTCCTTTTAGGCTGCTTTTACACGACCACTAAAATCCGATGCAAAGGGCTCACAGATGTGGAGCTTAAAATTGTTTTCCCACCAGCTGCGGACTTTAAAAAAAATTAAGTACGACCACGCCCACCTAAGTGCGCCCCAGCGAACTTTACAAGTACCTGGTCTCTGGAGGTAAAAAAATTTCCCAATGCGGATTGTAAAGCTGTGGATGCCGGGCTCTCCTCGCCTTCTGTTTGTGTTTTTGTCCCTGCCGCCCCTTTAAGAGACAGGAATCCCTACAGGGGTGCTCCGACCCAGCAGACAGAGGTGAGTGGAGGTGAGCCTGCATTCTTTTCTCCCTTTTTTTCTCCTTCCCCTCACTGCAGACAGGAGCAATGGAGTGCGGAAGGGTGGGAACACAGAAGCAGAACAAAACCCCATGATCTCTGGTCCGAATTTAAGTTGCCAGCGGATTTTAGAGGTCGTGTAAAAGCGCCCTTAGTTGCCATCTCCTGCCGTGTACTGTGTTTGGCACTGAAACAAAACTTCATGGTTAGAAAGCTGAACACACGGCTTCCATTTCATGGCAAAAAGATAAGAGGGGTGGAATCTACACATTTTTTGTACCTGAACCAAAGATGTAAAATGTCCTTTATCTGCTGGAGGGCTGCCTCTGGCTCCAGGATATTCCCAATCTAGGTCTAGGCCATTGAACTCATGATTCCGCAGGAATGAAACCACAGACTGAATGAATGTCTGGCGATTGGCAGGGGTAGCCACCATGGCAGAGAACCTAATATGGATGCAACACATGAGTAATCTAAGTCAGAAAGGCAAGAAGACCTTTGTCTGGGGTCAAGGACAGGGTCTTTGTCAGCATGGACCCAACATCAGTAGAATGCCCTGTCCTCAAGTCCATCCTTCTTTGGTCTTAAGAGGGCTGCTGAAGACATTCTGTCACAGTCTCACATCCTTTTAATATTTGATCACTGTATTTTAATTGGCAGAAGAAAAAAAGTGTGTGGTCCTGAATGTTGTTTGCTTTTCTTTAAGGTCACCTTACTGATCCATACAATCTGTTTCCTGTCCATTATCATTGTAATATTTCCTAATTCTAATTCTGAGACTCTGATCCAAACAGCACTATACTATGTTTTCATAAATACATTATAATCCAAATTTTACAACCAGGTGAAACCTATACATTCATCAAATCTCAGCAAATTTGTCTTCTTTTTATGTTCTAGTTATTTTGATATATCTAGTAGCTGATACATTTAGAGTAGGCTACTGGAATTACTCACTACCATGCAAGTTTAATCAGTTAACCCTGCATGAGCTCTCTATGAAGAATAATAGTGAAGGTAAATTGTTACCTGACCTCTATTTTTCATGTTGCATGTAATCCCTTAAGATTTCACTAAGAAAGAACCAAGCTATTATAAATTGTTCAAAAAGCCCCCCAAAAACAAAAAATAAAATGTTCTGCTTATATACTGCCCCATAGTGCTTCAAGCACTCTCTGGGTGGTTTACAATTTAATTACGAAGGCTACACATTGCCCCCCGCCAAGCAGGATGAGTACTCATTTTACCAACCTCTGAAGGATAAAATGAGTACCCAGCTTGCTGGAGGAGGGGTGTGTGTGTCAACTGATTCATTGATTGTCTGTATTCTCTCCCATTTTGCACTTTTATGGACAAGATCAGCACTCTTAAGAGCAAATGGGATTCCTCTAGCTATTAAAACAATACTATGAATGAGAAAAGAAACAAAAAGAAAAGAAAATGACATGGCATAGAAAAACTTAGCTGCATAAGCATATGCCTTAGGTTGAGGTGTGGTGGTGGAGAATTTTCAGCATGTCTTTAATATGTTTCCATAAAATATACCAAAGCTTCAGTTTGCATCATTAGATGCTACTGTTATTATGTTGTGTTTTAAAGTTTATAATGCCTTTAATTGATAATGTTTTGATATTATTTTTATGTGTATTTTATTTGAATTTATTGTTGCTGATTATTGTTCGGGGTTTGTTTTGTTTGTTAACCACCTGAATGGCCTTGGTAGCCAGATGGGTGGTATAAAAATCAAATCAAATCAGTCAGTAACAGGCAAGTGGAGAGGGGTGGGGTGGAGAATGGAGAATGATGAAAATCCATAGTGTGTGGAAATTTTAAGAACATATCCTTTCTTTTCAGAGTTAAATATCCCAACTTTAATACATTTTAAGGTGAATTTGAAGGATTAAAACCAGTGGGAATTTTGATTCTTGAATTTAATACCAGAAATATATCATCAGATGGAAGATTGGAGAAAAAGTATATATTTCTCAATAATTTAATGCCATTATCATTTTTAAAGATTTCCTAAATCTGTTGTTCCCAGGATAGAAGGAAAACACAGAATCACTGGAAACTGTTAATTTGAAAATACTTTAGATTTTTTTAAAATGACATTTTCTCATACACTTTTTGCTATGCTATTTTTAAAAATATAATTGCAATTGTGTAAATGAGAAACTTAACACTGAATGACAACTATGAGTCTAGGATTCTGACAAAAGTCTGCAATTTGCATATAGTGTAACTTACTGTTAGAAAGAGAAATTATGGTAAAACTTGTTATATGTAATCCCTACCCACAAAACCCATGTCTTACTTTGCACTGCCAAAATTCCATCCACCAATAGCTAGAAGTGTCTTCAGTCCTGGATTCCTAGACAGGAGGGGAAAAACACAAAATAACTTGAATTCAATTTTTGTTTTTTGCCAGTTGACTTTTCCATAGATGCCAACACTTGTTTGTCTTGATCCCAATGCAGAATATGTACACGCAAGGAGGATTGGAAACAGTGTACCCTAAAAACCATGCAAATACTGTCCTATTTCTAGTGCAATACCTGGGGCAAAGGATATTGGACCAAGACACCATAGATTGGGATATGGGGCCATCCCAACATTTTGAGGGTGATGCCTTCTGCATTGATCACAAACCATCAAAGTGCAGGACATTTGCCAAAAGCCTAAAATGTACCTTTCCTCCCAGCTCAGGTGCTCAGAAAGAACAGAGGGAGCAACACTGGATTGAGTCATTTCTATTTCACTTTTCCCATCAGGAAGCTGTATTGGGGGAGGGCGGATTTTAACTATTTTCAGCTGCTTGCATATGGCCTTAGTTAATCAATGTGCAACCAATACTTTAGGTTATGATGATATATTTGAATTATAGATCTGCTTTGAATCAAAGGAAATGCCTACACTGCTTTAGAGTAGAAGTTCCCATTATGGGCTAGTTCACATGACTAATAAGGGTTTGTTAGCCTAGGTCCTAGGAGGTGCCATCCTGAAATAACAGCTTTTGCTTACAGAAACAACAATACCTGAGATAGAGCTGGGGCCACTCTATTTCTTCTCTAGGAAACACTGAAACTGTACAGGCTGAAACTATATATTAATATTTCTACTCCTAAGTAAGCATGTGTAGTCTACATCTAGGTGGGACAGGGATCTGGAAACCCAGGACATTTTGCTGCCTAAGATAGAACCGCATCCAAGCTAAACATGCAGAGTATGAAAGTAGGTCAGTGGAGACCAAAAAATAAATAAATCTCTCAAGGATCCCCTCCTCAAAGAAATAAAAAAATAAAATACAGTAAGCATGAGAATGAATTAATGAATGAATGGATCTTTCCTATTCTTCCGTGAAAACCAATATAGCTTGCTTGAAGAAGTCACTCCATTTTGAATAGCAGAAGGGACAGCTCCAATGCTGATATATTATGTCAAATGCATTGCATTTGGGAGTTGAATGGCCCACAAGTACATTCTACATCTATACCACACTACAGGATCAGTTTGGTACCACTTTTAAGTGCCATGGTTTCATCCTATGGAATCCTGGGGTATATAGTTTCATGAGGTGCTTTGAATTCTCTGTAATAGGCATTATATCCCTCTAACAAAGAATCTGGACACTGAGCCATGTCAATAGAACCTCTTTTCTTGTGAGATCGAAATAGTTCACTATTCATCCAAGTACTTCATCAGACTGACAAAGCTACTTAGATGAGTAGTGAAATGTTTTGGTCTCACAAGAAAAGAAGTCCAGTTGACATGACTCGGTTTCCTGGTAGCCTCCTCTAGATGACTGAGAATTAGGGATGGGCTGTTTGTTTCAGAAGCAGTAGCTTCCGAAAAGACCCATGCGACCCCAGGTGCTGTTCGGAAGCCTCTGATATGCAAGCAGCTAATCACTTACCTTCCTACAGGGTCACATTGGGTTAAACTCCAACCAGGAAGAAGTCTCCTGACATCATCTGTCCTTCTCCCTGGCACTGGCCAATCAGGAGCTGTGCAGGGAAATGCATCATCCCACCTCCATGTTTGATTGGCCAGTTCCAGGGAAAAGGACAGATAATGTCAGGAGACTTCTTCCTAGTTGGAGTTTAGCCCAATGTGACTGTGCAGGAAGGTAAGTGGTTCATGGTTCATGCTGCTTGCATTTCAGAGGCTTATGAACAGCACCTGGATTCACATGGGTTGTTTCGAAAGCTACTGCTTCCAAAATGAACAGCCCATTCCTACTGAGAATCTTCACAGACCTAACAAAGAATGCTAACTTCAAAACACAGGATGCTGTAGTATAGAGCCATGAGAATTAAAGTGGTATTAAACTGGTGTAATTGTCTTTCAGATCCTGTTAAACTAAACACTGTTCTGATGTTCATATCCCCACTATTGGAAAACTGACACAGTAGTGCAGTGGCATCTCAGATTTTAGACTTTACTAGAAAGTCCTCTTTTCATCTCAAAATTTGCCATACGTTTTTTTTAGATTATTGAAATCCTGGTAGAGTTTCTCATCATTCCACTCTATTGTGGTGATCTTATTCTGATCCATTCCAGCAAATGCATAAATGAGATGAGTACACAGATTGGGGTCAATGTTCTCGGGGGTGAACCGTCCTTTGTCTGGTCTGTACTGAGCCCAGTTGGTGAAATAGCAGACTAGTTTCATAGACGAACCTGGAGAAATGAGAGAAAGATTGCATATAAAAGATTCTTCACACCATCACTGATCCTGTGATGATAGCTCCATTGTTTCTCATCAGTCTTGACTTCATCTACATGACCAAGGAGTGAACCAGAAACTTAAACTAATTTGAAGTGTTTTTTATGTCTCTATTTATGTGTCTAGACAGAATGAGTGCTGTTCCAACTCAAAGGCTGGCTCTACATTTGAAGCAAAATGCCTTTTGGTGATCTCATACTCTGCCAGTGGGTCCTGGCATGCATATCTTGATGTGTAGGCACTGCTCAGAGGATCACGAGCAGCTGGTTCTGGCTTATCCCATAATTTTCTCATTATGTACTACTAGAGCAACACTAGCCATCCTATCAATTTCTCAGCATACTCCCAAATCCACAAGTTTTTAAAAAGAAGGATCAGGGAAACATCAGTTACTGTATGATCCCTGACAGCATCC
The DNA here is from genome assembly GCA_023846285.1 of Phrynocephalus versicolor. Lineage (NCBI taxonomy): Eukaryota > Metazoa > Chordata > Lepidosauria > Squamata > Agamidae > Phrynocephalus > Phrynocephalus versicolor. The sequence goes on from JAHTLZ010000129.1 coordinate 59,910,657, forward strand.
TGGAATTGTAGCAATGGTCCAAACATTGCAGCCACTTATGCTTTCATATCCTTTCAACAATACACTGCTCTAAAGCCAACTATGTATTAATGCCATACAAACTGAAGCCTGAGGGTTGTACTAGACTAAACTAGGGATGGGCACCATACGAAAAATGACATGCTGTTTTGTCATTTTGTTAGCTAACAAAATGAAACAAAACAAAATGAAACGGAGAAGCAACGTTTCATTACAAATGAAATGAAACATCATTCCCCTCCCACTAGAATGAAATGATTCATTCTAAAGGAAATGGCAGGGGAGCTTCCTCAAGCTCTTCCCTGAAACCCCTGTAATTTGGGGGAAACGGGGGGGGGGGTAGGGAGCTGACTTATGAAGCTCCAAATGGGATGCCCCTAGGAACAAACCTTCCAATTTGGAATTGGAAGCTTATTGGGCCAGCGATAGCGCTGCCACCACTTTCCATATGATTCTAATTAGAAGTTTTTTTCCCTATGGACACCCCATTTGGAGCTTCATAACTCAGGCCCCTTACCCCCAAAATGTTTCTAAATTTCAGGGGGTTCTCTAAAATCACTTTCTGAATGTATCCCTGCTACTTTGGTACCCCAAGGTAATTTTTGAGTGCACACAGTACTCCCTGTCCTGCCCCCCAGAGGAGGGTGTGGCAGGGGAGAAAGGAGCAGTCAGGCAGGCAGGGAATTTACTTCTGCCTGACTGCTCCTTTCCTCCTACCCCTGCCTCTCAGCTGGCATTGAGCTGTCAAAATCAGCTGGGACACAGTGGGGAGGAGGCTTTTGAATCCCCCACCACACCACCTAGTGTGCTGGTGCCATGAGGGATTCATTTTGTTGTTTTGTTTTGTAACATTTTTTTTGGAAAAATTTTGTTACTTACAATACAAAATGAAACAAGGGGAAACAAAATGGAATGAAATCAAACACAGTTCCCATTCCTAGAGTAGACATTTAGCACATCACTAGTAGAGGTACTCATTTTTGTGGTGAATGGTGTCTGTCAGAGTTCCTCATTTTCTTCAATTTGTTTTTCCGCATTTAGCACACTTCCTCTTATAATTGGTTTTTGGGAAGGCAAATGCAGGCTTCGGTTGCTATTTTCTGCTGCAGATAGTGTGTCTAAATAGAGGAGATTGTTTTGTATGAAGAAAAACTGATTAATTACAGGGAATACCTATTCCCTTGATATCTAGTTTAATTTTTAGTCTGCTGCTTGATTTCTGCTTTTGGATTGGATATGGGAATCCACTGAAGGATTACTTTACTTACTGCAGTGAAGAAACAGCAAGATGGTTAAACCTAAAAAAAAATGAAAATAGAAGGCAAGTAAGCTGGATATGTAGCCCATTGGAATTAACTGATATTTCAGAAATGGAAATATTTAATAAAATTATCACTGCCTTGGTGTCTTGACTACTTTTCTTACCTGAATTCAGTGTTTTGTAGAATAAAACATCATCACAAAGCAATACCCTAATGATTAAAATGTCCATTTCAAATAACCCCAACATCAGATAGCAGTCTGAACAATGAATGTGTTCTGTTGCGGTAGGGCCAGTTGTGTGTTAAGGGTTTGGAAAAAGTTATAAAATAGTTCAGCAAGGGTATTTAATCCCTTATAAAATGCTATATATGAGAAAATACAGAATAAATGTGAGAGATGTAGGTCTGACTACTCTAGGAAAGATGCCAAAAAATGGCTCAGCCCTAGAATAAATGGAGAGCACCTATGCTTTGAGATTTTAGTGCATTACTATGCCATTCAGGGTGGTACTCTGTTCAGAGATCGATGCCTATTGTGCAGATCACCAAATAAGTAGAGTAGACTAACTAGTTTTCTCATTTCCATGTGTGAGTGTTCTTTGTTCCTGTGCGTTACTAGTAAATGTTGCAATTTGGACTCTGCATTTATCAGGATAGGCTTACTAAGTTAAAATGCATTATTCTCTTTTGTAAATGGGCTTTTCTTTTTCCTATCCTCATGAAAAATTAAAATAGCCCATTTTCATGTGTTCTCAGAGTTGGTTGGGAAGAGTGTGGCCATAAATTTAGTGGCTACCATATACCTTCCTAGAATCTCCCTTTGCATATGCTCACCATAGCCTTTTCTAATATTCCGTATGCATGACTAAACAGATTTGGCAATGCAATCTTCTTAAGTTTTAGGTTTGTATTTTTGTTCAAACAGGAAAATTATACAGTACATTGGGGGGTTTAAATGGTATCTAGCTAAGGAATTCATCAAAATCCAACACATGGTGCTAAATCCACACTTACCTGCCCAAATAAATGATTGGGCCATGATGAGTTGAAGGTGCTGGAGGTGCTCTTATTCTTCAAAAGGCAAACCCTTGCCTAGAGTCTCTCCCAGCTTTCTTTGTCTGGTTCATTTATATATTTATACACAGTCCCACCCCAAAGAACAACAGTGGTGTCAAAACCGAATTTCCTGTATGTCTGTGGTTAAGGTATGTTGTAATAATTGCAAATCACATCCTCACCAGTTGGACATAATGCAGCCCATTCTTCTTGGTTTAAAAGTTTGGATGCCCCTAAACGCCAGGTTCAAGGAAGGTTGAAAGGTAGTTTCCAGGTGTGACTTATTGTCCTACAACTTTGTCTGCAATTTAGGCTTAGAAGTCATCTTTGGCTTGTTACTTTTGCTACAGCAGCTGATTTCAACAGCTTTGAATTGATCATCCCATTGTTTTCATCCAGATGTTGTCGGATGTCCCAAAATGTATTGGCACACCCTATTCACATTTGCCTTGAATTTTTCCCAACTTTGTGTTTCCACTCTAATGCCTTCTCCTATTTTCTCCACCCCATCTCCATGGTTCACCTTACTCCTTATTTTACCAACCCAGCAAAAGCCCATATCTCACTTTAATTATTGTGGTTTCCCCAGACCTTGTGATTTCTAACACTCAGCATACTTCCCTATGCCACAACAGTAACCTTTCTCTCCCCCATCATCACCATTTGCACCACCTACATTTGCTAAATACTGGCCTGGTTCCACTTCTGCTTGGGTGGGAGTACAAAATGTACTTCACCATTATGTAAGTCTGTGCATTTTGTCATTTCTATTAAGGTTGCTCTCTGCCACTGACAACAGAGGCTGCCTGCCCTTCCAAGTCAATGGGGAAATCAGAAGCTTTGGCCACCCACTATTTGAAAAGTATTGGCGGGGGAAACATCTCAAGCAAAAAAACTCCCCTTGCTAGATTTTGTTTTGCTTTGCTTTCTTATGTGAGGGGATCTTAGGGCTGTAATTGACAGCTACTAGAGATGGGCACGAAATAGAAATATAGTGTTTCATTTTGTTTCATTTCAGTCTTCATTTTATTTAATTAATAATCAATTTTTAAAAGAATTTTCGTCTGAAACGAAACACTTCATAAGGCTATAAATAATGGGGAGCTTTCCTTTTTTTATTTAACAGAGAGCCCACTGCCTTAAATCAAAGACCCTCAAACCTTCCATTCAATTTGCTTTCAAGCAAATAACTCTCTGTAAATAAACTATAAACCTAGTTACCTAATAGCTAGCTGCAGCATGGACAGATCGGGGAGATAAACCCAGCTGATCCACAGCATGTTGAAGAAAGGAAAGATTTTTTTTTAAAAAAAACCTCCACAGTCCTACTTAAAAAGGAAGGGAAAACAATCCGTTTAAATCAACTTGCAAACACAGCCAGGAGAAGAAAGGAAAACAAATCAATCAGTTTAAAAATAAGCCTCCTGTTCTCAAGACAGTTGGATCAAGAGCGTAGGACAAATTGTTTCATTTCCAAAACAAAAACTAGTGTTTTGTTTCATTTCTTGATGACATGCTGTTTGCTGTTTCATTTCATTTTGTAAGGTTTCATAAGCTTACAAAATGACAAAACAGTGTGTCATTTTTCATAAAGTGCCCAATCCCTAAAAGCTACCCATATCACCCATACATATGCCCGCAAGGAAACATCCCCTCACAATGTGCTTATCAGCAGCACAAAAGAGATCTGTAAGGGTAATTATCGAACCTTGACAGTATTAATGCTGGTTTAAGCCTCATACCATGTGGACACTGGAAAAATACTGGTGTCATGGGTGCATGGATGAGCCCTTATGGTCAAACTACACAATACAGAGGGAACAGCATTTGAAGCAAGAACTATTGATGTATCTGCAGTGCCTCTCCTTCAAAGGTTTGTGACTCAACAATCAGTCTTGCAAATGAATTACATGCTTACATGCTGATCACCAATTACAAAACAAGCTAATCTGTAAGCTTAGGTGTTTTAATTTGTATTGTTTGATTTTAAATTGCTTTAAATATGCTATGTTTTAAAACTGTTTTATTTAGTTGTGTAACTTACCCAGAGATCCTATGATATAGGATGGGTTATACATGTCTAAATAAGTACAATAAATAAATAAATGTGCATGTTAAGAAGGCTGCCATATGCCATTACTTTGAAACTTCATCTTCCTTGCTAATCTTCTTCACTGATCTGCTTTTAGATAACTTTCATTTAAATATTTTACCCCATTTGTGTGAAGAACTGGATTGCAATTCACAAAAACTCAGCCTGAAGCAAAGATGTCCGCTTTCATGTTGCCATGATATATTTATTTTTATTTTGTTATACAAGCTGCAAGAGATAGAGTGCAACTATGTTGGAAAACTAAATTGGAGCAATTTGACTTTGCTGCATAATTGATTTACAGTCTGTATTATGTTTGAAATTGAAATCAGTGCTCACAAAAGGGCTGCAGATCTGGGAATTCGTCATTCATACTGGATGTGGTGCAAACATCACACCCCAACTGTTTACATCATCGAAACACCACCTACAAACACATCCCCCCCATCTTTACAAGAATGCATCACAGCTACTGCATGGGGAAAAGCTCATCTGAATTGTTCTAGCTTTGTTTTGTCATAATGTATGGAAATGCTTGAGGGAGAAGCTGTTGGACTAGCAATAGTGGATGGAGTATAAGCATGACCTGCTACAGCTGGTGTAATACTACTGGATTTGGATAACTTGGGTGTTTCAACTCTAAAAAGTAAAATCCTCCCATCAGAAGAGGGGGGAAAGGTGCTGTGGGTACAAAAAAAGGATGGACTAATTTGAATATGCCTTTGTATCACATGGTCAGTAAAAATGTGTTGAATCCACCTATTTTATAAATGGAGCTATTTTATACTGGACCATGTAGTCACACTCTAAAATGGCTACCTCTTTGAAATCTGCTCCATATGGTTATGTCAGCTGGGCCTCCCAATGGCCACTGTATTAAAAGCAAGCATGGTGTGGCCGCCAATGCAACATATATACGATAATACAGTGGTACCTTGTATAAAGGAATTAATTTGTTCCAAATGAAATTATGTTAAGCAAATTTTCCTTTATACAAATTGACCATAGGAATGCATTGAAAACAGAATAATCCCTAATCACGACCATTTTTATGTTGTACGGATTCGCCCCATAGACAATTCTGTTAAGCAAATTTCCCCTATCTCCGGAATTTTTTTATGTTGTACAGATTTTATGTTATACAAACCATTTGTTATACAAAGGTCCACTGTAAATGACAATTGTGTAAGAACAGAATTACCAAGAGCCTTGTATGTAACAAAGAAGGAGATGCTCCAAATGCAGAAGTCAGTTTTTTACCGCCATGTTTTGATGCTGTGCAATAGCCATGACTCCTCTGTGCTGGCTAGCACGAGGAAGTAGCCTTTGCACGAGGTTCCTACCTCATTGTGTCCCAGCTAAATCTGGTTTGTGACAACATTCCAGGAAATGACAATGGAGAGAGACTTCAGCATTGTGACACATTTAGAGGACAAGTTTGTCAGGCTAGAGTCTCATGAGATGTCAACTCATGGTGATATTTTTACTTATTTAATTATATAAATTATATATAAATATATATAATCCCAGCTTTCTCCTTAAAAGTACCCAAGGAGATTTTAGTTTACAGCATTAAAAATATCATTGCAAGAGTTCTTGTGAGTTTTCCAGGCTGTTTGGCCATGTTCTGGAAGTTTTTCTTCAGCCAGCATCTTCAGAGGGCAACTAGCTCAGGGAACTAGGAGCTCTCTCTGTGCCAGCTATCGGATCCTGGCTGCAAAAACCTTCAAAAATACATTGCAAGAGGCTTGTTTCTTGGTTGCTTCTTTTTATGGAGTCCTGCAATAGTAGAATTCAGACTTAAAATTTGCTCCTTGACATGTGCAGGAAGGATATACAGATATATAGGCTGGGCAGAGCCTTCAACAGCGAGGGGGGCAGTACCTCATAGCCGCTCAGCCTCCCCAGCTGGCCAGGGCTTTCATCGACGACAGAGTGATCTACCGCTGGGCTGCTCAGCCTGCCCAGATGGCCAGGGCCTCCAGTGGTGGCAGGGCAGCCTACAGGCAGGCCACTTGGCCTCTGAGGCCAGCTGGAGCATGTAGCAGTGGCGGCAGAGGAGGAGGAGGAGGCCCAGGCTGGACTGCTCAGCCTGGCTAGACTCCCGTGGCGGTGCCCCTGGCGGTGCCCCTAGCAGCAGTAGCTTTGGCAGTGGTGGTGGTGGTGGTGGTGGTGGTGGAGACCCTGGCCAACCTGCTCGGCCTGGCTGGGTTCTGCGGTGGTGCCCACAGTGGCAGCTTTGGTGGTGGTGGTGGTGGTGGAGAAGGAGGCCCTGACCGGCCCACTCAGCCTGGCTGTGCCCTGTGACAGCGCCCGTGGCAGTGGCGGCTTTGGTGGTGGTGGTGGAGGAGATGGAGGCCCAGGATGGCCTGCCAGGCCCAGTCTCGTCCTCTCCAGCCTGCCTGGATGGTTTCAGAGGTGGTGTTGACGGGACACCAGCAGGTAAGGGACTGGTTTACAGACAGAATGAAATGGTTCATTTCAATGGAAAAAACACAATTTTGTTTCATCTGTAGCAAAATGCTGCTTCCTCATTTTGTTTTGTTTTGTTTCATTTCATTACATAATAACATGATGAAAGAGCATTTCGTTTTTCATTTTGAGCCCATCCTTATTGCTTACAGTTGGTGTACGGACCAATTGAAATGTTGTTGTTCCAAGTTCACAGCTTTCTATCTTTCTCTTCCTCTTCCTCCATGGTTACAGTATTGTTCCACAGAATGCTTTCCATTTTATGTGTCTGCATATGCACATAATGATACTTTGGGGAGTTGAGGAAACTCCGTACAAAATGTAACAGTTATCCCTATCTAGCGCCTTACCCACCCACTGACGCATAAGAAGGTATACATAAACACTACATACAAACTTCAGAAATTCTACTATGACCAGATTTAGACAGATTTAGCCTAGATGCCCTGAGCACATCCGATCCCGCCTGATCTCAGAAGCTAAGCAGGGTCGGGCCTGGCTAGTACTTGGCGACCACCAGGGAATATCAGCTGCTGTAGCATCCTGGAGTAGGAACTGGAAAGCCACTCCACTATTCCTGGCAAGAAAACTCCATGGACATGGGGTCACAAAGAGTCGGTCATGACTGTAACGCCACAACGACAACAAGACTTGTCATAGGTAGAGGATTTCAGCACACAGGCAAGGAGAAGAGTGAAACTAGTGAGCAGTTTTTGGCTAGTATCCAAACGAAATAAGAATGCCCTCCTTCAGTGCCATTTGGCCACTCTTGAGAGGCTTACTGTAAAGACACCCAAAACCCCCGGACAGTGAACAAGTGACACGTAACAGACTGATTGACTGCGTGGTACACAGGATCCATGACAAGAAAAAACTTGGTCATGGTTATAAAATAATAAAGAAATGTCTTAAGGAAGAAGACAGGGATACAAAAACAGATAGTCTTGGGGAAGAGAGTGGAGTACATGTAGAAACTCTGGATGCATACTCAGTCATGGATTTATCAAGGCTTCATTGACATTTCCCCCAACATCATGCTCAATTCCTCTTTTATTCACTGGGCATAGTCATCAGCCTCAGGAGATTTGTTGTTATTTAAGAAGACAAGGGAGAAGTAATAATGGAGCATAAAAAAACAAAAAGGAAAAAAGAAAACTATGACGTCCTATAGCTTGCACGCAACCCATGCTGCTTCCTTTCAGAAGAGAATTTGTTTAGTTGAGACTAAGAAAAGCACGTTGGTTTCCTGTTCAACGCAAAAGAGGCAGCAAGTGTCCATATAATACCGTTTCCCACACTGTACACATTTCACTACATGCTCTTATTGTGTTTCATTGTATGTGTACATACAAGGATATGCACAATACCCTGTTCATTTTCAGTGTGCTGAACAGCCTCCTTACACACAAGTGGATGTTCACTACTTGACAAGACATGTGGGATCCCTGTTATTTTCAACAGGTTGATCTTTGGCTTGTGTAACTGCAAGGCTGAGATCACAAGGCGCAAATTTAGAGCACTACTGCAGTGAAGCCTTGATGCTCCATCTTTGCTAACAGAATGCAGGAATAGGTGGCACATTTGACCGCTAAGTAAATTGTAAAAGGCTGGTAAGTCTTCATGGATCACAATCTATTTTCTCTGGCATGCACTGGTGTCTTGCCAATAGTGCAGAGAAATTAGATGCCTACAAGTTAATAACAGATGCTTGTGTTAGCCTTGGTCTTAGAGGTAACTTAAAATATTGCAGGCTGCATTGGAGGTATGGATTTCAGCTCCTCTTGCTAATAGAATTCTGATGGCCAAGGTATTTAGCTTGGGTTCCTCAGTGTCATAACTGGGGTACTATTGTTGAGAAACTAACAAGGACCACTTCCCCCTGCAGGTTGCCTCTTTAGATATTACAGAAAGAACATCTGTGAAGATTCACAGCAAGAATGGTGTCCTCATTGCCACCGTTCCTAATCTCACATGTTCCCTTCCCCCAGTATATCTAATTTTACGAAAGTGTGTGCTCTTTGCTTCCCTTTCCCTTGTGTACTGCACATCAGAGTGGCCAGGCTATTGGCATAGTGCTTCCCTCAGGGTTGGCCTAGGACATATTGCTGTTTGAAACAACAACAAATGATATTCTTTCTGCAATACAAGTTGTGTAGCTGACAACGTTATTCCAAAACCTGAGGGAAAAAATCCCATAGGTGTAAATTCACCTTGAGTCCAAAATACCAACAATACACTGAATAGTTATTTATTGCCTTTGTGTGACACACAAAGTGATCTTCTTTAAAGAAACCATCTTACTTTGCCTAGCAGTAGCATTTGTGGGTTCGCCTTGACTCAGTATCTGGGTCATGTAGGTTCAAAGGGTACATTCATGTTAACCTGACAAAGACAGAAGTAAAACATTTGTGTACACCTCTTTTGACCACTTTGGCAACCTACCTTCTCCTGCCTTTGAAGTGGTCATCTGAGGTTGGTGGGAGCACTGGTGTCATCTTTGCATGGGAGGATGCTGCCAAAACACTCTGCAAAATGGAAGATGCAGCACTTTGCTTCCTGTCTCAAATAACAGGGGAACTTGCCATGTGAACCAAATATACTTTGAAAAATGAGAACCACGAATATTTACACACATGGTTATTTTGCCCTGGCTTCTCAAACCTCTGCTTTATTCATCTTCTCAAAATAAATAAATAAATAAATAAATAAATAAATAAATAAATAAATAAATAAATAAATAAAAGAGAGGGAGAGAGGGAGAGAGATATAACAGGCAAAAGTGTTTCAGTGTCACTGGGAACAGATCTCATAGAGTACCAAAATAGAATTCATTTGCTAACCAATCAGGCTGAATAATAATTCTTTCAACTAATGTACTGGCTGTGTAGAAAACAAAAACAAAAACAAAAACACTAGGGATAATTATTGTCACAGAACTACTTTGTTGCATGCAAAGGGTCATAATTATTTCCTAGCATCTCCAGGGCCAGAACTACATGCTTGCTTGAAACTGATTTAAAGACTAAATGACTTTCATATTTTCACATGATGTGTTACTGCGCTTTAAAATGGCACCTAATGCACACTATTTTAAAGCACAGGTTTTCAGCTAGGTGAGAAAATCACAGGGCTTGCTAGTCCTGTTGGTAATTGGTTGGTAACAGACAGGAAGCACGGTCTTTGATGGCTGATGAGATATCCACTTTTGCACCAACATGCACTCCCCAGTCAGTGCTATCCAATGACAAGCAAGCTCTATGGAGGAGGAAAGGTAGCAGAGTCCCCATCTGCTCCTTGTGTGGTGAAAACAGAGAGCTACTGCTGCTGCTGACTCTCTCCCACCTCCTCTAGCAAAAACAGAGTCACAAGGTGGCCAGTGCTGGGAGGCTTTGCAGATACTTCAGCATTGGCTGGCTGGTTTTGTTTTTGTCTCAGTGATGTAGAGAACCAACAGCTCTGTTTTTGCCACATTAAACTAAGTGTGTGATTAGAATGCTTTTGCTCCAGTTTGTAGACATCCCACAATAAAAAGCACACCGTGACTTATCTGAAATGTGTAGTCCTTGCCCAGATATGGCTAGGAAAAACTAGGACACATAGATAATACGGAGCAAGATGGATCAATGTACTGAGGTGACATCAAGCAGCTCTGTTTTGCTTCTAATTAGCTCAATTAAAATGTTGCTATATTAACTCCTTGGCTGGAGTTTTAGATTTTGAGCACAGATCCAGTGCCCATTTACAACATCAGTTCGCCTAGATTCCTCCTCTTCCTTCTCTTAAGTAAACTTGCTCTTGCAGAAATAGAAATAAAAGACAACATATGTAGTCACAATAACATAAGAACATAAGAAGAGCCATGCTGGATCAGGCCAAAGGTCCATCTAGTCCAGCTTCCTTTATCTCACAGTGGCCCCACCAAATGTGTCGGGGAGTACACATGACTAGATATCTGTCTCCTGATACCACTCCCCTGCATCTGGCCCTTGAAGTGTCCTGGTCTTAAGCCTGGGGATTACACATCTCCATCATGTTTTGTAACCTGTGATGGACTTTTCCTACAGGAATCTGTCAGATCCCCTTTTGAAGGCGTCCAGGCCAGGTGCCATCACCACATCATGTGGCAGAGAGTTCCACAGATTAACAACATGCTGAGTAAAAAAATATTTTCTTTTGTCTGTTCTCTCTCTCCCAACTCTCAGTTTGAGTGGATGTCCCCTAGTTCTGGTATTTTGTGAGAGGGAGAAGAGCGTCCCTCTATCCACTTTACTCATGCCCTGCATTATTTTGTACATCTCAGTCATATCCCCCTCAGGCACCTTTTCTCCGACTACCTTTTTTCCTAAAACATCCTCTCTTTTAACCTGCATTTGTTTTTATTCTTTAGTCAAGAGGGGCCATTCGGGCAGCAGAATCTGCCCAAAGTCTCCTGTCATGAAGACAGATGCAAACAACACATTTAATTTCTCTGCAATTTCCAAGTCCTCCTTTGCCTCCCCTTTGCCTCCCATACCATCCAGAGGGCCAACTGGTTCTCTGGCAGGTTTTCTACTTCTAACATATTTAAAGAAGCCTTTATTATTTCCTTTTATATTGCTAGCCATGCATTCCTCAAAGTCTTTCTTTGGCTCTCTTATCATCTTCTTGCATTTCTTTTGCCAGAGTTTGTGTTCCTTTTTATTGACCTCATTTGGGGAGGATTTTCATTTATGGAAAGACCTCTCCTTGCACTTTAGAGCCTCTCTAACTCAATTCATTAACCATACCAGTGCCCTCTTGGACTTAGATGAGCTCTTCTTTCTTTGTGGTATGCACTTGTGCTGGCCCTCTACTACCGTTGTTTTAAACAGGCTGCATGCACTCTGGAGAAATTGGATTCCTTTTACCTTCCCTTTCAATTTCTTTCTAACTAGTTTCCTCATCAGAGGGAAGTCTGCCCTTCGGAAATCAAGGGGTTTTGTGTCTGATATGCTTGACACTCTCCCTCTGACATGCATGGCAAAGGAGATTGCAGCATGGTCACTATTCCCCAGAGGCTCAGTGGCATTCATACCCATGACCAGGTCCTGAGTATCACATAGTATTTGATCCAGATTGCCTGTTCTCGCATGGGCTCCATGACAAGTTGCTCTAAGGCACAGTCATTCAGCATGTCGAGAAACCTGATTTCTCTTTCTTTTCCTGAGCTCGCATTGGCACAGTCAATGTGGGGATAATTGAAATCCCCCATGATTACTATCCTGTCCCTCTTAGACACCTCCATGATTTGCCTTCTCATTTCAAGGTCCCCCTCAGGTTTTTGATCTGGTGGACGATAGCACGTCCCCACTATCACATTGCTCCTTGGACCTGGTAGTTTAACCTACAGTGATTCTAAGGTCAATCTCCTGCTGGATTTTACCCCTTTTTTGACATAGATGGCCACTCTACCTCCAATCCACCCCTTTCTATCCCTTCTATAGAGTTTATAACCTGGGATTGCGGTATCCCACTGGTTCTCTTCTCAGTCTCATTCCATGGGGATGAAGTGTTCCGAATGGGATGCCACTTAGCTGTTGTCGACTTTCCCCCAGTTATTAGTTTAAAAGCTGCTCTGCAGCCTTTTTGATGTTGAGTGCCAGCAATCTAGTGCCATCATGGTTCAAGTGTAACCCATCCCTCCTATACAGGTTTGGCTTGTCCCAAAATGTTCTCCAGTTCCTGACAAATCTGAAGCCCTCCTCTCAACACCATCGCTTCATCCATGCATTGAGGCTTTTGAGCTCTGCCTGCCTGGTGTGTCCTGTACGAGGAACAGGCAGCACTTCTGAAAATGCTACCTTGGAAGTCTGGGACTTCAATCTTCTTCCTAACAACCTGAATTTGGCTTCCAGGGCTGACCGCTTTGTCACTGTTGGGCCAAATGTTTTAGGAGGAAGGAAGCTTTCAATGTGGTCAACCACTGAGTAAAACTATCAATATTTTGCCTGGATCTTATCAATTTATAAATAAGGATTAGTATTGTCCCAATTATGGGAAAATGTATACCTAGCTTATTTGCAGAGGGATTAAATTTATTTGTAGTGCTGACTGCAAACAATGAATAGGAAGCAACTTGAAGCCACTGGAATTGGCAGGGTGGGGAGTGGAGGGAGTGTTGCAATTAGGTACTCTGCTATTTTTCTTACAACAAATCTATCATTGTCAATGCTATTATGTAAGGTGACAGTGGCAGACTCTTCAACAGCTTTGTTTCTGAGAACTTCTAAATTGTCTGGGGGTTTAGAGAACTCTAGCCTAGAGAGCTCAGAAAGTGTGCAATTACACAGGGAAAAGTATCCCAGTTTGGACTCCTTATGTAGTCCAGTGGTCTACAGTATTTTCCTCTAACCACATGATGCATTAGGTCAGGAGATCAGCTCCAGATGCACCCTGATCTATGCCCAAGCTAGACCTTTTTGGTCAAGCTTCATGGCATCTCCTTTTGGAAGCCAGTTGGAGTGGCTTCCTGACACAGAGAAGGGCTGTTTTAAGGGTGACTACAGTGGGTTGACCATTTATAAGTTATATCATACAAATGAAACAACTAACAATATTTTCAAGAAATAGAAGATTACACAGAAGGGAGGATTTATAAATCTCAATGCCACTAGGCAGTGTGCTTGGGAGAATGATATATCTATGGTTTGCTTGTTGTATATACCATTGCATAGAACTTTGCAATCCTGACTTTAGTTTAACTTGAAATAACAAAAACAAAGGGGTGCATTTTAGATCTGAAAGTTCACTTCTCGGCCTTTTGGCTAAGATCAGGTGTAGTGTAGTACCTTTTGATTTTTTTTCCCATGTGGGGAGCGGTACATATTTCAAATATCTTCTATAATAGCCTATATAATAAAACATAATCAATGGTCTCCGCCACACCCAATTGGCAAGGACAAAGGCATTGCAAATAAGAGAGGAAGAAGTATTTTCCTTCTAGTAATTTAGATGGTTGCAAAATAGCAAAATGTTGTTATTTATATATGCACATGCACCACTGAATAAACCAGTACACATGGTGCAAAGCTCATGACAGACAAGGTCAAACTAGAGAAGTTTAGCATGTTTTTGGAAGAGATAGTTCCTCAAGTGGAGAAAAATGTTTGCTTTCCATAGTCCATTATTCTCCTCACCTATGCATCTTGCATTTAGCTACAGGTTTTTATTGCACTTTAAAATCTTGCAAAGCTTATATAACCATATATGATGGTGGGACAAAAGGGAACATTCAGAATAAATGCCATGGTGCCTCTTCTCACTCTTTTTCCCATCTCCCAAAGGTTGTTATCCCACCCCCACCCCCAAAAGTAACATATTTTTATTCCACTAACCTACATAGGTCACCTTCAAGCAGAGTGCTGTTGCCTTCATTACCTGGACAAGAAAGTCTCTTGTCACGAGTAGCCATATCCCTACTGTTTGAAAACAAACCAAAACACAGTGCACGTGAAAATACTTGAGGTTAAATGCTGCGTGGAAACTGAACCCATTGACCTCTTTCCTATAAACCTGAACGTACATACTAAAATTCCCAAATCAAATACCATGAATGGATGTTTTGTCTGTATGAACTTTGGAGCTTATAATTAATATTTTACTTTAGATGGGAGTGAGTGGGTGTGTTGCTGGGGAGAGAGAAACAGCCATGTCAGTTAAAAGACAGTCTCTGATCTTATTTTAATTAATTCCAAACATAACTGCCCAGGTGAAAAGTTAACTAAGGAAGGGAGTAGCTCTGGGATCACTTTTCACTGCTTCTCATCTGTAAAAGCCAGGTTGCTATAGCTACCTACTGAGAACATAAACCATTTTGTTGATCCTGCCTGAGAGTGTACGTGACCTTGATCAGGTACATTCATGCCTGGCTGTGAAGATCAGGGGGTTGGTGCCTTAAAGTCAGTAATACCATTTGTGGGAAATAAATGATAGTTTTATCAGTCACATTGCTGTTTGGGCAATAAAGAGCTGGCTCCCTTCTGCTCTTTACTCTAAATTAATGAACCTTCTAGACCCGGTGATACCTTTTAGGCTACTATTAAAATAACAAAACAGTTGCTAATATTTTGAGGGCAATATGGCTCCCCAACTTATTTTGAATATTCTAGAACTTGGTGGGAAGCTTTTGAGAGTGACATGTATGCTGCTGACCCTACAGAATCTACACAGATTCTGACCCTATAGAATCTACACAGGAACTGAACAGATCCTTAAGATGATTAATATCAACACCTGAATTGTTTGTTTGTTTCTCTCTCTCTCTCTCTCTCTCTCTCTCTCTCTCTCTCTCTCTCTCTCTCTCTCTCTCTCTCTCTCTGGTATACAATTCTCAGGCCAGCATGAAGACTGGCTGGGGGATTTGGGGAGCTCTAGCCCCCAAACGTGATTGTCCCAAGATGTGATTATTACACTTAGGAGCTGGCCATGATGTACAAAGAATGACAGGAGGGTCATGCCCTTGCTTGATCATCTCTTCAAGTAGCAACATTTCACTCATAGTTTTGGAGCTCCTGTCCTGAGGTGTAGAGGCACCCAAGTGGTGCAGTCTCTTCTGTCCCACAGGCAGTGGAGCAGAGTAAAATCTTTGTTTGCTGGGGAAACAGTGCAAAGGGAAATTTGTTACATTTCGGCAGGGTCCATATCATGATTGGCTTTGCCATTAGGTAAAGTCAGATGACAACAATGTACTCTCTGTTTGTCTCCATCACAGGCTGATCTCAATCAGCAGAAAAGTTGAGACTCACCTTTGCAAAACTTCTCTTTGCCTGGTTTGGGCCTCCCACACTCTGACCCATCTGCCATTCAACAGGCTTGTCTGCACAGGACTTCAAGATTACTTCCCACCGAGACTTCCCTGTCTTTCCTTTCCTTCAGCTAGTCACTGGTCTTAGTGACCTGGAATGTGCAGCAATCTCCATGCAACATGCAGGCCTGAATGTCTTGCCTCTGAGCTGAAGGCTTTGCCAGCCCTGCAGGTAGTTCAGCAGAGGGACTGTCAGGAGAGCAAAACCTTTACTGCTGCCAGAACAATCTCCTGTCTCCTCTTAACACCTCATGTCAAATAAGAATTCTGGAACTGGGTGCATCCAGAAGAGGAACATTCCATTGATGGTTAATGGACAAGAAAAGCTCCCCCCCCCTCGTTCTTGAGTTCTGACGATAACATAAAGTGAAAGCAATACCTCCGTATCTAATTTTGCTGGCCTCTCAGGTGGGTTGAACAATACGATCTATGTCCATGTGGGATTAGTAATTCAACTAACAATTATTATCTTATCATGCATCTGACATTAGGCTCAAGCTGGGTGTTATAGGTTATGTATTTTAACTCTGAAATCTCTGAGATGAATGCTCCAGCAATTAAACTTGCAGAGTAGGCTGCAATTTATCTTCCAGTAATGAATCACAACATAAAGTAGGCTAAATATAAAACAAAGAAGCATAGACAAGCATTATTTTATTTTATTTTGTTTTATTTTGTTTTGTTTATATACCACCCATCGGGCTACCAAGGCCATTCTGGGTGATTTACAGCAAGACACACAATAATATCAACTGTACAAACCACAAATCAATAAGAACAATATAACTTAAATTTAAAGAAAAGACACAACAAAGAACTAATAATAATGCAATGAAAAAGAAGTATCTTCTACCATTTGGAGGAGCACCACATCCAAATATGCCTGAGGCATATCTTCTAACATTCCCTGTTTGGTGGCTTCCAGATGCTTTGGATCTCAGTTCCCATGATCCAAATCCAATGGCCATGTTAGCAGGGCTGATACGAGTTGTCATTTAACGCATCTAAGCCAAAATCCAAAAGCATGTTTAAGAGCAATAGAGGAAGTGGTTTTCATAGGGAGCTAGCTGTCTATCACACATCCAGTTGCACAACTGATTGCACAACTGCGGGAGGACTGCTTGCATAATTACCTTTATGCAATTATATAATGCAGCAGGGTTCCAACAAATCGAATACTGACCCAAATGAATCCAGCCATTTTATTTATTATTGTAAACCGCTAGCAATGTACTACTTCCCCTTTCCTTTACTATTTTAATTTTATAATTATATAAGTAGGAACTTCTTTTAAAGCAACACTGTTTTTTTTGTTTCTAAAGCATTATGGGAAGGGTGGATAAATTCCTTCCTCAATGGCTTGGCCCCAAGAATCCTTAACGTCTGGCATTATCAAAATAGCTAGCCAAGAAAAAGAGGCACTACTACTGTTGCCCATGTTTTCTTCTTCCTCAGGAATGTTGATGTATGCTAATGGGAAGCATGGACAGCAGCTGAAGTAAGGAGTTACACAGCTCTTTCCCTTTCAAGGGGACGGAGAGCTTCCATTTATATTGATAGAACATCATTAAAAATTGGAGCCACTTAAGGTTCTGAAACATGACTGATTGTCACAACATGAGCTTTCCACTTTATTTATTTGTAGTAAGTCAACAGTCAGTCACTTCCGGTTTTTCAGAAGTCACTTCCGATTCACTGAAAACCACATCTGGGGCCTCTGACAAGTCCGGGAAGCCCACTGGAGGCCCGCTCAGGGCAGCACCAGGCCTGGGATAAGTGCAGGAGGCCCCAAACAGGCCCACACAGCTTGCCCCAGGAGTCCTTGCCTTCATATACGGCAGTCCCGCGACATATTGGGACTGCAGTATATGAACCACAATATAGCCGGGGATGACTGCAGAATAGTCATCTCTAAGTAAATCTCAAAAGGTGGTGTGTGGGCGTGGTGTGTGTCTGCAGGACAGAGAATGCAGTTAAGTAACAATATGATCCTTCAGGGACAAGAGATAGAGGTAAATTCTATTTCTTGGAAGTTGGCTTTCCATTATTAAGGTTGAAGCATCAGAGCTAGCAAACAATGTTTTGGCCAGATGCTTCCACCATTTGCTCTCATGGATCCCTGCCTTCAAAAACTTCAAATTGTCACAAACGTACCACATAAATTCATTTTCCTTCCCTTCAGTCACATTCAACTGGATGTGTTTTGAAAGATATCAGACACCATAGGGTTTATGAGGTGACAAAGGAGAGCTTCCTGTTGCAGAAGAATTATGTGCATGGTAGCAAATTTTAGCAGGAAAGGTAACTCCAAGTTCATTGAGGTAGATAATCTTATCCTTACTTGTAAGCTTAATGAGACATTTATCTTCTCTCTTTCCACAATGAGTAGTTACTGTTAAGGTCTAGTGCACACAGACTCCAGTTTTTTCTCTTGCATAACGCATTGACTGCCCTCTGTATGTAAGGCAAGGCAATGACATTCCACAGAAATCACAACTGAAAAGTTCTCTCTCTTTCTCTCCGTGTGAGATTCATGAGCTATGTATTCACTGCTAGGCAATGCTCTTGCTTTTCTGTACTTCTGAAATTATTATTTTTCCTCTGTGGTGATTCAAACAGATCTGGTCCAATTTATTTTCTGCCTGAGGCAAAATACAGTATCAATGCCTTCCATGCAGGTCAACTATGGTTCAAAGTAGACAGTACAGATAGTATATATAGCTAGAAATTGGAATGTCTTTGGTAATGAAATATGTCTGGCAGTCCTAACACAAACCTCCTCACTTTATTATATGTACCTATTGCTTTGTTCATAGCTGTAAGAATGGTTTTTGAAGTAACATACCTGTTAAATATTTTCAACAAGTTTGAAATATTTTTATGATTATGGGACTTAGAAGAAATGTGGATGAAGAAAAACTTGTAGAATTAGACAAGCTACTGTTGTCTGGGTTCATTTTTCTTTGTTTACTTCACCAAGAGTGAAAACAGTAATTCATCTCATCCTCTGAAGAAGTCATGAAGATTTGAAGCCACATTTTTGATTATCCAACTAGGAAAGCAGATTGATTAATTACTGTACCTTGATATTCCCAGTGAATTAGGCAGGAGCAAATAAATAAATGATTCATATCTAGAGATGGGCACAAAAAACCCGAAACACTGTTTTGTCATTTTGTTATGTAATAAAATGTTATGAAATGAAACAAACAAGCATTTCGTTCTGGCCCGAACCGAAACACTTTTTTTTGTTCAGAATCCGAACTGGGGAGCTGCCACCGAATCTTGCTCCAGGCAACAGGTACACTCCAAGCTGTCAAAACTCAAAACCACCTGGCTGGCGGTGGCAAGAAGGGAAAGTGGAGCAGGGGGTGGGAAATTCAGAACCCTGCTCTACAATTCCTTCTTGCTACTGCCAGCCAGCTTATTTAGCGCAGGCTGTGGGGAAAGGGGGCAGCGGCTTCCCCGCCACAGCAGGAGGCTGAGAGGGTGAGCACTGACATCAGCGTTCACCCTAACTAGAGACCTGTGGAGGGCAGCTTTTGAATTTTGTGCTACACCAGCATCCTCGCTAGTGCAGTCGGGCTGTGGGGAGGTGGCGGCAGCATTTTGTTGCTCATTTCATTTTGTAATGATTGTGTTTTTTAATGTTATTTATGAAATGAAACTAAAAGCAATGAGCAACGAAACAGAATTGAATGGAATGGTGTTTTTCCGTTTCATGCCCATCTCTACTTATATCTTGATACCCAGATGAACTTTGACAGCATTGCTATGTTTATTTGGTACACACTGGTATTCATCTCTTTCAGGAATAAATGTTGACTCTGAGGGGCCACTGCAGACCCTACCAAGGTATGTTATAAAGGCCTATAGTAACAATATCGTTTCAGTGTCACTTTGGACCTCAACACCAAGAAAAGGTCATCTCTAAAATGCACATGTTGTTTTGGATAGTGCTCATGAATCAAAATCCCTCTCCTGAAAAGCTGACATATTAAGGGGTTTTTTTGTAGCAAAAATAAGAAATTAGATTACAAACAAAAATATTTGTGCATCAATCCACTGTCCCTTTTGAAGTTCCTCTTTGCCCTTGCCCTGAAGTCCAAGCACATCAGCAAGACAAAACAGTGACAAGCAATGAATTTCAATTTTGAACTGAAACCAAGAGCCAGGGAAGTTTCTTTTTTGGACTGCAACTCCCAGAATCCTTTAGAAGAGTTTGATGAGTTGAAGTGAAAAAAAGCAATTTGCCCAAGCTCCACATGACTCTTAGAATTGTGCCAAAACTCTGCTAACAGCGCAGATTCAGTTCCAGCTGGTTCCAGGTTTACTCAGCTTTCCATCCTTCCGCAGTCAGTAAATTAAGTACCCAGCTTGCAGGGGGGGGGGCAATGTGTACCTTGCATTATTAAATTTTAAACTGCTCAGAGAATGCTTTAAGCACTTTGTGTGGTATATAAGCAAAACACTTTACTTTTTTACTTTACTTAGAACAGGCATGTCCAAACTTCAGCCCTCCAGATGTTTTGGACCACAACTCCCAGAATTCCAAGCCTGTATTTCCAATGGCAAAGGACTGTGGGAGTTGTGGTCCAAAACATCTGGAGGGCTGAAGTTTGGACAAGCCTGACTTAGAATCCAAAGAAAGAGAGAAAACTCATGATTTAGAGACTGCAAAGATTCTCTGTCATCCAGGTGAGGTTATCTGGAAGCTGAGTCATGGCAACTAGACGACGACAATGACCTCCTCCTCCTCCTCTTCTTCTTCTTTTCTTCTTTGTTCCTGGAGAGATCAAACGTTTCAGTCTCTGAAGGGAAAAAGAAGTAGTCCAGTTGCCATGACTCATCTTCCAGATAATTTTTTAGAGCAACCTGCTCTTCTGAATTAAGCATGAAAACTCCTAACAGGGCGGCCTATGAGTTATTTTCTGGCCCTCCCTTCCTGAACTCAAATAACATGGTTCTGATCCTTCTGCTATCTCACTGTATATAATTACTTATTATTAAGCTCTTATTCCACATGGCACTGATGCAGCCAGCCAACATCTGCCAGCTTCTAATTAATTCTCGCAGACAAGCCTGGAAACTTGAACCACCTCTAGAGATAACAGATAACAGCTGCCTTCTACCAAATATTTATGGCCCATAAAAAGAAATGGATTCAAGCCACCTGAACAGTGGGAGAAGACACTCCTGAAATGGCACATGGACTCATACCTTAAACCAAGGGGTGGATTTAAGATGTACTTGTCAGAGCAGGAAATGTACATTGTCAAACCTCAACACACCTGAATGTTAGCAAGCTTAGAAATCATTTTCTATATACAGTGGTACCTTGTATAAAGGAATTAATTCATTCCAAATGAAATTATGTTAAGCAAATTTTCCTTTATACAATTCCCATAGGAATGCATTGAAAATGGAGTAATCCCATTTTTATGTTGTAGGGATTCTCCCCATAGGTGATTATGTTAAGCAAATTTCCCCTATCTCCGGAATTTTATGTTGTACAAATTTTATGTTATACAAGTTGTTTGTTATACAAGGGTCCACTGTACATTGATGAAAGATATGTCCCTGCATGGTGTTTGTCAAAAGATTATCCAACATTAGTGAAATGGGCCGAGGATAGTAGTGTAGTGTAGTACTGACAAGTGCTGGATTAATATTGGATGATTATTCTATTTTGGCCTGACCTCAGGGTTTTTTGAGGAAGGAGAATGAAAACCACATATAGTGCCTTCAATTTAATCAAGGAAAGCTGCAAAATAACTCAGATAAATAACAGATATTTAAGAAAAGCAATCTGCCCTTGCTTTTGGTAAATATATGATGGGTAGGTAGATAAGTAGGATGTCTTCTTTGCAGCTAGCTTTCTCTGACTGGATTCAATGTATTATTTAGGGATCTTCTCAGAAATTTAAATCTTGAGAAACAACAGACAAAATCCTGTTGGTGTAATGGTGTATCATCTAATCCTGATTGGGCAACAGAAGTATTTAATTTTAGGTGACTGAAAACTTTAGGATGTGAGGTTTCTTCTTGCTGGGAAATTCTTGTGAGGTCCAGTAGTTGAGATATGTAGACTATTTAGCCATGACATTCACCTGTGTGCACCATGAGGCTAGTCTACATTGCACCCTGCACACTAACAGAGCTTTTTAAAAAAATAACTTTTCACATTAGTTTCCAGACTCTTCCTGCCAGCATGGAAATGAGACAGCACCCTCCACTCTCATTTAGAAACAGAATGGTTTGGAGGATGAATTTAAGATTTTTTTTTAGCAAACATGAGGAATATGTGGTTCTCTAGATGCTGTTGGACTCCAGCTCCCTTCATCCCTCACCACTGACTATGCTGCCTAGGGATTAGAGGAATTAACACTCTGATAAACCACCTAAAAGGCTACAAGTTGCATGTCTTATTTTCATTTCTTAACCTGTAATGACAGATTTACTGTATCAGATTGCTGGTTTCATTGCATTGTTTTATGCCATTTTTTTGACCTCAACTCAGAGTCTCAGTTACATGCAGGATATTTTAAAAAAAATCAGCAATGACGCAAACAGGAACTCATCGGGAGTTCGGGACATATTCTAGTGAGAAAATCAGAGATTCTACTATTGACACAAATATGATTTGACTTTTGGTAGTTTTGCTGAGCAACCACAAGAAGGCGCTGGAAACTAACATTCATTCACTTCCAAGGACCATTGCTCAACATGGCTTGCAGGACAGCAGCTTGGTGGCTTGTGATGACTAATAATCTCTATAGCTCTTGCCAGCTCAGCAATAGACAGCCACAGATTTCTGTTTATCACAACACTGAGGATAATGATTTGCCAAAGACTCTCTACTGTGAGCTTCATTACAACATAGCTGCTTTAACTTTTGCCCATTATGCTCATATCTTGAACACTGAACAGTTCCTCTTATTAATCTTGCAGCAATACTTCCATTTATGCATCTCAAATTCTGATGGGTATTTACTCCTAATTTTTTTCCCTAGAAAAATGCACTTACTGCTTAGGCAAACATGCTTCCATTCCGCTGAGTCAATGTAATGATGGAAACAAGGGTCTGAAATATATCCCCCATGCCTTACAGAAATACATTTTTGTTTCTTTTGACTCCTTCATCTCTTCTTGTTTATTTGCCACAAGACAATAAAAGAACATTTTATTGCTTTGGGTGGTTGAAACCACTCCTCAGAATAGTTTTGTGTCAAGTGTCAGAATGGCCTTACCTTTATTATTAGGAGCACATGGATTTTTAAAAAAAGAATACTAAGAACTGGCAAACCACTCCAGTATTCCTTCCCATAAAACTCCATGGACATGGGATCATGAAGAGTCAGTCATGACTGTCACGACACAACATACACACACACATCTACATTACTCTTAGTATTGAATAGTTGTGCAGGAGTTATCTGGGGACTTTATGGACTGCTTGCATGTCTTATGCACATGAGTATACTATTTGTTCCATAAGCAGGAGTTGATTTAGCAAATTAATGGACCAGAATACTCTCAGGTTCTGCTATTCATGCAAAAAGAAATTCTTCCTTCTGAATGGAAAGAGAAACCAAATGTTAGTCTATTAATGCTAGCAGGAATAAATAGCTCTAAAATGCACACAGACATAAACACCTATTTGGATTCAGACAACCGTTTTGTATCCAGTATGTGCTGACTTTTGTAATCATTATTAGTGAGAATCAAGTGCATTTAGCCTGTTCAGACAGCCTAGTTCCCCATGATTCTTACAGCAGTGAACACAAAGTCAAAGTGATTTGGGGCAGAGTTTAAGTTTGTTTACACCACCCTCCCCAAGAATGTGGAGTAGGATGGCCACATGGAAAATGGAACATGGTTCCTATTTCTTTTGATCATTATTTAATCACAGATTTTTGTAAACTGCCCGGAGTTCCTTCTGGAAGACTGGCAGTATATAAATGTATAAATGTACAAATGTACAAATAAATAAATAAATAAATAAATAAATAAATAAATAAATAAATAAA
>JAHTLZ010000129.1:59934417-59961934 GCA_023846285.1 Phrynocephalus versicolor
TAAATAAATAAATAAATAAATAAATAAATAAATAAATAAATAAATAAGACAGAATTTCAAGAGCTAGGGAAAGCTTGCAGGACACCTTCAGCGTGCTTATTAAAGTACAATAGAACCCCCGTCCTCTTTTTTATGTGGTGAAATGCAAGGATACAGATTTTCTTTTCAAGAACATCTCTCATTTTGTGTGTGCTTTGTTCATGCGAATAGAGATGGGCATGACCAGAAATTTTTTTTTCCGAGTTGTTGTTTTTCAGGACGGGTCCGTTTTGGGTCGTTTCCGTTTTTCACGAAATATTTCAAAAATTTGTCATTTCGTTTTTCGTTTTTTCGTTTGTCGCTTCTACCCGCTTTTTACGCAATTTTAAAGCATTTCCGGGGGCTGCCAGAGCTTTTTATGCCCTCTGTGGCTGCCAGACCTGCCCAGTCTGCAACCTGGGCATGCTATTGGTTGAAGTTTTCCAAGAATTTACATGATCCCATCACATGGCTTGCCTCCATGTTGTGGCTGGAGTGGCTGGCGTGGCGACATCCATTTTGTCATCCTTAAAGTGAAAAGAAAAATACATCGTGATGGGAGAAGACAAAACCAAACGTTTTAAGGACCCCAACCCCCTGGTAGGTAATAATTTCAAATAATTCTCGCATTATCGCTGCATTTTAATGGATGTCCAGGGCGTTTTAATACACAAGAAATCAATATTAGGCATCTGGGAGCCATTTTGGGTCAATGTCCCCAACTCCCCTTAAAGGAAAAAAAAAATACAGCGATCTGAGAAAAGACATAAATGCCCGTTTTAAGGACCTCCACCCCCCTGGTAGGTATTATCAGACAGTATAAATAATTATCGCTGCATTTTTATGGATGTCCACAGCGTTTTTTAACATTTAAAACAGCTCATTTCACATTGCGCGCCGCCAGTAATGGAAATGGAACTAATGACCACAATTTTCATGGGTCGTTTCGTTTCGTTCAATTTCCAGCTCAATTTTCATTTGTCGTTTCGTTACGTAACGGAAACGACAAACGGAAACGGAAACGAAAATTTTGCCGAGTCGTGCCCATGTCTACATGCGAATATTCCTCAAGCAGCATCCTCCACAGCCTTTTCCATGGTGCCTCTGTCTATTTTGGGAACATAGCAAAAGAAAGGAACAAAGAGTGTGCTTAAGAACCTGTTAATGTCAACTTGGCTAAAATTCCTTTGAACAAAAATGCTACACATCCAGCCAATACAGATCACATGTGGTCTATAGCTCTTGCCAGCTCAGCAAGATGCTTTGAGGCCTCACTACCGTTCTTTAAAAGCTGCGTGAACTAGCTGCATGGACAGGTATTGTTTACCTGTCCTCTCCCCACAAGATATGCTCACAGGGTCGTTTTACCAAGTCCTCAAACTACAGTATTCCAGAAGAGGTGGCATGCTGATATATGGATTTAAGGTGGCATTATGGGCAGAGATGGATTAACAGTTCTTTGGGCTGCACTCCCAAAGGGCAGTGCCCCCACCCCAGGATTCCTGTCAGGAACTGGTTTTACTTTAAAATGCTGTACCTATAACAGCTTATACTGTACATATAATCCAATTCGATTTGTTCCAAGAATAACAGATTCCCAGATGCTATTTAAGCAGTTCAAATAGCTAGGCTGTTTGGGCCATTGACTCAAAGGAAGAGCATTTTGTGATTGGTTGTGAGCAATGCAAACATCTCTCTCTGTGTGTGTGTGTGTGTGCGCGCGCGCACGTGCGTGTGTCTGTTTGTCTGTAGCTGAGACCCTCATAAAAGCAACCTGGAATAAGAGAAGATATTTTCTCTTGATTTAGCCTATATATAAAGTGCTGATGGTGGGAAAATAGCTTTGGTCTGACTCACTTCCAACACAGATTTAATTTTAGCATATCTGATAACCTCATCTAGACTCAGCAAGCCAATGTGTTTCCCTCCAGAATATTGGACAGCTGAACAACTTGCTCATCATTCAGAGGTCAGTCTCCTATTGCTCTTTCCAGCTATGGTAGACCCACTGAAACAACTGCTGCATGGTTAAATGGATTTAAGTAAATCCCACTTAGAAAATGGGTCTACTCAAATTGGGACTAACAATAGTGTACCAGCCTTGGCGGCAAACACTCCCATTACTTTAAGAGCAAGATGGGGACAAGGAAGTACATTTTAAAAACGGCACAAAACACCACAAGCTTGCTTGAAGATTATCCAATAATAATTCAGCTTTCCACAAAGCAATAAATAACATACGGGCATCCAAAAACAAACACACAAAAATACTGATTTGAAACTGGACTCTGATCAGCACAAAATTTTGCACAGATGCAGGAGGCAATTTGCTCTTGCTTTGTGACAAACTTGGGGACTCCACATCCTTGGGTGTGTGTGTGTGTGTAAATAAACAGTGGAATCCTCTTCCTAGAGTCTCCATGACACCTCTTTTTTAACTTTCCTGTGTGAAGAAGCAAAGAACTAGCTATTATAATATAATAAAACAAATAAATTACCTCCGGTGTCTAAATGCTTTGCCATCAACTATATTTTAAAACTGCATTTTACAATGGCAAATATCTATTTGCATGTCTTTTAGGGTGTTCTAATTACCTTCTAGTTAATCTTTTGGTTTTAAATTGTGGCTTTTGCTTTCAATTTCTGTTTTATTTAGTTGCGTTAAGTAATGTTGTTCTGTTGTGCTTTTTCTTATAAGGGATGGCATCCTGTGAGTTTTAGTTATAGGGAAAGCCACAACTTTAGTGAATACAGTAACTAGGGATGTGATCCTAACTAGCCAAAATTGTTGCCTGAGCAACCAGCTGAGGCTATGCTGAATCTAAAGGCCTTCCATCATAGCGATGCTAGAAATTACTTAAGGACTATTCTGAGCCAGGTCTAACTTTATACTTGCATCATGGCTCAGATGGGTTTGGATGTGGCATAGCTCAGCTCCTCCCATTCCCTGCCTTTTTTGGGCAGCTGTGCTGCTATAAGAAGCTTCTGTGCATTCCAAGCCTACTGCAGCCAATGTATCCTTGAGTTTGGATTGCCCTGTATTAAATAGTCTGTCAACTGTAATGGTTGGTTCAGGCTACTTCCTTGGGCCTGTTCATTCCTTTAAGCCTTTTCAAATTCTCTTGCTTCAAACACAGCTTATTAAGGGGCACTTACACAGGGTGGGGCAGACCTTAGAAAGTGACTTTTAAGAATGAACGTACCCTTTCCTAAAAGCTACATTTAAGAATGAGTGCTGAAGCCATTCCTTCCAGAAGAGTGGGTTGCAGAGCACCACCCTTGCACGTCTATACTGTATTATGGATGGCTTCAGCACATCACTGCATTCATTTGTCTTCACAGTTGTTTCCAAAGTGGGCATGGTGTCCTTCCAGATGTTTTTGGGCAGCAACTCCCATAATCCTTCAATCCTTTAGGGTTGATTGGGAATGACAGACCAAGGCCGGCTGGAGAGCAACAGTTATGCATTGTCTAAACAAGACATGTCCAAACTTCGGCCCTCCAGATGTTTTGGACCACAACTCCCACAGTCCTTTGTCATTGGCAAGCTAAGCTTAGAATTCTGGGAGCTGTGGTCCAAAATATTAGGAGGGTCGAAGTTTGGACATGATGGGAAGGGGATAAGGAACAGAATCAATCATATCACATGTATGGATTTGCTAATGTATTGTTTTGGATCACATATCTTGAGCTTCAAATATCAAACATGTGAGGTTCTCTAGAGGGTGGCCACCCACATCCTTGTCCACATGGTAACTACCAGCTCTAGCAGCCAAGTTGAGTGCCAGGGTCTACAGAGATTTGATGGGAGCATGCAGAATGCTATCCTCCACTAACGTCTCCGTTTAATTCCCATTTTATCTTGAAAGAATCTCTGGGAATAACAAACATTATTTCTCCCTTTTACCTCACCTCAAGCATCTTGAATGACTTGTTTATAATTCACAGCTCAGTGGTTTAAGTATCTGGCTGTGGAGCCAAAGGCTGGGAGTTCAATTCCCCACTGTGGCTCCTTGACAGGGCTGCACTTGATGATCCACGGGGTCCCTTACAGCTCTGCATTTCTAAGATTATTTATTTATCACCATAGACTCACCTTGCCAGTCTGCTGCACTCTGCTGACATAATTACCACAAATTCCTGTAGAGATAACCTGGTTGGGGAAAGCTAAGACATAAAAAGTCTAAGGATCAATGCCTGAGGGTCAAAGTAGATTAACAGAATAACACAAGTTTCAGAAGCAAGTCTAACTGAATTCGATGGGATTTCCTCTGTCCATTGGGAGACAGGATTGTAGTCTGTCACCATATCTTTCAGCTCCCGTATCTTGAACAGCAGTGTAACTGCGGGCCTTTGGGGGTGAAGAGGTTTCTGTACAATCTCTGAAAGATTCAGCCTCTGAAAATCAAATTACTGTTAAATGAAGAGTGGTAGGCCTGGCTGTTTATCTTTTCTATGTCGACAATGCTAATCAAGGCAAGACTGAACTCTACACCCCCCCCCCATTTTTTGAAATTAAGCATTGAGAAGGTATGACCAGTGAATATGTCCTTCTCCTTGGTGCATGATTTACCCCCACATATAGTTTACAAATTATCCAGAGAAGAAATCAAGGAGAGAACCAGATGTCCTTGGATGTTCCTTCCATGGTTTTTAACCCCTTGATAATCTGGGAAATACCAGCTTAATTTGAGCAAGCTGCTTCCAAGGTTCAGGTCCCAAACTTATTTTAATTATAGGCTCTACTAGCGAGGTCATAAGTACTTACCACTGCCTTAAAGCATGTGCAGAATGCAGTTTTCCTTTCACTGGTTTGTGACAAGCATGACTTTCAGTTCAGGGCACTGGAATTTTTATAAGCCATTTTGCCCTGGCATCTTTTTGTAGAGAAATGGATGACAGTTGTGTTGTTATGTGCCATCAAGTTGGCTCCAGCTTACGGCAATGCCAGCAATTACTGTCATCCTTAAGGTTTGTTCAGGTCTTGCAAACTTGAGGTTGTGGCTTCCTTGGATGACTAGCAATACTGATCTAGGTCAGTATCCTACGGAGCTTCAGTGAAATGGAAAGTCTGGGCAGTGCAGTAACATGGAATCATGTGGCTTGCATGACTGTTGCCATTGCACAAATAATGATTTCCCTGATGGAAAACTGCCTTCTGTTTACACAGTCTATCTGCAAGCTCTGCGATCCTATGCTACTATGCTTGATGGGACTTACCACTCTGTAGAAACTAAACTGGGCACTGGCCGTACATTTTAGTGGCCTTCCATTCAGTGGTTGTCAGCTCTGAGTGAGCACCCAGCTCAAGCATTACATGGAGCAGCTATTTTGGGCCACCAACCTCATATACTGTTTCTGCAGCTTTGAAAGCTTAAAATTTCTTTTACTGCAATCACCAGAATCCTTCAGCTGAGATGTTGAGGTTGCTGGGGGATTCTTTGAGTTATAATGCAGAATCACTTTTCAGGCTCTGCTACAGGGACTCAATAGCATCATGACATATACATTGCACAGAGTCTTCACGTTAGCCATGTACCTGGTTGGTAAAAATAGTTCTCTGTTTAAAGGTACCTTCCATTTTAGCACCAGGAAACTTGCAGCCTTCCAGATGCTGGTGGACTATCATCCCAACTGTCCCTGGGATTTAGACAAAGGGCAGTTTGAGTCCAACATTATCTCACCAAACATTCTCAAAATAGTTCCTTTTGTTGTTTGAAAGTGTTCCTTTTTGGACTACAACTCCAAGAATCCCACTCTGCCAGTATGGTCACCAACCCAGTGGTACTGTAGGAGCTGCATCTCAAAATTAACTTTTCCAACCTTTGTCTATTTGAAGGGCTGCCTAATCCAAAATGGATTTAAATAATTTATATTCACATTCAAGCCAGAGCCTGAAATGATTTGCAAGCGATGCCTCTTTGTTTACCCCAGTAGCCAAGTAGTGTCGAGGTCTACAGAGATTTGATGGGAGCATGTAGAATGCTATTCCCCCTGGCTCATTTACCTTGCTCAACAGATAGAAAAATTTGTAATATTAGACTACAGGCATCTGATTAGTTTGGGACTCAGGATTTGACTCCAGATATACCAATGAATTGGAGCTGCAGCACCAGTGGGAGAGTTCGATTCCTCAGGGTGCCGGCTGGGGTAAAAGTCAATCTCAGGGTGACACCAGAACTGCCAATTGTTTCTGACTACTTGAAACCTAGAAAACTCTGGAAAGGGTTGCCATCAGCCAGCAATGATAGTATTGTACATTATAATAATCACACCCTATATTAATCATGATCGTACCTCTGTAGCTTTAAGAGTTGCTTAAAAGAAAAACAAGCCATACTCCAGAAGGGAGTCTTCTGACTTTAACGAAGGCACAGCGTTCACATTCAAAGATATCCGTTTTAAATTAACGTGCATCCAAGGGAAGCAGCCCCCTTTACTTCGGAACAATGGCCTATATTCGAACCCGCCTCCCCCCTCCAGCGGCTTCCCATCGGCCGAAGAGCTTCACCGCCCGCGGACCTCGCCCCGCTCGCCTTTGACGTCACGTGTTTTGCTCCAGCGCTTACCAACCACCTAACCCGGAGCCGCCGCCGCCGCTGCCGCCGCCGCTGCTGACGCGCGAGGCCCGGCCACGTCAGAGGCTGCTGGAGAAGGAAAGGAAACGCATTCCTAATTTGGTCGTAGTAGAGGGCGAAGACGATTGGTTGAGACGGAGGGGAGGGGCGACCGAGGGAACAGCTGGGCTCTATCAGATAGAATAAACAATGGTCTCCATAAACGCTTCCCTGGAATAGAAAATCCCTTTCCTGAGAGCAGCACAGTTTGGGCGTTTGGCGACCCTGGCTGATAAACGCCCTTCGATTCTCGTTCGCCGAGCTTCCTGGTGTCCTTAAAAAACAACACTCCCCCTACCTTCCCCACCCACAGGTCTTTTGAAATGGGAGGAAACCCCGATATCTATTTCCCAACTAAACTCAAGAGGAAAAAGGTGCTGCTGTTTTGTTTGAAATTGGATTCCCAAACCAACCACGAAACATCTCTGTCGGTAACTCTTCTGTGGAGCTTTTGTCAGGGTGTGAAAAACGGAGCCTGGGAAGGTTACTTTTTGGACTCTTGTTTTAAAAAGTAATTATGTTACTAAGAAAAGATACTATTGTTTTTGTTTTACATTTTAAAACCATTTTGACACTAGGTAAACGTTTTAAATAAAACAAACGAATGGATAAAGAAAACAACTCCTGTAGAGCTTGGTAAAGTTTTTTAGGCGACACCTCCCAGAATCTGCAGACAACATGTTTTTGAATAATAATAACTTACAGGGGTTTCTAGTCTGTTTATATCTAGAAACGCTGTGAGATATTATTCAACAAACTTTTTTTTCCAACACCAAATTTTCCTGTCCCCGTTTGACAAATAATTTCTTGTTAAACAAATGCAATGCTTCTCTAGTGGATTGTCCCAGTATTCAAAAGGAAATTGAATGGGTGTATCGCTAGGTTACTAAAGACAGGGCAAATTTTGTACTTGCAGACTTCACCTTTCAAAATCCTGACCTTCTCCCTGCTGGAGCCAGGTAATAATAGCTTAGACGTGCAAACATATGCTAAAGATTAAGGAACAGAGTGCTCAATCAGCTTAGGAATTTATGATCAGTGCCTGAACCAGGCTCCACTCTTTGCTTTCCTCCAAGCTTTCTTTTCATCAGCCTAAATTAGGGAAGGATCCCCTCCCGGTAGTAATTGTTGGTGTCCTGGGACAAATGAGAGTCAGAAACCCTTGTTTAAAAAAACCCAGCAAATTGGTACGGGAACCTAGTGGATCTGGACCTGCTGACAGCTCACTACTGACTTAAGGGACACTAGAAAGGAATGCTTTTCTCCATTTGTACTGCTTTTCTCTGTTTTTTTTTTAATTCTGTGTGCACTGATGGCTTTTAACTGCAGTTCAGTAATGGAAGAAGATTATTAAAAAGTAAATTTAAAAAAAGAGAAGAGAATGGAAGTGTAATGGCATGTGCATATGCCTTTACGGATCATGTAGATATCTAATGGTTGAGATTCACATATCCCTGATAAAATGTCTACTCTGTATACTGTATTCATTACACAGAAGACACCACCCATCTGGAAGCATAACTGGACCTGTTAAAATCTAAGGTTTAGTACTGGCCAAGGATGGATGTTTCCACAATAAGTGTAGTCCAAATTAGAACTGACTCCTAATGAAATCCAGAAAGAGGTTTTTGTATTGCTTAGAACAGTGGTTCTAAACCTTCCTAATGCCATGACCCTTTAATGCAGTTTCACATGCTGTGGTGACCCCTTGCCCTGCTTGGAAGAGGCCACAAGCCCCCTTTGGCAGGCCACTGCTGCATGTGCCCATAGCAAACTTCCCTCTACAGGCACCCTCAGACAATTGTAGCTTCCGGTGCCATTGACTCCCCTCCAACCTATTAAGCTGTAACTTACTCTTTCCCCCCTTCCTCCCCTCCTCCACCAGAACCACCTGTTTGTGCCTTTTTTCTTCACTGGCTCATGGCGACCCCTGTGAAATGGTCATTCGGCCCCCAAAGGGGTCCCATCCCCCAGGTTGGGAACCACTGGCTTAGAAGCACTAATTGCACCCATGGAGAGAGGGTAATTTACAATAAGGCCATGGACTTTCCAGGTTCCCAGCCAACATTAACTATCCAGTCTCTCTTAAGCATTATAGCACAGTGTTTGCATTAATCTTGAAATATTACATTATAAATCAACTGTAAATAATTTTGTAATCTGAATAATTTCTGAATGGTCTCATTTGAGAGAATCATCTCTGTTGTGTGTGTGGATGAAAAAACCCACCCCTTCTGATTAGATTTTCTTCACATATATAAACTGATAGGGCTGACTTTGACCCATTGCAAATACACAACAGTATTTCAGAATTAATATTCTTTTATCAAGACACTTTTGTCCTACCACAAAACTGCACAGATTATGTGCACAAATTTAGCCAAATTCTAAACCTCTCTATTTACAGCACAAACATTTTCTTCATCTCCATCAGAGGCATGGAGAATAAGTCTACAAATGTCTGCTAGTTATGTTGGCCCTAAATGAAGTCAACTGATTTAGAAACAATATACCAGTCCATTCCAGCTGCGTGGGAAAGTTGCTACAGCTCTGCTGTCCTCTGGTAAGAAATTTAGACCTACCTAATCCAAGACCTGGATTTGGTAGGTCTTGGTTTGGAGCTTGCCAGGCCTTCCTATCTTCCACTGCCTCCCGGACTTTGGTCAAATCCATAAGAAGATTATGTATAGGTAAATCTTACTGAACTTGGTTAGGTTTGTGAAGATGCAGATAGGTATAGAACTGAAGTTAATTAAAGGGGAATGACTCCAAAATGATTGAGAAGACATTGTCAGGACAGGTGTATAGAAACGCAAAGACATTTTCTACAGGTTCCAAAATGAATAACTGCAAAATCAAAAGCTTTTTTGTTTTTTTGTTTCACCTTTCCATCTTTGGACAGGAATTTTTAATTTAGATTTATCTTACATAGACCAAGGCCTTGGTTATAATACTGTACATTGAAATGCATGGATTTTAATCTAAATTAAATTGCATTAATTAATTTAAGAATCCCCGTCTGTCTATGCATAGTAGCAATTGTGTGTAGATGAAGATTTGTTGCAACCATGGGGAGAGTCTGCCAGGCTAGTCTATTATAGGTTGGACAAACAGTGTCTTTCAGTTCCCGCTCCTTCTCCCTACCACCTTAAGGCTACTCTGCAGTATTATATCTGATTTCCTCATAATGAGTGCTCTGCCATAAATTAGGGTTACACCCAGGTTTCAAATCTCATGGGAGCCACCACTCAGAAACTTCCCAGCTATGTCATGAGATAAAGGTCAATGAGGCTATTGCAGAGGAGCTGCCTCACTAATGGTGAAAATTTCCAGCTAGAATTACACTCTTTGCACTTAAAGTATTAGTCGTTTCATATCAAGGATCATCATGAAGCGCTATGTAATTACAGTACTGAGCAGTTGCAGAGGGTAGATATTAAGATGTGTAATAGCAGGCTACATTGCTAGTGCCGCAGTGAGCCTCCAACAGGATTATGCAATTGCTACAACCGCAGTAATAAAAAACCAGTGGTTTAGAATCTTTTAGACTGTCAGGTTTTTTTTTTTTGCTGTAGTAGAAGGGCACTTGTGCACCAAGGATTTTGCAGATTAGGGGTGGATTACTGTGGCTGTCTGATGATGATGGTGATGATTTTTGCCTACAACTCCCATGAGTAATGTTGTGAGGTCAGCATCCACCCTTTGATTCAACAGGTATACTCTAGTTTTTATCTGGGTATTAGAACCTCCCCCACCCCCTAAATCCTCGTGCCAGCAGTTAGAACTGTTCAAATCACAAAGAATATTGGCTATAATAAAAAAAGAGAAATGTTACATTAAAATATGAAAGTTAGTATTTAAGGTGCCACATGTGTTGTGCCTTTTGTTTTGTTTTTTTCCTTTGATTTTTGCCTGCAATTCTTGGAAGGACTAACACAGCTACCCCCCTCTGAAAGAGAATATTTAAACTCAGAGGCCTGGAATGATGGTGAAAAATGAGGTGAGTGAGGCACCAGAGTTTTTTCTCCTAATATAATGAATATCTTTAAAACTACATACAGTACGTACAATCCACAACGGACTTTGGCAGATTACAGATAGAGTAGTAGTTTACCATTCCCTGTTTCTCAGGGTGTCCTGAGACTATGCATCTAGCTCAAGGCCATACAGGTTAGCTTTTGCTTTATAAAAGTAACTTTTGGAAGTAACTAGAAAACATTGCTCATTATGCCAATAAAGAAATGTCATTTTATTCATTAGGTGACTTTGGAAATGTAACTTGGTTATGCAACTGTTACCACCAAAATGTACTAGCTACACAAAATTGCATTATTTAACTCTATTTCTGGATTTTGGTCCACGAACATTTGAAGACTCACAGCCTTAAGTAACAGTAAGTGTCAGACGCTAAGAAGGACCATTTTCCATGTTTCAGGTAGGAATGGGTACAGAAGAATGGCCATCCCTGATGGTCCAAGTGTGGAAATGTTTTTTTAATGAGTCCAAATCCCTTAGTCAGCATGGATAGGGGCAGAGGGTGACATTGGAAGATGCAGTTCAAACAAGTAACTTCCCAACACATTGTTTTAGATGCATCACTTGGTGTGCTGCTGAGATGGGACAGAAAACATTGGTGGGTCTGGGATAAAAGACCATTAGTGGTCAGACATCTACTTTCAGTTTTGAAAAACTGATGAGCATGTATATGTATGAGAGAATTATTCCCTGAGGTCCTTGGAATTCTTTTGTTTGTTTATGTGTTCGTTTGTTTGTTCAGCTGGAGAACCTCTTTTATTTCATAGGGTTGAGAGTCTGATGGGACTTTTTGCAACTTGTGTGTGGTGGTGGTGGTGGGGCACAAT
Source organism: Phrynocephalus versicolor (assembly GCA_023846285.1). Taxonomy (NCBI): domain Eukaryota; kingdom Metazoa; phylum Chordata; class Lepidosauria; order Squamata; family Agamidae; genus Phrynocephalus; species Phrynocephalus versicolor. Next base: position 59,945,915 of record JAHTLZ010000129.1, read on the forward strand.
ACCCGTTCCTATACTAAGAAATGGAACAGCATGTCTGTAAGAACATATGGTGCCCAAAATTATGCTAGGTAGGAAGCATCTCTCTGGGATTTATTTCAAAGCTTTTTAAGAGTTTTTAACAACATTCATTTTTAAAAGGAAAGATAGAAATCTGAATCTAAGAAAGTGGAAAAAGCCAGCTGATCTTAGTAGCTTTATAGATGTTAGTACATCATAGAGTCCAGATTTTTATTTCATGTAAGAAAATGGGGATTTTAAAAAAAGCCAGGTCTTGTGAGAATTAAGGAATGGGTACTGTGAATTTGAAGGTCCAGATGCAAATCACTATTACATAGAGTTGTTTGTGGTGAAGTCTCACCATGGTATAGTTCAGAAGTAAGCTCCATCAAGTACAGTAAGGCTCATTTCCAGATAAGGATATTCAGCTAGCAATCTAACTTCCAGTATTATTCTGAGGATTAAAAAAATGGAAGCAAGAAGAAGATAGTGCAGGATGTACATTAAGAAAGCAATAGCTCGTCGCACTTGCTTGGATAATAATGAAACTTTATTTTTGACCAGTGGCTAAACAGGGATCCCAAAGAACGAGAATCATGTCATGTACTTGGAAGGCAGCTCTTGTTCAGAATTCATTCTAGGCTCTTTTTAGACCATCCTATCTGTAGTTTGTCCTTTGTCAGGCCCCTGCCAGAACCTATTTGGGAGACTGAAGAGTTAATGGCTGAAGAAGCCCCAGATGGGGTTTCAGGGCTGTCAGTTCCTCCAGCAGCTGTACAGGAGAATCTCAGTGTCTTCAGGGGATTCTCCACTCCCACCGAGGCTGCTTGTCAAAGGCAACAAGACTTACAACCAGGAGAAGTAGAGACAAACTATATCTGAGCCATAGACAGTTACACTTAGGCAGTCCTGACTTTTGGCAGGGTTATTTTCTGGGGAAGTTATGTTGCTCTCTGGAGACATAAATTAAGCATTCAGGACTGAGGCAAATTGTGGGAGCACCGTTGATACTATGTGCTACTGCTTTCCTGCTTGATTCTTGTTGTTGTTCGGTGTGACCCTGGACCTCCTCTCTCTTGGCTTTGGACTTTCTCTCTCTCTCCGTGGCGTAAGTTGCCGTTGGCATTCTGGCTCTGACCCCTGGACTGTTTATCTTGGACTCTGCTTTGCTCTCTGACTAGGCATGACCTTGCTATAGGTTTCCTGCACTCTGATTTACTTCAGATTTGCTGCATTGGGGTTTGGCTCTGAGTTTGCAGTAAAAGCAAAGCAAAGTGTTCTGCTTATATACCGCCCCATACCACTTCAAGTAGTCTCTGGGCGGTTTACAGTTTTTTAAAATTACAGTATGCAGGCTACACAAAAAAGCCTGAGCTTACCTGTGTGTGTGAGTCCGTGGGTCGTGACATCCTTATTCAGTATTTAGTCATTCATTCCTTCGAATCTGTGTCAAACTTGTACAAGACACTAGGGGCATTAAGATGAATCTGCCAGAATACATCCTTCTGCTACTAAAAATGTAGGCATATTTATTTTTGACCAGTGGCTATTACATACTTGGTCTTCAGTGAATATCCAAAAGTGATGATAACCCTAATGACATACATATTAGGGATGGGATTTTCAGACTTTCCTGGACTATAGATATCATAATTCTTTGTTCTGAGTGTTCTACCTACCTTGCGGACATCTTACAAACATCTAAATGTGTTGGGTCTTCAAAAAAGGCATAAATAGAAGGCTTTGAGGCTTAGCTACCTCCATCCAAGCTTCCCGCTCAGAAAGAAATACCTCTGTCAGCACTAATGACGAAACAGGAAGCTTAGGCAAAGCTTGGCCTATTTAAGCTTTGAAGACTTCTAATTTAGGCCTTTCTCATTAGGTGCTTGTAAGGTAGATAGAAGTCCCAGGATGGAGAAATATAGTACAGTATTTGTAATTCACAGAATCAGAAAATTCCATCTCTTTAACAGACTACTATCCAGTCATGCTACATAAGGGCCTGCATTTTCGTAACTTGTTATACTGGAACAGTGCAAAAAGTGTAATGTTTGGAGGAGAATCTCCCATGTAGAGATGGGCATGAAACGAGCAATTTTCGTTTTTGTTTTTTCATTTCGTTACGCAACAAAACGAAAACGAAACAAAACGGACCCCTAAACGACAAACGACAAACGAAACACCATTTTTTTCAGTCGTGCCCATCTCTACTCCCAAGTAATCAGTATAGAAATTATCAGTTGCCTGCTGAGTGGAATGACTCAGTAAGGGGTAATTTGCTTTTGTATGTTACACAGTGTGAACATAGCTACAGGAGAGAATTTTTTTGTCAAAATATGGTAAACATTTGTCATAAAAGGCAGTAGCAAATTCTAATATTTATCTGTGCTATTATTACTTATTCTTTGCTTAAACTGATCATCTGGTATTATCAGCCAAATGTTATATGAGCCTCAACTAAACCAACAGGAAGCCCATGATCAAATCCAGTTAGCAAGACAACTATTCTTTGACTGGTGTTTTATTTATTCTGCTGAAGAAATGTGAAACAAATGTTTCACCCACAGCATTTCGTCTACAGCTGCCTAACCAAGGAAAGAATGAAGAATGAACGAGGAGGATGCAATGCAAGCAGTCAAATTCATGTGTGACCAGTAAAACAGGACTGGACTCTGCCTTCATGCTTTTGTGTTTGTTTTTCTTTGACCTTTCACGTTACATGTGTGCTGCAGTCAGCTCACAAACAAATGGATAGGAGTTGTGTTAGGGAGGGGAAAAAATCCAAAATTCGTAAGCACGTAAAACATATTAGGCCAATCAAAAGGGCATAAAAATGGGGGAAAGTCCCAAGCATTCTATGTTCTTTATCACGCAGGGAGTTATAAAAAGCAGAGTGGGAGCCATGGAACTGAAATTGACCAGAGATATTGACTAGATCAGTGGTTCTCAGTCTGTGGGTCCCCAGATGTTCCTGGACTGCAACTCCCAGAAATCTTGGCCAGCTCAGCTAGTGATGAAGACTTCTGGGAGTTGCAGTCTAAGAACATCTGGCAACCCACAGGTTGAGAACCACTGGACTAGATAGACTTGCAGAGGAGGGAGACGAACACAGGAATAGACGGACCTGGGGCTGGGAAGAGGGAAGGCACACCAATGATTCAAAATAAACTGATTTCACAAGTAATTTAGAATAAATGACCCTCTTGTGGCCAAGCAAACTAGCCCACTTTCTAACCAAAAAACACACTTCCCAAGCCAAAAAACCAAAAACATCCCTCCCCAAAAACTGTGCTTCCTTGTGCTTTGAGTAGTAGTTTGATTTCAAACATGCTAAGCCAACTCAAAAACATGTTTTTCCCCACATGTAGCTGAGTTCTAACTTAGTCCAGGATGAAATTTACTAGTTCCTTTACCCACAGAAAACAATGTGAACCCTGGTGGTCTTCATATTGACAAGGCTAGAGATAATTTGAGATCTTGAATGAGTTGGTTCAGGTATATTCTGAAATATTTTTCAAGTGATACTGGGCTTCCAAAGTAGATAAGAGGACTTGGGATTGGAAAATCTTCTAATATATAGGGGAAACCGAGATCAGGAAGATATTTGTGTAATTGTGTTGTGGTGATCACAAACCCCCAACTGCACATTGTACACAACTACTTTGTTATGAACTCTTCAAAAAGATGTGTGCCTGTTTCTGCTTTAGTGTAGCATGTGGCGTTTCGTGTACTCTTGCAACATTAGGCAAAACATTCTCAAATGATATGTAATTAGTTTGCACCATTTACCTAATAACACCTATTATCACATGTTAAATATGGTGAAGGAAAACAGTGGTTCTTTTATGGAAGTATGTTATCATTGCCCAGTACTTGATTACATGGAGGAGCTTGAGCAAGTACAGCAGGTGAACTGAATGTTCTGCCCACTATATTCATTACTGCTGGGATACATTACTGGCTGAAGCCAGGTCAGATTTGTCCTCTGACATAGCTTTCCTAGAGATCCATGCCTAAGCAATGACATTTACAGATATTATTATTTTTAATTTTTCAACAATAGATTATCTCAGAGTGTTGTGCCCAGGCAATCAGAGTTACAAATGAATCCCCATTACTGCAAAGCAAGGTGATTTGCAAAATGGGAAGATGATCAGCAGCAGTGTGTGTGTGTGTGTGTGTGTGTGTGTGTGTGTGTGTGTGAGAGAGAGAGAGAGAGAGAGAGAGAGAGAGAGAGAGAGAGAGGACGAAATCTTGACAGGACAACAAGTCCTTGATTACTTCAGGGACTGACAAAGCTGCTTGGATGAGTAGTGAAATGTTTCAATCTCTCAAGAAAAGAAGCCCAGTTGCCATGACTCAACTTCCAGATAAACTCACCTGGATGACTGAGAATCTTCACAGACATTACTTCAGAGAGCATCACTTCTAAGTGCAGAGCTGCTCATCTTGTCTAATTTGACCCCAGCTGTCTGTAGACAACCCCTCCCCCTCTCTCTGACTCATGTATGTGGTACAGGGATAATATTACTGACTTGTTTCATGTAGGCTGGTTTAAGGCTAGACACATAGGAAAGCAGAAAGCAAATGTTTTCCATTATTACTTGAGTCTTCTGTTTTCTTAAGGGGGTGCTGCTGAGCCTGTGGCAATTAGGGTTGATTATGACATTCTTTGCCTAGGCTTCTATCTCACCTGGGGAAAATCCTGATCTTCTCAAGGTCCGGCCTTTCCTCTTCCTTCCGTCACGTGACTGAATATGTGGGATAGGAGTTCCCACATACAAAGCTGTTTTTTTATTTATTTTAAAGCGCAGTTCAGCCCCATGGCCAGCATGTGGCGCTAGCATTAAAAAAGGACCAGCTTGCTGGCGGAAATTAAAACAATGAGCACCAGATGGAGCTTCCTGGTGCTCCAAGGGTGGGGGGAAATTAAAAAATAAATAAAAAACCAGCGCTGATCAGCCCCAGGAACAGCCGGTCGGCACTATGAGGAGAGAGAGAAAAAAGAAACCCTGCGTGGTTCTGCCTCCTTAAAAGGTAGATTTTTTTAAGCGAGGCAAAAAAATTCCCTACCTCTCTGATAAGTCTTGGAAACCTCGTTTAAGGGGGCATTACCGGGTTTTCTTTTCTCTCCCCCCCCCAAAAAAGCCCAGTGGCTGTGGGGATGGCATTTTTGGACACAGTTTATCTACTAATTTAAACTGCATTTAAAGGGAAGTGGGATAGGGGCCTAGACTTTTTGCGAAGTCTCAGTTAAAAAAAATCAGCCTCAGGCAATGTGCATGTTCCTCACCACCACTACTTTCTATCTCCATCCCAAACAATCCTTTCTTCTTTCTTTAAAAGCAAGATGGTTGATAGAAGTTGCCAAGAGGAATGAGGCCTACTTCTGAATTCTTGAGTGTACAACACATTTCTCTGAGCTATAAAAGGCAGGCTAGAAACAGAACAAAAGCAAAGCAAAGAATATGAGCCACAGATCCTGAACAGCCCTCAGAGACATCCATTAAGGCAATTATACACAAATGTGGAAAAGTATCTCAGTATAACCAAGCTCTTGTAAGTGCAATAAAAAGCCCAGATGTCCAACTTATTTCTGTTTCCAGCTTCTCTCTTGCCCTTCAGCCTCATAAGGCTGTCATTTACCCTCCTCTATGTTTACACACATATTCTTCCCAGCTGAGATATTTCTAGTCTGCGCTGGCAAGTACCACTCCCCAGTTCACACTTCTGTCTTGGCTGGGGTGAGGGGGCCAGATTTCCTTAAGCATTATCTCCTGTGAAAAGCGAGGGAACATTTCTTTTCTCTTTAGGGTGAGGATTCAGCTGGCTGCTGCCGCCGCCTTATTTCTTGACTGTACATTAGGTTGGTTTGATTCAGGATGGCCAAGCCTTTGGGCCAAAGAAAGGATACGATCCACATTCAACCAACCAAATGTTGAAAATCCTGTGTCAAATTGCTGCTTGTTGTTAACTACTCACAAACATTACAGGATCGACAACCTGTATACTTTTTATTGACATGGCCAGGAACTCAAGAAAGGATAGAAACAACCCAGAAAAGATGATCAGAACATCACAGGACAGCTTATAGTTTCAGCTATATCTCTCAGAATCCCTAGTCAACGCAGTTGGCTAACCCCTAGCTATCTTGGCCACCAGCCACATTAGCTGGGGTGAGGTCTAGGAGCTGTAATCCAGAAAAGTAACTTTCCCAAGCTCTGATAATATTGCAAGTGGACAAGTTGTTGAATGGAATATCTTTGTGGGGTTAAACAGTGAATAGATAACAGCAATTCAGGAGAGGTAGCAATACTGTAGTAACAATAATCTTGAACAGCAGAGCTGAAAGGGACCTTGTGAATCAGTCCTTGTCAAGGAGGCACAGTGGGGAACCAAACTCCCAAATCCTGGCTTCACAAACAGATACCTAAAACACCGAGCTTGTGTCAAAGTGTGTTGTGGTAAACCTTCTTTGCTTTGGAGGTTTTTAAGCAGAGTCTGGATGGCCATCTGTTGGGAGTCCCTTGATGGGGGTTCCTGCATAGAAGGGGGTTGGACTAGATGGCCCTTGAGGTCTCTTCCAACTCTATGATTTTATGATTCTAAGAACCAGGACTAGTTCAGGGTGGCACACACTTCCATTGACCTGAGGGCAGAGAGGCTACAGACCTCTTTTGTTTTAAATCTGTGTTTAAATAAAAATGAAAGCAGAGTTTGTTTATAGATATGAAACAATCCCAAAATCCTGAAACAATGGGATCCAATCTGAACATGTTTTTCTCAATGTGCTTTCATTTGAACTTTGGACTGGGAGGGAAGAGATAGCTTTGAGAAAGGAAATTGTGCCAGCGTACTCCCTTATTGCATGTGCACAACAGAACAGATGTCACTTCCCTTATCACTACATCGCCCTGCAGGAGCAAGTTGTACCTCTTTGAGCTCATGCAGCTGTTAAAGGTACAGGCCACCTGTCAGGAAAAAGGTGAGCAATATCAGTCATGAAACCATTACCGACAAAAAACAAAACCCTTTTGTGTATTCACGGCTTAGATCTGATAGCTGTTGTGAGTTTTTTGGGCTATTTGGCTATGTTCTGGAAGTTTTTATTCCTGACGTTTTGCCAGACTCTGTGACCCACTTAGCCATATAGTACATTGGGTAACCTTGGAACAGGCACATCTCTCAGCTTGATGTATTGCATAAGGTTGTTGTTATGATTAAGTGGGGAGAAAAGCCATGTGCATTGCCTTGAGCTCTCCAGAAGAAGCAGAAGTTGTAAATACAACCAATAAAATAAAATAAACACCAGACCCAAGATTTTGGCTGTCTCTTGATGATAATATCAGGTACAACTGCTAGATCACCTGTCATTGCTCTATACCAGTGGTGGCGAACCTTTGGCACTCCAGATGTTTTAGGCCACAACTCCCAAAATTTCAGGCCTAGATTGCCAGTGACAAAGGACTGTGGGCATTGTGGTCCAAAATATCTGGAGTGCCGAAGGTTCACCACCACTGCTCTATACAGTCTTAGCCATATACAGTATTAGGTGTTTGGATTTCAAGTGCTGGCAAGTCTTCTTCAAGATGCAATATATGGATTGCTTTTTAATATTAAAAAGCTATCTTTTGCTTTCAGTAAGCCTTCTGTGCCACTTTTAGCTCACCGGTAAAAATGAGGCAGAGAAATGGGGGGGAATAGACAAAGGACCTGATGTAATGTGGCTATAAGGGAATAATGTACAAATCCATTTAATGAGATCTCTCTGTTTGGCTTAAAGTAAATACTTTAAAAGCTTCATTCCACAATGCAATGCTTTTGGGAGCTTACTTATCCTGACTACCTCCTTCCCATGGGTTATTGTAAATGATTAATAAATGTGACAAGTCCAGTTTCATGGTCACCCACAGAAATTCAGCAACTCACCAGACAGACTGGCAATACCTGCCCAGGCGTGGCACCTGCCACACTCACTAAACAATCCCAAATTATCATTGTTAATGGTCAGGTGTTCTCCGGACTAATTTGGATTTCTTTGTCCTGTCATCCTTCAGTTTAGAAGAGGTCACTTGGGATGGAATGAGCTCTCAGAAGTTAACAAGATGCTAGGCCTGTCTAATGAACTGCACTGATGACCAAATCCATGGAAAAGCACATGTGTCTTAATTTCAGTAAGTGTGTGGGTCAACATTAATGAATGCAACCCACAGAAAGTCACCCAAAGAAGGATTCTTAGGTACAGCTGACCACTTCATATTGTCAACGTTCTGCAGAAATGGGCATTTAAAACTGTAATTTAAATAGAATCACAGAGCTTTCCATCAGAGACAGTGTATCTGCTGTCTAGGTTCCTATGACAAATAGGCAATTTTGTGGCTTTTGTTTTATCTCCCAGGCTTCTTTGACTTTGAGTTTGTGAGCAGCCCTTGAAATACAGGACAGTTGTTCAAGCAAACCAAGTTCTTCGTAAAATAGGGTTCATGAATAACTTATTCTTAGACCTTCATTTTGCCTTTTCTTAATTCTTTCTCTCTTCTCCATGAACTATGAATTCTGCAGTCGGATCCTAACCATGTTATTCTCGGATAATTCCCACTGATCTGGAGGATTTATCCACATGGCCATTTAGTGTAGAATGCCTGACAACAACAATAATCCTAGTCTGCTCTTGGTGCTCATTCTTTCCACTAGATTTTGCAGGTCAGTGGTATCCCAGATACTTATATTTCAGGTTGACACTCTGGGACTGGAAAGCAGGTACTTCTGATGGGGCAGGAGAGGACTCTTGAATGTCACAAGAGTGATCCTCTCCTTCCCTATTCTTCTTTGCCTCCCATGACAGCTATCTATGCTGACATCGGACATGATTACTCTTTGCATCCAAACCAGCTTCCCAGGTTGTCAGCCAAGAAATTCCTCTCATTCCTGCATGTTTTTTTCTAATTTAATGATCCTTAGTGATCAGCTATACCAGTGGTGGCGAACCTTTGGCACTCCAGATGTTTTGGACCACAACTCCCAGAGTCCTTTGTCATTGGCAATCTAGGCTTGGAATTCTGGGAGTTGAGGTCCAAAACATCTGGAGTGCTGAAGGTTTGCCATCACTGAGCTATACACATTCTGTCTTTTATTATGTGACCAAGAGTTGTCTATCTTTCTGCAGTTTATGAGATTTATAATTTCTTGGTCTTTATCCGTTCATTCCAGTACTACTACATCAAGCATCTTTTGCTCCAATAAATTCTTACTCACATTTACAATGCTTCTAAAGTCCATGATTCCATGCCATATAGTAGAACTGATAATCCATAAAACCAATCAATGCACATTCTCAAAGCCAATTGAAGTATCTATTGGATGCTAATATCTTTATCTTAAAGGAAGATACTCTGGACTATATTTTATTCTAATGTTTCTTTCATGGCTGTGCTCCTGCTGTTTATCCAGTATAACAAAATTCCAAGGTAAGGTAGACTTCTCAATATACTCCATACTTTCATTTTAGCCCTTTAAGTGCATTCCTTGGCTTGCCTGAATTTTGCTGCTTACCATGAACATGGCATTTTAACATTCAGATTAAGAGCATTTATGTTACTTTTTCTATAGCCTTAATTGAATAACCTCTGCAACCCTTCTGGTTCTGCTGACTAGGATATTCTGGTAACTGTCATTCAAAAATTTAAATTTTAGATTTCTGTTTACTCGTTTGGTGAGAAACAAGTCTCATTGTCTTTCTCTTTCCCACAAATTTTGCTCTGTAACTCAGCTCAGTGAAAACAGCTGCTGAAAACTAAACACTATCTACAAAGGAGACGTGGTGAAAACCAAATTCAAAATCATCAGATGTAGAAAGAAACCACCTGCAGGATGTGCAAACATGTGCAACATGCATCTTGCCTAGCAGAGCTCTAGCATGTGTGCGTGTGTGTGCTTGGGTTTGTCTGGAACTTGTTTGACCGAACAATACCTTCCACCCCCATGTGGCTAGTGGCTCAGGAAGGATGTTGTAACGATGTGTCACGTTGAGAGGAGGGATGAAGGCAAGGACAGGAGAGCATGTAAGCACCAAGAATATCTGAGATGTGCAGAAAGAAATCAAATACATGCATTCTCCCCTCCCTCTCTCTTTGTAAAAAACGCAAAACAGCTTTCATTTCCTGTGGGCACTGAATATTAAAAAACAGCCTCCAGAAGAAAGACAAATAAATTCTCCAAAACTCAAACCAGTCCAATCCAACCCAGAATGTTGTTTTTACTAATGGACTACATGGCTACTTTATTCTGTCTTCAATACACCTATATTTCCGGCTAGGAAGACTTTCAGCTACAGACAGATTTCTGAAATACCACAAGAACACAAACTCATATAAAAATGACTGGGTGTTCTTTAGGGCAGCAAGATCTCAAGTTCTCAAGGACAACACAATCACTGTGTTTCTCCAGGTCTTTAAGTGGGGTGGGTGGGACACAAATTCCAGGATGAATAGCACTGGAAAACATGGCAGAGATGTGTCTGAGTTATGGACATCCATTCCTGCTTGGTGCCATTTGTATGTATGTATGTTGTATGTGTCTTGTGCTTTTTTGCCTGCCTGCCTCTGTGATATCACAAGGAGCCACCCCTTGGTCTTAGGTTTTGATAGTGAAATCTTCGTAAATGAAATGCTGTTGACTTGATTGCTCTAGGCATTTTTCAGCTAATCATAGTCCAAGCACTATTGAAAGGCACAGAAGTAATCTGTAAGACATTTTTTAGGGTTTCGTTGCTTCAGACCTATACAGCCTCCTGCAAGGATAATAAGCCATCTCCTACTGCCTCTTCTTGCTATGAATTATCCATCTGTGACCTTTTACCATGCTGGTAGTGCCTCTGGACACAGTTTTGCTCCTGATCTCCTCCCACAGAGACAGACAACTCTTCATCACAATTTAAAACCTTATTTTATCCCCAGAGAATCTGATGTAGCATTGTTTCAGCCAACGCATTGCAGAAAATTTTACATGCAAGTGCCAAGCCCATTGTCCTGAAGGCAACTCATGTCAGCACTCTTGGGTCCCCAGAACCTACTTATGCTGACACCAGGCATAAAGAGAGCATATATTTGTATCTGTATGATTCTAGATTAATCATGGAATCATGTCTGGCTTCTCCAGTTAGAAGAAGGGAGAGACGTCAGACTGGAAGCTGCTCTGGGCTCAGTAACACTGGGTTACAAGGGCTTATTTCATGCCACTAGAAAATATTACAGTGGGCAGTTATTTCTTGTTTTCTGTATCTGAGCACTTGCATATAAACAATGTAATCTGGATTTGTGGGAAAGCAATGTGAGATGTGTGGATGTTATATTTGTAAGGTTGGACTTCCAGCAGCTACAATTCATCCATGCAAATCAATGCTTGGTGAATGTTGATGGAATATAGGGTTGCAAAGATTTGTGCCGCTAATGGCAGTTTCATCCACATACTGTATGTGTTATTCATTGGGTGGCCTTGGAATCAGTCTAAAATGCTTTGTAGGATATGTATACATGCATGTATTTAATATCCTGTCTTTTTCCTAAAAGTGGGATCCCTGGATTATTAGGAGGATAAAAATGGGGAGGCAGCCAATATGCCTTGAGCTGATTGGAGGAAAGGCAGATACAAACTTTACAAACAAATAAATACAGTGGTACCTTGTATAACAGACAGCTTGTATAACATAAAATTTGTACAACATAAAAAATTCCGGAGATAGGGGAAATTTGCTTAACATAATTGCCTATGGGGAAAATCCGTACAACATAAAATGGGATTACTCTGCTTTCAATGCATTCCTATGGGAATTTGTATAAAGGAAAATTTGCTTAACATAATTTCATTTGGAACGAATTAATTCCTTTATACAAGGTACCACTGTACAGCTATGACTGACAAAGCAAGTGATGGTTTACATCCTCTTTATAAGTCATCATAGACAGAAGTTTCATATTGCTCAGCAATGGTTTACACCAGGGGTCCTCAAATTAAGGCCCAGGGGCCGGATGTGGCCCCCAGGGTCCTGAATCTGCCCCCCACCCGGACCAATTGCAGCCTCCCCACCCCCGGCTTCATGAGCAAGCCAACCTCTGCAGCTGCTTTTGTTGCTGAGGCAGTTCAAAGCGGTGGGCTATGTCGCTTCCCCAACTCCCCTCATCCACCACCCAGATGATCTGCATGATGGCTAGTGGGGTAGTTCATGGGAGAACCACGGCAAGGTCCCCGGCTCCCCTCACCTGCCGCCCAGATGGTCGGGGCATCAGCTGCAGCCGAGCGGGGCAGTTTAAAACGGGAGGGCTGCGGCAAGGTCTCCCACTCCCTCCATGGCCCCAAGGCCCTGCCCCAGCTGCTCCTCCATCCCGCCAACCTGCCTTCCTTGTGTGGCCGCCACGTGTGTTATTGTGGTTGTGAGGAAGGAAGGGGGCAGGTGGATGCAGCACCAGCCAGCCTTCCGAGCCAGAGCAGCCACTGCAGTGGACCAATGGAGGGATAGATGGTGGATGACCAAGGGGGAAACGGAGCTACTTTCCACCCAGCCAGCCCCCTCTGAGCTGCTGCCTCACTCCATGGAATGAGAGAGGGGAGGAGGGAGCCCAGCTATGGCTGGAGGCTGAGGCCGCCACCGCTGCCACTGGGTTGGAGACCAGTGAGGAAGGGAAGGGAAGGGAAGGCCAATGGTGGTCCGGGCCTGGTTCCTGGGAGGCTGGCGAGGCTGCATTCATCACCAGTTGGTGATGGGCAGGCTGGCAAGCCAACAGCACTGCAGCCTTTCTGGGCTTGCCCAGTGAGCAGGATGCTGGTGGCTTTGGGCAGGCCTTACTGCCTCCCTTCTCTCCTTCCAGCCCTCCCTCCCTCCCTCCCTTGCAGTGCACCAAGTTGGGCCAGGCTGGGCCAGGCCAAGAGAGGAGGCAGCTTTCCCTCCGGGGCGCAGTAAGGGCGTGATGGCCAGGGCGCACGGCTGGATCCACGTGCAGTGACACCAGCCTTGCCGCCCTTGCCGTGGCGGCTTCTCCTCATCCTGAGTGGCCGCCTAGAAAGTGATGAGGGGGCTGAGTTTGCCTGGGCTGCCACCTCCTTCCCGATGCAGCAGAGGGATCCCAGCAGCGACACCTCAGGGCGGCAATTTGGAGCAGGAGGCATTGCTGGGGACCCGGAGAGGCACTGATTATGGGCTGATTGGGGGGCTCCGCCCTTTTGCCTGTCCCTCCCCCTTTTTTCTATGTCCACCCTTTTGGGGGGGGACTGTGGTCCAGGCCCCCAGTGGTGTCTGGGTGGTGGTAGACTGGCCCGATGTTTGAAAACTTTGAGGACCCCTGGTTTACACCATAGAGCTTTTAAATAAAAGTTAATGCATTCAATTGCCTTTCAGCATGTCCTGAATAATAAACTAAGTACTCTATATGCATGTGTACAAGAGACTAGAGAGAAATCTGGCTATTGTAAGTAATTAGAATTTTTCCTCTTGTTCCATTGTGGGAACAGTATACCTTTCTCTTTAGACATACCTGTTTCAGTTGCTCTTTGGGTCTCTAAATGACGGGCTAGCCAGCAATAATGAAAGATAAGCAGAGTGTGGCAACAACTCTTTCTGCCTGGAAAAAAACACACACCTGATGATAGGCATGGCCTATGCTACCCATTTTAAGGGGCATTTTCTCTAATTATTATGATGAAGATTGCTTTGATGTTGGTAATGTCATTAAGTGTCTTTGCTACCAAATAAATGAACAGACTGCAAAAGGAGAACACATATATTATGAAGGTCTGTACAGTTGACAAGCTCTTATTAGTGCTGCAGAGACACTCACCTGGGGCAGTGCCGTCATTGGAACCCATTGCCCTGACTTGAAACGAAGAGTCCCTTCCTAGTAGCAAAGGTTAAGCAAAGTTCCTCCTGAAAAGAGCACCATGTGACAATAAATAGCTCTTCCCTGCTGCCTGACTGACAAAGCAAGTAATACCGGGTGAAGTTGCCAAATCCTTGATGTTCTGTTTCGGCTGTGATGTGGAGAAGGTTTTCTCAGCAAGGAGATAAAAATGACAGAGAAACATTTTACTTGTCTAATTTCTTCAATTTCTGCCTTTCCTTTGAAAGTATCAGGAGCGGAATGGAAGTGGCAATCCAACACCTCGTGAGGAAGGTTACTTAAGTCAAGACAAATCTTTGTCAATCTTATTAATTCCTGGCACTGTTTGGACATCTGACATAGAATCATAGAATCATAGAGTTGGAGGAGACCTCAAGGGCCATCCAGTTCAACCCCCTGCCATTCAGGAACCCCCTCACAGTACTCCCGACAGATGGTCATCTAGCCTCTGCTTAAAGACCTCCAAAGAAGGTTATAGGCACTTTTACACTACCCCTAAAATCCGAGGCAAAGGGCTCCCAGATGCGGAGCTTAAAATTGTTTTCCCACCAGCTCTGTACTTTAAAGAAAATTAAGTGCGACCATGCCCACCTAAGCACGTCCCAGTGCATTTTCCAAGTACCTGGTCTCTGGAGGTGAAAAATTTCTGATGCGGATGTAAAGCAGTGAGTGCCCGGCTCTCCTCACTTTGTGTTTGTTTGTTTTTTGCCCCCCTTTAAGAGACTTTAAGAGACTGGAAAGCTTGCTTCCGGGGTAGGCAGCCGGAGGTAAACCTGCATTCTTTTCTCTCTTTTTTTCTCCCTCCCTTCACGCAGACAGGAGCAAGGAAGTGCGGAGGGGTGGGAACGCAGGAAAAGCGACAAACCCCCAAGATCTCTGGTCCAAATTTAAGTTGCCAGCGGATCTTAGGGGTCGTGTAAAAGCTCCCATAGAGAGTTGGAAGAGACCTCAAGGGCCATCTAGTCCAACCCCCTGCCACGCAGGTACTCCATCACAATATTTCTGACATATGGCCATCCAGGCTCTGCTTAAAAACCTCTGAAGAAGGAGACTCCAACACCCTTTTCACCACCGCATAAACCTTTTCACCCAGGTATTTAAATAATCATTTTTTTTTAAATTACTTTAATTATTCTCAAGTCTCCAAGTTCTAACTGGTTTTATCTGCTGATTATATTAAACAAGTGTTTATAGTTCACTAGCTGCTACTTTCAGGCTGTAATCCTGTCCCAGTTCCCCAGTCGGAACCCCCCCCACACACACACACACAACCACTGAGCCATAGTATTCTTGCTGATCCTTGGGTAAGAGAGCACCCAGATAGAAGTCAGGTATGGTGAAGTCTATGGAAGTTGCACAGAGGGTGCCCTCACTGTGTGAGGTGGACAAGCACCCACCTCACACAGTGAAAATTCAATCTTTGGTTACTCAACTGTGACATCCAGCTTGAAAAACAACATAGAGACCTTGAGATTTGTTCATGCCTGTAGCTACGTCAGTTTTAAACCTGGGCACATATGACTGAAATCACACTGATAATGTTTGGGTGAGGGTGGGGGTGGAGAGAACAAGCCAGAACTGAAGTTCGATGTTGTGTTACCCCTGTGAGAACAAGTTCTGGAGCTGATTCAATCTGTCTGGACACACAAATATTAAATTCCTTTTAAAAGAGTCAGGAAAAGGAGAAGATTTGTTAACATCAACAAATGATCATGTTTTAAAATCAGTGCTATTTACAGGGGCGATTTAGTACAGTACATTCCATACAGAACCAGTATATAACTGCACAATCTAGCATAAGGTCTACTTACTAAACGGTAAGTTTCTTTTGAGTTAAGTGGGCTTTATTTCTTGGTAGCTATTCATGAGCTCACAGACTATGTATTGCAGTCTCTCACATGCTTAACAAGGGCTACAGTCACTTGAACTCAAGGGCACTTAATTCTGAACAGTCACGTATAGGAGTGTGCTGAAAATAGCCTGCTTGCCAAGGGAGGAGGGGGAAATCTCTCTCTTTCTCTTTGTGTGTGTGTGTGTGCACATGCATGTGCACGAAAGAGCCAGCGAGAGAGTGAGCACCGGTCACAAAAACAAAACAAAACAAAACAAAACAAAACAAAACAAAACAAAACAA
>JAHTLZ010000129.1:59961944-60001597 GCA_023846285.1 Phrynocephalus versicolor
AAAACAAAACAAAACAAAACAAAACAAAACAAAACAAAACAAAACAAAACAACAACAACAACAACAACAACAACAACAACAACAACAACAACAACAACAACAACAACAACAACAACAACAACAACAACAACAACAACCCAGACCTAAAGTTGATGGAATTCTACTTCTTTCTCAGTGGGAAGATAAAGTGTGGTACAGTGGACCCTTGTATAACAGACAGCTTGTATAACATAAAATTTGTACAACATAAAAATTTTTTGGAGATAGGGGAAATTTGCTTAACATAATCACCTATGGGGAAAATCCGTACAACATAAAAATGGGATCACTCCGTTTTCAATGCATTCTTATGGGAATTTGTATAAAGGAAAATTTGCTTAACATAATTTCATTTGGAACGAATTAATTCCTTTATACAAGGTACCACTGTATGTGTCCATTATGTTTTAAGGCAAAATTGCTGTTTCCAGTAGCTTCCAGGAATAAAATAGCCTTAGAAGAAAAAAATATATATAAATTAGTTGGATGTGAGCCTGAAGGAATCCTGGGGGAACTCAGGATGCAACAAAAAACATTCCCTCCAAGAAAAACACTTCCCCCATGAACTATAGGATCCTCTCTTCTATGCTAAATAAATCCCATGAAATCAGTGTTTCTTCTTAATGAACATGAATAAGACTATGTCACACACAGCACATTTTGTGGCCACAGGAGAAGGCTCCATCCTAACCCTACCAAAGTGGTACAGATTTGACACCTATGCTATTTAGTGTGCATGCTTACGTTTCACATTCCATATTTCCTTTAAAATGTTCATAGGTATAACAAATGGCATACAAGGGCCACGGTTGCATTTTTTCAAAGGCTGCAATCCTGTGCATACTTGATGTTAAAGATGAATGTCCTGCTTTACTAGGACTGACTTTTGAGGGGGGAAGCATGCACAGAATCAGTTACTACTTACTAGCATCCCATAATACATGAGCATACAATCCACTTGTATGCAACTTTATTTGGGTGTGTGAAATCCTATTTAGAAAGTGACAACAACAGTAATAAAATGCAGTTTCTGTGGGCCAATTCACTTTGTCCCCCATTGCCCACACGATATAAAAGGAAATGTGAGTCAGCTCCTAAACCTGTGAGCTCCCCCCCTTTTACAGCTTAATAATGCAGAACAAACCTTCTCTCCACTGGCAATAGGTTTTTTAAAAAGCTAACAAGATGAGGAAGCCAGAGGAGGAAGCCTTGTTATAGCTTGTTAAGGCAGTTCCTTTTAACTGCAACCCCTACAGGGCTTCAGTAGTGATGAAAATAAGCAAGATTTCCCCCCATGTCTCCATATGTGAATACATATGTGAATACATTTAAAAGATGAAAATTTTACACAGTAACTTTGGGAGTGAATGTGAGTGAATTTCCTTAGCGGTGTACCCTAAGATTAATGAGATTTTAAAATCAACTTACTTGAGGAAAGACCACAAAGCAGGGTACTGCCTCTTACAGATTAGGGCACAGTTAATAGCTAAAAACCAAGTTTGGTGTGTTCTTGAGATATTTCCTGTTGAGGGCGACCATTATAGGCAGTAATAATATGTGAGGAAACTGTTTCTGATTTGACCAGTACATCTCAGTATAAGATTGAAAAAGGACATAAAACATGTCAGGTTTGATCACTGTTGTTAACCAGTCCCTCTACCATCACTTAATTGACTGCAATTCATGAGAGGAGAGGCAGCAGGCAAATACCCTGTTTTGTTGGATTGGGCCTGACTCAGGAATGGGTACAAAGGACAAAGTTGTGGTTTTTTTTGTTGTTGTTGGGTTTTTTTGGCATTTGGGTCCAATGGGAGTATGCGGATAAGAACTGGGCCATGTGTAACTATTTGGATAGGTGACTAACTGGGAAGGAGCCAGTTAGACATCTGTTTAATAAATGTTCCCAACTGTTCCTCTTTCTGAACTGTCCTAGTTACGACAAACCTGTTGTTGCACTTAAGTACACATAAGTGTAGCAAATATGACTTGTATTCCACTTCTAACAATATCTTGTTGCTTCTTTTTATCTCAGACAGCCAGTGCGTCTTTTGGATAGAATCAGATGAGACTGGTTCCACTAAAGCTCTTATGAAAGTGTCCCTCTCCTCAGATATCAATGAAAGCCATATTCTCATTCTGCTTTCAAATAATAGCACATGTTCAATTGACTATATGAAAAAATACAGTTTTATAAATATACTGTAACACAGAGAATGCTTTTGCAGAGTACCTCAAAGTATATGCAGTACAGTAAATAAAGAGAAGTACAAAGCCAGAAAACAGAGTAGAAGTTCATGGACAATCTCTCTCTCTTTCTTTTCCCCCCTTAAATGGTATATTGGAAGGAAATGATCAAAGCATGGGATGCACTGATTTCATGGTAAACTTGAGGGGTATAACTGAAAATCCACCATGGAACAATCACTATTGTGGCACTAAGCATTTATTTATTTGTCTCATTTATAGGTAAACTTTTTCCTGCTGACGGGACTCAAGGTGGCTCAGACTGCTTAAATTAAAACACCACACGAAATTATACAGGAGTACACAAAAACAATTAAACTGTAACAGTAATCAAAGCGCAGTGAATGATTAAAAAACATTCAAAACTTAAAAACAAATTTATTTGGTTATAGTCATTAAAAACCTACCTGACAAAGTGGGTCTTCAACTATTGGTGGAAGGATAGAAGAGAGGAGGCCAACCTGACCACCTGAGGGAGAGCATTCTGCCTCCCTCAAGTCACCATCAAACATGCCAGCAATGGACTGAAAGGAGGCATCCTCTGATGTTTTAAAGCACCAGGAAGCTCATATGGGGGAGGTACCATCCTTCAGATAGCCTGGATCCAAACTTTATGGGGTCTTATAAGTAACCAACACTTTGAATTGGGCCCAGAAATGGACTGGTAGCCAGTGTGATTGTTATTCCAAGGGGTATTCTATACTCCCTATTAGAGATGGGCACGACCAGAAAAAATTATTTTTCGAGTTGTCGTTTGTCGGGACGGGTCTGTTTTGGGTCGTTTCCGTTTGTCGCGAAATTTTTCAATTTTTTTTTGTTTCGTCGTGTCATTTGTCGTTTCCACTGCGATTTAGCGCGATTTGACTTCCCAGAGCATGGGGTTAGGGGGTAAGGGCTAGGCTTAGGGTAACGGTTAAGGTTAGGGTGGGTTAGTGGGTTGCACCTCTGGGTGCCTCTGGCCCACTAAGAACACAGTGTACTGGCGTATGGGTTAGGGTTAGGGTTAGGGTTAGGGTTGGTGGGCTTTTTATGCCCTCTCTGGCACATCCAGAAGTCTCAGCAAAACCTGGCCATGCGATTGGTGGAATGGCTCCAAAAATTTGCATGGTCCCATCCCATGGCCAGCCCATCATTGCGTGTGCGCAGGTGTAAAAAAATAAAAATAAAAATAAAATAAAATAAAATCAATGGAGACGTTTTATTGCAAGAAAAACCCACTGCTGCTACTGTAAAAATTCAAGCATTTAAAATAGCTAATTTTCACATGTTTCTGTGGTGCTTTGGTGGTTTTTTGGACCACGATTTCAAAAAAATATTGCGGTCGCCATTTTGGATCCCCCCGCACCGCATGGCAAATGGAGACAAGGAGGATGCCCTCCCAGCCTGGTACCAGAGCAGCCCGGGACAGGAGGGGGGGAAACCGGGGACCCCCCACCCCAGAAACCACCCCTCTGGTAGGTGCCCTCAGACAGGCATATTTTCGCCTGCTTTTTTGGCCGGGAATCGGGTTTTTTTTTATTTTTAAAACTTTTTTTCTGTGCCGCTTGGCATCGCGCGATTGCTGCACGATGCCATGAATGACAACGACAAATCAGACCCAATTTATCGTTTATCGGTTCGAGTTCGAGTTCTGGCGGCTTAATTGTCGTTACCGTTTCCGTTACGTAACGGAAACGAGGAACGGAAACGGAAACGAGAATTTCGCCAAGTCGTGCCCATGTCTACTCCCTGTAACTGGCCCAGTCAGCAGTATGACATAAAGAATGGAGCTGGGGATCATGTCAGACTGCTGGCATGTAGCCATTCTTGATCTATGCTAAGTAAAGCTGATGAGAGTTATAGTCCAACAGACATCTGTAGGGCCACAAGCTCTAAAAAAGCTATGACAATCTGATTTTACAAAGACCACACAATTCAGGAAAAAAAAATGGGTTGACTGGAGATTTTTTTATCGCAGTCAAATCGTGCCTGCATCCCAGGAGGACCACATTGTGTAAGTAATATTTGGTGTGAGGGGTGTGCATGTGTTTCCCTCTCAA
This sequence comes from Phrynocephalus versicolor, assembly GCA_023846285.1. Taxonomy (NCBI): domain Eukaryota; kingdom Metazoa; phylum Chordata; class Lepidosauria; order Squamata; family Agamidae; genus Phrynocephalus; species Phrynocephalus versicolor. The sequence goes on from JAHTLZ010000129.1 coordinate 59,966,267, forward strand.
AACAAATGATAACAAAATAACTTATCTTCAGTACTACAGCATGGGGGGGGGGGGGAAGGGGGTTTCCTGCTCTGATCCTATCAATTATCCTTCCCATCCAAGCTACTGCAATTTGCATTTTCTCCAAACCCTGCAGTTACATGTAAAGATGCACTTAATGCCATCTGTAATTGGGCACCAGAAAGGATAATAAACAGCTCTGGCAGTAAATGATGCCATGCCTAAGGGTTCCAAGGCTTGCAATTAAATTGTGAAAGGTAGCAATCTTGGGGGTTACAGGAGTTTTCTTTCCTCAGTCCTCTTCGCAGCAGTAAGACAGCACATTTTTCTTGGAATAAACTACATTAGACACCAGCAGATGTGCTTGCAAGTAAGAATGCATAGGTGTACACTGTGGTCCTACACTGTGGTCCTACAGAGGAGACTTACATAGATTTTTTCTTTGACCAGTCTTAAACCCCAGCATGAGCGTGTTGGTGGTAGACATGGAACAGAAATAGCAACTGCTCTCAACATATGACAGTTGAGACTTTATTCCGAATTGTTTCCATGTCTGTCTCTCCATGTGTGCCACTGTTAAAAATAAAAAAAGCCCTTAAATGACTTTAATCCATCGGTTTATTATTGCAAAGCCTACAGGGACAAAGCTGGTTATAGTGACAGATTTGCTTGATTCCTCCAATCCAGTGATGCAGATACTTTGCCATGGCAGGTAGCTGGGGAAGGAGAGATCATGTTCCTGCCTTGCCCTATCTTGTGATAAGCTTGACCATGGTTGATTGACATGGATTCCTAGCCCCATCTGTATAAAACGAGTACACACACAGCATTTCAAAGAGCTTTCCAAAGAGGGTGGCTTTATGACTACTGATACCCCACTCGATAAAATACTATCCTCTGGTGACTCAAAGCTTATTAGCAAATTTTATAATATACTGTTAAGTGAAAAAATGATTGATACATTGGTTAAAGATTCTATGATTAGATGGGAGTACACACACACACACACACACACACACAGACAGACAGACACACACACACACACACACACATTGTCCCTCTCACTCACACACAAAGCATATTATTGGGAAACCTTCTGAAAATCTAGACTACAGTTTACTGTACTGCTTCTTGATGTGCTTCTTGATGTGTTTGCATCCTGTTTGCTAGCTTCCAGTGTTCCAGGTCAGAAGAACTCATATCCTTCCATAGTCTTCACTATAATCCAGGCATGTCCAAACTTCGGCCCTCCAGATGTTTTGGATCACAACTCCCACAGTCCTTTGCCATTGGAAATACAGGCTTGGAATTCTGGGAGTTGTGGTTCAAAACATCAGGAAGGCCAAAGTTTGGACATGCCTGCTGTAATCCCTCTGAGTCCTTTATGATCTCATTGTGAAAATAAACCACAAGGCCACTGAAAGCCTAGGAAGGCTGCTAACAGCCGTGTCCTCAATAGTCAGTTATTTAGTTTATTGTCAGATATGTTGATCAATGTGGGTGAGCATCAGTGACTTTTTTTTTTACAAAATTAGGATCAATTTTGGGAACAGAATGTGAGAAAACACACACACACTGGGAAAAATCTGAAGGAAAAACAAAACAAAATGACAAAAATCATGTGGCACCTTAAAGACTGTTATAGTTTATTGTGAGCTTTTGTGTATCACATCTACTTCTTCAGTCATGTGGAATAAAATGAAATACAGAAGGAACTACTCAATGACAAAGCGAATCCACAAGTAAAACATTTACTGGCCTTAAGAGTTTTGGGTGCATGGTTACATTTCATGTGTAGTAATTTATAGCCTATACTGTATATAATTTAAAGTTCTATTGTAAACATTTCCACAGCAGTATATCATCTTTTCAAATGACACTACTCAAGTAGAAACATACATTTTTTGCTTTCTATGTCAGAACTGATTGCTCTGCAGAATGCCCAGACATGGCTATCCTAAGCTCCTGTTTTGGGCTACAGCTCCCAAAATATCCCAACCAGCGTGACCACTTTTCTGGGCTCATATCCAGGTCAGAGCTGTAGTGCAAATGATTTAATAAAGCATCATTGCCTCCCTCTCTTTAGTTTCAGCTTGATTCAGCTGTTCCAGTTCAGTAAGATATAGTAAAATGACACCAGCTCTTTGTTAGCACAGGGACATTGCAGATCCCATCCAAATGGCTAAAAATACAGAATTCCATTGCTAAATCCAGTGATACCTTGCAGTGAAAATCTGAATGGCTCTTCAGGATCAAAGCGTTGTTATTCTCAATAGAGGTAGGTGTGGTGCAAAGTATGTTAGAGACATATTGATACAGGAGACTCCTACAGCTGCAGTTCTATAGGTAGCTTGCTGGGAGTAAGGCCCATCAGACTCACAGAGCCTACATCTGAGTAGACATGTAAGGTATTACTATTCTGTTCTCAGTTCGGTCTCTGTCTTTCATTGCTTTCTTCAGGAAAGCATTCAACATTCCACAATATAAGGCTGATTAGATCAGCCTTATATTGGGAAGGCTTATTGTTGATTAAATCAATTTATACCAAGTAGATAAGGGTTAGGGATGTATAAAAAATCATGCATAGCACAAACATACCATTTCAAAAGACCAACACAAAAATGTGGGAGTAGTGTAGCCTTTATTGTGATCCCTATCAAGCAATACAGCTCATGTCCCCACATGTTAATTTTTAAAGCATTCAGTGTGATTGTGGGACAGTGAAAATGCCAAAAAATGTATTAGTAAGAACAAGGAATGTATTCTATTGACAAATAGCAAATATATTTGCAGAGTCAAAAAAATAAGTGGGCAAAGCTATATATAGTGACATGGATCATCAAATGATTTGTCAAATTCCTTTAAGTTTGATAAGAGAAGCAACAGCTCATACTAACTAGCATGTCAGACTGGAGAGGGTTAGCTTCAAACTAGAGATGGGCACAAATTGGAAAAATGAAGAATTGGGATGGTTCTGAGAGCCAGGCCAGCAATCTGCTCATCTACATGCTGGAAGGGAAGCTGGGCCCATCTCTCTGAAGATAGCAGCAGCAGAGGAGCAGGGGGCAGGACAGGCAGGGAAGCAGCATGTGGAGTGGGAAGAAGACATGGCATCCATTTTGCTGAAAAAGAAGTGCTGAGTGGGAAAAAATTGTGCTTCGTTTTGGCAAAACAAGATCCCCAAACCAAACTATGAAGTTTTTTTTCTTAGTTCATTGTTCGGCTCAATCCCTTCTCTAGTTCAAAACATCCCCCTTATCTATGAAGATCGCATGATGATCTTGGATGAGCCACTTTTCCCCACCACAATCTACTTTGCAGTTGTTCTGATGATAAAATGGAAGAAGTGATGTTACAATATAAACTTTTCGGCAGCCTGAAGGAATGGTTATTTAAATATACCAAAAGAGGGGAGAAATGATTCAAGTTCATCAATCCCAATAATCTTAATATTCCACTGCACATGTGGACTTGAAGGGACGAGATTGCACATCATATTTCTGCCTGTGGATTTTACACCAGAACTGAAAAAGGGTGTTAAATGAAAATTTACTGCCTTCACACTGAAGTATCATCAGTCCCAGAAGGGCCATACCAAGTGTTTTGCTTCCACTTTCTCCCCAGTGCACCTAACTGGCACATAAAAGTTCAGGCAGAAAACAGCTGGGGAATATTGGCCCTATGAACATAGTCCTCAAAATGGTCAGTCCAGATTGTATGACAGTGTTTATTCAGGCACATCCTGAATAAGCTACTACTTCTTGACTGCTACTGTCACCCCCAGCCCCAGGCAGGGACTGGTTAACTAGAGGAGTTGACTGACAAAAAAAGGGGGGTGTATTCTCAGGTTATACTCCCAAGTGGATACAATTGCAAGTATTGTAAGCTAAGGATCCAGAGGTCTTTCTGGGCATGGTAGCATCAACGACCTGAATGGAGCCTCAGAATAAACAGGCACAAGATGTGACCTAAACGGTAATTTCCGAGTGGGATGCTGATTTGATTGAAAAGACCAGATTTCCCTTGACGGCTGCTCCGTCTCCTCTGTTTCACACTGGCACTTCTTATGCGTCTGGCGGTTAGGGAGAAATATAAACCACCGAATACAATCTCCTCCCTTAATCCGACAGCTCCCCTACTAGGCAAAAACCCTATAAATAGCACCCTTGCAAGACGCGTCCCCGTCCCCCTCCCCCTCCCCCTCCCCCTCGCGCCTAACCCCAGCTGTTGCTATGCCCATGTTCTGGGAACCTGACTTTCCTAGTACTCACGTCACAACTTCCACCCTGCTGAGGTCACAACTTCATTAGCATACCAAGGCTAATACTGAGCCAATCGGGAGCGCTCGGGCCGGCGACGCGGCCGTTTCCTCGCATATTAAAAGACGGGTTTGCAGCCGAGCCTGGCTAGTTAAGCTAGGGGAGAGCGGCGGACGCGAAAGAAGCCTCCTCCAAGTGAAGCCGCCGCCGCCGCACAAGAAGGGAGCTTGCCTCTTCCTCCTCATCGTTTTCCCTTATTACCTTCTTGCACCTTTTCTCCGGGGCTTCTGGAGCCTTAGAAGAGACCGCTCTCCGCTCAGCCCTTAAAAAGCCAGCCATGAGCCAAGTCCAGCGCAGGAATGGCAGCTGCGGGAGCAACTGCAGCCGGGCAGAGATGGTGCCAGAGATCGCCGCTGCCGTCGGCTTCGTGTCCAGCCTGCTGCGTACCCGCGGCTGCGTGAGCGAGCAGCAGCTCCAGGTTTTCAGCGCGGCTCTGGAAGAGGCGCTCACAGGTGAGAAACGCTGGCCTGGAAGAACTTTGTCCTCGGTGGACCAGTAAGGGGGGAACGTCTCTGTGCCCACTGTTCCTCTCTCCCCTTCCCCTTAATTAATATATCATTTCCTTGCCTCTCTCTTTACGGCAGTAAGTCTGATGTTGCTCTCTTCTCCGCTCCTGGAAAACTGGGTCTTATTTTATTTTTAAGAGGGCAGTAATTTTTCTCTTCCTGCCTCTTGGAGAATTCTGTTATGTGCAAAGGAGCCCAGTTTTTGTTTGGGGATTTTTAAATTAACCAAAGTTGTAAAATAATAGGTATATATTTGAGGCATTCACTTGGAGAATATAAACTGATCTCCAAATGCTAATAGAGGAATATTGATGTCTATGTTTACCCAGTGTGCTATAGCCATGGCATTACAGATAGCCTTATGAGGCTCAAACCAAAGGCTCTTTCCTGTATGTGGAAGTGTTTCTTTGTTCTAGAATCTACAGTAGTCAAATGGTAGCAGCAGACACTGTCCATTGGGAAGCCCTTTTCTGGGCAAAAAGTGAATGGGAGCACAATATGAGTTGGTGGGTTTTATTTATGCAGGAGACCTTCCCTATCTGCATCCCTTCAACTTTGGAGAACCATGTCTTTCTAGCTCAAGCAATCGGTGTTGATGGTTACAAGTTGTGTTTTCAAAGCAGCAGCCTATATAACAAAAATAGAACGGCAGCTTTAGAACTAATAGATTTGTGGCAACTTGATGAGCTTTCATGGATTACAATCAACTTCTCCAGGCACGGAATTGTTTTGTCAGACTGTTACAGTGAGGAGTGTTCTGCAGCTGGCTGAAGGATTTGTCTTCTGCAAATAGTTTAACAGCACTGGGGCGTGAACAAGGCAAAGCGTCTGTGCTTTGGATTTTAAGGAAGTGAATGTTGTAACTTAGACATTAAAAGTCCAGTCCTATATGCTTCCTGAGAACTCCCACTGAATTAAGTGAAGTTTCTGTTTTGGCAATTGGTTGCAATATTGCAGCCCTAAGGTCTTCTTTTGGCTTGTAACTGTGAGTGTCCCCTGCTGAGTCGGTTCTCTTAAACTCTACCTCCACAATTATATTATTAAATATATAATACAGTTGAAATAACTTTCTAAACAAAATAATTATGGGATGGAGCATTGTGCATTGGCTAGGGATGTCAGATTGCTGTTCACCTGGGCTGTATTCTAATGGAACTGTCTACTAAGCAGCTTTCAGTGATTAGTGAAGCACTAAGGCATACATAGTTAACCCTTCTGGACTCTTCAGTCCCTGGTTTCCAATTTTTTTTGGTGTTGCTGACAAAAATCCCTTTTTTTTTGCCAAACATGTGTCACTAACTTTATGGATTATTGTATTATTCTCTTTGGATGTGCATGTGTACAGTATCTATATATCCTGCCATCAAGTGGGACAGACTCAAGGAAAACGAAGATAAAATCTCAACATAGTAAAATGCTCTAACCTTATGCCACTAGTACAGAGTCAAAAAATTTCACTGAAGTCACTACCAAAAACCCACACCCAGGACAGAGGTTGTTGGATGGAGAAATGCAGCCCTTATAAAAGTAATCAGGCCGTAAACAGATGAATACACTTTTGTGTGCATTAAATATCTTGGATATAATGTTTTTTGTAATAATCTGATGGGTCCACTTACCATCTCTGGTGTTTGTCTTTGTTCCCTTGCAGAGCATTACAAGCATCACTGGTTCCCTGAGAAACCGTTCAAAGGCTCTGGCTATCGCTGCATCCGTATCAATCATAAAATGGACCCTATCATCAGCAAGGCAGCGAGCCAGATTGGACTCAGCCTTCAGCAGTTATATCAGCTCCTGCCCAGTGAACTCACACTCTGGGTAGACCCTTACGAGGTATCCTACCGCATTGGTGAGGATGGATCCATCTGTGTTCTGTATGAAGGGCCCGCAGCACCTGTGAGCTCCTATGGGATGCTCACTTGCAAAAACCAGATGATGCTGGGGCGCACCAGTCCTTCCAAAAACTACATGATGACCGTCTCCAGCTAAGCACACCCGGTTGTTCTTACACTGCCAAAAGCTGGGCTACTGTATACCTCACCCGAGGATGTATTTTTTAAAAAATGAAGAGCTATTTATATTTTTTTAAAAAAGAGAGAAAATCCAAAATGAAATCCAATAGCAGGCACCACCTTTCTATGGGGTGGTGTTGAGGTGCCTTTTAAAGCTGTTGCAAGCTTGCAAATTTATTAAAACAAGAAACAGAAAGAAAATGCCATTATCTACCTAATTAGTGTTGGATGACAATTCTGGAAGATTGACCTGCCTATGTGGGAAATGCAGGGTTGGAAATAAAAGTCAGGGGGTGGGGCTGGGCACAGCACTTTTAAGCAGTGACTAACTGTGGAGCAAATGCAACTACAACTGTGAAACTGCGGGCCATAATGCCAAGAGGGTAGTACTTAACTGATGACCCATACATGCTGATTAAGAGGCCGTGCTCTCATTCTAAGTTTGGGTGTTTTTCTTTTCTCAGCTGCTGTCTTTTCATTTCATTACACTAATAAGTTGCTTCATCACAAGCATCGCATCCCCTATCTAAAGTAAAATGCTGCTGCTTCTCCCCCCTCGCCTCCAATTGCATAAGCATTGTGCTAAAACACCCAGTCACATTGACAGCTGCTCTTTTCCATTAGGCTGTGGCATTCTTGGTACTGGTCCATCATTTCTTTTTCCCTCTTTTATTTATCTATATATGCACACACACAAATGCACACACCTGCACATCCACCGTGTTTCTTGTACAATTCTGCACTCCATCCTGTATTTCATGCTCATTCCAGCTGGAATGGGTGGTTTCTGAAATTGTAAGGAACTCTGCTTGGTAAAGAGTTCCAGGATATGGGCTACCTAAACCCCTGGCTTGTTATTCTAGCAGTCAGCTCCCATCAACAAAAGTGCAATGGCCAGGCCCAATGTGAACTGAATCTTCCTGCTGGGAAAATAATGCCTTCGCCAGTGTTTTGTCTATTCTACTGCCTTTATCTTGACATTGTACCTTTCCTGACAATGCTGCCAAGAACTGCTGAGAAGTGACTACAAAACCAGGGCACTTAAACCTGTATTTTTCTTTCTTTTTCTTTTCTTTTGAAATCTATCTTCTTGGATCTGCTTCAGAGCACATGGCACACTTGGCTTCTGTCCTGCTTTGTACAGGCAACTGTTCTGCATCCACCGCCAGAGCTGCTCCTCCTCTGCCTTTTGTGAATTGAGTTCTCAGACACTGTGCAATATGTTCCTTAAAAATTGGGCACTCGGGAGGAGGAGCAGTTTCTGTGGGACAGTTTCCTGTTGTTGAAGCGACCTATTCTTTTCTTCTAATGCACTGCTCATATGATTCCTACCATGTGCTTGAGTGCATGAATGTTTAAACTGGGAAGCTGCAGTCTACAATGCTGTACTATTTCAAGAGGTATGACAGCCTTTTATACACAATACGTGATGACCTTGATTTTATTGGAAGGTATAATCAGCAAGAGAGGTCTTCCCATTGAAATGTCTGTTGAGTATATTCTTGCAAAGTTCTGATTCATTTCAATGAGGGTTTGCACAGGAAAACTTTATTGCATCCCAGATTTCAAACTTGAAACATTGGCTGCTCTGCAGGCCCATCTGTGGATCCTTGAGTTTCCTTCAGCTAAAAATGTGAAGCTCTTGTTTTAAGGCTTAGACCCAGCATGCAGCAAATCCAATTACAGCAAAGCACTAGAAGTCTCCTGTAAGCTAAAATCAAATGTGCTGCCTCTCCGTTAGCATACTTGTGCAATCTTTGGTGGTGTGACAAGGGGAATACTTTCTGCACTGTAGCTTCCCCTTCTGAGAAAAACTCCTGTTCAAAGTCTGCCCAAGAGCCTTGTCCCTTATCTGGTGCATCAAAAACATGATACTGAGTTGGAATTGTAACATATCCAGGAAAAACAAACTTGTTTTGCTACACTCCCTGTCTTGACTTATTTCCCAAATGCCAGTAACTTGTTTCACTTGCCAAGTTGGCATGATCGATGCAACATTGTTTAAAGGTATCTTGCTTGTTCCATCTTGTTACCAACAAAGGGTGCTTCTACAAATGAAATTTGTAGTCCATTTCCTCTGTTTTTTCCCCCTCTCCTGTGTCCTTGAATAGTTGATGGGGAAGCACCAAATATCATGCTATTATATCTGGCATGGATTCTAGTATTAAGATTTTTTTTTAGCATTAAGACAACCAAATCTGGACAGAGTCTGTTTTGTAACTTGTGCATGTAAAAGCTGTGAATTGATGTATGCTCTTTGTTGCCTTCAGATTACAAGCCTGATACGAGCAGTGCTGAAGAACTGTGTCTTAGGAACAGTGTGTGCGCGCGTGTGTGTGTCCCTTCCCCACTCCCTTCTCTGCAAAACATGAGCTGGACTGTTGAGTGGGACCTTATTTCATAACTGATGAAAATAATGACAAAGTTTGTAAGCTATTTTGTGTTGGGGAGGGATGATTGTTGTACAATAGTGTTTTTATATGCAAAATGTACAGATATATGGGGAAATGTACTTTTGTTACTTTAATAAAAATGTAGCAATTTCTATACGTTGCTGGAAGGAACTAAACCAGTGCCTTATTATTTGTAAAAGAAAGAATGAAAAAGAAAATGTGTGGTTCTTGTATAAAACCCCAAACCAAGGGCAGTAATGCCTTTATTAGAGTACTAACATTGTGGAAGCACTTAGCTCTTCAGTTTTACAAGATTGTACTTTAGGTGAGAGGGGGTGCAAAAAAGTCCAAGAAGTCATCACAACGCTTCAGGATCTGCACTCATGGTCACAAACAAGGTGGAAGCTGCAAACTTCTAAAACCAACTAGGTGTGCAAGTTTTACAAGTGGGCATTAGGGCCGAGAGCTCCACCACACAGCAGGCGACCTCTGCCTATCTCTCTCCTTTGTTGTTTTTGTCTCATTACAGTCGTGACTGATCCTTTGTGACCCCCATGTCCATGGAGTTTTCTTGGCAGGAATACTGGAGTGGTTTGCCAGTTCCTAATCCAGGTACCTACAAGCACCTGGTTTTCCCTGGTGGTCTCCCATCCAAGTACTAGCCAGGGCCGACCCTGCTTAGCTTCCGAAATCGGAGATGCTTAGGCCACCTAGGCAGCCCCCTCTCTTTCCTTTATAGAGAGACAAATATTGGAAACCTCCAATGACTCCTCAGCTGCTCTCCCTGGAAACACAGGGCTCCTCCTGGAAGTGGATTTCTAATCATGGCCTTAGACGTAAACATAATTAGATTAGCAGTCATTGTTATGCAGCCATCCATTATTGCAAAATACATGCCTCTCTTGTTTTGTTCTGATATGCTATCAAGCCTTTTCTTCAGGTGGTGTTAACTGGAGGACAGGGTGACTAGGAATACCTGGGATGCCCCCCAAATTAGCATTTCTTTGATTGGGGCAGGTTGACTACTATGAAGAATTTAGATTATCTGTAATTCCCCCCCCCTATATGCACTTAGTTCAAAGATACAATCTCTGTGAATGTGAAGCCATCAATATGTTCAATGTACAGAACCCCCCCTCCTCCAAGATACTCCCAGGTATATGAAGCCATCGATATGTTCAATGTACAGAAACCCCCTCCTCCAAGATACTCCCAGGTTGGACCTACACTAAGACCTTGAGGTCTCTTGTCCACTGTCAACAACACAACCCGTGAAATGACATAAGAATAAGCTGGCACAAATCCTCTTTGTACCCGAGTTTCATGCTCAAATGTTCCCCCACTTTTCTGGGGTAATTTCATATAAAACTGCCCCGTGCATTTAGTGTACATTGGTAGACAAAGGAGCCTTAGATTGCTGGATCAGCAGATGTTCCAATATTTTCCATATCAAAGAAGGGATTTCACTTACTAAATTGTTGCTTAGCAGGAATGATGTCAGTGGAGGAAGTAGATTCCCAGCTATTAAAGAGCTCCTGTGTTGTTTTGAGATGGCACATAAACTTGTCTTATTGTGTGTGAGTCAGGCCCAACCTGAAATCAAAGCAGGGGCTCTTTAATTATCAGCAATCTTACCCTGCCAGTGATGTCATTCGTGGTAAAGCTGCAGACCTGCGTGACAGGATGACGGCCAAAGTTTCCCATCCCGAGGGATCACATTTTATTTACAGAAACTCCTTCCTTTATGTTCTTTTCTAGTTGTCATTCCTTACTCTTTTAATGTGCATTTCTTCTTTTCCCCCATTTTCTCTCCTCACTGCCCACAGGAGCCATCTGCTAGCATCTCAAGTGTTAAATGGGTCAATTCAAGATCTAGTGTTCCATTCCACATCCCTTGGCCACAGCGGTACTGCTGCATTCTTCTAACTTGACAATGAGATGACAAAACAAGAACTCTACTGCAGGGGGGCAGAAAGGGAATCTTTAAAAAGCTGCCTTCTCATTGGTTCTCACGGAAATGGCAGCTTGCAGGAGGAGACCTATTTCTGTAATTCCTTACTTGGCTTCATTATTTTCCAGCCAGTATTATGCAATATGAAATAAATGGCTGAGGAAAGGCTGGGATGTACTTTCCTGGAAAAAACATTCCAAGAATAGGGGCTGAAATGAAGAGAATCTAGTGTGCTCAGTTTGAGAAGTGTGAAAAAAACAAGCCAAAAATAAAAATAAAATACAAATCAAACTCTTAATGCACTTCATTTAGTATCTCATCTTAACATGTGGTAATGGATGGCTTAAGCATGCTGCCACATTTCATTGGCACAGATTGATTTATGAAGTGGAGCCACGGAACCAAATGAGATGCAAGTTAAAATGAGTCAAGTCTTTTTGATTTCAAGGGGTATGCTAGAAGTTGAAGAAAGCTAACTTTGGATCCAGATAAAGACAGGAAACATTTCTCTTTTGGACTACCGGGCTGGGACATGTTTTACCTCCCCACCCACCTTCACTCCAGCTCCTGAAATCCTAAAGGCAGAGTTCTGGGAGTTCCAGTCCAGACCTACAGACACTGATATTTCACTCACCTGGACCATAGTCTAGCTCTGAGCCTGAATGGCTTAGGTCTGGTCTTGCTTCCTGTTCTGAATGTACAAAGAAGAAAACTGCAGTGCAATTCACAGAATTCTTTCTGGGTACTTTTTGGACAATTACAGAAGTTGGAGCCAAAAAACCCCAAATGGCACATTCCTACTAAGTACAGCTGCCAGAATACCTCAGCGAGGATAAGCAGTGAGAGTCTGGTTCTCTCTCTCTCTCTCTTTCTCCTTAAAAGGTACCAAGGTGGCTTATGTCATTGAAAGATAATAGTTAAAGCTAAAAACAGTGAGTATACAAATAACTAAAAAGACAAACAATTACCATACCAAAACAACCAGTAAACAAAAGCAACACTAGAAACCAGATTTTAAGCAATAGGGCACACCAGTCCATTTAAGAACCCGATTCAGGCAGCCAGTCACTAAGGAAGGCCCAGGCCCTGTAAATCTGCTGTTCTAAGAGGGCCCTTGCTGCTCTGTTTTGCCTAGAAGCAGCAACAAGTGTCAAGGAGGACAACCCCAGCAATGAGGAGACCCAGCCCCTTGCATGTTGATAGAAAAAAAGATGAATGTGGTGATGGCCATGGACAGGAGGAAGTGCTGCTCCAGGCCAGCAAGGCCCTTGCTGCACTGTTCCACATGTCACTGTCTGGCTTTTCTTATAAAGCCTGACTCTTAAGTCTTCACAACCTAAGGACTATGGAACAGGTAGCCACAAAAAGTGCCTGTCATTCAGAGGCCTTTAGAGACAGCCTGTGCTGAATTACCTCACAGAAATGGTGAGATGGTGCGAAGCGGAATAGCACAGCAAATAAAGGCTCTCCTGGGGCAGCAATTGCTCTTCGTCCTTTCCATTGCCATCAACAGTTTCTTCTGACAGCATTGGTGAGGGTAGGTGGGTGGGTGGGGTAGTGGCCCCTCACCTCTACTGCCGCTCTTGCTGCTGCTCCAGCTGCTGCCACAGCCACAGCCACAGCCACAGCCACATGTTGCTATATGAGGTAGATGGCCTTGTCATGCCCACGCCACAGGGGAGTAGCACCTGGTTTCCTGTTTTGGATGGTGATGCTCTTACCCCATGTAGTCTGGCTGAGGAATTTTGGGAGCTGTAGTAAAAACAAAACAAAAAAAACAAGCGGTTTCTATTTCTAAATCCAGTGCGATCCTTTCAATGAAACAAAACTAATTTCAGTCTCGTGGGGACCATACTGGACCCCAGTTGGTAACATTAAAATTAGATATTGCACCTATGTGAAAAAGGATATCATACATGATTGTAAACAGTAAATAAGCTCATACAGGATTTAGGAAGGAAGAGAAAAAGAAGCCTGAAAAAGGTTTTTTTTTTTTTTACCTATTTCTGCATATATAACTTCATTACAAAGCTGACTGTATAGTCTTGGAAATAAATTTTTATCTACATTTGCCATGGCTGTATTTAATATAGACACTCTTGCCTCTTGGAAAAGTCAATTTGATTGAACACATGATATCTTGCAGTCCTTGTAACTAGTCTTCAGTCATGGGTGGAATTAGGTCTTTTCATTTATATGCTAATGCTATACTTGCCAGCCATTAAGAAGGTTCACAGTGTGTAGCCCATATCATTAATCTTTCAGATTTTGCAGTAATAGTACCAAAGATTTGCCTTAGTATGATTCCAGTGCAATTTCCAACAAATAGAATTTGTATAGGACAGTGTTGGCAAACCTATGGCACAGGTGCTGAAGGTGGCACTCAGAGCCCTTTCTGTGGGCACCCAACATCGCCCCTTCACAGCCACCTCTATTCAGGCTAAATTGCTGTATTGGCACTTTGTGAAAAATTAGTGGTTTTGAATCGCAGTTTGGGTTACTCGGTCTCTAAAAGGTTCACCATCAATGGTATAGGATGTAGAGGGGGGAATGGTGTACTATGAGAGGTGTATAAACTGGTATGATTTAGAAGTAGTTATACATGCTTACTGTATATACTTCCATTTAAAACAGTACAACAAGCATCCAAACAGGAAGTTTAAGATTAAATTTCTGCCAGAGTATATGTAGTGAGCTTGTGCTAATCTTCATTGCTATTTTGGGTCGTTGTGCTGAGTAATGAATAGTGACATATTCTATGATGGGACTTTGGATCATGGTACTGGGTGTTGTTCTTTTAGGTGCAAGATGGGTTGTGTTTCCTGTGTCAGAATGGAGATCACACCATGTTACAGTATACCAGTGGTAAGTGTCACCACACATTTGAATGTGGCTGATCCTCAATGAGAATCACTATAAAATGGACAACAGACAAACCGGACTCCTGGGAATGTAGTTTTATTTCCAGAGGATCCTTTCCTAATACCTTGTGCACAAGGGGTGCCTGAATGCAGGGACAACTTCCTGTATGGAGTGTCCAGTCTTAAATATTCTTTAGCATACAGAAACAGATAAAGAACAAACTCAGGATTGGTTACATTTTGCCGCAGTGGAAAGCATGTGACTTCATTACATATATGTTCATTTTCCCTAACGCAACCAAACTTAAAGATCAGTGGTACTTTCCCATCTACATTAGCAAGATTAAACGTCATTAATTCCATAATGTATTGTTCTCTGTATCTTAACAGTGAGTTTCAAAAGCTGGATACACAAAGGTGCAAACAAGATATTTTAAGATCTGAGATGTCTTAGCATGCGGTTTGACATTTGCTATAGCCTTGTTGTGGTTTGGACACATCCTGTTGCTGTTCGCTTTAGAAGCCCATGTCTGCAGAGGTGGGGGTGCTTTGCAGAAACACAGAGATGATGCTTTCAGGACACAGTTTAAAGAAAAGATGCTTTTAGGATACAGAGTTTGCAGAGATGATGGTTTTAGGATATCTATAAGGCAGAGGGCAGAATGAAGAATTGAAGATAAACTCAAAACTTGAACCTTACTGTAACATAAGGGAATCTTTTAACAGGAAAATCATTTCTCTTATGCAGGCCCAGAGTTCGTTTTATAGGTTGCCTTCCTCCCAATAAGAGGACCATGTTTGTAAAACTTAGTTAAATTAACACACTAGTATGTTACTAAACCTAGAAGAGATTGTGCATCGTGTTTGCTTATTACTTGTTTACATAACCTTGTCCTTATATTATACAAAGGCTGCATCTACAAAAACCCTGGGTTGGCTAATATACAATTTAAAAAAACAGATAGATGTGGGTATGAAAAGCAGTCAGCATCTCTTTTTAACGAATTTAGAAAGGAGAATTATCTGCACATCCCATGAGATGAAATCTGGTATCAATAGACCTCTAGCTGAATTTTCAGTTTTGCAGCCTCCATAGTGAGGCTTGACTTTAGTTATGAATCCAAGAAGCCTCACTATTAACCAGGAAACACCAACACCATAGAGACTGAATAGAGCTACAGTATTTGTATATTTTTGAGGTGATTACAGGGCTGGAGTGCTACACCTCCCTCAATCCCTCATGCCAACTCAGGTGTTAAAATGTTTGTGAAGACACCATATGATTAAAGGTGAGGAAAAGGGAAGTGAAAGTATCCATGACTTATAAGAAAGATGTTGAACCGGCCACCAAGGAAGAGTCTGGCAGCTTCAGTGTCTCTGAATGAGGAGGACATTCTTTATAGCAGCCACACTCTGCAGTTTTTAAAACCTGCTGTGCAAAGTGAGGGACTTTGGACAACATAGCATATTGCATTATTTTTGTCTTCGTTAGTTTTCTTCCTTTCCTTTTTAAAAAAAACACCATTAGCTAATGCTAATAGGACTGAGTTTGCATGTGTGCATCCATGAATCTCTGCATCTGTTCCTGTATGGATTTTGCATGCCTGGGCTGACATAAGTACAGTGGTGCCTCGGATAACGACGGCAATTCATTCTCCGAGGTTAGTTGTTATCTGAAACACGTCGTTATCCGAAATGTAGTTTTCCATAGGAATGAATGGGAAACCGTTTAATCCGTTCTGGAGCCTAGGAAAAAGGCAGAGACAAATGTTTTTTTGCTCAAAACTCTTTAAAAAGTGCACTTTAAAGGTACAGATGCAATTTCACCTGGGATACCTTTTTTACTGCTGCATGCTGGAAATTCATTATCTGAGGCAGTCCATAGGGAAAATTCGTTATCCGAGGCAGCCCATAGGAAGATTCATTATCCAAAGCAGCCCATAGAGAAAATTCGTTCTCCAAGGCAGACCTATACCTAGGAATTGCGATTCGTTATCTGAGGCAGCCCATAGGGAAAATTCATTATCAGAGGCAGCCCTATACCCGGAAATTTGCAGTCGTTATCCGAATTATTCATTATCCGGGGCAGTTGTTATCCGAGGTACCACTGTATTCTCGGATTGGTCTTTCTCCCCATCACCATGGCTTCTCTTTTGTCTTCTTGTTGCAGTGGTATTACTGTCAGAAACTATAGTAATGAGTAGTGATAATTTGTTGCTCTTTTTCTTGGGATCTTTGGGCTGGAGATGGGCCAATAATTCTGATGGTGCTGCATAAGCCTCCAGAGCAAGTTAGATATACTGCATTTGTATTTTCCCATTCATGGAAATATTTCCTCCTCCTCTGGACTTGGAAACATACAAATATTGGCACAGAACTGGACAAGCCTGGGGCAGAGTGTCTCCCAAACAACACAAGACTGGTTGGGCACCAATCTGTCTGCCCTTATTTGGGCACTGTCCAGGTCTGTAGAGCAGCCGGCATCCCTGATTTAAACCTAGGCCATTAAGAATGGCATGCCGGAAACTCTTCTAAAAGACTGTCAGCCATGACCCACGCAGACATTTAAAACATCCCACATTTGTGAGATACAGCTTTTGAGATAGTAGAAGCCTGATTACTCAACCATTATGCAGAGGCCACTGTGCTGTTTTGAAGGAGATATACACCCTTCATGTAACCTCAATGCCTGATCTCAAAGCTGTGTTTGGCCAACAATGTTCATATGACAGCATGATTCACTGTCATTTATCTTGAGTCACTAATGATCAAGGTGACTGAAAAACCCGACAGCTTTATTATCATTACACCTTCACAACCACCACCATGGCAGCATTGTTCTTCAGTAACTTCTTATGTGGTTATAGTTGTGTTTTATCTGGTGTAGGATTCTTTTTCACTGGATGGAACTTTGCATTTATGAGCAATTTAAGGAGATTTTCCGATTGCGTCTTTGTTATTGTTATTCAGAATATTTTCCAATGGTAACCTACATTAAAAAGTCTGCTGTGGTTGTTAATACTGGTATTAGAGATGGGCACAACCAGGAAAAATGACGTTTCGAGTTGTCGTGTGTCGGAGCCGGCCCGTTTCGGCTCGTTTCCGTTTGTCGCGAAATTTTTCAAAAATTTGTCGTTTCGTTTGTCGTCTGTCGTTTGTACTGGTTTAGGGGGGTTGGGTTAGAGGGCTCCTGGAGGCACCTCTCTGGGGTGGGTGCCTCTTCTGGCCCGCTAGGAAGGGTAACGCATAGCCATCGCGTACCAAAGTGGCAGAGGCACCTCTCTTCTGGGTGCCTCTGTCTGACTCACTAAGAAGGACAGCGTACTGGTGTACTCGTACAGGTTACAGCCGGCTTACGGCAGGTGAGTGAGGTGAGAGAGGAATCACTCTGGCCTGTGCTGTGACTCACTAAGAAGGGAAGTGTACTTGCATAATGCGTAGTACAGATCTGGCTTAGGGTTGGGCTTGGGGGTAGGGCAAGGGCTAGGCTTAGGGTTACCGTTAAAGTTACGGTGGGTTAGTGGGCTGCACCTCTGGGTGCCTCTGACCCACTAAGAAGGACAGTGTACTGACGTATGGGTTAGGGTTAGGGTTAGGGTTGGGGTTCGGGCTAGGGTTAGTGGGCTTTTTATGCCTGACTGGCACATCCAGAAGTCTCAGTCAAAACCTGGCCATGCGATTGGTGGAATGGCTCCAAAAATTTGCATGGTCCCATCTCATGGCCAGCCCATCATTGCACACTGCGCAGGTATAAAAAAAATAAAAATAAAAATAAAATAAAATAAAATCAATACGACGTTTTATTGCTATGAAAAACCCACTGCTGCTACTGTAAAAAATCAGGCATTTAAAATACCTAATTTTCGCATGTTTCTGTGGTGCTTTGGTGGGTTTTTGGACCACAATTTCAAAATAAATATTGCGGTTGCCATTTTGGATCCCCCCGCACTGCATGGCAAATGGAGACGACAAGGATGCCCCCCCCCGGCCTGGTACCAGCAGCCCAGGACAGGAGAGGGGGGGAAGGCCGGGGACCCCCCCCCAGAAACCACCCCTCTGGTAGGTGCCCTCCCTCAGGCAGGCATATTTTTGCCTGCTTTTTTGGCCGGGAATTGGGGTTTTTTATTTTTAAAACTTTTTTTCTGTGCCGCTTGGCATCGCGCGATCGCCGCGATGCCATGAATGACAACGACAAATCAGACCCAATTTTTCTTTTATCGGTTCGGGTTCGAGTTGGAGCGGAGTAATTGTCGTTACCATTTCCGTTACGTAACGGAAACGAGGAACGGAAACGGAAACAAGAATTTCGCCAAGTCGTGCCCATGTCTAACTGGTATGCTCAGGAAGACTGCCTAGATGCCCAGCCTAAGAACCTCCAATCTCGCCTGATTTCAGAAGCTCAGCAGGCTTGGCCCTGGTAAGTACTTGAATGGGAGACCACCAGGGAATACCAGGTGCTGTAGGCGCCTGGAGTAGGAACTAGCAAACTGCTCCAGTATTCCTGCCAAGAAAACTCCATGGACATAGGGTCACAAAGAGTCGGTCACGACTGTAATGACACAACACACACACATGCTCAGGAAACAGAAAGGGTACTACCGTACTTACTATGCTCCAAGTGGCAAGATTTTCTGTTTTATCTCATTTCCTTTGTACTACTTTGAGACCAATGACTAGAGAGTTATATAGTTATGAATACTTGTACCTGTCTAATAGTTAGTCTTAGTGAATGCAATCCAGAACTATTAATTCAGCGAGAATTTCCAGTTGGCCAATGAGGCGTGAATCATGACCTATGCCCATCTACAAGTGCCTATCAATGGTGTGATGTGTGATTGAGCTGCCCTACAAAGCGTCTCCCAACTGTTATCTGAATGTGACCTCTTTTCTGGATGCATATGCATATACCCTGTCTGGCTGTGTGTGTGTGTGTGTGTGTGTGTGTGTGTGTGTGTGTGTGTGTGTGTGTGTGTGAGAGAGAGAGAGAGAGAGAGAGAGAGAGAGAGAGAGAGAGAGAGAGCTCTTGCAACAACTCTCCTCTAAGTTTCACAAATACAAGAGTGAAGGATTTCTTTTATTGGACCACTAAAAAAAATCAAATTGCAAGTTTTGAGGAGGAGATTCCACTGCATTGGGCTAAACACCATCATGGATAGTGCAGAAAATTATAGATAAGAATCCAAAAATTAATGATAGATGTCTGTTTGGAAGGGTGATTTAAGATTTGGGCTGCAAATATCATCCTGGGGTCCTGCTGCTGTCACAAGCACCTTCAGTATTTCAGGCTCTATATAGGCTTGAAGACAGATGACTTGGGAACAGCTGAGTACAGGGTTTTGTTTGTTTTCTTCCGCCTCCAGCCAACTTTACAGCTGCTGCTTGTCAGACAAAACTCCTGAGGGGAGCTCTTACATTTCCTGGTAAACAGAGGCAACTAATGTCTGTGAAATTCCAGGTGAGGAGCTGGGTAGAACTGATCCCAGCTGATAAACCTCTGGTTTGCATGTTTTAAGGTGCCACCAACGGTTCCTTGATCACTGCTGTCTCTAGACAGACAGTAAAATATTTGCATAAAGATCTTATATAAATAATAATGCACAGTTTATAGGAGCTTCTTCTTATTCTTTTTTTAATTCTCTAGTTTTTAATGATTATTTTAAAAATAACTGTTTTTTAAAAATCAATTTTTTTAAAAACCAATTTCTTTTGTTCTACTCTTCATTAGTTTTTGTTTTTTGGTTTAAAAGGTTGTCCACGTCACACCACATGTAAGATGATTTTCCCCCAACCTGTTTATTTGGATGTCCTGCATATATCCATGGCTTAGATCTCTGGCTGGGGTGCCAGAAGTTGGGCATTCCCTTCCCCACTGGGCCTCCTTGAGAAGAGCTGGACTTGATGATCCATAAGGTCCCTTTCATCTCTGCAGTTCAAAGGTGTTGTTGGTGGTGATGGTGATGGTGATGGTGATGGTGGCAGTGGTGGTGGTTGTCAGCAGTTTAACAATATGTTTCCATGATAAGTGATTCTAATTTATCACCAAGGAGTAAAAGATTATTTGGGTCTGTTACTCTCTATTGAGATTTGGAGGACACCATTCCCCCCATTTGTCAACCTACCCACCACCAGAAAAGAGGGCAAAGGTAAATAATTTCCAGACAACATATCTTAATTTGGGTGTATAGCTTCAACTTTTAAAATAACCAATAGCATTTAAATATAATATATTCCACATTGGAATGGAAGAGTCTGAATAGGTGGCCATGGGCTTGTTCTACATGTTAACTATGGATGAGCAACTTCAAGGATCCTACTCTCCTACCTTCCTAATTTTCTAGTTCTTTTGCTTGAAGCCAAACTTTTGTTGGACAGTGCTTCAAAGAATGGATACTTTCAAATACAAGCTCCTCAAACAGAAGATATTCTCTGTAAACCAAACGCAAGCCCGCCCTAATCAGTGATACAAAGGTTTTTTTTGAGATTGTATGAATCTATTTATTTATTTTGTACTTATTAACCACCCGATTTTCCCATAGGGAACTCTGGGCGGTGTACAGCATGTCGCCAAGCGACTATCCAGCTACAAACCCAACATAACATAATAAAACAAACATCATAAAATACAAGACATGGTAAAATACTAGCCAAATGGCCAGGGAAATAAGCCAAACACCACCCACCAAAAATAATAAAAAATAGTAAGCTCCAGCAAGAGAGAGACAGCCCCCCCCCCCAATATAACAGGATGCTCAGAGGTCCCCAAAGCATTGCCTGAAGATCCAGGATTTTAAGGCCCTTCTGAACGCCGCCAACGACTCGGCCTGCCTAATCTCCAGAGGCAGTTTATTCCACTGTGCCGGGCTTGCCACCAAGAAGGCTGGATTCCGGGTTGAAGCCCTACAGGCCTCTCTCAGTGTGGCCACTCGGAGAGAAAGGGAGGATGAGGCTCTAGTTGGTCAGGACGAGATTGACCTCTAGGTGTGCAGCACATATAGCTTGTAGTGGAAAAGCCTTTGTGTAGTCGAAGAGCTATAGCAGTTCCTTGTGGGTAGGTCATATAATCACTCCCCAAACTTAGAAAGGTCACTTTCCCCAAACCTTGCTAATCTCAATGGTGTGTTAACTGTACTTTTCTACATGCACTCATGGCAGGAACTGAGTTTATATAACTTAATTACTCTTGTGTAGGTACTAGTTCACACAATTGAAGTGCAATCATATGAGCATGGTGGCTCAGTGGACTAAGGCTTCCGAAAACTGTCAGCTGCAAAGTCAGCAGCTCGGTGGTTCGAATCCCGGGTGCCACGCAGCGGAGTGAGCTCTCACTGATAATCTCAGCTCCCGCCAACCTAGCAGTTTGAAAGCATGTAAATGCAAGTAGATAAATAGGTACCACCAGGGCCGGTGCTAGGTTTCCCTGTGCCCTAGGCGAGGGGCGGCGGGTGGGCGGGGAAGGGGGTGGGGTGTTGGTGGGGGCAGGGCGGGGCAGGGGGTGGCGGGGTGTTGGTGGGGGGCAGGGCGGCGGCGGATGGCAGGGGACAGCAACAGCGTGGGGGGTGGGCGGCGATGGGGGTGGCGGGTGGCGGGTAGGCGGTGGTGGGCAGCGATGGGCAGACAGTGACGCGCGGCTGGCAGGCGGTGGGGGGAAGGACGGTGGTGGCCAGCGGCGGGGGGCAGCAGGCTGTCCAGCGGCCTCTCTCCATTTTGGCGCCCTAGGCAACTGCCTAGTTTGCCTTAATGGAAGCGCCGGCCCTGGGTACCACCATAAAAAGTGGGAAGGTAAAACAGTGTTTCCTTGCAGCCATGCTGGCCACACTGGCTCTTTGACTTGAATACGGAGATGAGCACTACCCCTAGAGTTGGACACAACTAGCATGCATGTGTGGGGGAAACCTTTACCTTTACTTCTGAAAAGTGTCGGCTGCAAAGTCAGCAGCTCGGCGGTTTGAATCCCGGGTGCCACACAGCAGAGTGAGCTCTCACTGATAATCTCAGCTCCTGCCAACCTAGCAGTTAGAAAGCATGGGGCGGCAGGGGATGGCGACAGGCACAGGGGGCGGGGGGCGGGGGGCACGGGGGTGGTGACGGGCGCGGGGGTCAGCGGTCAGACGGCGACAGGCAGCGATGGGCGGCTGGCGGGCGGCGGGGGGACGGACGGCAGTGGCCAGCGCCGGGGGGCAGCGGGGGTCAGGCTAGCCAGCGCCCTCTCTCCATTTTGGCACCCTAGGCAACTGCCTAATTCACCTTAATGGAAGTGCCGGCCCTGAATGCGGGCAAGACTGCTCCATTTTGATTCATTTCCAGCACATGCAAAGGAAACGGGGGGATGTTAAGGCTGATTGTAGAAAGGGATGTCATGGAGGCAGGGACTGTCTAACTGATTGTGGAAATTGGATGAAGGGGAAAAAGAGCAAATGGCTGCAAAATCCCAGTAAAACCTGATTATCTAGTTAATGTGGTATTCTATAGCCAAGGAACAAAGTCCACTTCTTGGTGACTGGGCAAGTCACAAAACAGTGGAAGCTGGGAAGTAGTGGAGATGAAGATCCAGATTTTAAAACCACCTCCAACACGAAAATCTGTCTTCTACTTCAGTGTTGCTCGCCTCAATATTTGTTTCCCTCTGTGGAGACCTGGTTGAACATAGTAATTCACTGAGAGTCAAGTCTTGAGACCTGTCTGTATTCACCCTGAATATTTGATGTTTCCTCTTTTTAGAGAAAAGGAAACACATACACATTCACACGCAAAAGAGGGTGGGTGAGATTTCCTTCTTTGGTTCTCCTTGACACACATACAGAAGGGACCAACTGTCACTCGCAGACTGAGCGTGTTGGGAGGAAGCCCTTTCCAAGATATTTGATAACTGGGTCTCTGGAAATAAGTGCTTTCCCAAGGTCCTCTTCTGCAGATTTTAATATCAGGGAGGTTCATACTGAGACAGCCAATTATTTGCTCCCATTAACTTAAGAGTCTTGGGCAGCTGGGCTATTTAGAACAGCAGTGGGCAAACTTCCAAGGTCAAGGAGAAAGGGGATACACTAGTGTGATTACTAATTGGCGATACCTCCTAATACTTGGTGGTTGCTTCCAAGAACTCTGATACTATTGTAGTTGTTTCCAAAACTTGACAGCACCTGCACCATTTTTATTTATTTGTTTAATATTTTTATGTATGTACTGCCCCATGTGGAGTGACACCCACTTGGGGTGGCTGTCAAGGTAATTATCCAAAGAACACTTTGCTCCCCTGGCTCATGAGCATGGTACCCATTTTATCATCTTCAGTAGGGTGGAAAGCTGAGTCACGCTTGAGTTGTCTACCTGAACCTGTTGGGATCGAGCTCAGGTCGTGAGTGGAGTCTTGAGAGAAGTACTGCTGTTTAACCACTACATTATGTGGCTCATATAATGTAGTGGTTATGATAAGATAGAGGAAAAACATCACATATGTCTGTGACATATTTAATTCCAGAGTATCTATTGTCCCTCTGGAATGGAAAAAATAGTTTCCCCCCCTGATGCCACTGAAATTCAACAGAACTGTCCACAGCAGCAGCAAATAGGGATAGCGTGGGCCCTATAAACAACCAACAGGGGACTTTTCTTGACCATCAGGCAAGTGTTATCTGCCTTTAAGGGTTCTTATCTGCCTTTAGGGTTCTAAATAGAAACATCACCTTAAAATGAATCTAGAAAATAATTGAAAATTAGTATACATCTTTCAGTATTGGGTGATGTAATCACAATTACTGTTTACCAGTTAGCAGCCTACCTGGTGTATTTTACACCCACTGACGCCTCCAGATCCTGTTCCAGGTAGTCCTAAGTGGAGTGTATTGCAATGTAATGAAGCATGACAAACATGCCCTATCAGAGTGACCCAGCAATACTTACAACTCACTGAATATAGTTGTGTACTTGCCATCACCACAGTAGAGAATTTAGGGAGAGTATAGGACCCAGGAGGAATCTAATACTGTAAATCTGATCTTTCAGAGGAAGTGCAACCTTGTCAAGGACAGATTGAATAATGGAACCTAAGCCAGGCTTTAGACTAACTAGTATCAGGTTTGTTTGTTTCGGATTTGGTTTCAGCTTATTCTCCCTCGACTATCCCATTAGCAAGCATAGCCACATTCAGGAGTGCTTGATACCTCCCTAGGATCAGATCACCAAAAGCAGTGGAGCTGAATATCACCAGCATATACATAGCATCTTGCTGATATTAAATAATTAACATCAGTTAAATTTGAACAAGATCAAAAGGCTCCCCAGCCCAACATATATAATGCCAAACAGTGGGCATGACTTGACAGGAAGGATGATAAGAACTGTAGTAAAGTATCCTGAAGGTCCTGATGTGCCAGGCATTTTAACAGGACACTATGGTTGATGTTATGGAAAGCCATTAGATATCTGCAAGAACTAATATAGCACAACTCCCTGCCATTTAGTTCTCACTGCAGAACACCCACCAAAGTGACCAAAGAAGCGTCAGCCCAGTATCCTAGCCAAAACCCAATTAAAATGTAACTATACATAGGAAACTTTAGGCTTTGAGCCACTACGGGCAACAGGAGCATGTTGGTTGAGTTGAAGTATTAAACAAATGCTCCTTATGTGGCTTTGCTTATGAATCATGTACCTATTCAGGATTTTTGCTCACGTGATGGGTAGCCAAGCCATGAACATCATGCATGCCAACTAGCCCCCTCACCCCACCCTGGCACCTGCATGTCCAACATGGTTGTCTTGCAAAGGTGAAATTTTCACATGCACATACAAAAGTTGTATCCTGCAGGTGTTTGTGTTGTATGCATGCATGGCTAGTCAATGTAAATGACATTGGGTGCATGATGACTTGGTATGAAATGCAGAACAGCACTTTGTTCTTTACCTGTGTTACTGCTTTGGATCACAGCTCCCAGATCCTACCAACAAGCCTGGCTTCCAGGAATTGTAATCAAGAGAGCAGCAGTCCAAAAAAAAAAAAAAAAAGTAGCTCACCCACAAAGAGAACAGAGCAGTAGAAGGCACTTTAGCAACTGGAGTAATCTTTTCTGTATTGGTTCAAGTATGCACAAAAGTCTCTAGCATTAGCTGTGCCACAGGAGCATGTCTGAGCTTGCAATAATGTCAGGAGATAAACATTTCATGGCCCCTGGGTGGGGTTCTCACAAATGATTCAGCTTTTATTTTTAACCACCTGATGCAGAGAGAGAGAGAGAGAGAGAGAGAGAGAGAGAGAGAGAGAGAGAGACTTAGGTGACGAGCCTTCCTCTCTTGCTGTGTGTTCCAGTGTACCAGTCCTTGGCCTCCAGGTGTTTCCTGAATGTGCTTTGTTTTCTGATGTGGGGGATTTGGGTTGGAGGAGGAGCTGCTCCTCTGGGCCCCATTAAACCCTGCCAGGCAACAGCGTGAGAAAATAAAATGAAATGAAACAACCGACACCAAGCTCTTGTATCAGGGGAAATCAGTCTTTGGCCTAGAGCAGAGTTTCAGCACCTGCCCGCCTGAAACCTACAGGGAGGGGAAAGAAATAATTAATTCAAATCATGGCTTCAGAGCTGCTTTCCATTCATCCCAACTGGAAAGATTTAATCTATCAAAAGTCTAGGATCATTAACATGCCAAAAGGGAGCGCTGCATGGACCAAACACATTGGGCACTTTCCATAAATTATGCTTACAACAGCATAGGTTAACCTGTGATCGTGGGACTTCCCAAGCCCTCCAGAAACAGCAATGAAAATACCAGGGAGATAGTGATGACCTGGCATATTCTTTGAAGTTGTTTTTTTTTTTTAAAAAAAAAACCACATGCTCTAATGACAGTTCTTGACTCAGTTTATGTTTATAACTGAAATAGGAAACCAGCTTGTCTGTTTAGCAATGCAAGCTCCTAAATGTGCATGGGGCTCTCCCCAAAATTGACAAATGCATCTTTGTTAGTAGATCATTGATAAAGAAGAGAAACAGTAGATTAATTTTAAATTGAGAGACACAAGTGTTTTCCTTTATGACAGATGTCATTAAAGTTTAAGAATCAGGGCTTTTCTCTAAACCAAAGACCAGGGGACATGTTACAATCCAATGGAATTTCAATGTGGAATGAGAGCTTATTTACAGTGTGCAGAGGCTATGTGGAAATGCTCAGCTTGAAGAACTGGCCAAAAGCAATCTTATGCCTGAGGCAAAAGACATAACGTCATTCTTTCCTCATCCACATTCTATATGCAGAAACTGACCAAAGCAGCAGGTATACAGTGGTACCTCGGATAACGACTGCCCTGGATAAGAATTTTTTCAGATAACGACTGCAAATTTCCGGCTTTAGGACTGCGTCTGATAATGAATTTTCCCTATGGGCTGCCCTGGATAACGAATCACAATTTCTAGGTATAGGTCTGCCTTGGATAACGAATTTTCTCTATGGGCTGCCTCAGATAACAAATTTTCCTATGGGCTGTCTCGGATAACGAATTTTCCCTATGGACTGCCTTGGATAACGAATTTCCAGCATGCATCAGTAAAAAAGAGTGATCCCGGGTGGCATTGCATCTGTACCTTTAAAGTGCACTTTATAAAGAGTTTTGAGCAAAAACCCAGGTGTCTGTGCCTTTTTCCTAAGCTCCAGAACAGATTAATCGATTTCCCATTCATTCCTATGGGAAACCGCATTTCGGATAATGACGTGTTTCAGATAATGACTAACCTCGGAGAACAAATTACCGTCGTTATCTGAGGTATCACTGTATTTGACTTCAACAATGATGGTGGACCAAGATTCATCTGTACATTTGAGGGCAGCAAGCTTGTTGCTATGTTCCAGGTACAGATTTGTCCCCCAACCCTTTACTTCTATTTTTGTCCTTAAACATCCACATCATGTGCCAATCAGTTATCGGGCACAATTCAAGGTGCAGACTTCAACCTACAAAGCACAAAATGGCCTGGGTCCAAGCTACCTTAAAGACTGAATATCGCAGTATGAACCGGCTTGGGTGCTAAGGTCTTCAGGAGAGGCCTTTTTCTCCATCCTGCCATCTTCACAGGTGTGTCCCAGAAGAACACATGAAAAAGCCTTCTCTATTGCTGCTCCCAGACTTTGGAACTTCCTCTTGCTGGAGGCCAGGACTGCTCCATCTCTGCTGTCTTTCTGGAAGCAGGCAAAAACCTTCTTCTTCAGGCAAGCTTTCCCTGAATGAGGGACTACCTACTATGTGACTTTATATGGATTACCATACATGATTGCATTGACTGATTTCATAAGAATATTGGTGTTTTTCATGTTGCTTTTCACCCTTCATAATGGAGTTTTCTTTTCTTCTTGTGTGCTCGTTGTAGCTCTAATGTTACCTTTTAATGTTCTAAGATGCCTCTTCAAAACTCACGGTTGTTAACTTGAATATGTCTTAAATGTTCTAGACAGTATATAGTCCCTCATTTTTGTAAGCCACCTTGAGTCCTCTTCCAAGGAGAAAGGTGGGGTAAAAATATACAAAATTAATAAAATAAATGTGGTAGCCCTCTTTTTTAACTGTAGCATCTGCCATGAAAGATCTGCAGGTGCATTTGTTCATACATATACATGAATAGGCACGTGCAGCATTATGTCTTGAATTCAATTGCAGGAAGAGTTGGAAGCCACTTTTGATATCAGTTACCAGGGTGGCTTGCAGGGTATTTATTTTGTTGCTGCTGCTCTTGGGATAAATTTGTATTGGCCCTCTGCCTTAAACTCTCTTTCTCTCTCTCTCAAAAATGGAGGTATTCTCTTACACGATTCTTGACTAATACAATATAACTGAATATTCATTTAGTTGATTATCAGTGTCTAATTTCTATTTTTATACTCCTACATTCTACACCTTATGGTTGTGTAATGCTAGGTTCATATTCCCATTTGGCCACTGAAATCAGAATACTGAGACTTGAAAGGGCAGCGGTGAAAGAACTAGAAAAGATAAGTGGAAAGATGTGCTAATAGAAACCAAGATGAGCATCCACACTCTGGTATTCTCAATCACTATGTTTAGGCTTGAAAGTTGAAGAGTAAAGGAAGTTACACACGCATACACACACATCCCGTCCACCCCACCCCCTGCCACTCCCTGCCCATCGCCTGCCCCACCCCCACCCCTCGCCTAGGGCGCAAAAAAACCCCCTAGCACCGGCCCTGCACATTAGGAGAAAGCAAGCTTGTCTGGGCATGACGTTATTTTTGTATTTTCAGATATCAGATAAACAAGCAGATAGCATATTATAGATGGGGCCTCCAAAGTTATGCTCCCACTGAATCCTGAAAGGAAGAAAGAGCTGTGGCCTTGCTGGTGGAGATGTGAAGTAGTTCTGATTTGTCAGGGGACTGATGAAAGGGTTGCTTGATAAGATAACAGGCTGGCTTTCCTGGATTGCACAATCATCATCGAACCTGACCATGGCCTGGGAACAGAAGTTTACAGGAAACCCACCCACACAGATCAGTACTTGCTATTTGACTCCCACCACCTGGTCATTCCTTACATGGCTGGGGTGTCTAAAAAGCTTTAAAGGGTTTTTGGCAAACACCACATCCTGATTTACTTCAAACCGACAGACACGCTAAGGCAGAGCAATATAGTATATGCAGTCAAATGGTGTGAGGAGTGTGCAGACGTCTACATTGGAGAAAGTAAATACAGTGGATCCTTGTATAGCAAACGGTTTGTATAACATAAAATTTGTACAACATAAAAAATTCCGGAGATAGGGGAAATTTGCTTAACAGAATCGGCTATGGGGCAAATCTGTACAACATAAAAATGGGATCAGTTTTCAATGCATTCCTATAGGAAATTTGTATAAAGGAAAATTTACTTAACATAATTTCATTTGGAACGAATTAATTTCTTTATACAAGGTACCACTGTAGCTAGCTATTACACAGGAAGATGGCCCAACATAGGAGGGGCAACAGTACAGGACCAGAATCAGCAGTGTACCTCCATTTGAAGGCCAAAGGGCACTCATTTAAAGATGAGGAAGTACACATATTAGACAGAGAAGATAGGTGGTTCGAGAGAGGGGTCAGGGAAGCCATTCATGTGTTTATTGAAAACCCTTCTCTCAACAGAGGTGGGGGACTCAGACACAATCGGTCTGCTACTTATCAAGCGGCCCGTTAATCGATCCTTAGACAACTCAGAAAACCCACACTTAATGGGTGTTGGGAAAGGTTGCATACATGAGACTTTCAAGCAACCAAAGCCATTATGCAACTAATGAGCCTATTCAGGCCACTGTCCACCTAATGAGCCAATTCAGACCAGCATGATGAGAAATCAAGGTGAACTATAAATTTGAGGACTCACCATTAACTTTTCTCAGACTGATGAATCTGCTTGGATGAGCTGTTTCAATCTCGCAAGAAAAGAAGCCCAGTTGCCATTACTCAACTTCCAAATGATCTCACCTGGATGACTGAGAATCTTCACAGACTTCTTATTTTTGTTCTCTACGCAGGCTAGATTTAGCCTAATGAAATCAGAACACTGATAAGCAAACATTTCCTTAATGCTGACCTTAAAAAGGACATTAAGATACAGCCATAGACCTTCCATTAGAAGAATGATTTGGCACCTTCTTTGTTTCATGGTCTACATGCTTCCTTTTACACAAGGTTGCAGGAATAGAGAGCCAACTGTGAAGGATGAGGATGGGAGGAACCTCTTAAATATCCAATTCCTCCTGTTTCTTAACCTGCCAACAGAGGAATGCAGGCAGCTGTTGTTGTGACACTTCCTGATACAAAGATACTTCCTTGTGAAGAACAATGGAAGGCCAAAGGCATAATCAGCTCAAGACTAGAGAGACAGAAAGTCCCTGAGTAAAAACACCAAGCTCTCACATCTCTTGCCCTCAAAAGGGATTAATGCACATATTTAGAGTCACTAATAAAATAGTACTGTACCTGTGAATTATCAGAGAAACAAAAAAAAAATGCTCTGACAATCAGAGAGCTTATCGCCCAGATTCACCCATTTCTGGACGAGGACTCCATGAGGGCAATTGTGCATGCACTGGTGGTCTCAAGGATTGACTACTACAACACACTCTACATGGGGTTTCCCTTGGGCCTGGTTTGGAGATTGCAGTGGGTGAAGAATGTAGCACCCAGGTTGGTGGTTGGGGCAAGCAGATTTGCCCGTGTCACCCCTATTCTGGCTCACCTGCATTGGCTGCCCGTTGCCTCCTGAACCAGATTCAAGGTATTGGTTTTGGTTTACAAAATCCTTCACAGCTTAGGCCATGATTATCGGGTGTAGTGTATTTCCTTCAGATCAGCAAATGCCTCTCCCACAAAAGCTTCCCAGGCCCTTGCGATTCGGGTGGACTCCCTTAGAGAGGCCTGTAAGGTTTCTACTCGCAACCGGACCTTCTGGGTGGCTGCCCCACGGCTTTGGAATTCTATCCCAACTGAGATCCGCCTGGCACAATCCCTGCTTGCTTTCCAGAAAGCCTTAAAGACCTGGCTTTACCAAGAGGCCTTTGGGTAACTGTTTCTGGGGCTGTCGAGTTTGTTTTGTTTTGCCACACCGTTAGTTTAATTTGTGTCTATGTTTTTTTCTATTTTAATGGGTATTTATTATACTATTTTTATTGCTTATTGCCTACTGATTACCTGTTACTTTGTTTGTTTTTATGTGTCTGTACATAGCCGTGAGTTATTTTACACAAGGTGGTATATAAATTTCAATTTAAACTAAAGTAAAGAGATGTGGAGAAAATGTTTGGTCATCTGGTAGGAGTATCTATACAGATGAATTTACAGTACTTTTCAAAATTTGAGAAAGGTTTCTCTATAGGTGTGAAGAAAAAGATGTCACATTTTTTTGCCAACACATTCAATGATGGACTGACAAACTTTGGCCCATCATCCTATAAACATCAATCTTCAAAAAAAGGCACACAGAAGAGAAGGCGCTGCTGGACAGCCAACATGACTTCTACAAGGGTAAATCATGTCTCACTAATCTGTTGGAATTTTTTGAGAGTGTCAACAAGCAGGTGGATAAGGGAGATCCAGTTGACATTGTTTGTCTGGACTTTCAGAAGGCTTTTGACAAGGTCCTGCACCAAAGGCTCTTGAATAAACTTGCCAGTCATGGATTCAAGGGACAGATCCTGGATCAGCAATTGTCTAAGGGGCAGGAAACAGAGGGTAGCACTAAGTGGACACTTCTCCAAGTGGAGAGAGGTAAAGAGTTGGGTCTCACAAGATTTAGTACTGGGACCCCTGCTTTTCAACCTCTTCATAAACGATCTAGAAGTAGGAGTAAATAGCAAGGTAGCCAAATTTGCCAATGACACTAAATTATACAGGGTAGTAAAAACTGAGAGAGATTGTGAGGAGCTCCAGAGGGATCTCTTGACACTGGGGTAGTGGACAAACCAGTGGCAAAGGAACTTCAACATTAGTAAGTGCAGAGTGATGCACGTTGGGGCAAAAATCCCCAATTACATTTATAAACTGATGGGGTCTGAACTCTCTGCAACAAACCAGGAAAGGGGCCTTGGTGTCCTGGTGGACAGTTCAATGAAGGTGTCAACCCAGTGTACCGCAGCAGTGAAAAACGCAAATTCAATGCTAGGGCATTGGGAAGGGTATAGAAAATAAGTCAGCAAGTGTCATTTTGCCTCTTTATAAATCTTCAGTGAGGTCCCATCTGGAGTATTGTGTACAGTTCTGGTCACCATACCTCCAGAAGGATATTATGGAAATGGAAAAAGTGTAGAGAAGGGCAACCAGAATGATTAGGGGACTGGAAACCTTCCTTACCATCTGAGGCTGCAATGGCTGGGCCTCTTCACTCTTGAACGACGGCACCTAAGAGGTGACCTGATTGAAGTTTATAAAATCATACACCGTGTGGACAAAGTAGATAAGGAAAAGCTGTTTTCCCTATCATACAACACTAGAACTAGGGGCATTCCATGAAACTTTTGGGTGCTAGATCTCAAACAAAAAAGAGAAAGTAATTTTTCACCCAGAGGATCACTGGTCTATGGAACTCCCTGCCAGAAGAAGTGGTGACAGCTGTCAGTCTTGACGGCTTTAAGAAAGGATTAGACAGGTTCATGGAGAACAAGGGTATCAATGGTTATCATTATGGATGCCTAAGGACAACCTCTGAGTTGGAGAGATGGGTAGGATATCTCTCAATGCCATTTGCGGGGCATCATAAGCAGGTGAAGACATCTGCTTGGGAATCCCCTGAAGCAAATGGTGAGCCACTGTGTGAGACAGAATGCTGGACTGGATGGGCTGTGGCCTGTTCCAGCAAGGTTGTTCTTATATTGAGTCAATATTATTGTCACAAAGGTTTGGTCTTGAATTCCCCAAGAAGTTTCCCTCTTACAGAATGTTCTGGGATTCGTGGGGCCTAGTATGTCTTTTGCAGATGGTAGTCCTCTAATTAAATAGCTGGCCTCTATTTAAAGCTGTCCTCTCTTTTATTCCATGTACTTGGCCACACTACAAATAGGATTTAATATATCTGAAAAACATATTTATCCTGTCCCTTCCTGTAACACAAAAAACAATGTACTATCAACAAACTATTGCATAGCAATAAAGGGCAAGAGTATTAAATGTGATTAAAATACACAATAGAACTTACAGAAGTTTTAGTTATTTAAGGCACTAAAAGCATTCTACTATTCTGCTTGAAACTACTATGATAGTTACTGTTCTCTCTGTTAGTTTATTTATACAGTGTTCACATATTGTATGTGGCAGTGTTGAGAATGGTTGCTCGTTCCCATTCTTTAAAATTATGCAGATATTTAAAATAGTACTTAGTAGTTGTACAAAATAATGTAAGTTCATATGTCTATTTATCACTATATGAGGTTTGGACTAGCAGACATGATTTCATATATTATCACACATGCTATTCTGTGTTGTCAAGATTCTTCTGACTTAATACAACCCCAGTAGGGGTTTGAGGCATGTTAGATGTTCAAGGTGAGGTTTTATCATTGCCATCACCTTGCGTTCCCAAAGATAAGTGGAAATTTGAAACTATTCTGTCCAATACTCCACTATACCACACCAACTATACCACACCAACTCTCCTGAATGAGGGACTAACCTATGAAAGGTAATTGTTTCCATTCAAAACTTGTTGACATCAGATAAGAATTACAAATAAGGAATTGGGACAAGTTTTGAGCCACCCAAATGAAATGCCCATCTCTGACAAGGAATTCCTGTCAAATTGCTGAACTGTATTCAGTCTTGGTTAATATTGGATGTTAGGCCATATGAAGTTGGATCATCTGATCTTTTGCACAAATAAGGAACTAGTAGGAACTAATTTCTGCATCATTTTTCAGTTCACGGAACAGCAGCACCAACAGAGCTTTATGGAATCAATTGTGTGTGTGTGTGGTTTTTTTTTTTTTTTTAACAGAAAAACTCACAACGGCACTCAGTGGATTCACAGCTCTTTGAAAATGTATTTCATCAAGAAC
Source organism: Phrynocephalus versicolor (assembly GCA_023846285.1). Classification (NCBI taxonomy): domain Eukaryota; kingdom Metazoa; phylum Chordata; class Lepidosauria; order Squamata; family Agamidae; genus Phrynocephalus; species Phrynocephalus versicolor. The sequence continues at coordinate 59,999,829 of JAHTLZ010000129.1, forward strand.
CTACAAAGCTCATCCTCATGTTATAGGCCTTTCAGCTGAGAGCTTTAAGAAGGCTTGGTGAAACCATGAGACTTGTGATGAACACATGAGAGCTGACAACTTTGTGTAGAATAAATAACACTGTAGATTAGACAGCTGGCATGCACAGGCTGCTGCCACTCATTGTGCTGACCTGTATTGTTTCATTGTTTCCTCTGGTTCTTTGTCTGGTTTGTTGCACTCAGCAGTTGTCTCATATTTAACATCAAAACCTTTTGGTAAGTAGGGTCCATCTTTCAACTCTCTGCCTATCCAGGGCCTGGCACTTGACTTTGACAGTTCATCCATAGATCTCTGAAGCATTACCCCAGTTTTGAGTGCATCATCACATCACATGCACACATCCACACATATTTTGGGTGGATGCTTACAATCACTCAATCAGGGCTTCGAAATTTTGGATTATAATTCCCAGTATCGGCACAACTCCTCTGAGTCCTGACCACTCTGTCTGGGGAAGGTGGGGACCGTTGTGAAAAACAATTTCCTCACCTTTGTTCAAAATGCGAAACTAATCCAGCAGGCAAACTTACTCAGTGGGATAATCATTCATACAATGGCTTTGCTAGTCAAAAGCCACAAGCTTTGTTAATTACAGTTAGGCTGATACACACAGTTCTCCCTACCCAGGTGCTCTTCAGGGAGAAACCTTTTTTTTTTAAGTCACAGCCAAGGTTGACAGTTCTTTTCAGCATTTTTATTCCAAGCCTTCTGCAATAAATCATACTATATGATGAAAAGGGGGCAGTTGCAAAACCTGCACTGTCAGGGGAAAAAATTCAATCGGTAAACATCCACCCACACAAGCCCAAGCCAAGACAGCTGCCTATAAGCTTATCATCTGAATAAAAATGCTGAGGGGGATTAAGCTCATAGCACCCGGGAGAAGGGAGGCCGGTTGGCAGGGCTGAACCAGCCGCACACGAATCATTTAGCACGGAAGAAGTTGTTTGTGAACTTAAGCAAGCGCAAGGGATGCAGAATTTTAAACACAGTCTAGATGCGAAGGCAAACGCCTCCCAGCCCGATCTTAAACCGGGAAGGACTAGAAGCCGCTTGTATATGTGGATCCGGGCTGATAATGCTCCAGAGCTGGTGGCAGTGGGGAACGCCGTGGGGGCGAGGGAGCTCCGGGGCGGGGGGGGGGGGCTCCAGATGGGCTCCCATAGAAGCCACCGACCGACCCTGGGCTCACAGATTGTCTTCCCCCGGGCTTTGGGAGGGCCGCAGACTCGCCTCCATGCCCTCCCCCCCCCCTTCATGCCAACCTGCAGGAAAGTGTTTGGCGGCTGTCTGCCCCATTCTCATTTATGACCTGTTGTAGGATAAAAGAGGCTTGTTCTCCTCGACGCGCAACTGGTGCGGGGGCAACTGTTGCCATCTGTCTAGTGGGGGATTTTCGAAGGGCGAGGAAAGGCGGCGGGGGAGGCGTCCTTTTTTGTTTTGTTTCTCCTCTCACGCATCGCTAAGCAGCACCTTTTGTCCCTTCGGGCGGGGGGGCAACTGCGGCGAGGGAGCTTGGGAGCAAAGTGGCTTCCTTTTATTTGTTCATTATACAGGTCAGGGCGGGCAGGACTCCCTCGCGTCTCCACGATTTGCCTGTTGGTTCCTGTTTGCAGAAATGTTTCAAGGGCCTGGCAACCTTCATGGCAAAATTCAACCTAGAAACCTCCCCGCCCCAAAACACACACACACACACACACACACACACACACACACACACACACACA
>JAHTLZ010000129.1:60001607-60014934 GCA_023846285.1 Phrynocephalus versicolor
ACACACACACACACACACACACACACACACACACACACACACACACACACACACACACACACACACACACAAACACCCTGTTCAATACTCCCCCCTTTTTTTCTTGCCCCTCTTTTCTGTACTGAATTGCCCTGAGGTAAAAAAAAAAAAACCTTAAACAAAGGGGGGGGGGAAATCACTTTGTTAATCCTTCTGTTTTTAAAACTGGGTGTGAATGAAGTGAAACAGGCAAAATAACTGGTCTGAGCAGCTGGAGGATTTTTATTTTTAGAGCAGGGGCAAACTGCTTTTCACTCAGCATCCCAGCTTCTCAACACAAAATCCCTTTGAAAAGGGGGTCAATTTATTTTATTTTACTGATGAGGAGGCCTAGAGAATACTACTAACCCTAGATGGTGTGGGTAGTTCATTTGCTGCCCAAGTGATTCACTATTCCACACCCTTTCGCTAGTGTAATGAAAATAAAAACAAAACAGTCCTTTCAGTCCTTCCAGCAACAGGTTCTGCACATGGATTGTAAGAAGACATCCAGTTTAGCAGACATATGTATGAGTCATAGTATGGAGCTACAAGCATCTACACAAAATCCAGATCATAATATAATATCACATCCATGATTCTACATTGTGCAACTCTCTGATACAAAGAAAGAAAGACAGATTACAACACTTAATTTATACCTCTTTCCTGTGAAACTCAGCCAAGAAGCAATTGTTTGAGCAAAACAGAAACTGGGCAAAATATGTCTGCGTCACTCTATTATTAGCAGCATGCTGTCATGGTAGAGTTGTAATTTGATTTGTTGATGATTTTTACATCCTAACTTCTAAAAGCAGAAAAAGAACACAAGGAGGTGGATCCTGGGAACAAGGGTAGGCAAGGGAGAAGGTACTAAGAGAATTATTTATAACTAGGAGACTAAAAACACACAACTGAAACAATTGCACATTCCTTCACCATTTGTGTCTGCCCCACTTCCTGTATTCTGCTGTATTTTCTATTTTAAACACTTAAGGACAGGAGTCCACCCTTTCACACAACATGAAGTGGATCCAGACCACTGTGTGTAGTGTGTTTTACCATTCCATGCTTTTGGGGATGCCTCAGAACTTCCCCAAGATTAGACAGGTTGGCTTTTCCCCTGGGAGTCACAGTAGGAAATCAGATGCCTATCTGTAGTCAAGTACTCCAACTCACTGAGTTAGTGATTGGTTGAGTTGAGTTTGTGTGTGTGCACACAGAGCATATGTATATTAAATCCTCTGTCCCTAGGGGGTGTGGTGGCTCAGTGGGCTAGAGCGCTGAAACTGTAGGCTGCAAAGTCAGCATTTCAGCTGTTTGAATCCCGGGTGCCACGCAGTGGAGTGAGCACCCTCTGTTAACTTCAGCTCCTATCAACCTAGCAGCTTGACTTTTAGATAGGTATGTAGATAAATAGATAGGTACTGCTGTAAAAAGCGGGAAGGTAAACAGTGTTCTGTGTGCAAAAATGCATTCAGACATGCTGGCCACATGGCCATGGACGTGCACAACACTGGTTCTTTGGCTTGAAAATGGAGATGAGCATTGTCCCTAGAGTTGGACATGACTAGCACGCATGTGTGGGGGGAACCTTTACCTTTACCTTCCCTATATATCGAATATTGACTATGATTATGGAGCTGCTAAAAATTATATGGAAGTTCTTCCTAATAATTTTCTCTCTGTGAGATTTTGCTGATTAGATAAGGGATATCTACTGCTAAAGTGTACCTTAAACCAAGAGTAAAGGATGCATGCATACATTTCATTTATGTTATATTAGTGAGGAATTGAGCTTCTCTCCTAGCTTGTTGCCTTTTTGTGTGAAGGATCATGTCTCATCCTCACTGCTGAAGAAAGTTTCATTTGCCATTTCATTTGAGGTACCATTTTATTCTTTGCCTCAAGCATTGAAGCATCTTGATTTGGCTCTGATTCTGTGAAATACTAAAACAACTGTTAGAGCATTGCTGCCAATTCATGTCAGATTCCAGAAATATTGCTTGTAGATGGTATGCAACTTTAGCCCCTTGCAGACATATTTATTTTTAAAACCTTCGTGAAAATTTTAGTCCAACAAAATTTGCAAGTCTCTTTCCTCCTTCCTTGGCATTTTATATTTTATAATAAGCCATTACTGGTGGCACTACCATTGCACATTGCAGTCACTTTCTGAGATGTCTGGAAAACCCCTCTGCTGTGAAGCAATATTAATAAAAACCTGTTAACACTACCCCAAGGCATCTACCTAGGCCTCTGCAGCAGGGAGTTAAAGGTCAAGAAGGCATCTTTAACACTTGGGGATGTTTTTCTTTTCCTGAGAAGTACACTTTTACCACACAAAGTGATTAAAATGTGTCCGTGAGAGGAAGAGGTGAAGGAGGACAAATCATACTTCCTGGTGGGAAAGGGTTGTGAGATTCAGGTGAGCTGAATCATCATAACTGGCAGCCATGGAGGCTGTGCCACTTATTGTGCTGATTACCTCCAGTCTGACTGAGATAGCACAGTCTCTGTGGGTGGCGTAGCAACAGTCCCACAAACTGAATTAATGCAATTCTACAAACCCTGTGACCGATGATTTCAGTGCTAATTTTGAAGAGGATGATACTGTAGCTCTAAAATACTAAGAAAATATTAGCAGTCTTTAGGTTCATCCACACAGTGGTGTTGACCCTGTTGCTCTGGGGATGTTTGGCACATTCTGGTATTTAAAAAAATGCAAATATTAATACGTCATCCCAGTATTTGCATATGCACATGGAAAGATTATTTGTTGCTGGATATCCTGGGACACATTGGAGCCTCCTGGTACTGCCTGTCCCTGCATACCAGCATTGGTACCCTGCATCTTCTCAACACACCAATAACTCTCCCTGTTTGCCTGTTTTCTCCACCCTCTCACCCAGTTCACTGTCCCCTCTCCCCATTATCTCACCCACAGACCCTTTTTAAAACTACTTATTTTAAAGCTTACTGACGTACTGTATATGTGTGTGGTATGCCAGCTGCACAGGGGCTCAGAGGAAATTGCTTGAGAGGGTTATTATTAGGGCACAAAAGATAATTGGAGGTCCACTCCTCACGCTGGAGGAATTATATAGCTCCTGCTGTATTAAGAAAGTACAGAACATTATAAGAAATAATTCCCATCCTGGACACTCTCTGTTTGTACTGTTGCCATCAGGCAGATGGTACAGATCTATTAGAACAAGGACAAATAGATTTAGAAATAGTTTTTACCCAACAGCAGTAACCATGTTAAATACAGCTATAAATTTAACTTGATGAGAAATACCTGTATTAAATATGTAACATGTATATTGTATGGGGGACTGTGAAGCTCTTGGGGAAGAAAGAATAGGTTTGTGTGCGTGTATGTTTTTTTTTAATTTGCCGTTTTTAATGTATCGGATATAAATGCTGTTAGGTGAGAAAGTGTAGGGTTGTGTGTGTGTGTATGTTTTATAATAGGTACAAGTAATTCTGGGTGAGAGAATGGATGCTTGTTTTTAATGGTAGGCTTATATTTTGGAATTTTATATGGGGTGAATGATATGCAGACTGGATGGTACTTTTTAATTTTGTTGTATTTGTACAATGACAATAAAGTGCTATTCTATTCTATTCTATTTCAAAATCTAGATTTGCTAGTGTTTTTCTTTTCTTTTCTTTTTTTGTTGCTTTTCAACTTTTTTCCGCTACATCTTTTAATTGATTCATGTTTTCAAAATGCACCAGCATGTCTGGACAATAAAGTGCATATGGAGAGTTGTTAGAGAAAGAAGGAAGTGGGGAAGGATCACATGTTAAGAAAACAAACAAAGAAAAACAAAAACAAAACAACTAAGGCATGGTGGCCCTGTTTTTCATTAACTTAGTTCAGAATTTTAAAAATTAATATCTGGGCATCTTAGCACTAAATTTGTTCTATGGAAAAAAACAAAAGTGAACAGAACAGAAAAAAAGGTAAAGGCAAGAATATCTAGGATCCCAGGTAAAGTAAAAAACAAAAACAAAAAAACAAAAGTGGGTTGATGCTGAGTCCCATGGAAAGATAGTAATACTGTAGGTAAGTGACATCTGATGATAGGTACACACAAAGTGTGCAGATCAGCAGCATGGAACAAGACAGAAATCAGGTCATTACAAGAAGAATGTGCATTGAAACAAACTGGAGCAAAACAGAACAAAAATACACCACCACCTGGGTTGGTGTGAAAAGAAGCAGAAAACAAAACATTGACTTTGTTGACATGCGTTGCAGCCCTGGTGTGTTGTGGACTTTAGGGTATGTCAGATGGGTTATCCTAAATAGTAAGAGCAAGAAACACATCTGTTTTCCAACTATATATGCAAGTTACCACTGTGGTGTGAATTTGTATTTCATCCTGTTCTTCACCTGTGAACTGAACCAATGGCCAGAACACAGTTTACTAAAAGAAAACAGAGCTTTGCCTGTGTGTAATGACTTCTTAAATATTGTAATTGATAGTGTTCTAAGAAGTAAGATTCTGTGTGAAAATGAAATTTTACAAGTGAATGACATTTACAGAATGTAAGATTGTACGCTTGCCTTGCTTATTACCAGATTATTCACCACACCTCTTGAATATTATCTTTTAGACTCTCTGTGTGAAAGTGCTTCTTTTTCAGTATAAATATAAGTAAAGCAGCCTTTGCCAACATAGTATTCTACAGATTTTTAAACTACTATTCCCATCAGTTCTAGCCAAACAGAAGTGAAACAAAAAGAGAGAGCATCAGATTGAGGAAATAAGGCCATGCTTGTGACCATTATATATTTTCGTTATTTCTGTATTCAGCTTCCACACATTGACTTCATATGCATAGGGAAAGTACTGTACTCTGTTTATACTGGAGCTTGGGACTGAACTCAGGTCATGAGCAGAGCCTTCACTGCAGTACTGCACCACTGCAATTTAACCACTGTGTGTAGTCTCCAAGTCCCTTCACCACAACTAATATCTCTAGAAAAGAATTAACATTATACTGTACTTTCTCTGCAGTATTTTTGCAGTAATATAGTAATAACTCTCCCCCTCTCCCTCTGTGTGTGGGGGGGCGCGTGTGTGTGTGTGCGTGTGCCCGCGTGTGCATGTTCTGTTTTGTCCAGTCAGAACTGACTTTTAGCAACCCTGACAGAGCTTTAAAGGTGAGTGGGATATTTAAGGAGTTATTTTACTAGTCCCATTCTCCCACTGAGTGTAGCGTTATTAACTACACATACAAAAAATTGGGGTACAATCGTCTCTTGGTCCCAGGCGTGCGTCTCTCTGTGCGTGGATGTCTGTGTGTGAGCACATGTGTGTGTCAGTGTGTGTGTGTGAGAGAGTGCATGTCAGTGTGTCTCTCTGTGTGTGTACAACTGGTGTGTGTGTGTGTACAACTGAGTTTCCATGGGCAAGTGGGGATTTGAACCCAGCTCTCCAGAGTCCTAGTTCATCACTAGGACCTACCATATTACAAACTGGAATTACAATTTGAGAAGAATGAAGAGAAGAATTTGTGCTATGGTAAGACAACTCAGAGCAAGGAGAGCAGCACAGATCAAGATGAAAGGACTTAATGCTTCAGATTTCTGTGTGTGACACTGGAAGCAATAGTTATGGGATTCTCTGGCCATGTATGTTTGAGTCAGAATGGCCCTGTCATGTGAGAACACCCCACATTGCTGGGGAGATTGTGTTGCTCTTTAGATAACTGAAGTGCCTTGCCTGATGTGGTGGGCCATAATGTCATAATATGTTTGGGTGGCTGCCTTTTTCATTGTTTTGTGTGTGTGTGTGTGTGTGTGTGTGTGTGTGTGTGTGTGTGTGTGTGAGAGAGAGAGAGAGAGAGAGAGAGAGAGAGAGAGAGAGCATTAAAGGCTGTTGTGTTCCTGAAGGTATATACAAAACCTTCTTCATAACTTCATCTGAAGCACAAAGAAATGCATTCGAAATGCATTTGCTATTCCTTATATCATATGAGGACATGCCAGGGCTTGTTAGTACCACTCTTTAAAGCTGTAACCCAAGACACACATTATGAACTAAACACAATGTTGGACTAATAAGGGCACATAGGACTGCCTGGTCATGTCTTATAGGGGGTGCTTGCTCTGCAGGAGTACTCAAAGTACATGTTTATATGTTACTTGGATATTTTGTCTCATTAAGGCATGCTAGACCATATCAAATGAAACGTGGACATGTTAAATCAAGCCAGAGAATGTCTAGTTTCCTTATTTTCATATACAGTAATGAGCAGCAGCAGCAGCAGCAGTATAGTAACTTAGGATAACCCTCTGCATGACATGTAAAGACATATGAGAGATCCTGATGGATGCTTCTGGCAGGAGAAAGGAATACTGTATTTATGGATTTTGGATGGAGGCAGCTGGAAGGGAGTACTCCACACTGTCTGTGTCCACTGCTTTCCCGCTGAAATTGTCCAAAGGTGATGTTACCGCTTTCATCGTTCCAGATGGTTCCAAGTTTTACATTTTACAACAAATGACCATGTGCCACACTTCACAGTCTGGTGGAGGCACAAGTGGTCATCTAATTCATATCCATGCAAATATATGTCTGGAATCGGCAGGGAGAAGAACAGCCAAAGAGAGGAGGTGCGCAGAGGGAATTAAGCATCCCTTCAGCTGTCTTGCTTTTTGTTTTTTCATTGCTTTTCCTAAAGTGGCTATACCACATGAGAAGCAACTGCCAAGGTTCGGACCCAATTGTTTAATGTGTAGCTTGTTTCCAGAGATCAGGATTACAGTATTGACAACAGGATAGTATTCAGTAGAGCTCACTCTCAGGTCAGTGTACAAACTGCAGCCTAAATTGCTCATCTTGTCTTGGGGCACCACGTTTTTGTGTTGCCTGTGTGTGACTCTAGGAAGGTGAGGATGACTCACAAAGAAAATGGATTCCAATGCCACTCCCAACTGCCCTCTAAACTCCAAATACAAGAGGGGAAATATAACAGACTTTGTAGAGGGAGTGAATGAAAACTAGCTGTAAATGTTCACAGCAAATTGAAGCGCAGCCTGGCCATTATTTGTGGAGGGCAGACACAGCCAAATAAAACACATGGTTTGTGCCTTTAAGTAGGCCTTTTATTAGGAGGGAGGGGGTCTGGCATTGTGTGGGAGAGTGAAGCAGTGGGTTTATGCTTGGAAGGGGATGGAACTTTTAAAGTCTTCCCTGGCTGTGTTATATGCTAACACCTTTTTCACTCCTTCTGAATGAACACTGATTTGTGGCAAGTTTCTGACCTGCTTTTCCACCACCCCGATAGGTAGTAGAATCTTGTAGCAGGAACACGGAACAAGCAACCTAATCGCCACCAAGGGCTGCCATCAGCAGTGTCTACTCTTGCCATTCATAAACTTTTATAAATGTCAGCCTGCTGCATTGTGCTAGAAGGTGCCTGACTGATGTCTTGCAGATAACATTTCCAGAAGTGTAACTGTAATTAGTCTGTTGCAGTAAGCAAAGTGAGAGGCCTCGTGGCATTGTAAAGGCAGACACATTTTATTTAGCATATGTTCATGGATTATGCCCAGTGACACTTCTAGGTCTTCAAGATGCCACAGATCTCTTGTTTTCACAGATTAAGACATAGCTTCTTGAGCTGTAGCATATTATCTTTTGGTACAGTACAATATATCTTCATAGCTAAATAATGAGTTACCTTTGCTCAGAATACCATAAAATGCCATTATGACAGCTTCCCATTTTACTTTTATATTAGATGTACTCAAAAGGGATCCTGCAATGGTCACACAACTTTACTGATGAATTAAAAACTATGAAGAATTAAAAGACTGGAATTGCTTCTAACCTGCTTCCAACTTTTGCATCAGAGCAGCATACATCAGATATGGCTGAATTTCTACTCCCATCATTGGGAGATGCTCGGTTACTGAGTCACACTATTCCTACGCCAAGGGTGCCACTTGTTTTACTGTTTTATTTTTAATTTACTTAAATTTGTTTGTCTGTTATATTGTATATTGTAGGTTGTTATATTATATTTTTTCCATTGTATTTGTCTGTTATATTGTATATTGCTGTATTGATCAGCTTGCTGTAAGCCACCCAGAGTTCCCTCGGGAAGATGGGCGGGGTACAAATAAATAAATAAATAAATAAATAAATAAATAAATTGCTCACCACTGGCTTGGACAGCTGAGGCTGAAGGAAACTGGAGTTCAACATCATCTGGAGCAGCGTTTTTCAACCACTGTTCCGTGGCACACTAGTGTGCCGTGGGAAAAATTGAAAAATTCTAAAGAAATTCAACCCAGGGCCGCCGGGCGGCCCACAGCTGGGAGGCGCTATAAATAGCGTCCAAGGGCCAGCTTGGCTCCTCCCCCCGAGGCCCGCAGCGCTGGCGTCACTTCCTGGCCCCGCTCATTCTCTTTAGTGTTTGCCCTGTGCCTACCGCCGCCACCGCGACTCGCTTGCTTCCCTCCCCCCTCCTTTTTTTACCCTGGACCACCACCACCCCTTTCCTGGGAGCTACCAATGGACTGAGCCGCCCGCCCGCCCGCCCGCCGACACGAGCCGGCCCGGGAACCCCAGCCCAGAACAAACCACCAGGTGAGGGGAAGGGAAGGAGGGGCGCCCGGCTGCCCCACGAGCACCGCTGCAGGGCTGCAAGGAGGAGGGGATGGAGGAGGCCTCCGCCGGGCCTGGGCTGAGGAGGCGGGGGGGCTACTGGCACGGCTGGACGGCCAGACAGCCGGCCTTTAGGGTCCGGGAGGGGAAGAGCCATCTCTGAGTGGCCCCGCGATGGGTTCCTCATCGGTGTGGGGCCGGCACTGACAAGCTCTCCTCTTCCTCCTCATAGATTTTTTTGGGGGGACAGTTGCTTGGGGTCCTCCTTGAAGTCTTTCCCCTTTCTTTCTGTCTTGGGTTGCCCTCTTCTCTCTCTCTGTCTTTTCTTTCTTTTTCGCCCTACCTCTCTCTTTCCATTCGTACCCTTTCCCCTCTTCATAGAAACGTGCTCATTTCTAGCCTGCATATGTGTATCTGTAATTAAAACTGTAAACCACCCAGAGACTCCTTGAAGTGGTATGGGGCGGTATACAAGCAGAACACTTTCTGCCTTCTTTCCTTCCTGCCTTCCTTCATCCTCCTCCCCTCCTGTCGCTGGACTTGCTGAAGGCATCTGCACTTTCGTAAAGTGGCAATACAGCAATTTAACCTGAATACAGGTGGCTGTGAAGGGATGATGCCGGGTGCCCACAGAAAGGGCTCCGAGTGCCACCTTTAGCACCCATGCTATAGGTTCGCCTACAGTGCCCTACTGTTAATGTTTTGCAGCCAGTTAATGTTGCTAGTGCTATCCAGTGTACACTGACGGACGGAGACATTTTCTAATGGTGGTGTGCCGCGTGATTTTTTTCATGAAACAAGTGTGCCTTTGCCCAAAAAAGGTTGAAAAACACTGATCTGGAGGATCATGTCTTTCCAAACCTGCTCTGTTACGTTCACAGTAATACACCCTGGGTGTCTAGGCTTTGTCATGCAGAGTCCCTAGTAACATGAAGATAATTATATGTCAAGATGTATAGTTCAGAAAGTTTACCTGGTTAGCATTGTTCCAGGAAGTCTAATCATTACCAAAGATCACTGGACAAATACTGAGACACCAGCAATGAACATTGTTAAATCCCTTGTAGTTTCACATATACCTAGGGATTTTAGAGACCTATGCATTGTTTGATTTCTAGGTGTCTTATATGAAGAGAAATAGAAATATAATTCTAGGACCAACCTATCTTTGATAGAAGCCTTCCATAGAAGATTGATACTCCATAACTCTGGAGTCTAAGGGGTCAGACTAAATGTGATGTGCATGAGTTTCATCTTGCACGGCTGACTAAAAATACAAAACCAACCCCAGGTAAACAATTGGTGAAACATTAAGCCAGATCAGTAGCAAAGCATGTGGGATGAGTTTTAATCTTTTCCATTACTGCAATCCTTGTTTGGAATTGCCCTCCCACTCTGCACCACAGTGAAAATAAAGCTTGTATGTGGATATGTTGCATTACACTGAAAGCTCTAGTTAAAGATGTTTTTTAAAATAAAGAATTAATAATCCACAATGTTACAGTTTTAAGAGTACTATGGTGTACTGGATAGAGCAATGCTCTAGAAGATCTTGGTTCAAATCCCAACCTGGCCATGGAAACTCACAGGATTGTGGCGAAAGTAGTGATGGTACAACTATTCCTTAAATATTTCACATACCTTGTTATAAGTCAGAAGCAACTTGACAGCAGGCAAAAACAATTTTGATTTAATGCCACTCATTTTGGACATAGTAAACAAACAAAAAATACAGTCACCCTTTTGTAAATGGATAAAAAGAGTTATGTCTGGATTAACTGAGAGCAAAGGCATGGCTGCGATCTGTGTGCTACAGGAACACACATGGGTTATTTGAGCCGAGGAGGGCAATGTGGCAACCAACTCCTCCTGCTGATTCATCAACCTTATAGCCTGTAACTGATCAACACCGGACCCTGCCAATACATGCATGCACGCGCGCGCACACACACACACACAGAGCAAGGCAAAAGTGATTTGCATCAGCTTCCCCCCCTCTCTCCACTCCAACAGCTGGAGACACCCTGGAGAGGGATGGCAGTTTTGGAAGGCAGCGGAGGAGGTAAAACAATAAACACAGAGAGAGAAAAATTACAGGAGGCAGCAGGCACAGACAGAACAAACCAGCCACTAGAAAATCTGGGCATGTTGTTTGGCCACAGGGCATTGCTGAACCTCCCCACCCTCCACCCTCCCTTTTCCCTTGCTCTATGAACACTTCCAGTATTGAAGGCTTCCTGGCTCAGCAGATAGCTGTCTCATTCCCTCCTCCTCCCCCCAGTGGCTTTCTTTACCATCCCCTCCCTGTTTTGGTTCTGCCTGCATTACAGACACCCTGTGTAGTGTGTACCTTAAAGGCAGATTGGGAGTGTCCTGGCACTTGCTGGCAGAAGAGACAGCAGGATCAAAGTAGTCTCTTGAGAAGGCGTTGCCAGACACTGTCAGTGAACTTTCAGCTGTTATTACTGTAGGAACACTCCTTCTCAGCAATAACACAGGGTCTATTTCCAAACACACTCTTCTCATATATGCAGCCAGAATCTTAACATACAGGAAGTGGCAGCAGTGGCAGCATATTCTGGCTTTTTCCACTCCTTCCCACCACATCCCAAAGTGGATGTTTGGGAATGTATGGCACTCAGCTTAAGTGCAGATTTTGACCAACACAACTCTACAAAGTTGACATCCAGTCTCTGTGAAGAATAATCTTTTCCTACATAAATTCTTTCCTTCGAGATCTTTAGAGATCTCCTGGCTCTGCCTCCTCATGAGGTGCATGGGGGGGGGGATGTGTGAGGGAGTCCTTTTGACTGGGCTCCATTTCTCTTCTTCCCTATAAGACGTAGACAATTTCTGGGGAGTTTGGCACTTGAAGAAGGCCTTGTTTTGTCTCTTGAAGAAAGTTTTGTTTTGTTTTTAGTGCACTACTGTATTTCCTTCTCTCTATTTTTTAAACAATGATTTTTAAATTGTGTTTCCAATTCGATCGTATTTTAATATGATATTCTTTATATTTGACATTAGCAAAAATGTGTATAGTGTATAATGTGAGCCACATTATCGCTTAGCCCCTAGTTATGAAAAGGAAGGATGTTTATCCAACTAAAAAAAAAGGTAAGACTTTTTTTTCTTGAGCCTGGAATAGGTATGAGAAAGGACAAGGCATTCCTGGTTTTAAATAGCCTTTCCCCAAATGGCTATCACTCTGCCAGTCCAGACAATTGTTTTATTACACAGACAGGAAACATAATATTGCTCAATTGCTGTAGAAAGACTGGAATGAGGTTTTAAGAGGCAGTTCATATAGAAATATGTTGCCTCTCCCTCTTTTAAAAAAAACCCTTTTGTGCATTTTGGCAACTGCCCTAGTGCTGTGGAAGTTGTTTTAAATTAGTGCACATGAGTACACTACTAACTAGGAATACATACTCCCATGTCTGTGGCATTTTCTGACTGTGTTTTGAGTGTATATGGGTGTGTTTGTATGTGAGAGAAAATGAGACAGAGGGAAAGGTAAAATAGGCTAAAATTATGATAACAGTAATAACCACAGGCTCATATTGAAGAGGCCTAGGATGGCTCAACATATGTACACATTCCTCTGCTTGTTCTGTTTGGCTAAAGGAAACAATGTTCAAATAGCTGCCAAGATATTTTGTGAAATTGCCATAACATCAAGTTGATGAAAGAGCAAAGAAAAATCAAAGTTTAATTTGGGGGTCTTTTCATTTAGCATTAGAAGTGGCTTTGATTCCCCCCACCCCAATCCCAACATAGTGATCAAAGAAGCTGACAAGGGTGGTGCTGTGGCCATCATGAACAAATCAAACTACAAACAGGAAGCCCAAAGACAACTATCTAACACCAAATTCTACCAGCCCTTAACCCAGACCTGTCAAATGTTACATTTTGGGCAGGACATTCATGGATCAATCACTCTTTCCCACCATCTTTCCCAAAATTATTTTTCCCTTTAATGTCCCGCATTTCCGGTGGTGGGTGGCTGAGCTCCAGATGCTGTTGGGTGCATCTGCTCTGACCCACAGAATAGAGACTCCAAACTCAAAGATCTACAAAATGCTTTCTTCAGACTACAGTTCCCACCTCTCATAGTTAAGGAACAAATCAACAAAGCAAGAATCATACCCAGAGATAACCTGCTACAAGAAAGATCCAAAGGGCCAAATGACAGAACACCACTGGTTGTCACTTACAGTGCACAAGTGAGAACACTCACACATATCTTAAATGATCTCCAGCCCATCCTTGTCAAGAACACATCACTCTACAAAGCTCTTGGTGGGAGACCCATACGTGCCTACGGACAACCTCCCAAACTCAAACAAATACTAATGCACACAAGATTAGACAACAACAACATGGACAATGGAACTAAACCTTGCCACAAACCCCAATGCCACCTCTGTCCACACATCTACTCTGGCAACACAATCACAGGACCTAACAATGTCACATACAATATCAAGGGCAACTTCACCTGCTCCTCAACCAATGTGATCTATGCCATCTTTTGCCAACAATGCCCATCTGCACTCTACATTGGAGAAACAGGACAATATCTTAGAAAACGCATCAATGGACACAAGTTTCACATAAGAAACCACAATACACAGAAACCTGTCTGAAACCATTTCAGTCTACCAGGACACTCCTTG
>JAHTLZ010000129.1:60029700-60050195 GCA_023846285.1 Phrynocephalus versicolor
TGTGTGTGTGTGTGTGTGTGTGTGTGTGAGAGAGAGAGAGAGAGAGAGAGAGAATGAGATCAGATAACAGCAGGTGTTAAGGAAGACCCCTGCCAAAGATCCTGGAGAGCCAGTGATTGTTTATGTAGAAAATATTAGCATAGATGGACCAGCGGACCACAACTGAAGCAGCTTCCTGCATTCCATATGACCATCCTACCCTAATACAGGGTAAGATCACAGGCTTACTTGCCTCACTGTAGAATGGAGCAATTTTGCTCATTATAATTTTAGGTAATTAATAAGGCTAATTGCTCCAAAACATTGCAGGTAGGTATTCTTCCCAGCTACTGGTGGTACTAAGATAAAAAAAATGTAAATTTTGTTAGAAGATACTTTTAAATATCTGTGCATGTACCTAGTCTGCAGTAGTTTTAAAAAGGAAATTAGAAGCATGGGCTGTGAACATAGAAAACAGCCCAGTGGAGAAGAATAGCATAAATGTACATACATTTGGATGGACTGAACTACAGATTGTGTGTGCGTGCTCAGGGGTGCATGGTGTGCCCACAGGTGCAGCTGTATAAAATGGGAGAAAACTAGCTCTTGTTGAGACAGTTTGGAGCAGATAAGTGGCAGTGAAGGGACCCTAGAAGGAAGCTATTCACAAATAACATTAGCACTTATACAGGCACATAAAGAATGAAAAACTAATTTAAAGGAAATAAGCAAGAACCTATTCGTGACTTATTTGTTGGTCATTGTAACGGAGACATCAGCAAGGGCACCTCTGGTGGGCCACCTGGGCTCAGCTGAGGCCCTAGAAAAAGCAATCTTCCAACCCTAAGGACACAGGGAACCATGAGCTGACACAGAGACACTGATAGCTGATACTGTATGGGAGGACAACTGACCTAGCTGGAAGTTGGAAGCCATAGAAGAAGTGCTAGAGGAAGTGGACTTGAAGGGAGAGAAGGAAAAAGTTGCACAGATGCTGCCCAAGGAAGAAGAGCTTGGGGGGGGGGAGATGCCCAAGAGGAACTGGGGGAGTCGTACCAGGTAGAGGAGGACAAGGATGAATGGCCAGAGTCACCTGGGGAGTAGGACTGTGTTGTGAATGAGGACCCATGGATAGTTTGACAATGGGCTGGAAAGCATTAGTACCCACAACCTCCACTGTACCCACACTATTGGGGGAATGATGGCACAGGGAGAGCCCTTGACCAGAGTGAGGGATGAGTCCAGAAGCATTGACCCTGACTCAGCTGCAATACTGGAGTTGGAAATAAAGAATAGCTGCATTCTCTCAAGCAAGAACAGCCCCTGGTCTTTACCCTGACCCATACTTTGTCAGGGACCCAAGGGCATAACGTACCCTGCCCCCATGGCATGAATACCTGCCTTTGTTTTTGTGACCCTCAAGTTTCAGCAGCTCATGGCACCCGCTAGTCAGCCAAACTGTGGACACTGACTCCTCAGTGCTGCCAACTCTGGGGGTGGTACAGAGCTGAGCCAGGACTAGTGCCACTAAGCAGCCCTGAAAGGAGTCAGCTGCCTGGAAACACAGCTGTTGAAACAGCCATTCAGTTTCTAATAACTCCTATTTGATTTGAAACACCTTTTTGCAAGTCGATCGACCTGGGAATGAAGGAGGGGCTACCCGTTGACCCAGGCAGAGCTAGTGGGCCTCATAATCATGCTACATAATATTGTAGCAGATCCGAGTTTTCTGACAAATATAGTTCCTTCGGAGTATATTTCTGCCTTTAATGGAATCAGGTAGGTTTTTCCCCCTACAAAATATTTGTTTTGAGATGTATAGAACTGCCAGTTTTGTTGTAACAGATGAAAACAGGTCTTAGAAGTTGTGCGTTACTAGCATGATGGAGTGCATAAATGAGAAAGGCAACACTGACATCCAATGGCAGAAATAAAAAAGTGCATGGCAATTTCACTCTTCACTGAGTAGGCCCTTGACAATTCCCTGTACGGGAAGACCAGATACTTTTCAAACTGAAGTTCAAACATATGATTTTCTGTACTCAGTAAAACCTTTTTTCAAAAGGGGATTGGACAGATTCCTGGAGGAAAAGTCCATCACAAGTTACAAGCCATGATGGGGATGTGTAATCTCCAGGCTTAAAAACAGGGTACTTCAAAGGCCAGATGCAGGGGAATGGTATCAGGAGACAGTCTCGTGAGCTCCCAGAGTCATTTGGCACAAGTGTACACTGTGCATCATAACCTGATAAGATCATAGTAGACTTCTATTTTTTTTTGCCTGCCAAAAAAGAACAGTCCTAGAAGTACTAGTACAGAGTGCTTCTATACATATTTTAAACAATCAAATGCTTTATCCAGATAGAATAGTTCTCTAAAGTTGTTCATGACTGAGTTCTTTCTGTCTGCAGATCATGCAGATCATATCCTGTTGGGGCCCCCCCCCCCCCCCAAGCAGGAATGTAGTCACAGCCTCTGCTTGCTTGAAAAGCATGCTTATGTTTATCAAGCAGAACACCTCTGAATTTGAGCATTTTAAGGTATAAAACATTTCCTAGTCCCTCCTTCTAGTTCTGGCTATTTTGGAAGAACTGTGTGTATATGTGTATGGGGTGGGTGGAAGATCAGGGACAACCACAAAGCTTTTTTATATCAGAGCATCTCCAGTGTTGGTCAGGAGTTTCCGGAAGTACTAGTCCAAAGTGAGCCTCTCGGTGCTCTGATCCATACATACTGATAGCAAACTCACTTCTCCATGTTTAGGCAAACTAATGTTCTGCACGACGGGAGGAACCTTTTGGCATGGTTAGAGGAATCCAAACTTTTGAAGACGTGCAACTCCTTCTCTTTAGGCAAAAAGCCATGGAGGCTGGGAAAAAGGTCCAGTTTGAACGGCTCAGCAAAAGACTAGGTTCAGTGGGCACGGAATGCTGACTAATGGTTGAGGGTGAATTAAACTGGGGGCGTGAGAGATGTAACAGAGTATCATGGCTGGAATCATAACAGGAGAGCTTTAATCTGCAACATGCCATTGCAGGGAATGTTTATATATAGCCCGGCTTTTCCTATGTGAAGAAATGTGCAGCAGCAGCTGTGTTTTGATTGAGACTCCTACAGCAGTGGCTGGTTTGGAATCAGTTGCTGGCTGCCAGGTTTTAAATTTCTTTATTCATACCAGAGCATTGCACAGTTTAAAATGTATGGATATGCTGTATCTGAAATATAAGTAAAATGAAAAACAAATTTTAATATTAAGAACCACTGGATTGATTGGTGGTTTATGTATCAGGATATGGAGGCAAAGGTTTAGAGTTCGATTCTCCACTGTGCCTCCTTGAGAGGAGCTGGATTCAGTGATCCATACAGTCCATACCAGCATTGCCAGATGATGCAGATGCTGGTGCTGATGAGACTATTTATGACCAGAAGCAGGGTATTTCAGTTGCATTACCTCCCTCACCCATTTGCTAAATCTTCTTCTGTACAGTTGTCTGTGCAGGTCTGTTGTGGTTGTGGTCGGCTGTTATAGTTCTGTGGACCAGTGGGAACACAAAAAATAGAGGTAAAATGCAGAGTGAATTTGTTCAGAACTTAAGAAAAATACAGAGAAGCAGACAGCAAATTTAAAGAACAAAAAAGAGGGTTAGGGGAAAAAAACCTGCCTGCATATGTGCTTGATAAGAGAGTCACTTCAGGATATTGGCAGATTAAAGGAGGTGGTGAAGGCATCTGGCATGGATGCCTTCAAAAGGGGAGTGGTATCAGGAGACAGATATCTAGTCTTGTGCGCTCCCAGACATATTTGATGGGGCCACTGTGAGATACAGGAAGTTGGACTATGTTCAGGGCCGGCACTTCCATTAAGGTGAACTAGGCAGTTGCCTAGGGCGCCAAAATGGAGAGAGGGCACTGGACAGCCAGCCCCCCCACTGCCCCCCGCTGCTGGCCACTGCCGTCTGTCCCCCACCACCCGCCAGATGCCCGTCGCCATCTGCCCATCGCTGCCCGCTACCCCCATGCCCGTTGCTGCCCCCAACCCCCCAACCCCCCAACCCCGCCCAGCACCACCCTGTCCACCCACCGCCCCACTGCTCCCCACCCCGCCCACCGCCCGCCCCTCGCCTAGGGTGCAAAAAACCCTAGCACCACCCCTGACTATGTTCTTATGCTGCTGGTTGGATGAGCCACAAAATGCACCAAGTGCAAGTGATTTTAGGTCAGCCCCCAAAATGTGGAACGGTTTGGGACTCAGGGGACTGAGTAATAAGGTCCAAAGGGGGTGCCCCTAGGAAAAAATGTTTCTAATTGGAATCAGAAGCTGATCTTGTGAGTGATATTGCTGCTGTGGCTTCCCATTGATTCCAATTAGAAAGATTTTTTCCTGGGGCACCCCGTTTGGACCTTAATTACTCAGTCCCCTGACCCCCCAAAGCTTTCCACCTTTCAGAGGGTTATCTAAAACTGCTTTAGGAAGGTACTACTGCTACTTTGGTGCTGAGCTGCCTAAACATGGATGGGATCAATATTTTCATATGCATTAAAATATGCACACAAAAATATTGATCCCAGCCATGTATCATCACTAAAGGGGCAGGCTTAGCTTCCGCAAGCGATTTTAGGGAACCTTTTGAAATTTGGAAAAGTTAGGGTTTCTGGGGGCTGAAATATTAAGCTCCAAAGGAGGTGCTTAATGGAAACAGTGTGTCTGGCACACTTTACCAATTATAGGATTAATTAGCATTCCCTCAAGCTCCAATCCACACTCCTTCCATTAAGCACCCCCACACCGCCTTTGAATCATAGAACCATAGAATCATAGAGTTGGAAGAGACCTCAAGGGCCATCTAGTCCAACCCTTGCCATGCAGGAACCCCATCACAGTATTTCCGACAGATGCCATCCAGCCTCTGCTTAAAAACCTCCAAAGAAGGAGACTCCACCACCCTCCGTGGCAGCATATTCCACTGCTGAACAGCTCTAACCGTCATGAAGTTCTTGCTAGCGTTCAAATGGAATCTTATTTCCTGTAGTTTGAAACCATTGCCCTGCGTCCTCATTTCTGAAGCCATGAAAAACAAATTTGTTCCCTCTTCAATATCACATCCTTTCAAATATTTAAACATAGCTATCATATCCCCCCTCAGCCTTCTTTTTGAAAGGCTAAACATCTCCAGTTCATAAGGCATTTCTTCCAGACCTTCAACCATCCTGGTCGCCCTCCTCTGTACCCGCTCGAGGTTGTCAACATCCTTTTTAAATTGAGGGACACAGAACTGGACACAGTACTCCAGGTGGAGGTGTGGTCTGACCAGAGCAGAATAGAGTGGTAGTATCACTTCCCTTGATCTAGACACTATGCTTCTGTTGATGCATAAGAACATAAGAACATAAGAAGAGCCATGCTGGATCAGGCCAACGGCCCATCTAGTCCAGCTTCCTGTATCTCACAGTGGCCCCACCAGATGCGTTTGGGAGCGTATGAGACTAGATATCTGTCTCCTGATAGCACTCCCCTGCATCTGGCCCTTGATGTACCCTGGTTTTAAGCCTAGAGATTACACTTCTCCCTCATGGTTTGTAACCTGTGATGGACTTTTCCTCAAGGAATCTGTCCAATCCCTTTTTGAAGGCATCCAGGCCAGATGCCATCACCACATTCTGTGGCAGGGAGTTCCACAGACTAACAATGCGCTGGGTGAACAAATATTTTCTTTTGTCTGTTCTTACTCTCCCAGCCCACAATTTGAGTGTATGTCCCCTAGTTCTGGTATTTTGTGAGAGGGAGAAGAGCTTCCCTCTATCCACTTTACTCATGACCTGCATAATTTTGTACATCTCAATCATATCCCCCCTCAGGCGCCTTTTTTCCAGACTAAAGAGCCCCAAATGTTTTAGCCTTTCCTCATAAGGGAGGTGCCCCAGCCCAGTAATCATTTTAGTTGCTCTTTTCTGCACCTTTTCCAGTTCCACTATGTCTTTCTTGAGATGCGGTGACCAGAATTGTACACAATACTCCAGGTGCGGCCTTACTATTGTTTTGTATAACGACATTATAATGTTGGCTGTTTTATTTTCAATCCCCTTTTTGACAATCCCTAGCATGGAATTGGCCTTCTTCACCGCTGCCACACATTGGGGAGACACCTTCATGGAGTTGTCCACCAACACACCAAGATCTCTTTCCTGATCCATCACGGAAAGTTCAGAGCCCATGAGCTGATAGATAAAGTTTGGATTTTTCACCCCAATATGAATTACTGTACGTTTTCCTACATGGAAACACATTTGCCATTTTGCAGCCCATTCCCCCAGTTTGGAGAGATCCTTCTGAAAACCAACGGTCCCAGGACAGATCCCTGGGGCACACGGCTTTTCACTTCTCTCCATTGTGAAAATTTCCCATTGACACCTACTCTTTGTTTCCTGGATCTCAACCAGTTCTCAATCCATAAGAGGACCTGTCCTCTTATCCCCTGACTGTGCAATTTTCTCAACAGCCTTTGGTGAGGAACTTTGTCAAAAGCCTTCTGAAAATCCAGATAGACTATATCCACCGGTTCACCCAAATCCACATGCCTGTTGACCTTTTCAAAAAATTCTAAAAAATTTGTCAGACAAGACTTACCCTTACAGAAGCCATGCTGATTTTCTCTCAGCAAGGTTTGTTCTTCTATGTGTTTTAAGATTTTCTCCTGGATGAGGCTTTCCACCATCTTCCCTGAGACAGATGTAAGTCTAACTGGCCTGTAGTTTCCCAGGTCCCCCCTCCTTCCTTTTTTAAAAATTGGTGTGACATCCGCTATCCTCCAGTCCTCCGGCACTGTAGTCGTTTTAAGAGTCAAGTTGCATATTACTGTTAAGAGATCTGCAATTTCATTTCTCAGTTCCCTAATAACACTTGGGTGGATGCCATCTGGGCCCGGTGACTTGTTAATCTTCAATTATCAATTAGTCTGAAAACATCCTCTCTTTTAACCTGTATTTGATTTAATTCTTTAGTCAAGAGAGGCCGTTCAGGCAGCAGAATCTGCTCAAGGTATTCTGTCATGAAAACAGATGCAAATAACTCATTTAATTTCTCTGCAAGTTCCAAGTCCTCCTTAGCCTCCCCTTTTCCTCTCTCACCATCCAGAGGGCCAACTGGTTCTCTGGCCGGTTTTCTACTTTTAACATATTTAAAGAAGATTTTATTATTACCCTTTATAATAATAAAATCGCATTGGCTTTCCTGGCTGCCGCATCAAATTTCTGACTCATGTTGAATTTGTGGTCCAACAAGACTCCCAGATCCCTTTCACAGGTACTATTTTCCAGCCAGGTATCTCCCACCCTATATCTGTGCAATTCATTCTTTTTACCTAGATGCAGCACCCTACATTTGCCTCTGTTGAAACCCATTCCATTGGCTTTGGCCCAGCACTGTAATCTGTCAAGGTCATTTTGGATTTTCATCCTATCCTATAGGGAACTAGCAACCCCTCCCAATTTGGTATCATCTGCAAATTTAAATTTGAAGCTTAATATCTCAGCCCCCGAAAACCAACTTCCAAATTTCAGAGGGTTCCCTAAAATCGCTTGAGGAAGCTTCCCCTGTCATTTTGGGGGAGATACATGGCTAGGATCATGATTTGCTACAGCATAATTTTATATGCTATATAATATACAGTATAGAATTAATAATGGTAATCTTTCTGGTAGTTTTTAAAATTATATATATTTTTGAACTCAAGTTTTAGTTATTATAATAATGTGAATAGGGCTGTTTGTTGAACAAGGAATGCTGTTCAAGTGTTACAGCGGCAAACAGTGTTCCTGAGTCAGCAACCACCACCACCACTGCTATTGTTGTCTCCATCACCTCTGCCACCACTGCAACCAGAAGTGTATAGCACAGTGCTCCTAGCCCCCCCCCCCCAATATTCACTAGGAAGGGGAGAATAGCAAAGGAGAAGAGAGGGTGGTGTGCATTCACTCTGGCTTTTAATCTGCACTTTGCAGCAGTGACCCACAGTGCTTAATCTATTTTGTGGGGTAGGGATAAATATTCTGGGTAGTAAAATGCAGATTAAAACTTGGGATGGATTGAAGGCACACCCATAAATGGAGCAACGATCAGGTGCCATTGCCTGCAACACTTGCTGGCTGAGGAGGGCTCCCTGACAAACCCAAAAACTTACAAAGAAAGTGGAGGAGGTGAAGGTGCCTTTCTCTGTTGTTGTTTGCCTATATGCCCTCATTGCTTCTTCACTGGCTTCTTGGAACAATGCCCTGGGATTATTATTATTTTTTTTGTGGGGGGGGGAATCCCACCCTTTCCTATAATGCTGCTGTTTTGACGGCTCTCAGGGCTGAGCCATCATCCCACAGTCAAAGAACAACACTTAGGTTGTGCCCATTGGAGGCAGCAGAGGAGAACCTACCTAACCTACCTGCCCATTTCCTATCCTTCTCATCCCTCCCTGCCTCCTCATAATAGTTAATTATACTTGGTCACAAAACACATGAAAAACAATGCTAGCTCCATCCTTTAGAAAACACTGCATAGTCTAAGGATTTCCGAAAGATGTCTCCCTATAATACAGTATGTTGCTCCTGAGCTGGTGAGCACGAGATCCCAGGTAGAGACAATGGACACAGTAACTTAAGTGTAGAACATGTGTACATGTTGTGCAAAAGTACCCTTACAGGTACAGCCATGAGGCCCTCCATAGACCTAAGATGCGTTGTGTCCTGCCTTTTCGTAATTAACAGCACATATTTCAACCTTTGTCTGTGTAACAGTAGTCTTCAAGGCATTCTGTGCAATTATAAAAAAGGCTTTATTGATCAGTAATGATATCTAGTTTGTGCCTCTACATAGTTCTTTGCTTTTATATTATCAGCATGCACTTTAAATACATAAGGTTTCAAGGGCATTTTGCACTTCCCAGGTTCTCCCTCTCTTCTTCCTTGTTGTACAACTCCCCCTCTCTTCCTTGGACTATAAAGAAACAAAATAATTCATTATGCAAGGGAGGGAGTCCAAATGAAAGCACCATCCATTCTTAAGGCAAGCCATAGTGCTACGAAGTGCATGAAATTCACTCCAGTCAAGACTAGAGCCAAGGAGACAAGTTACAATGAATGCAGTTAAACACGCTGGGAGCTAGAATGTGATTCTGCTGCCAAAATGAATTTAGGATGCAATGTTAATCTGATCACACTGTACCCAGCTGGGCACTTACAGAGCAGTGCAATCACAAAATGCTCCATTTTTCATCATATGCAGGCTGAATGATACTTTCCCGAATGATCCTAAGTTCTTGCCAGGTACTTTAATGCTAACTTAGTGTTAGCACATGTTACATTTTACAGCCAATTGGGAAAGTAGCTTCAATAAGAGCAGCATTCTTCATATACACATAAGCAGCACACTGAAAGAAATATTATTAAATCTGTATTCTGTAAGCAATGATTAATAAACCAAACTGTATTATAGCAGAGGGCAGAGGATAATAATATGCAATGTATTCTATGGCTCAAGCATGGCTTAAATCCTTTAGAAGTGTACATATCTGTAAAAATTCCCTCTGGTCCTCTGGAAATAGAGGGTTATTTTCTTCCTGTACAGATGTGGTGTGGCTACAGAGCATCTGCACACATATCATTGACCCATGTTGTAGAGAGAAATTGTATGTGGTATACTTGATTTTGGGAACTTGGTTCCCATTGGTCCAGTAATGTTTCTTTTTATTCTCTCTAAAAACACCCCAGCTGCTTCCAAATTCCCAGATGGAGACTCTTCTTTTTTTATTTCTGCAGAGTTATTGATCGAAACTGGAAGAAATAAAACCCAGTGGAGACAATAAAACTTGGGTTTAGCAAAACATAAGGAATGGGGAAGAGAAAGGAAAATAGGTCTCACTGGAGCTTTGAACGTACTGGGAAACTTTCGTTTTTTGGCCTTCCAGGGAGTATATGAATGATACTATTTGGTAACTTCATGATATGAAGCATCATGATTTAAGTCAGCATATTATTATTGTGTTTCTCTGATGGACAGGATTTTGATCCCTCACTTAGTTTGTTGTGTGCTCTTGTAATCACTATGGGGAGGGGATGAAAAATAAAATGAAGGAGAGATTGGGATGGGGATGCTACTTAATATGCAGCCTGGCACCAGGAGTGCTACGCTCATCTTTGAAAGCCATCTGAAAAGCTGATTCCCATTCTGTTGGTAATTTTCTGTCTCCCTTTCTCTTTTGCAATTCCTCCATCCCGCCTCTCATAATTGCTCCCTGTTGTGTGGACAGCTGTTTAATCCATTTTTGGTTTTATTTGGCTTCCATCTTCTTCAGCCCCATCATCCATAGGCTCCATTTCCATGGAGACCCTCCTACATGGAAGACTCCAAGGGCAGCTCAACTGGCATCAGACTTCTAAAGCTTAGACATATGAAATGTAATGACAGCTACTAACATCTCCTCCCTCACCCTTCCACCCAACAGAAGGAGAGTCACAAGCAGCTTGATACCCTCTTGGGAAGACCTGATCACTGATTGGCTTTTGAAAGAGAGAGAATAGACACACGGTGGATAACATGGTGAGCAAGGATTTTGCCCAGGTGTATGTTGTCACCTGAATGTTAAATGATTCAACCTTCCTATGTTTTGTATGATTGCAGAAGCCAAATCAAATACAGTGAAATGGAGAAGACTGACCCCTGTTCTTGTGGGGTCCCAGGAACAATCTGATTTCTGTGGGGCTAGGGTGGCCTCCTGCAATGGAGGAGAAGGCTCCTGTACTTCTGACCGCTGTGTGGAAGAGGAAATTTCAGCAGCAAGAGCTTGTCATGGAGACTGTACTCTGCTGATACTTGTTCTTCCACTCAGCTTTTAAAAGGAGCAGCAGCCCTCTCTTCCTTTGCATGTGGTCACCTTAACAGAGGGAGTGGGTTAAGAAAAGAACTAAATGCAAAGGCTAAATCTCTATGACACTGGCCCATCGCAGGCAAAGTGGGGCATCCGAGGGCACGTTGTTTCGCTGGATCTCATTCCCATCCAACCTCAGGACTTGTAGCCTGGAAAAGTTCATGATGTCAACAATGGTGCAGAAGCTGCTGATGGTAAATTCTAGAAAGAGGGGAAAAAAAGAGAAAGAATTCTACATCACTTGACATTCTTTTTAAAATAATCTCAATATCTGTCTGTCTGTCTGTTGACATCTAGGTCAAAGCAAAGCAAAGCAAAGTGTTCTGCTGTACTCTCTGGAAATTTAATTACGCAGGCTACACATTGCCCCCCCGCCCCCAAGTGAACTGGGTACTCATTTTACCAACCTCGGAAGGATAGAAGGCTGAGTCAACCATGAGCCGCATACCTGGGATTGAACCCCAGGTCATAAGCACAGTTATAGTTGCAGTACAGCGATTTAACCCCTGTGCCATGAAGCCACATTGCCACAGATAGATGGCCAAACAATAAGCTATCATTAAAAGAGGAGATTCCATTCCTGGATAAAATATATGATTATCACTGCAGCAGAAGGTTTTCCCACTTTCCATATTTTACAAATTAGTTTGCCTTGTTTTATCATCAGATTTCAGGACCTATGCACAGCTTTGTTCATGGTTTTGATTTTTCAGATACTAAGGATGTTTTTACATGACCCCTAAGATCCACTGGCCACTTAAATTCGGACCAGAGATCTTGGGGGTTCGTTGCTCTTCCTGTGTTCCCACCCCCTCCACACTTTCTTGCTCCTGTCTGCGTCAGGGGACGGAGAAAAAAGGGAGAAAAAACGCAGGCTCACCTCCGTCTGCCGGTGGAAGCCGCCCAGAGCCCTGTCGTTGTCATGATTCCTATCTCTTAAAGGGGCAGCAGAGACAAAAAAAAAAAAAAAACCACAAGGCGAGGAGAGCCCGACACTCACTACTTTATATCCACATTAAAAAAAAAATCAGCTCCTGAGACCAGGTACTTGAAAAGTGTGCTGGGACGTGCTTAAGTGGGCGTGGTTGCACTTAATTTTTTGTAAACTCCGGAGCTGGTGGGGAAACAATTTTAAGCTCTGGATCTGGGAGCCATTTGCCGCAGATTTTAGGGGTCGTGTGAAAAGGCCCTAAGTTGTGCCTGAAGCATTTAGACCACTAATGCAATTAATCTCTAATAACAGTCAGGCCTGACTCTCAGATAAATAGTCTTATTAATATTTAATTTATTTTTGCAACTTTAAAAAATTAGGTGGAAACCTGAGGAACTACAGGGCTCTTAAAGTTTTAGATTTTGCTATAACCACTGAAGGCTGGTATTCCCATAAATTCAGTACATTGGCCCTTGACCTCATGATGAATATGAAGCTTGTTTTAGGCCAGATTTTCTTCTGCAAATGTGCTGAGCACTAGCTATAAAGCTGTCATAATAGCCATAGGTAAGGACTAATTTCTTTGAAGTTCTAAAGTTTAGGTTATTTTGGAGGTGATGCTGTATAGAGCAATTGTCTGTTTTGCATACAGCTCCAAAATCCAAATTTTGGACCACTTCACAGTGCAGTGATTTCCAACTGTAATATCTGCTTCCTAACCTCTTTGGGACTGAAGGAGAGAACAAGGGCAGCCATCCTTTCTCCAGAAAACTTGCCATCCAGAAACCTCCTTTCCCCCATAACGGCTTTAATGATGCACCTGCTGAAACCAGTCTCTGTTCATTGATGAGTAAAACTGCACATAAAACATTGAATACCCAAGCAAATACTCTGTGCAGCTGTGCTTTCTCTTACATCTAATAGAAGGATATTGTATGTGACAAATCATACCCACATGTGTGAAAAAAGCTGCCATGTAGTAACATGTTTCTTATCACTCATGTGCAACTGAATACAATATGCATATTATTCCTGTTTTCCTTCTTGTCTTTCTTTCCATTATTGCTTTCTCTCAGTCAGACTGTAATATATAAGATTCTTAAAGCTAGACCCGGTTATTATTGGTTTTTCTATAAATGTGCTGCCCATACAGTTGGCTGCTAAATAAATAAAAACAATACAGTAGCCACAAAGAATTCTGATTAGAGATGGGCTCGAATCAAAAAAATTGTGTTTCATTTTTTCATTTTTCATTGAGGGGTCCATTTTGGTTCATTTTCGTTTTTTTGTGATTTTTTGAAATTTTTTTATTTTTGTTTTTTCATTTTTCGTTTTTCATTTTTATCCGCTTTTTGCGTGATTTTTTAAGCATTTCCATGCGCGGGCATCCCCCAACACCCCAGACCAGAGGGAAAACACTAAAAAAAAATTGATGCTGGCAGAGACACAGTATAGACTAGGTACGCAGGGAGGCTGCAAAGGCAGCGGCAGGCGTTGCCCAGGGTGCAAGGCAGCCACAGAGTGACTATACTGTGGGGCAGGGGAGGGTACTCACTGAGAGGTACTACACATGCACGCACACAGGGAGGCTTCAGGACTGAAGCTAGAGAGAAAACTCTTCTTTCTCTTCCCTAAGAGCCAGGCTGCAGCCGGCAGGAACACAGAGACACACACCTGCCTGCCTGGCCTAAAGTGAAAATAATGAGTCTCAGAGACAGCAATCCCACCCTAACTCCCACCGGAGACTGCAAGGAGGATGGGGGCTGCCAGAGCTTTTTATGCCCTCTGTGGCTGCCAGATCTGCCCAGTCTGCAACCTGGGCATGCTATTGGTTGAAGTTGTCTAAGAATTTACATGATCCCATCACATGGCTTGCCTCCATTTTGTGGCTAGCGACATCCATTTTGTCATCCTTAAAGGGAAAAGAAAAATACATTGCGATGGGAGAAGACAAAAACAAATGTTTTAAGGACCCCAACCCCCC
The DNA here is from genome assembly GCA_023846285.1 of Phrynocephalus versicolor. Lineage (NCBI taxonomy): Eukaryota > Metazoa > Chordata > Lepidosauria > Squamata > Agamidae > Phrynocephalus > Phrynocephalus versicolor. The sequence continues at coordinate 60,043,505 of JAHTLZ010000129.1, forward strand.
TGGTAGGTATTATCAGACAGTATAAATAATTATCACTGCGTTTTTATGGATGTCCAGGGCATTTTTAACATTTAAAACAGCTCATTTCATTGCATGTCGCCATTAACGAAAAATGAAATGTAACAAACCTAATTTTTGTGGTTCTGTTCGGTTCGTTCCAATTTCATCACAATATTCGTTATTTGTTTTGTTATGTAACGAAACGAATAATGAATAATGGAAACAAAAAAAGTTCATTTCGTGCCCGTCTCTAATTCTGATGCACCTTAAAACCAAAAGGTCAGTTATAGCATGAGCTTTCATGGACTGTAGCCCCCTTTTAACCAATCTATGAAGCACTATCCAGGATTTCAATTTTATATGTACAGAAGAAATAGCATGAGATAGAACTTTGGGCAGTGAGGTCCAAGGGGAATTATATTTCAATAGGACAAACAATGACTTCACTGTGTTCAGTCAGTTATACGTCCCAGTTATACGTCCATGTATGTATGCAGCTGGAATTCTGGAAAGCATGCCCCTGAAATTTTGGACAGCATACCATACCTCTGAATGGGGCTATTATCCACCAAAAGCTCCTGCTATAACAAGTGGAAAAAGAAGTGCAGGAAAGACTCCGAATAGCAGTGATGGTGGGCAAATGTGGGTAGGAGGTCAACAAGAAACGTTCAAGGTGTTGCAAATACAATGCATGGTTTTCTTATGCAACAGAATAATACAGATAACCATATGTTCTGCTTTTACATGGACATTGCAAGCTACCTTTGGGTAGCACAAAGAGAAAGGTGGGATGTACATTGAATATTTAAAAAACAATATTAATACTTCAGATCCGAAGATCACTGGAGCTGCAGATCGTTGTGAAGTATACTTTTATCAGAAAGAAATCAGAACTGGCTTAGTTTACCCTTTGGCTTCCAATAAGCTCTGAAAATAATAAACAAACAAACAAACAAACAAACGAATGAATGAATAAATAAATTCAAAAGCAGGAGCAAGATTGATGGGAAGTGTGTCTCTTGGAGAGAATTTGATGCAATGATTCTTTCGAACAGCCAGAGGGCAACCAAGTTCTAGAATAGATTCTTGCAGGGTTTGGTTTGGACTGGTTTCCTTGGAAAACTTGCTTCTGCTTTAAAAACTAAGAAATATTATACCTGCTAAAAGGTCAGTTCTATGTGAGCAAAGTTTAGAAAGCAAGAGTCCACAGCCCTACTTTTTAAGGTGCAAAATAATTTTGACTACATTTGGGAATTGGCGATCCAAAGTGAGATGTGTACCATAACAGAAACAGCACTAGAGCAACAAGAATGCAGGGTTTACTATGTTCTTTGCTGTCTAGATGTCTCAGTGAGAGTGGAATCGGTCTGCGGAACCAGAGGTTGATTCACACTATGTATTACGGATGGGGTTTAGGGCAAGCTGGAAAATCAAAGGGATATTCAAATGTTCTTCTATTTGTAAACCGCCCAGAGTTCCCTTTGGGAAAATTGGTGCGGTATATAAATTTAAAAATAAATAATAAATAATAAATACTCCCAGAAAAAGGGAATAGTAAACCACTTCTAAGTAAACCTGGAAAACCATGAAAATATTGCCATACATCAGAACTGACTTATGGCATGCAATTATTATTACTCTCCTTGCAAAAATTTTAAAAATCAAAATGAAATATGTGTGTTGTTATTATCCTTATCAGGAGATAGTCATAGTGGAAGAAATGGGAGGTTAGATATTCCCTTACTTCATATTCTTGTAGATGTTAGAAACTAGACAACCATCAAAATTTTCATCTGTCAGACCATACTATGCAATATCAGAATAAACACAACTACCTACTTCTACAAACCAGCACCACAAAACTTCCAACAAAACCCCTCAACAAAACAGAACAGAACAACTATGTACCTGGATGAGCAAGAAGAACTGGGAAGTCTCTAAAAAGATCCTCCTGTAAACAATACATTAAAATTTGTGGTGTGCATAAGAAAGGGAATAATTTTATGGCATGTAGGACCTATAAGAATATAAGAACAGCCTTGCTGGAACAGGCCACAGCCCATCCAGTCCAGCAGTCTGTCTCACACAGTGGCTCACCATTTGCTTCAGGGTATTCCCAAGCAGATATCTTTACCTGCTTATGATCCCTGCAAATGGCATTGAGAGATATCCTGCCTAACTTAGAGCAGGACAGACATAAATCTTTAACTCATTACTGTACATGCAAAGTTAATGTAAAGACTCAAGATAAATACCTGGAGGTTATATCTCAGTGGTGGCGAACCTTAGGTGCTCCAGATGTTTTGGACCACAGCTCCCAGAATTCCAGGCCTGTATTGCCAGTGACAAAGGACTGTGGGAGTTGTGGTCCAAAAGATCTGGAGTGCTGAAGATTTGCAACCACTGCTACATCTGAACACTATCAGAAAATGGTGTCAAAGCAACAGGTTAATAAAGCTAGAAAAGAGAGATGTAAACATAAATAAGCATCCACAGGTAAATGGCTTAGGTGGTAGAAAGGCCCATAAAGGATGTTTCAATCAGGGGTAGTATAAGGTCATTCTTGTGCCCCCAAAAATTCTGGAAAACAGGAAGGTCTTGGAAATACTAGTAAATCATGCCCCCTGTTGTCTTGTAGCCCAGTGTTCGTCCCATTCATTTTGGTATCCATTGGTATGCCTTCCACTGCAAACAACTGCCTCCAAATGAGAAAAGGGAGAGAGAAAAGAACATTCAACAGAGAGGTGGGTCTCTCTCTGGATTCAAAGGCTAAAAGAAATGATTGGTTAGTGCTGGATAGATAGACAGTCACCCCAGGCCAGCATAGTCCCTCCCAGTTATACAAACTACAATCAATATGTAAGGCTGCAAATAAAACCCCAACAGGGGACACGTGTGTCCCACGTTCAACACACATTCTCAGATAGACAGACAAGACACGGGAAAGGTCTGAAAAAGCATGCATAAGTGCGTGCATCTGCATGCATTTACAGTGCTGGCATGATCAAGAGACATGCTTGATGATGTCTCTGGATCATGCAAGTACTCTAAGAACATTAATGTAAAGGATGCTTTCAGGTGCCTCTTGAGACCTTCATGTTAAACACACAAAGATCAAAGAAACACCAGAAGGCTGAAACATGGAAGGAGCCTTATGTGGTTTCAGGCTAAAATATCTGGACAGAGTTTGAAAGTATTTATGATTACTTGTCTGAGTGTCCTTAATTTTCATGCATACTATGAAAGACGACTCTTGAAATAAATTACATGCACTGATAGAAGGGCTGCGGACACCCCCTTAAGCACTGCATGATACTACTGTCTCAACCGTGAGGGAACTCTGTTATGGGGTCCACAGGTGTTGAACATATCCCCAATGTGTTTTAATATCTAGATCAGTGGTTCTCAACCTGTGGGTCCCCAGATGTTCCTGGATTGCAACTCCCAGAAATCCTGGCCAGCTCAATTAGTGATGAAGACTTCTGGGAGTTGCAGTCCAGGAACATCTGGGGACCCACAGGTTGAGAACCTCTGAGCTAGATGAACCTGCTAGGAGAACTTAACCAGTACAGTAATGGCATACAGCTCTATCTTTGGTACATCTGCAGTCCTTGAATGCTGCCTGGTGCCAGCAATGTACTGGAAGATTGCCTAGTTGTGCTCCTTTTGCAGGGAGAGCAACAGTGGCTATCCTTTGGGAAGAGATGAATATTAAACAAATCAGTGATACTTGTTTATTACTGTGTTCTAGTTGTACATGTACATGTCCATGTATTTTGCTGCTTTGAAAAAAAATGCAAATGCCTTCAAAGCCTTCTTTATCAGAAGTTTAATACAGTCAGGTCAAAGCACCAGGACATTTTATTAGGAGTAGTGTTGTCAAGCCGTCTCTCAGCCAGGTGTTGTTCCATCTGAATTTACTTGCAATACTTTGCATTACAACTGGGATAGCTGACAACAATAAACTGGAGTAAATTGGGTTTGGGTCTGCAATTTATTGTTATAAGTTCTTTTGTTTTTATAAAGCAAAGTGTGCTGCTTATATGTCACCCCATAGCAGTTAAAGTACTCTGTGGGGGATTATAAATTAATCATGCTAGAAATTGTCCCTCCCTGGGGACCTGAGGTTGGGGATTTACCAACCTCAGAAGAACAGCTGACTGAGTCAACTTTCAGCCATCTAACTCAGTGCTCCCCAACCTTTTTGTCCCCAGGGACCAGTAAATGTTTGATGATTTTTCCGTGGCCCGGGGCTGGGGGTGGGGAGATGGGGGGGTGCGGGGGTCGGGCGGGGGGCAGGGGAGGGTGTGTGGGGGGGCAGGGGATGGGGGGAGGGAGGAGGGGGCCGGGGGGGGGGTGGCGTCTCTGCGCTGGCAGCGACGTCCGGAGGCGGCAGCGGCGTCCGGGGCTGGTCGGGCGGAGGAGGAGGAGGAGGAGGATACGAGTCTCCGGCGGCGGCGGAGAAGAAGCGGCTGCATCACCGGCGTCGGATGCGCTACGCCTCCTCGGCCCCGCCGCTACCGCCGCCGGCCCCCGTTGGGTTGCCCCTTTCTCCCGTGTTGGCGGTCCCGCCGGCGCCTTCGCTGCTGTTCCTGCTGCTGCCGCCGCCGCTGCCACTGCAGTCCTTACTGTTCCTGGCGGCCACCAGCGCCGCCGCCTCCACTCCCCCCCTTCCCCGCAACAGCGGCGCCCGGGCAGCTGGCACAAGCAGCGCCGAGGCCGGCTAGGCGGTGTGGGCCTCGCGGGGGCCTCAGGGCGGCGCGGGAGCGGGAGCGGGGCAGGCCTGGGCCCGCTTGGGGGGGAGGCGGCGGGGGGGGCGAGGAGGAGGAGGACTACGGAGGCGCCGTGACCTTCCCATCGGAGGGGCCCCTGGGGGGTGGCGGGGTGGGGAGCGGCGGGGGTAGCTCCTCCAGCCTTCCTCCTCCACCGGCGCTCCTCCAGCCTTCCTCCTCCACCGGCCGCCCGCGGGAGAGAAGAGGAGGAGGAGGAGGGTGGCGGAGGAAAAGGGGAGGAGCCTCCCCGGCCTCCCCAGGCGGCCCGGTGCCGACCGGTCCACGGACCGGCACCGGTCCGCGGCCCGGGGGTTGGGGACCACCGATCTAACTGAGCCCATTAGGAACAAACTCAGCTTATGAGCAGAGTCTTGACTGCAGTACTCCAATTTAACCATTGTTCCATGAGGCTCTTTGCATTGCAAAACACTGATAGATCGCTAGGTCTCCAAAGGGCAATTAAGACCAATTAGTTTTACAAAAAAAAGTGACTCTGGTGGAGTTGAAAACTCCTAGAACTGGTTTACTAATGCAAGTCAAAACTACAAGTTGAAATTTTCAATACTCCATGGGGCTATTGCTAGGGGAATTGCCATGATTAACAATTACATGCTCATATTTACTGCTGTGCTATTTCTGTTCACTGAAATTCACCATGGCACCTACCTATGCACAAAACATAAAAAGTGAGGTTTCTTTCAAAATGCATTCAGCTTTCTGAATTTGTGTCAAACTTCCTAATTCCCAGCCCAATCTCTAGCCACTGTCCCAGTTTGCCTACACAAAGGTTTGCTTACAGTCTGAACTTTGTGCACTTCCTACAGATCTTCTGATAAAAAGGAATTGAAAAAAGGCAAATGGTTACTTTTCATCTGAGACGTTTCTCAGAGGAACATCCCTGAGCCTAGGGAAAGTATAGAGAGAGCATTATCTTAAAAACTCAGCAGCTACTAACGCTATATACAAAACTAAATCAGCTACTGAGTCTTGTTGCTCTGCAGCACTGTTCATTTACTATGGAAAAAGAAGCAAAAGTCTTCTGACAAACTCATTAAAATATATTTAAAGGTCAGCTGCAGAGCTGCTTTAAAAACGAGAACATAAATAAAAAAGAGAAATCCAGAGAAACGGTCTAACGGTCTTGCTGCCCTGCCGAGCTTTATAAAGACTTGAAGCAAAACTTTGAGACAACTGACATATTTGTCCAGCTGTTTTGAATGCAAAGCTATGCCTTGCCCTCCAAACATGGATGGTGTCTCTCTAGCATTTGATTATAAAACTGCAGAAAAATCTGCCTTGGTCCTCAAACATTTTGCCAGCAATCTCAACAAGTGGGAACCACATGTGATTTTCCAAAATATATCCCACTGGCTTGTTTGTGGTTTGAGTTCCATGTAGATCTGTGGTACAGTTGCCAAAATAGGGTGGTGTTAGATTAAAAACTGTGTTTGTTACGTGCTATCAAGTCATTTCCAACTTATTTCCAAGGTATGTGAGTTATTTAGGAGTGGTTTTACCACTGTGGCCAACCTGTCTGAGTTCAATGGCCAAGCAAGGATTTTAATCCCATTCTCCCTCTGTTCACTGCACCACCCTGGCTCTCAAATTAAAATGATAAAAGGACATTTCAAACAAGTTGATTTCAGAACTGGATCCAGACTAGAAGTATGAGCTTTGCTTGTGTATTGTTCAGTCTCACTTGTAGAGGAACTTATGAACCATAGCTGAATATGAAAACTGATTCGTCCAAATGATAGTTTGGGATCCTGTTTGGTTAGGGCTTTGCCAAGCCACAATTGCTAATATATGGACAAAATGGGAAACTCTAGTCACTTATTGTAGCAGATGAGTGGGATACAATAATACCTTTGCAATAATAATAATAATAATAATAATAATAATAATAATAATAATAATAA
>JAHTLZ010000129.1:60055984-60072731 GCA_023846285.1 Phrynocephalus versicolor
ATAATAATAATAATAATAATAATAATAATAATAATAATAATAATAATTGGTGTTTGCTGTCACCTTAATACTCTACCCTTATTTATACTGTGCTCATTAAATGAATTTGACATTTCTTAGGCACATATGCTTCATATGTAACAATGACATTTGCCAATATGCTTCATGTACATAAAGATTCACCGATCAGATTTATATCCTATATCCATCAAAGGGATTTTTGTAACATGTACAATAAATAATTGGGATATAAAAGCAATGTTGAAAATGTTACAGTACAAACAACAATTGCCAAGGAGCATTAAACAGAAATGAAAAACAAAATAAAATTCTAAGCAGCAGCAAACAAGTATAAAAGATCTAAGCCACTAGAGAATACATTCAACTAAAGCATTGTTAAGCTGGTGCCCAAACTCGTGACATGTGGGTCCTAGGCATATGGTATTAGTGAGGACATTGCAAAGAAGAAGGCCTAACACCAGTGACTAATTCCAAACAGGGTAGACTAATGAGTCAGTTGCTGAATGGTTGACCAACAATGAAATGACTGGGAGTTGTTGAGGATCAATCTTGCTGCTGGATTGAGATCAGAATGTTACTGCTAAGAAGGCTCAGGATTTAGGAAATGTGACCCTTTTTGGTAATGAGAAAGAATGGGTTCCCTCCCCCAGCTCAAGAGATTCTAGAACCTACAGTCCAAAATAATAACTTTTCCAAGAACCAGTGCTCTCCTCAGCTCTGACAGAAACAAAATCTGTAGAAGGGTTCCCTTTATGACCTGACAGTACCGGAAATATTTGGTGTTTCTTAGGGATAATACATTAACTGTAATCTATTAATATTAGTCACTATTTGCTCACGTCACTCCCAAACTATTGTGAGATGACAAATAGAGGTTTTGGGGTATGTGTGGTATTTACCATTGCTACCACCTCCTATGAATTTCCATGGCCAAATGGCCATTTAAGCCCTGGCTTCCTGTGGCATTCTATCTACTACACTAGACATGGGCACGACTCGGCGAAATTTTCGTTTTCGTTTCCATTTTTCGTTTCCGTTACATAACGGAAACGGTAACGACAATTAAGCCGTCAGAACTCGAACTCGACCCGAAAAAAAAAATTTGGTCGGGTTTTTCATTTTCGTTTGTGGCATCGCAGCGATCACGCAATGCGAAGCACAGAAAAAGTTTTTAAAAGTTTTTTTTAAAAAAAACCCAATTCCCGGCCAAAAAAGCAGGCAAAAATATGCCTGCCTGAGGCTTTGCCACCTACCAGAGGGGTTGTTTCTGGGGGGTCCCTGGCCTTTCCCCCCCTCTTCTCCTGTCCTGGGCTGCTTGCACCAGGCTGGGGGGGGGTTTCATCCTCGTCATCTCGCCATGCCATGCGGTGGGGGGGGGATCCAAAATGGCGACCACAATTTTTCTTTTGAACTCGTGGTCAAAAAACACACCAAATCACCACAGAAACATGTGAAATTTATTTATTTTAAATGCCTTAATTTTAATAGTAGCAGCAGTGGTTTTTTTAATAGCAATAAAACGCCATATTGATTTTATTTTATTTTATTTTATTTTTTATTTTTTTAGACCTGCCCATTTGGGCTGGGCATGGGATGGGACCATGCAATTTTTTTGAACCATTCCACCAATGGCATCGCCAGGTTTTTGACTGACACTTCTGGATGTCTCGGAGGGCATAAAAAGCCGAGGCACCTTCCAGAAATCGCAGTCGGGTGTATGAATGTGGTTGAGGGAGGAGGGATGGCTGCTGGTGCTGGTGTGATCCGATCGAGATTGAGGAGGGAGGCTGGAGGCTTTAGGATTTAAGTTTGGCAGGCAGGCAGGGAATTGAATTTAGAAAATAATTTCTTTGATTCCCTGCAGCTTTGTCTGCTGAAGGGAATAGCAGTTTATTCTTTATTTCTTCTCTGGCAGTTTGTGAGGATTTTTTCTGATATTGGATAAAGGGGGAGGTTCGAGTGGGAGTGGGAGGTGTGGATTTATTTTAGATATATATTATATGCTACCATTTATTTTCTATTTTCCCAACTTCAATTTGCTTGCACACACACACATTTGGGGCGCAAGCCAAGAACAGAACCTCTATCCTAAGTGATATCCTAACTGCCCACTCGCCTGTCTGCCCGCGCCGCCGCCTGCCCACTCGCCCGCCCGCTCACCCGCCTGCACCTCCCCCTGCTGCTGTTGCCGCCCGCCCATGGCCCCCTGCCACCGCCGCCCGCCCGCACCTCCCCCCCCGCCGCCCGCCCTCCCCCCGCCCGCCACCTAGGGTGCAAAAACACCTAGCACCGGCCCTGATTGCGGGACGCCCCTATGCTCTGGGAAGTCAAATCATGCTAAATCGCGGTGGAAATGACAAACGACAAACGAAATGACGAAACAACAAATTTTTGAAAAATTTCACGACAAACGGAAACGATCCGAAACGGACCTGTTCCAACAAACGAAAACTCGAAACGTCATTTTTTCTGGTCGTGCCCATGTCTATACTACACCAGGCATGGCCAGGCTTCAGCCCTCCTAATGTTTTGGACCACAACTCCCAGAATTCCAAGCTTGTATTTCCAATGGCAAAGGACTGTGGGAGTTGCAGTCCAAAACATCTGGAGGGCTGAAGTTTAGAGATGCCTGTACTACACCATACTGGCTCTCAGAATGATGGTGTACTATCTAGTCAATTATTTCTGACCTATAGCGATCCTTTTTAGAGTTTTCTAGGTAGAGTAGTCAGAGGTGGTTTACCATTCCCTTCTTCTGGGGGTACCCTGGGACTGTATAGCTTGCCAAGACTGCTTAGGCTGTTTCTTCCAGGATGCACAATGGAAAAACGAATTCTTAACCTCTGACTCCACAGCATACGCCTAACACACTGAATTTTCCAGCCAGCGTTAATACAGTACAGAAAGATTAATGTTATTGTGTAAATGTATTGATATTAAGATCATAATATAATTTTCAATATTTATGCATGCAAGAGTTTATGCATAAAGTTTAGGAGTGTTGTCATAAGGGCCTGAAAAATCTCATACGGCACCCTCCAAGAGCAGAAGTAATTTTGTGTGACAGATTTGACTGCTTATTCGGTTTGATTAGCAAATACTTGAAGTGCCAGTCAGGATTAAGGCAGGCCAGTAGGCAGTAGCCCACAGGCTCTCATACCCCAATGGAAAGACTTTACAAAATAGCTGACATATTTGCAGCGATCAAGACTGCTTTGTGTACAGTGTGTAAATAGGGGGCAGAAAAAAGCTGCTGTCTCATCAACAGTTACCAAGGGATAAGCACAACCGAAAAGAATGGAACCTACTTCAGAGTAGACATGTTAATATCTATGAAGGGGGGAAAGTGAGGGCAGAGAGTTTCTGAATTTCATTCAATCCTACCAGTTAAAGCTTGAAAAACTTGCTCCCCCCCACTCTAGCTCCTACAGTTCCTGAGCCACCATGGCCATGGGAATTCTTGGGGAATTGTAGTCCAAAACAGTAGCACTTCCATGTTGCACTTGTAAGCATGGGGAGAAGTAAGGACCATAATTCAGTGGTAGAATGTTAGCCTGATTTATAGATGTTCCCTGGCATCAAGTTAAAAAGGTTCATCAAGCAGTGGGCTTTGGAGAAGACCCTGAAAAGTGGGAGGGATGTCACCATCACCAGTCAGACTGGACTGCCTTGGGTTGGATCAACAAAGTCTTTGATAGAATGGTCTGAAAACTCTTTGTGAGCCATGACACTGGCTTGCTAGACAATCAGACTGTACAGTTATCTTTGCTGTTATACATTTAAGACTGAGATGAACCTCAATCTTTCACACTGTCCCATACAAATTGTGTTTTTGCTCTTGTGTCCCTCTGGAAGCATACTTTTCTAAAACACATTTTTATGGGACAGTGTGAAAGATTGAGGTTCACCTCATTCTTAAATGTATAACAGCGAAGATAACTGTACAGTCTCATTATATAGCAGGCCAGTGTCATGGCTCTCAAAGAGTCTGAATCGTTTAATAAACTTAGCTCTATGTATATACAGTGGTACCTCAACTTACAAATGTAATATGTTCTGAATACATGCTCTTAAGTCGAACTACTCTTAAGTCAGGGTACCTATCTAAAAATTGAAAAAAATAAGTTAAAAAGTCAGAAAAATGAAAACAAAATTGTAACTCGAGCAGACCATATCTAAAATTTGTAAGGCGGCAGTTAAAACGCCAACAGTTTTCCGCTCTTAAGTTGAATTGCTCTTAAGTCGAGCTGCTCTTAAGTCGGGATACCACTGTAATCTTATTCTGTAAGATGGTAAGGATGAACTTAGTGCCTCTTTATAAACTGGAAGTTGAACCTGCTTGGAAATAGTCTAAAGACAAGGAGGAAACCCAAGGAAAGGCTCAGAAAGGCTAACACAGCATCTCCCCTCCCCTGACAGTTCAAACTATTTTAGCTCATTTGTTGCAGGCATTTTATCTTATCCTTCTGTCTTGATCTTGATATGGTTTATAAAAAAATATTAAAATGTAATGGCAGAAACATAAATTTTAAGGCCACAAAATTATAAAAGCAACATGAAACACTCAGTGTGTGTCTTTAAAACCTAAGGAAAGCGAAAAGCTGTTTCCAGGACACTAAAGAACAATCACTGTGGGAGCCAAGGCTGTTAAAATAGCAGTTGTAATGTATAATGTTGATAATGATGTGGTTCATGTTGGTACGTGTCATGCATGAAGCACAAACCTCTTTTGAGGCTCCTTCTCGCTACTAATGTTAGCATATAATAACGGTGTAAGTTTGGGGGGAAAAAATTGCAATGTGAATGAACATCCCAGGCAATATTATTTCTTCTATACAGGTTATAATTTATGACCAGGTTTTAGTCTCCTGTCAAAAAACGAATGCCCCTGATTTGGAGTTGCTAACTGTGAATAATTCAGTAATTGCCTGTAGTACCTTAGAAAATGTTGTTTGGGTAGACCCATTGGATCAGTGGGATTTGCATAAATATTGACTTGCCATTCAGTGATACATTAAATGGCAACTTGCAGTAAGATTTAGGCTGACACTTCCATATTTTTTCAACACTTCAATGTCTCCATCCATTATGTCCTGCTCTCTCCCCCCCTTCTGCTTGAGCAAGAAATGCATAACATGGGGATTCTGGGAGTTGTAGGACATAAAGCTACTTATTGCTGTTCAGACAGGGAGAAATTAGGTATGTTCTATGGCAGTTCTTCCCAGGACTGCCAGATGCTACTGGACTACATTTCCCAGAATCACTGACTACTGGCCTCTGGAAGTTGAGGGCCAACAACACGCAGAGCCTCCACCTTGGAAACCACTGCCTTATGTGGCTCTCTCTGACCCATGGTGGCAAAGTAAGCTGTGTTTTTTTAACGAGTATTTTCAAAAATTGGGAAGATTAGACATAATGGCTATGGGACGTTATGCCATCTGTCACTGTGATGTCACAGGCATTTTCCAACAGATGCTCACAACATTCATGCAGTTTTATTCCAGAGTTTACCCAAAGGTAAAACAAATGTAGCTGTTGGGGGGAAATTACAATATTTCTCAAGTCTTCTCTACTTACAACACATTTTAGCATGTGGGATGAAGCACTACTGAGACACATATCAAAATCTCATTCAGGCTCTGAGAAAAGGTTAAGCAATTCCTAAACACACATGCACACACTCTCACGCGCACACATGCATGCGCATGCACACAAACACACACACACACACACACACACACACACACACACACACACACAGAGAGAGAGAGAGAGAGAGAGAGGAAAGATTAGAGCTGGAAAAGTTACTTTTTTGGACAGCAGCTTTCAGAAACCCCACAGCTAGCACAGTCCCTGTAGTGTGCTGGCTAAGAGATCAGGTCCCATATAGTAATGCAAACTCCTGCGACTAGCATACTTAAAAATTACGTGGCATGTTTAGACTTCATGTACTGGAGGAGCTTGGCATGAAGACAGCGGTTCATAAAATGCCACTTGTCTTACCATGTTGGTGTCACTTTGCCTGAAAAAGCAAAACATTCCTTCTCCTGCTTGGAAAATGGACTTCTGCCACTTCTGTCCATAGCAAGAAGCAAAGGTAGTCTTGTTAGTCATAAGGAAAATCTGTCTTACAGTAATGTCTTTCTTTGGACAACCAAGATGTCATGGAGTAAATTGCGAGCTTTAGAATTCTCCAGGATGTTGCATCACACTAGATCAGGAGAGAAGGAACCCCTTCACCAAACAGCCAATCCAGTCCACAATGGTATTTCCATAACAGGTCCCTCTTTCTACCCCTTCCCCTTCCAGAGCTCCACCTCTCCCAGAAGCTTTCTCCAGTCAGATATCTCTGACAACAGCAGGCATTCTCGTCCTATTTTCCTCCATCCATTTCCTGATGGGGGAGAAGTTCTGACTGAGCTGTATGAGCCAAGAAGCACTTCTTAAGCTCAGGCATGGTTTGGCTGCACAGCACTCTCCCTTATCATAGAGGATGTGGCATGGGCCAATTTGGTTTCTGTCTCTGCTGTGCCCTTAAAGGAGTGCCCATTGAGTCTTGCAGCTCAGGTGGTGTTCCATCCATACCTGGCATTTCTTGACTGGTGAGCCATGTTCTTGGCAGCTGGAGCATGGCTAATGTGGAGAAACGAGTGAACTAATGTGAAGTAGAGAAACTGGTCCCCATTATTTGAAAGGATGTCATATCGAAGAGGGGACAGGTTTTCTTTCCATGGCTTCAGAGACTAGGATTCAGAGCAATGGTTTCAAACTACAGTAGGACCCCCGTATCCACTGATTCATTATCCACTGATTCATTTATCCACAGTTGGCAGAGGAAAACATGAAATAATTCAGAAGCCACAAAGCAAGCTGTAAAGCAAGCTGTTGTCACAAAGAGCAGCTGCAAAGCAAGCTATTGTCACAAATAGCATATGTAAAGCAAGCGGCTGTCACAAACCGTGGCCATAAAGCAAGCTACTGTCTCAAAACAGCAGTCATAAAGCAAGCTACTGTCAGGAAAAAGCAGTTTGGGGGTGTGTGGGCAGGTGTTCTCTCTTATCCACAGTTTTCATTATCCACAGGAAGGCCTGGAACCAATCCCCAGTGGATGGCGGGGTCCTACTACTCAGGAAAAGAGATTCTATTTGAAAAGTAGGAAGAATTTCCTGATGGTTAGAGCTGTACGACAGTGGAATATGCTGTCATGGTGGGTGGTGAAATCTCCTTCCTTGGAGGTTTTTAAGCAGAGGTTGGTTGACCATCTGTCCTGAGTACTTTGATGGGGGTTTCTGCATGGCAGGGGGTTGGACTGATGGCCCTTGTGATCTCTTCCAACTCTGTAATTCTATGATTCTATGATTCTAGGAGTCCTGTGGTGCAGTGGTTAAATGCCTGTATTGCAGGTAAAACTGTGCTCATGACCTGAGGTTCAATCCCAGGTAGCAGGCTCATGGTAGGCTCAGCCTTCCATTCTTCCGAGGTTGGTAAAATGAGTACCCAGCTTGCTGGGGAGGCAATGTGTACCCTGCATACTGTAATTAAACTGTAAACCACCCAGAGACTACTTGAAGGGGTATGGGGAAGTATATAAGCAGAACACTTTGCTTTACCACCCCTGGGCTACATGATGTACATAAGTGATGGTGGAAAATCTCTCTGGCATTTCAGCCATTTAGTGGTCTTCATTCAATGGCATTTTTAAGAAAGGCTATGTGGGAGGCGGGAGAAGATATTCCAACAAGTGCAGCCCTTAAGACTCCTGGGGCAAAGAAAAAAAGCAAGTAAACAAATGCTAGCAACTCATCTTAATATGCTGTTATATTTTTTAACAACTGACAAAGTTTACGTAGCAGTTGGATTGGAAGTACCATCAGAAAATAAAGTTTTAAAATAAATAAAACAGTTTTTAAAAAATGCCTTCCTTGTTGCTGAGTTGCTTAAATGTGCTATATTTAAGTCAGACCTGCTTCCAGGGTCCGTCTTAAAACTGCCAGTAAATGTTGACTCCATGGCTTCCTACAACATCATCATTCTTTCTCCACACCACCCCAGCCCCTGCTCTTACAGACATTTTGTTCACCCCCAAGCCTTGATAAAGTATTCAAGAGCACTGAAGTTCAAAACTTGCATACCCTTTTGTGACATTTTGTTTGGCCTGACAAAGGCTTGTGCCCTGCTATGACTTTTTTTCCCTTGAGGCTATCATGGCCGCCATAGTGCCATGACCTGCAGAGAGGGTCAATTATAGTTATTGGCACTCTCCATGAGAGGGAAAGAGCTTGATATACTACTTGAAGATGAGCGTTGTTAATATAAAAACCATCTGGTTACACCCCCCCCTTGTTGTTTCCACCTTGTAAGAAACTCCTATTTTTCCTTTGAGGAATGTGACAGATTGAGGTCATAGATTGATTAGAATGGGGTCCATCCATTGCTTGTTTTCTCATCCCACAAATCCTTGGTGCATCTTGAAGCCATCACAGTATGAGGCAGAGCCTAATCGAACACATTCCATGAAGCCTATGATTAAAAAGCTTGAATATCCAGTTTCCTTTCCTCTCCCAATATTTTCCAACACTGCTGTTTAGTATCCTCCAGCCTGATGGAAAATTTACACACTCTTTTCTGCCTTTAAATTACATACATACAAACATTTGGAGTTTGGAAATGTGTGTTGTTGTTGTTGTTGTTGTTTTTGGACTACAACTCCTCAAATCCCCAGTCAAAATGTCCATAGGCTGGGCAGGTATTGTCCTCCTCTGGATTTTGGATTTTTGTAAAAAATCATCTGTCTCCAAGAAATGTCATTTGAAGAAAGGATTTGTCTCAACAGCTGCACTATTGAATCCCTTTTCTTATAGCTATGCTAGAAAGAGCGGTATTCCAGATGGCTGTTCCTGGAAGGTTTTTCTTGCCTGGAAGTTTGATTTACCAAGCAATACTTTTGAAAAATTTATAGCCATCTGCTGTGCACTTGCTACGTGTTCATCTGCAGGAGCTTATCAAATACTCCTAAATGCATTTTAAAAAGGCATGACATTTTCTTCAATGAGTGGAAACTAAGCTGCTTGACTCCTTGTTTAGGATTCTGCAGCTCTGGTGCTCCAATGATAACCCTTCAGTGCTAGTCACAACCCAACCATACTTAGACGTTAATTGCTCCCTATGGTTTAATTCTCACCACTAGGCACTATTTGTTGTCAGCAACCTGATGCAGATCACATAGCAATGAAACAGCCGGGTACAAAATGTCCCGGGCACGAAGTGGAAGGAGGCTGTGCAAAGGGGTTTGGCAAGATTGGGTGCGTGTCTCATACCACCTCTGAGTGCCAGGGATGCCACAAATTATGGAAATGGAGAAGCCATTATTAATGAGGTCAAACAAACATGCTTCCCTCCCCCAGCGGCCAAGACAGGTCTGCATGCTTGTGACCCATGCCATGTTGTGCTATTGACGCACAGACACCCTCTGCTAGCCCACTGCTAGCCCATGTCCCCATTGGCACATTCCAGCTAAGATGCCATCTGTATGCCAAGGATTGCTCAAACATCCTTTTTGCAAAATATGCAATTCAAAAATCCACTCACCTAGACTCAGAGACACCTTTTTCTCAGAGCTTCAAGGTTCGCCTGTGTGATCCTCCTGTGTACTAAAGAGCATGTGTGTGCAGCTTTCAATTTGCCAAGCTTGGTGCCCGCCCAGACGCCTGATCAAATATTGCACTGGGAGGCCATAAGCTTTGCTGGGATTTTTTTTTGGAGTCACCTCCAAGCAGCAGGCAGTTTGCAAACCAGAATGAAGAAAACGTAAAGCTCCTTGCCGTTATAAATAACTAGAGGTCTCTCTCTCTCTCTCTCTCTCTCTCTCTCCTTCTCTCCTTGAAGAAAGCTTGGCAGTTTTTTCAGACTCTCTCTGTTTAACAAGTTAGTGGAAGCTTGGTTGTTGTTTTTAACAGACTCTTGCTAATGCTGCCTGCATTTCCCATCAGGAAATGGCAATGAGGCTGGATTGAAAGAAATCTTGAGTTTGGGAATGAGGATGAAATGGTGAAAAGAAATTGTATTGTTTAGAATTAAGGATCTATTTGTTCCTACATATGCAGAAACAAAAGAGAGCTGGGATCACCAAGATTATGTGTGAGACATGGGGTAAATAACCTGTGGCCCAAGATAAATTGCATATTCCCAGAGCACCATCAGAAGGGAAAAAGAACTCAATCTGGGGGGGGGGCAGAGAGAGTCACCATTAATTGGAGACAACTTGATGACATTTAATTATTAATTATCTGCAGTGTTTAAAGCATCATCAGTTCTCCAAAAGTCACAGTATGCCCTTGAATTTGGCCAAGATGACTTGACAACCATCCAAATAAAGAAAGTCTGGTCCTTTCTCTAGCTACATTCCCAAAGCTGGGAAAGATGATATTTTCAGACTGCAAATCCAAGATTCTGTACATTTTAATCATAACACTAATAACAAATCTTTTCCAACTTCTGTAAATTTCAAAATGGAAAGCTCTTTAATTCAGCCGCTGCTCTGGCAGATGGTTGAGTGACCTATAAGTCTACTGTAGAATAATACAACTCACTATCAGTCCTATTCAGCATTCATCTCTAGGCTAGCAATCTGTACAAAAGCCCAGAGAAATTACCGTCTTTTCACTTGATACACAATGGTATTCCCATAACAATAGACAAAAGCTTGCAGCCTGGTTAGTAACATTCTATACATCAACATCCACAGTACATGTTGAACATACCCAACTGCTGTATGAACAAGGGCAGAAAGAAAAGCCACATTTAGGCTTTTACAGTATATCACTTATCAACGAGGTAGGCCTGTTAATCTATTTCGGCATGTATAATATCTAGGTGAATGAGAAGACTTCTTGAGACCTAGTTCACGCCCCTTCGAGGTGGCAGATTCAAACTAATGCAAACTCAATTTTACAAAAATATCATTTCATGAATGCAGTTTTAAAAAGAGACAAAATGCTTTCATGAAATGTGAACTCCTACCCACCCCCCCCACACCAAGCACCCTCTGGTTCAGTGTTGCAGTACCTTTGGCCTGGTCATAAACACAGATCAACTTGCATTCTGGTTAATTGCTGTCTGGCTGCTGTGTTCTCTTCCTTAAAAAATGTCTGGTACTGGTAGAAGCATATTTTTGGCTGCTTTCCTTCAGATATTTTCTTGGACACACACACACACACACACACACACACACACACACACACACAGCTCTTTGATCTCCCTGCAGCTGAGAGGTAAGATTGACCAACATCAACTGAACCATATTTGTTTTGTCTTTCTTGAGGAAGCTCAAAGAATTCTTTCCTTTATTTTTAAAGCAATTATCTCTATGTGGGTTACTTATTTTAATTCATGCTTCAAGAACTGTTTTCATAGTCCTGCAAACTCTGTACTTTGTCCCATTTCAACCTTTTGATCCGAATCCTCCCTCAGTTATCTTCCATTCCCAAAATATTAATCTCTTTTACCTTCTTCTTGTATCATCTGGAGCAATATATGTACACAAATAACCTTTCTTATGTTACCAGCAAAATGTTGTTGCAGCAACTTGGTATTAGCATGCCTCAATATGTAGGAATTCACACAGAACCAACCTGGTACTTTGGAAAGTGGATTTTCACTCCCGGCCACCTCCAAGAAGCTAAATGCAAAGGACTAAATACTGAGCAAACCTTGATCAGACCAGGCACCACTTTGCAATGTTGATAGTACAGTGAAAATCTAATGTGAATGCTCCTTTCAAAATGAGAGCTGCAAAGCCAAGCTGTGAGTGTTAGTTTAAATACTACTCTGGCAAGGCTGACTGAATTGTCCCAAATTCACCAGATGGAAGGCTTTCGCTCACTAAGGATCCCCTGAAACCCTAATTGCTTGTGACAAGACCTGGAAGTGTGCTGGATAGCAATATCCTTTGAAAATGGTACTACCCCATGAAAATATTAGACAAAGTGTTATGGTCAATACTTTGTGCCATACAAGCTGGTCCAGGTCCAACTTTTGATTCGGAGTAATAAAAATCTTCCTCTCCTACGTTTAGGTCCTGATGATCCCCAAGGCTCCCTTTTGCCCCAGAAGAGCCTTTTGGAGCCTTTACAAGTCAAAACTTGCTGATGACGAATCAGGTCCCAGCAATGGCTCTCCAGCAGCATTTTTGACTTTTAAAGGTCCGAGCAGTCCTAGGGACCCTCAGAATCTAACATGGAGGAATAGGAGGCTTTTAATGAAAATTAAATGTTTCAAGCATTGGTACAAGTTACAACAGCACAGGCTTGTCCCAATTAAATCCTTCCTTTGGATGCATGGGTGAAGAATTGCTTATCCACTATGCACTACCTGGGGCATACACCGTCTGCATGTTCTGCTGCAGAGCAATGTTATTTGATCAGTACCAATCAGCTCAGCTGCTTGGTCACACCCAATCTAAATCCTGGCCCAGGATCTTATCTCCTTCACATAAGTGGGCAATCAAGGTGCATTAATCTCAGCTCCTCTCATAGATGGCAGTCACAGCTCAGTGAACCCCTAAGCATTTTTATTCTTTCAGGAATAACAGCAGAGTGTGGATAGCTAGCAGTTCATAGAATCATAGAATCATAGAGTTGGAAGAGACCTCATGGGCCATCTAGTCCAACCCCCTGCCATGCAGGAACCCCTTCACAATATTTCCGACAGATGGCCATCCAGCCTCTGCTTAAAAACCACCAAAGAAGGAGACTCCACCACCCTCTGTGGCAGCATATTCCACTGCCAAACAGCTCTAACTGTCATGAAGTTCTTCCGAATGTTCAAATGGAATCTCTTTTCCTGTAGTTTGAAACCATTGCCCCGAGTCCTAGTCTCTGAAGCCATGGAAAACAAACCTGTTCCCTCTTCAATATGACATCCTTTCAAATATTTAAACATAGCTATCATATCCCCCCTCAGTCTTCTTTTTGAAAGGCTAAACATTCCCAGTTCCCTAAGCTGTTCCTCATAAGACATTTCCTCCAGATCCTCAACCATCCTGGTCGCCTTCCTCTGCACCATTTTTTTCACTCAATATCTCAAAGTTTCATCATGGCAACAGGACTTCTTTTCTTGTGAGATCAAAACATTTGCCATGACTCAACTTTCAGATAACCTCACCTGGATGACTGAGAATCTTCACAGAGATCTTTCGCCCAATATGTTTATAGCACCATTCAGGGCCCTCAAATGTTCAGAAATGCTCACACCATTTTGAAGCCTTCGGCCGTTCACATTTCTTCTGCAGCCATGTTGACATATCTGGGGGCTTGTGGAAAACTGCAGGGATAAGAGTCACACATTTTCTCTGGAATCTTGCAATTTCTCAGAATCAGAAAGCAAGTTAATTTTCTTAATTTCTAGTGAGGCAAGCTTGTGCTAGAGCAATCAGACAACGGGGTGAAAAATTATTCACTGGATGAAGTGTTCTCCTTGACTTAGACTGTCTCAATCTTGACAAGGAATTTGAAATTTGAAATTCCTCCCTTCTAGCCAAGAATGGGAGAAAGAGCTCTTTCTCTCACTAAAAGTCTCTGTAATTTTCATCCTTTTCCTTTGAGAAGCAAGGCATGCACACCCACAGAAGCATGAGCTGACTGCTAAAAAAGAGGCAAATAGCACACCTAACACTTCATGTTATTAAATAAAATAGCATGCATACTCATTAGAGATGGGCACGAACCGAAAAAAATGGTGTTTCATTTCGTTTCGTTTAAGGCTTCGCTTCAGTTCGGTTTTAATGAATTTTTTTAAAAAAATTGTTTTGCTGGTTCGTTAATTCATTATTTGTTTTTACCCGCTTTTCCCCCGGTCGGAGCTTGGGGTGCCAACAAACGGGCGTGGGAGGAATAAAGAGGGGGAGCGGCATCAGAGCCGCGCTGCTCTGGCCACCTAAGTGCGGCCTCCTTCTTATTACCCCTCCTGATCGGGCCCATGATAATGGGCCATGGGAGGGAGGTGTAAGGGGGGGGGGACAGCTTTGAAGCCACACTGCTCTGGCCACCTAAACGCAGCCTGCTTCTTATCTCTCATCACGGGGCTGGGCTGAGGCTCGAGCCTTCCATGTCCCTCAATGGCACCGATGAGGTGTGTGCTCCCTCCGTGCAGCTCAGTGCGAAAGGACCTCCGGACCAGCACCAGGTAGGAGACATATCCCCCCTAGTAACAAAATGAACCTAACCAAACCAATTTTTCTTGTTTCGGTTCGTTTCGTGTTAAATTTGCCCCTAGGGTCATTATTTGTTTCATTATGTAACAAACCAAATAATGAGTAATGAAACGAAAAAAATTCATTTTGTGCCCATCTCTAATACTCATTTGTGGCAATTTGTACAATTCACACAGTTATTGCAACTGCAGGATTTTCCACAAAAAGGACACTTTGGTACAAAAATATGACTATGCAGAAAACATTCTTGCTAGTATTGTACAGTAATGGAAATTGCTGTAGAAGAGGTAGTACATTTATTTATTTATTTATTTATTTATTTATTTATTTATTTATTTATTTATTTGTTTGTTTGTTTGTTTGTTTGTTTGTTTAATAGTTACATATGCAGGTGAAGGCTTCGTCAATGACTAATGACAATGACATTGTCAATGACAATGGCAAAATGGCAAGGTTGTAACTTGTAGATCATCTCTATGCTAACGAAACTAACTTCTAGTGGCCTGTAGACCTTGCAAATTATGTTGATCGAAGAGGTGTATGTGCAACTTTCTCTATACCTCTTCCTCTGTGACCTTATCTCTGTGCTCTGTTCCAAGCCTCTCCCAAACTCCATTCCATTCCCAGCCAGCTGAGGATAAGCAGTGGGCCTCACAGCCCAAGGCTATTGCCCTCCCCAAAGCAGAAAAGTTGATGGAATATTTTTAAAGTATCAAGACAAAACTGTTGGTGGATGTCTGAATCCCCTCCACCTCTGCTACTGAAAATGGAATGGTCAGAAATGTCAATAAAACCCACTGGTATAGTGGAACTTTTTGCACATTCTTCAAAGAACTCTCTCCCCTCCCCCCATCCTTTTGAAATGCTTTGAGATTTAGAACCTTTTGAGCCTTCCAGTGCCTGTAAAACTGATGCTGTTTTTTTCCTGTGTTTTCACAAACCATGCCATGTAAGAACCGGCATATCGGGTCTCTGGTCTCTTAGCTCTGTTGCTTCCAGACTCTGGGGTTACTTGGAAACGTATTTCCTTTAACGTTATCTCCACTTTGCCTGCACACGGTGGTGCGCCCATGGCTGGGCCTCGTGACTGATATCCAGGGATGCAAAACTGGCACATCTCCCTCCAGATAATCATCCAGTCTGCTCAGAAACATAGGAAGTGATTTATTTCTACCATAAGAGTCAACTCTGACTAGCAGCAACTGTGCAGGATTTAGGCAAAGTTACCTCCTGAAGATTCCTACTAGTTCTGTTTGTGGTCTTCTGTTTAAGTCTTAACTAGGTCTGGCTTCGCTTGGCTTCTGAAATCAGACAAGATCAGTGGTATATCCTTTCACTGTTCTTTTAAAAAGCATTTTATAGTTAGGATGGAAGCACCCAGATAGACATGCATGTGATTACAGGTATTGAGTGAGTTATTTCTACATTAAAAAAGTATTATCCGTTTGAACAATGAAATGGTGTTTTGTCTCCCGAAGTAAATGTGTTCAGCCTCAGGGCTGTGGAAGCAAAGTCAATCAATCAATCAATCAATTTTATTTTACAGCCAAAGGCCCGATAAGAAGCAAAGTCCATTTCACTCCTGTAACATGATGGTGCTGTGACATGCATTTAAAAACCTGAAATACCCCAAACTCCTTTAATGACCAGTCTTGGCAAACAGTTCTGTTCTTCTTGTTGTTTGTCTGGTTCTTAATGTATCAGGAATATAGATCCAGTCATAAACCACTGACTGACAGTCACTGGAGAAGGGGAGGAGAAACATAAACTGTGTGCTTTGCCACTAAAATCATTCCGTGTTATTTGTACAAGAGATGTGCCAGCTAGTCAAATGAATGCCAAACTGAATGAAGATGGATCAGACAAACTCAGATCAAGCCCAAAACGTATTGGATTGGCTCAAATTGGGTCTTAATCAGCTCTGGAGCAGTCAAAATCTCCTTGGATTGAGTCATGAGGCAGGCATTAAATGAAATTGTTTTATCAAAAAGTTGCCAAACTGCATGATATAGGGAAAATGCCATCATGGTGGGGAGGAGGCGGAGGTTGCTCCATGACTGTTCTAACTTGCAACTTTACAGAAAAAGCTCCTCAATGGTAGTGGTTGCAGGGAAGAGTTATAGGATGTCACTGACTGAAGTTATATGTTTAGTTCCCTCGTGTGGCTTGTGACACTTTTCCTTATTTTAATTGCTTGGTTGTTTGTTGTTTGCTGTTAATATATGCTGTTGCCCAGAGTGGCCTTACTGCCAGATGGGCAGTATAAAAGTAAAATAAATAAATAAATAAATAAATAAATAAAAGTTGCCTTTTTTTAGCTGCTAGTGGCAGGGTGTTGAAAAAAGAAGCAGTGAATATGTTGGTGCTGGTTCATCACTAATAGGAAATCTAAGTCTCTGCCTTTTCCAAATCTTTGTTCTACTACTTGGAATAATCCTATTGTTGCCTTGTTTTTTATTTGAATAGTAATTGTGTGTGTGTGTGTGTGTGTGTGTGTGTGTGTGTGTGTGTGTGTGT
>JAHTLZ010000129.1:60072741-60082749 GCA_023846285.1 Phrynocephalus versicolor
TGTGTGTGTGTGTGTGTGTGTGTGTGTGTGTGTGTGTGTGTGTGTGTGTGTGAATTTTAATGTGGTACTTGCTAACTCTTATCTCTCCCTCTAGTGCCTGGCCTGGACAAGAATCTAATCAGCACTCTCTGATCACAGTTTTCTCAAAGACTTGGTTGAAATTTGGAGGCAGTTTCATTTTTACAGTATTGGGTTTTTCTCTTTTGCTCAGGGTATAAATATCCAGCTTTGAGTTCTTCTTGTTTTCCAATCTCATTTCATCCTTCTGTACTCTTTACATTTTTTGGTTGTTTGAATCGATCTCTATGTTGATCTTAATTATATTTTAGTTGTACTTCTAATAAAGTAGTACTTGCACTCCCCTTGGATAAATAAAACACATTTTAAGGGATCTGCTATTCAAAAAATTTAACTTGACCTAGATCTATTCCATTACCTTCAAGTCAATTTAGATTGTCTTACATTCACTATGCTTTGGTGCTAAGAATGTAGGTAACTATCCATTTTGTTTTTTCCTGTATTCAGACCAAAAATAATCTGAGTTTGTAGCATCTGAATGCCATTTTGTGGTGTAGGAGGGATTATATTGCAGTTGCCGGCCATACTAGCAAATGGGCAGACATAAGACATTTGCTCTGAAAAGGTAGTGATTCCGTTTGCTACCTCTGCACGATAATTTACTCTGCAGATTGCAGACCAAGAAGCTTCCCATACAAAATCTTATATTCTTGTAGGTGGCAATAGCAGTAATGAGGAAAAGTTTAAAACACTTTGCACAACAACAATCCGCCTTTTAAGGAGGCAGACGTTGTGGGACCACGCAGATGATCCGGTTTTCTTCTTTCCTGTTTTTCTCATAGTGCCGACAGTCTGTTCCTGGGGGCTATTGGGCATTGTTTTTTCTTTTTCTTTTCACTTCTCCCACAACCCTAGCACCAGTCAGATGGTCTTCTGGCTGGTCTGGCACTGTATTTTAATTTTTTTTAAATTTTCCCCCACCCTCCTAGCGCCAGACAGCTGGCCTGTCACCACAGATTTTTTAAAATTCCCCCACCCCTAGCGCCAGTCAGCTGGTCCTTTTTTTATCCCAGCACCACCTGCTGGGCATAGGGCTGAACTGCGCTTTTTAAAAAAACCCTTTGTACGTGGGAACTGCTATCCCACATCTTCAGTCACCTGATGGGAGGAAGAGGAAAAGCCAGACTTTCTGAAGATCAAGATCTTCCCCAGGTGAGATAGCAGCCTAAGAAAGAAAGTATAAAGTAGTGACTAGTGCATGTTTGTTTCTTTCTCATTCTTGGCCTCTGCTATTTCATGAGTGGCACACTTGAAGCTGCAGTACATGGGGAAGGAGAGCAGAGAAGACTGGCATGACGGATAAAATAACAGTGGAGAGACAATATAGATCAATCATTATTGTCTCTCACTTGGTGTGGATTTAGATGGACAGAGCACATCTCCTGGTTAAAAAACAGCAACTCTGCGGATATAGAAGTTATGCCTTAAACCTCTTACCTCAACCTAAGAACCATTTTAAAAGAATGGGATATTGAACTCCACTTTGTTCTAGCATTGCCTGTTCATTCCTTGGCCTTATCCTGTGCCCATGCCCTTGCCCGATGCTAATATGCAATCTTAGAGACCCCAAACAAGATGGAATTCAACTCTTTGGCTGAAGAAGGCTCCATATTCCCGTGGTATACTATGTTTCAGTGTGGCTTTATAGACAGAGCTATATACCATATTTGTATAAATGGTCATTTAGAAAGAGCTCCTCATTTAGATAGAAATACACTTTGTTCAAATAGGGATTTCAACATAAATACTTCTCACTGTAGTTGGAAAAGACCCCAACTTGGAGACATGTTTGTCTGCTGTCTAGAGATCACCTTCTAGGCCTCCCATTCTCCCTCCTTAAAGTTTTTTTTAAACTGGAAAGCTCTTGATAGAGGCCTATCCTCAATAAAACAGAGCATATTGGCACCCCAATCATTCCTATTTTACTAAATTACCCACTAATTGTTTATTCCATCTCTCTTCAGGAAATGTTGGGGTTGGTGGCCCCACATACCATGTTGGGGTTCCCCATGTTTGGGTTCCATCCCAAAAGCAATTTTTATAGTTAACTTCCACTGCAAAGAGTTTCTAGTAGAAAAAAGGAGGCTATTGGGTTAACATATTTTGCATATTTTTATATGATTAAAATAATATTAAATACATGATCTAATACTTTCAGATATTCAGAGGAACCTTTCTTCGCTTGGAAGAGGAGGAAGATTTCATAACTCCTTCAGTAAAATTCCTGTTTATTTACATCTAATATATAAACAAGATACTATAAACATGCTTAGATAATAAACATATTGGACAAAACCAAGTAACGGCAAGAATAAACAGGGCTTCACATCTGGAGATTTCAGTCAAAAGAAGAAAAGCAACACTAAAGATAGTTGCCTGAAGGACTTTGGGTAAGAGGTCTCATGCTTTCTGCCTGGCTTGTCTGGAAGTTTTCATCCGTGCAGCCTCCTTCCTGCCAGTCCTGTTTCTCTCCACCGTCTTTGAATCACAGAAAATATTCTCATATTGACACTGGCAGTGAGCATGCTTTTCCAAATAAATCCTTCTCTCTCTGGCTTACTGCATAAACGCTGAAAGTCTGGTTACGGTAGAATGGTAGATAGACCCAATAAGCAGTCACAAAGCTCTCAAAACGAGTCTATAGTTCTGTTTCAGAAAAGGAGTGTCATTGAATTCAGTGGCAACTAAATCTAAGGAAATGCACACAGGATCTACCTGCAACTATAATTCTAAAGACTCCAACATACAATTTAAGTGATGTTCTTAGTTCCAATATTGTCACTGGATCATGGAAACCCCATTGTCAGCCCATGCCAAGGTCCACCTCAAGCATGACTCACAGCCTCAGCTGGCCCTTGTTCTTTAAAATGGGAATAACAGTGATTGTCTACCTTATGAGGTTGATGTAAAGTTCACTGAAATGACACAAGTTAAGCAGTTCTGGACAGTGAAAGGGAAAAAAGGCACCCTCCTGGTTTTTAGTAAACTGTCTGCAAACACTGGCTAATTGTCTGCCTCTTGGTAAATTCAAAGGTCAGGAGGACTGAAATTGGATGACTTTCTTTTGGATTTTGTTCACACATGACCTTACTTTTCCCAATAGCAGAATTCTCAACCCAAACAGCATTCTTGAAAGGACACTTCAGTTCAAGAAATGGAGGAATTATCAGAGGCAAAGTGGTTATAGACGTCATTTTCACCATTAGACTGGGAACTCAGAAGCCCGTTTCCATTCCTCTCTTTCAATAAACACTCCTTGTGTATATTAACACGAGGGCTTCACTGTGTTTGTTGTCTAGATCTCTGGAATCCCATAAAGTTCTTATGGTGTAGACTAAGGGGAAGCAGAAAGAACACAATTGTTTTTAACAAATAAACATGGAACAACTAATAACCACTAATTTGTTAATTATGAATTACTCCTATTTAGCTATCCTTCTTTCCTCTTAAACATATTCCCTGTTGGGAGGTTGTTTTTCCTTCTTGAAAAAGAACCAGTCCAATCTCAATCTCTTTCTTCATGTTGCTCCTCTTCTCTCAATATTTCATGCCTCCTTACTAGTAACTTATGTTATAATTCTGCAGCCTAGTTTGTAATGCAGCCATACAGGCCTGGAGTCTTTAAGAACAACACTAAGATGGAAGAAAAGGCATCAAAGAATCATAGAATCATGAAGTTGGAAGGGGCTTACAAAGCCATTGAGACCAACCCCAGCGCTCACCACCTCTTCAACAAAATGAATTGGTTTGTAACTAGGGATGGGCACCTTACAAAAAATTACATGTTGTTTCGTTGTTTTGTAAGCTTACAAAACCTTATGAAACGAAACGAAACAGCAAACAGTGTCAAGAAATGAAAGGAAACACCATTTTTGTTTCAGAAATGAAGTGATTTGTCCTAGTGGCAAGAGACCTCTTGATCCAGCTGTCTTGAGAAAGGTTCCCCACCGCACATGTGTGCTAGTCATGTCCGACTCTAGGGGGGATATCATCTCCATATTCAAACCGAAAAGCTGTTGTGCAAGTCTGTGGCCATGTAACCAGCATGGCTGCAAGGAAATACTGTTTTACCTTCCCGATTTTTACGGCAGTACCTATTTATCTACTTGCATTTACATGCTTTCGAACTGCTAAGTTGGCAGCAGCTGGGGTTAACAGCAGGAGCTCACTCCGCTCCGTGGCACCCGGGATTCGAACCACTGAGCTGCCGACTTTGTAGCCAGCAGGTTTTTTTAAAAAAACTGATTAATTTGTTTTCCTTCCCTCTGCACCTCTGCTGTTGAGCTTATCTCTCCGATCTCCAATCTGTGTTGCAGCTAGGGCTCTGATGCCTGTCTCTTCCCTGCACTGTATTTGTGTCTGCAAGTTGATTTTTAAACTGTTGTTTGTTTTCACGATTAAGTAGCTTGGATCCTGTGCAGTTCCTTGTAGCTAAGCTTACAAGGTTAGCAAGTGATAATGGTTATTACTTTAAAATGAAAAGATTCGCTTTCTGATTTTCACATATCAGTTCTCTAAAGCAGAGGAACAGGTGAAGTTGGCTTTTTCCCCATGTTCAGAATCTTAAAATTAGGTAGGACGTTTATGATGTTTTCCTTTCTTCCCTTCCGAGGCTGCCAACCAGCTGTTGAGCTTAGCTTTCAGATCATTGGGTTTTCTGCTTGTTTACAGAGGGTTCTTTGTTTGAAAGGAAATTGATTGGAAGGTTTAAGGAGGGTCTTCGATTTAGAGTGGTGGGCTCCCGGTTAAATTAAAAAAAGGAAAGCCACCCATTATTTATAGCCTTATAAAGTATTTCATTTCATTTCATTTCATGATGAAAATTCTTTTTAAAAATCTGTTATTAAGGAAACAAAATGACTGAAACAAAATGAAACACTTATATTTCCGTTTCGTGCCCATCTCTATTTGTAACATATTTTGTGTTCATTTGTCATATTTCACAATGGAGTCTGTGTAATTTGGGATTCTGTTCCTGCATTAATCTGATGTTTGCCAACTCTGTCTCTATAGGAACTTACCACCGGGCTTGCATGCAAATATGCCTATATACAACAGCCAATGAATATTTGGTATGAAACATATATTCCATTACATATTATATTGCACACCTCATTCTGCTGCTATATGTGTGAAGAAGTGGACATGTTCACAAAACGTTACATTAAAATATGAAAGTTAGTCTTTAAGGTGCCACATGTTTTGTGTCTTTTGTATCTTTTGTTTTTTATTTTTTTATTTTTGCCTGGAATTGCCAGCATTAGCAGCTGTTACTTTGAAGTACAAAATAGTGTGAGTCAGGATGGAAGCTCCCTCCCTGATTTCCATTACTACCCTAGCATGTACTTACCAATATGATGAACAAACCAGAAATAAAAGTAGAGTACCTTTCTTTGAGCTGATAATCAAACGTATGTTTCCATTTCATTAATGCTACCTGTCCTAAACCTATTAATTTTGATCTAATTAATAGTCTTTATTATTCTTTGGACAGCTGGGTATATGGGATGATGGATTTTCTGCTTGCTTGCTTTCTATCTGAGACAGGTTGGACACTTGTTTTAAACTTATGTTTGTAGGATAGCAAGCAAAGCTTTGGTTTCTTCCAACTATATTAGCTTGCTGTTACATCTTACCTCAGATTTCTAGTATGACCCTGGTATGTTTCTTCAGCTGGACAACCTGAAATGATCTGTCAACAGGAGTGAGTAAGAAACAGGTCAGGAATGGGGTATTGAAAATGTTGTGTTTTGGGGCATTGTGCAACAGATCATGATTAATGGAACCAAACCACAGTTGACTCGAAATGGCAGTATGATGTGTGGATGTGGCCTCAGTACTCAATAATATGGGCATAATAATGCTAGCTTACTTTATATGGCAGCAATAACATTTATCGACTAAGCATTTTGGTAATTTATTAAATCTCACCCTGAACATTTCCTGGCAATATCTTTGTAATGCCTGTCGTTTCATCTTTGGTCCTTGGAAATCCAGTTTAAATGTAACTTCCTGTGTGGCCTCATAAATTTTATGGAACAATATTCCACTGGTTAATAGCATGGATTTCTCAGGTCCTAGGTGCTTGACTGTGTGTCATTTTGAATTGGTTTTTTTCCTCTTCTGCCAAGCATGCTGCAAATGTCTGTATATAAATCACATGGAGGGGGGGCAAGCACAGTAAATGCAAAAGCAGGAGTCCCATATGGAGCATATAAAAAGCAAGTAGACAAACTCTACAAGGATCATAAAATGTTTCTCAGTGTGCTAAGAACCTCCTTTGGGGAAAAGAACACCCAAACCTTACAGTTAGAGATGGGCACGACTTAGCGGTATTTTCGTTTTTGTTTTCGTTTTTCGTTTCCGTTACGTAACGAAACGAAAAATGAAAAATGGCTCAGAACTGGAACGAAAACGGAAACGAAACGACTAATTTCGAGCCAATTTTCGTTTTTCGTTACTGGAAAAGCACATAATGGAGCTAAATGGGAAGAAACGAAAAAATTTTCATTTTCGTTTTCGTTTTTTTGTTTTCGTTACGTAACGAAACAAAAACGAAAAATTTTGAAATTAGCTCACGAAAATGGAAACGAGCCGAAACGGACCCCTAGCCGAAAACGAAAACGAAAACGAACAATTTTTCTGAGTCGTGCCCATCTCTACTTACAGTATATGGTCACCTGGCTGCCAGTTCTCCAAGTGCTGAAAAACTACTTGAGTCATGGAAGCTCTGAAAGGTCTCATCTTAATTATAGGTCAGAATATTGGCTATGGAGCCTTGGGTAATTAACACTGTCTCTTCACAGGTTGATTAAATGCTTAGAAAACCAGGATCTCAGTTCTGTAATGACAGGTCTTAGATCTCTTCCAGGGATGAGGATGTCTTGAGCCACTGAGAACATGTATGCCGGCCCTAAAGCATTTAACTGTGGAAACAAAAGGTTCTTTTATATTATTCCTTCTTCTTTGATTTTATACAGGAAACTTCTAAAGCTTTTTTTTCTGTCATATTAAAACTTATGCTTCTAGATTACGGGTGGTTGTAATGAGAAGCAAGGACCAGTGGGCCCAGCAGGTACATCTAACCTCACTTAATAGAACAGGAAGAATTATACAGATGCTTCCTGCCACAATCTCAATGCATCCTCCTTTTTCATATCCAGTCAAAATACCTGTTTATACAGCAAGACCAATGATATGTGAATCTGTTTAAGGATGGAAAGTAATTTTACAGTTGGGTATGAGTTGTAGATGGTGGCTCTCACTTCAGATTGACTGAAAAAACTAACTGTTCCTTCATTATATTTTCTGCAGTTTCCTAAAGTGAGAGCAAACACCTTGCTAAGAATTTGCAGTCCCTGCCAGATCTTGCATAGGATGAGTGCCAGACATAGGCTTTTCACATGGGTTATCAGATGAAGGCCATAAGATTTGGTGACAATTATTTTTTCTTCTTCACAACTTCCAGGTTGCCAGAGCAGATTGCCCAGTCACTACTAATGCCACAAAATTTCTAGTATTTTCTGTTGTCCATTAGGGATGGTATTTTCCCCCTGGATTACAAGTACCACAATTCTCTACTCTGGAAGTTCTACCTACTTTGCAGGCACCTGGAAAACACATCAATGTAAAGAACTTGGGAGAAAAGGCAGGCATTAGAAGGCTTTGAGATTTAGTTAGGGCACAATCCACCCAGGTGTCCCTCCTGGTTGGAAAGAAAACTTCCAGAAAGAAAACACTGTGACAGGAACAAGAATAGTTCTGAGTTGGTGAATAAAGTTAGGCATGGGAAGGCACTGATAACTATTCCAAAGGGATTCCACCTGTATATTTGGTTTCTTTTTCCTAGATGATTTACCTTGCATTTATCTATGTTGAGTCTCATTCTGTTGTTTTCAGCCCAGTCATTGAACCTATCAAGATTTTTTTTTTTAAGATGTTGTGTCTGTCTTTTCGGGTATTAACTATCCCACTCAATTCTGTGTCATCTGCAGATCTGATAAGCATTTTTCTGTGCTCCCTCATACAAGTCATTACTAAAAATATTGCAAAGCAGTGGGCCCAGAAAATGAGCCTTGTGGTACCCCACTACTTACCTCTTCTTAGTTTAAAAATGAGCCGTTGTTAATCACTCTCTGAGTACAATTGTGCAACCAATTATGTATCCACCTGATGTTTGTTCTACACCTACATCTAGTTAGCTTGCTAATCAGAATGTCATCCTCCAGTATTTCTCTATACCCTTTCTATTCTTTTGGAACAATTTCTATACAGTTGTTTTTTTCTAATCATTATAAAATGAAACATGTCTTCTCATGCCAGAAGAATAAGCACACCAACACGAGTTGGAAGATGAGGCAAACAGGCAGATAGAAGTGGCACTGAGAATAACCTATGTAGAAGCAGATAGTGAGAAAACTGAGGGAAAACCCACAGAGGCACATCATTCCTGACATTATAGGTGGCACCATCTCCTGAACAAGTGGCTTGCTTGTTTAATGTTTATTCCATGTGTCATTCTCCTTAGAGAGAACATGGTGCAAAAGTAGTTCCAAGTGAGGTTTTCTGCAGAGATACAGTGCAGATTTAGCTGTTCTTGCTGCTTTAACTGTGCAAAGGAAAATGACAGATAAATTGTGTAAATTGTGGCTCCCATGATACGTGGTGGTGTGCATAATTTGCATCACAACTGGAAAGCCAAATTATAGCACTAGATTTCTGCAACTGGAATAGAAAACTAGTCCCTGTGTCGATTCTCATCCTATGCTGCATGTATCTGAAGAGGTAGAAGATAAATCTCCTGTTTAAATAAATATAATAAATGTTCCTTTTGGTGGAGAGGTGTATTTTGTTATACAAATTCTATAAGTGTTCAGAAGCACCAGCAAGTCCAAAATGCCACAGCCAAATTAACTGAGGCTGGTTATAGGAAACATATAACTCCCCCATTGCACTAGCTCCATTGGCTGCTGATCCATTTTAAGGCACAATTCAAAGTGCTGATTTTAACTGATAAAGTCCTAAATGGCCTGGGTCCAATCTATGTTAAAGACCATATGTCCCTCTATCAGCCCTCCCAGGTATAAACCAGGAGAGGCCTTTTTCTCAGTCCCATCACCCACATGGGTTAACTTTGGCAGGCATGTGGGAGAGGGCCTTCTCTGTTGCTACTCCCAAATTCTGGAACTCCCTCCCATGGTAGGCCAAGCTGGCCTCATATCTGCTGTCCTTCTGCAAGGAGATAAAGACCTTTTTACATGTTCACCAAGGGGATTTTTAAAGATAAAATTTTATTCTGTGTTTTACTATTGTTTTTATAATAATTTTTAAATATAATAGTTGCTTAATGCTTTTTAATATCATAATATTTCGTTATTATGTTTTTAACTTTAACTTTTACCTTTTTAAGCCACTTTGGATCCTTCTGGAGAAAGTAACCTACAAACATTTTAAATAAATAAATGAATAAAACCAACATTTAAAAATATTAGCACAATTCTAATATCACACTAGTGCCCAGCCTCTCTTGTGATGGAACATTTGTTCTCTCCTCCTGTTACCAGCCGTGGTACCCCAAAACCTGTTCCAGCTTTCTAGACCATATTTGAGGTTATACTGGGGCTTCAGTGTGAGGACAATTGCCATTTTCTGGCTGTGTTGATATAAACATCACCCAGCATGGCTAGGGGAATCACATCTGGAAGGCACCAGTTTATAAAAGGTTGGCTTGGCACACACTGGAGATTTCTTTATTAGCCCGGTTGTTGCTGATTACTAATGAGAATTCGATTTGTGCCAGTGGGTTAGTGTGCATTTGGGAGCATATGTGGTTAATTCCTTTTCAGAATTTGGAAATTTATTTATATTATCTTTTGTTTGTCAGAATAATAATAATAATAATAATAATAATAATAATAATAATAATAATAA
>JAHTLZ010000129.1:60082759-60133288 GCA_023846285.1 Phrynocephalus versicolor
AATAATAATAATAATAATAATAATAATAATAATAATAATAATAATAATAAAGAACCAGCTAACAGGTTTTTCAAACCCATCTATCACCTATCATCTTTTGATACTGGTCAACCCAAGTTTCTGAGGTGTTATCCCCATATAGAATGAGAGCTTTGTAGATACCCTGGAGTGCCAGACAGGATAAATACAAAGCCCCAGATCAACTGAACTGTCTCTGGAGACAAAATGTTGAAAGTGAAGATGTCCTACTTTGGGCACCTCATAAGAAGGCAGGATTCTCTGGAAGAGGCAGAAGGGAGCAGGAAAACAGGAAGACCGAAAATAAGATGGGCTGATTCTCTAAAGGAAGCCACACATCATCATCATCATCATCATCATCATCATCATCATCATCATCATCATCATCATCATCATCATCATCATCAGCAACAACAACAACAACAACAACAACAACAACAACAACAACAGATGATGATGATGATGATGAGCAACTAATAGCCATTCCTTGCTCTTTCTTTCTGTGTGATCAGTGTTGCTTAGAACAAGCAACAGCTGCCTGAAAAGTGACTAGGAAAACTGTTGTATAACTTTAGTCCTCATTTTTGCTTTTATTTTTCCAAAGCAACTATGAAGGTATCTCACTCTTTAGAAGTCTGATTATAATCCTAAATAAACAAGGCATGGGAAGCAAACTCCTTTTCCATCCTATTGATAGCCAGTTCCCAGAAAATTCTGGATGGCAAACCTTGAAGAATGTTCTGTAAGCTCATAAGCTGGTTTTTGGAACGTGCCTTTTTATGCTACTGATTTGATTTCTAAGTTTTCTGAGCAATGGCAAGGTAGATCTCTAGGTTCAATTTATTTGGGAAGCCTGGTGACTATTTGGCCAAGACAAAGACGGAGGGCCAAGATCAATGTGATAGATGTCCTCTTGGGGGTGAATTCCAGTGGCAGAAAGGCAAGGATGGGGCCAAAAATACCAGGACAGTTTAGCTTAAACCTCTTAATACCAACCACTAAGCCTTAGGAAATGCACTTCAGCTGTGTCTAATGGAGGAGGGAAATACTGGGTAACTCTGGAATGGTGATCTGAGGAGGCCTGGTGAGGGGTTGGATTCCACCCCAGAGCCTGTTGTCCTCCAGCCCTGCATTAGAGTTTGTACATTCTTGCTCGACTTATACTATGAATAAGCCATGCTGAATGGAGACATCTGTCCCCCAACATGTGAGGTCTAGCTCCCCGGGACTTCACCCTTCAAACACAATGAAGAAAATCCCCAGAGATTACTCGCATATACACATGCTTCGTGTGCTTAATAAGCTTGGAGAGGTACATCCAAGTGGTCTTGCTGTTCCGCAGTGTGTCTGGAGGCTCTTGGCCAGTGATTGCTGACACCGTAAGCTGTTTTCTGAAGCACTGGGGTAGATTTTCTAAGGAAAAAGATGTTGAAAAAGTAGCTGTTCTACCACGTCCCCCTTTTTAAAAAAGACCCCTTGACCCAAAAGAAGGGAGCAACACTAAAGATCTTTAATGGCAGCCACTTTTTCTATAGAAGCAGAAGCTATATGATGCTGTCCTGTAAACTTAGGGGCAGAGGGTGAAATAAATTGTCAAATTATCAATCGCCAACATCACCTGCACTGTTATTTTCCACTAGCCCTTTCTACTCTTGTGTGAGTTCATGACTATCTTGAACACATTTCTTCACTACTCTTCAAGAAGTCCTGGATTAGGCACCCCAAAGATCTTTATAGGGGCAAGCAATTCCCACATGCCCAGGGGATGCATGTGCCCCCTGGCTCATGGAAACCCACCCTTGCGCTCCAAACCCTCCCATTGCAATTTTCTTTAAGCAAGCCCTTGAGTTTGACCAAGATTATCTTGGTCATTGTGATGGTCCATTTCCATTCACCACACATCCTATTTAGACCACAGGAATTGTTGTTGTTGCTGCTGCTTCTGATTTATTTCTTTTAAAGCTGAAAGTGACTTGAGGGGTGTAGTCTTCCCTCCTCTACACTGTACCTTCTGACAAGCTCTATTCTTGACACTGCTGCTTTATCCAACTCCCCTGGATATGTCAGGACTTGAACCCAATGGAATCCCTCCTGCCTTTCTCTTCCCTCACCTCAGTAAGATGGATTCTGGGAAGGATGCACAGAGTGAAATCTAGCTGCCTCCATCTGAGGCACCCTGAATGTTACCAGTTGGGGTTGAGGGATCCTCCTCCACTATCTCTCTTTAATTAACTTATCCTCTTCATTACTTGTTATCTCTACTAACTGTGGATCCAGTTTCAGTTCTCCCACTGCATTAGATATAAGCCAGAATCAATGTAGTCTTCACGCATGGAAAAAGCACCCAGTGAATTCCAACAGCACAAGCAGCAACATAAACGTGTAGTGATATTTTCTAAATGTGTTTTAAAACTTTTTTTTTACTCAATAGTCCCTTAATGTGGTAGCCCATTTTGTCATTTTTTAGCATTATACATTTTATTTGTTCTATCAGAAGCACTCTTCAAATACTCAAAATGTTGTCATAGAGAGGAGAGGAAGAACCTATTCTCAATAATTCAGGAGTGCAGGGCACATAATACTGGGCTCAATTTATTTATTTATTTTGTCCATTTG
This sequence comes from Phrynocephalus versicolor, assembly GCA_023846285.1. NCBI lineage: Eukaryota > Metazoa > Chordata > Lepidosauria > Squamata > Agamidae > Phrynocephalus > Phrynocephalus versicolor. Next base: position 60,085,394 of record JAHTLZ010000129.1, read on the forward strand.
TATACTGCTGACTTAGTGCAAAGCAATGCTCTACGTGGCTTTCAGTAAGTAGCACAACAAACCTCTAAATAGGGAAGACAATAAATATAACCTCAAATGTTGTACTCGGTGGTCTTATAGGCCCCTTCCGACTCCATTTTCTAGGATTCTATATATGTAATTTCTCTCAGTATTAGCATTTAATCTGGCTATAAGACACCGTGATGCGCAGTGCTCAATCATTAAAATATTACTTTAACTGATCTTCCCACCAATAAAATATATGCTATCTATGTCATTTTAATTTTAATTTTAATTCTATTAATTTTATTATATTTTATGTTTTTTATTTTATTTTGTGAATTATTTGTGTTTATTTTGCACTGGATTGTATTCACTACTTGTTGTTAACTTCCCAGAGTGGCCTCGCTGCCAGATGAGTGGTATAAAAATCCAATAAATAAATAAATAAATAAATAATTTTTTTCTCCTCCTTCCAGTCCTGCGTCCTTTTCTTCCTCCTTTCCCACCTTTTTGTCTCCATATTGTGCCCCTCTTCTCGTCTAGTGTCGTTCTTCACTTAATGCATTTTCTCCTCCCTCTGTTTGACTCCTACTTCTGTTTGTTTTATCACTGTTATTTCTTCAGGGACAAAGTCTCTTCCCAGTAAAGAGGTGAATGTAAAGTTGTGAACTCCAGTGACCCTGGAGAGAGATGTGATGGCTCACCAACATTGATCTGCTCCCCCCTGTTGTCTTCTTCATACCTATAAAAAGTGCTCTCACCTACCTTTTATTCTTTTTCTTCAACCACTTTTGCATACTAATGAGGTGAAGCTCCAAAGGTGCTGTGGTGGTCCAGGTTTGGTTTGCCTTGGAAGAAGGTTGCTGGAGGTCTGTAGCACTTTTTCTAAACATTTGTTTGTTTACAAATATATTGAGCATAGGCGGAGCAAAGCAAAAGCAAAGTGTGTTGCTAATATATTGCCCCATAGAGCTTAAAGCACTCTTTAGCCAGTTTACAAGTTAATTATACAAACCTCAGAAGGATAGAAGGCTGAGTTAACCTTGAGACGGCTACCTGGGATTGAACCCCAGGTTGTGAGCACAATTTGGCTGCAGTACAGCGGGTTAACCACTGCACCACGAGCCACAATTGAACATTCTAGCACAGTTGTGGTGAACCTTCGGCACTTCAGATGTTTTGGACCACAGCTCTCAGAATTCCGAGCCTAGATTGCCAATGACAAAGGACTCTGGGAGTTGTGGCCCAAAATATCTGGAGTGCCGAAGGTTCGCCACCACTTTTCTAGCAGATAGGCAATCCTATTGCCATTAATCTTCTCTAAATCCGTTTCTTCCAGTAGTTTTACACTGGATGACCTTCTGGCTTCCTTTGGGAAGCAGGACGGGCATTCATGTTTATTCTTCACTGTTGCTCAGGCTGATGGGCAACCCAGGCCATAGAGCTTACGGAATGTCTCACTCTCCTTCAAAGCCAAGTAACCTTTCCAGTTTCCACTGCTATGAAATGAAATTCTTTGGCAGTTTTGGGGAAAAAAACAGCACAGAGAACATCAACTGGACAGAACTTGGCTCCTAAATGGGGCAAACGGGAGGGTGGATGTCTCCTCTTAAAAGTGTCTCAGAGATGACATGGAGAAAAACATCAGATCTCTGGGAAAGCTATTAGAATTCCTCTGAGCCTGAGCAGCACCTGTTTAATAGTTAAAATAAATCAAATGTTGCCATGAAATGTCTTTGAAGAGGCTTCCTGTTCTTGTGTCAATCACCTCATTTCTCATTTTAAAGCCTGAGCTTAAGGGCAATAAGAAATCCTGTTGAACGGAGTTCTATTTTTTTTTTTAAAAAAATATAAAATAAGGTGTTGCCATGATATAAACACAATCACTGATTATTTTGCCAGGGAAGTGTGTGTTTGATTGTTTTTGCTTGAACGTGACCTAAAATGCCTCTTTCGCCAGAGGGTTGTTTATTGTCCATCCCTTGCCAACCTGATTTATTTCAGTTGGTTCAGCATACTCCTTTGGAGTAAACTGGTCTTACCAGCAAGAGGGGAGAAATGGGCGGTGGACCAGTGGCAGCAGAGGAACCGGCACCAAGCTTTGCTGCCTAGATCAGTTGGGCGGCATGACACCCCCTGAACTTTGCTCCTCTTGGCTGGCTTGTTGGCAGTAGGAAAGCCGGGTTGCTGGCACTGTGCAGGTGCCGCACCACCTTGGTAGGCCAGGGAAACATACACTGGCCCTAATGTTTTGAATTCAGGCTAAAGTCCATGTGACTTTGGTCTGCAATTTAAAAACAACAACTAGAGATGGACACGAATTAAAAAAAAATGGCATTTCAGTTTTTCCTTTTTTGTTGAGAGGCCTGTTTCGGTTTGTTTCCATTTTTTGTGAATTTTTGGAAAATTTTCATTTTTGTTTTTCCTTTTTTCATTTTTTGTTTCTACCTGCTTTTTGCGCGATTTTTAAAGCATTTCCGTGCATGGGCATCCCCCAACACCCCAGACCAGAGGTAAAACACTAAAAAAATTGATGCTGGCAGAGACACAGTATAGACTAGGTACGCAGGGAGGCTGCAAAAGCAGTGGTGGGCATTGCCCAGGGTGCAAGGCAGCCGCAGAGTGACTGCACTGCAGGGCAGGGGAGGGTACTCACCGAGAGGTATGCACGCACACACACAGGGAGGCTGCAGGACTGAAGTTAGAGTTGCAGAGACAGCAATCCCACCCTAATTCCCACCGGGGACTGCAAGGAGGAAGGGGGCTGCCAGACCTGCCCAGTCTGCAACCTGGGCATGCTATTGGTTGAACATGATCCCATCACATGGCTTGCTTCCATTTTGTGGCTGGCGTGTGGTGACATCCATTTTGTCATCCTTAAAGGGAAAAGAAAAATACATTGTGATGGGAGAAGACAAAAACAAACGTTTTAACGACCCCAACCCCCTGGTCGGTAATAATTTCAAATAATTATCACATTATCGCTGCATTTTTATGGATGTCCAGGGCGTTTTAATACCCAAGAAATCAATCTTAGGCATCTGGGAGCCATTTTGGGTTGATGTCCCCTAACTCCCCTTAAAGGAAAAAAAAATACAGCGATCTGAGAAAAGACATAAATGCACGTTTTAAGGAACCCCCCCCCCAGGTAGGTATTATCAGACAGTATAAATAATTATCGCTGCGATTTTATGGATATCCAGGGCGTTTTTTAACATTTAAAACAGCTCATTTCATTGCGCGTCGCCATTAACGAAAATGAAACGTAACGAACCCAATTTTCATGGTTCTGTTCGTTTCGTTTCATTTTCATCACAATTTTCATGATTCGTTTTGTTACATAATGGAACGAATAACGAATAACAGAAATGAAAAAAATGTTCATTTCATGCCCATCTCTAACAACAACCCTGATGGTCCTTCTCCTGGCTTATTTCGGCAGTGAGATCAGTCCCTTACTTCACTTGCAACTAGTAAGTAGCCAGCAAGCTGGCCAGAGCAATCTGTAAGGCCAGCTCCTCCCTTTTCAAATCCTGGCTCTGTTGTTTACAGGTTTTCCTCCACACATAAAAACTACATCTTTAAATATTGTAATAAAGGTAGAAGAATATTACATTTCAAAAGTGATGAATCAAGTTGAATTACTTTATTTGTGTAATGAGTAGTGTTTCTAGTGACATTTTAAAATTACTTTAAAAGTCATATTTAGGTTTCTTAGGAGCCTTTTGACACAATTTATTTATTTATTTATTTATTTATTTATTTATTTATTTATTTATTCATTCATTTATTTTGCTTTATGCCATTCTCTTATCCATGCTCAGAGATTTTTCTTTCAGCAAACAGGATCCCAATTACTTTAATAAATGTACAAAGCCACTAGTTAATGATTTGTCACTCATATGTTTCTTTGAGGACCAGTTATGGACTTGCAAGCAGCAGTTCATTACTAGTAACAGCTCATCACTGCAGTTTATAGCATCACACCCACACTGGCAAACTAACCAATATGATTATGTATGTTATGTTTTTAAGCATTGCAGTGCATAAAAACAACAAATAACTTTGCAAACACTAATGAGGAAGAGGAATGAGTTGTGTTTCAAATAACTTTCCATTCGTAAACAAGCTGTTTAGTTCAGAAAATGCTGAGGGGGTATAGTGGACTACAGCAAATGTGGTTTGGAAACCATATGCTTTGCTTGTTGCATCTAAGAATATTTATCACAGATTTTCTTGAGTTGATATACTAGGTAAGTTTAAGCTACCTTGACTTCTGATTAAAAGGGATCAACTCATGGTGGTTTTGTCTGAAAAGTCAGATCACTGGACAACACCCTTTTGTTGCCAGCATTATTCAATGGCCCTCATCTCTGGAATAAAATTTGCATCAGAGCAAGAGAGAATGGCAATGGACATGTTTTTATGAGCTCTTAAAGATACAATATGTGCAGGAGAAAGCTATAGTTGGGTTAAAGGGAGCAAAACCCATAGAAGCAGGGGCTGTCTCTGGGAATACAATGCACAAGTACCAGGCATGTTACCTAATGCAAGCACGTTACCTAGGAATTTTCCCCCTCTTGTTATATATTTATTTAACTATATCAGATATATATGACAGATAGGACAGATATCACATTTCCAGCATGCTCCAGTCAAAAGATGTTAAACTCTCACCCCAGCCATGCAATCAGTTTGCGCTGCAGTTATTGGATATTTTCTTTGCAAAATTTGTGCACGAATCCACTGTTTGCTTTAGAACTGTTCATGCAACGTATGATTTATTGATAGCGGACAGAGATTCCACTAATTCCCTGATTTTAGATTTAACATACTTCCCCCCCTCCAGACAGGCTTGTGGAAAGCATTTGGATGGGGAAGTTCCCTTTCTGGCTCAGATGTGTGATTTTCAATGCACAATATAATTTAGGCCCATTCAACACAGCAGGATGAAATGCAAGTGAGGCCAAGCACCAAGCCCAAAGAAAGTATGCCAAATAGGGTTGCCATTTTGGTGCCCTCCAGAAATTTGGAAAAAAGGCTCTTGTAATCCCTGACCATTAGACTGAGGATCACTTGGGGGGGGTAGTTCAAAGTATCTGAAAAGCATAATGATTCTTATGCCCATGAAACCCCTAAATTACCATCCAAAAGTATCTCCACTCATTGGGGACTGACTTAATGTACTCTGTGTATGTTGCAGCTGTGTTCAAAGTTAACATATAGAAACTAGGCATGGGTGAGAAATTTATCAGGTTTGCACATCTTGGACATGAAACCAGACTGGAATTCAAATTGTGGTTGGAACTTCGTACATCTACAAGCTAGGAATTAATGGGCATCTTGATGAGATGAACCTTGGCAGAATCATGCACCTATAGCAGAAATTCCATGCTTCCACTGAACTAGTCCTGTGGAGTGACAAGGCACAGTTAGAGTGCATGTCCCACAAAGGATGATGCTGAAGGTCGCTCAGGCTGAGAGCATTCAGAATCAATGTGTATGTAATCATGGGATAACAAGGAGTCCAAAGAGTATCTACCCCCAACACAGTGACAGAATGATATGGCTTTCAGGGAGTAGCTCATTGCTTCTGAGGTTATAACCGCCAACATTTCTGGCTGTTTTGACATCCACCAAATAGGGTGCGTTTTTTTCTTGACATTCTTACTGTACAAAGGCACAAACACATAAGTTGTCAAAGCTTCTTGTGAGCCTGTTTTATTTCCTCTTCATATTGCTAGAAGCAAGAGCAGAAAAATCGTACTTATACCTCATATTTCAAAAGGAACTGGAACACACTGTACATTGTACATAGATAATTTCATTCGTTATAGATAAACCTTTGCAGAAAAGGTACAGTACAAACCAGATAGCTAAAGCCACATCCAGCAACAAAACAAACCATGAATAATTATCATCACCTGGGTTGCTTGTGAAATGGCCATAACTCAGTGGTAAAGCATCCCTTTTTACCTACAGGAAGACCCAGGCAACAGATATGAAAATAAAACCTCCTCCTATCCTAAATCCTATAGAACTACTATCAGTCAGTGTAGACAACACTATGGTAGATGGAGCCTTGGTTTGCCAGCAGGCTGAACTGGATGATACCATATGATCAGAAGAGAAGCTCCAGAGAGAGAGAGAGAGAGAGAGAGAGACTGAGAGAGAGAGAGAGAGAGAGAGATGTTTGTCTTGGCATTGGTGTGAAAACAAGCTTGCATTTGCTCTATAATTGGTTGTTGAGAGGTAAACACTGGCTTCATTTGAAAATTAGTTTCCCCAGACATGTTGCTTTGAAGGAATTGTGTGCCTGTGGGAAAATGTAATCACAGGAAATAACAGAGATTTTTTAAATGCATAATTTAGTATTTAGTATTTAGTGATTCTGAAACAATTAGTTATTTTGTGAAAAGGGCTACAGAAGCAAGACAAAACTCAGAAGAATGTAGCAGATAGTGAGGCTGTATTCAGAAGGAAAAGAATAAAACTGGAAGGCCTCATTATATGCCGAGCTCAGTGCTGAAAGTAAAGATAAATGGAGAAAAATAATACCCTACACATTTTTATGTATTTCTGACAAATTTTCCACACACATCCACTCACTAAGATGTTTTCCATATGGGGCTTTTATTATGTATTTTCCTTTCCTGGAATTTCATGTTGTTCTCTGATAGGAAATTTCAGATATTATTATAGTCTTTATGTAACTCTCTCATGTTGAACGGCTAATGTAATGATACTTAATAATTAATTGACTGAAATTGTGTTACGTAACTCTGCAGTGCAATGGAAATAACATCACTGGAAATGCCAGATTACTCCTATTAAAATTTTCCTTTTGTGATTTCATGGTGGACATTGCTGATACATAATACCATGAAGTCACATGCACCCAGAAATAGTAAGAAAAGAAATACCTTAATCAATGGCATCCTGCTGCTAATTTGTGCAGGCGGATTGCACCCAACAAGATGTTCAGCCAATATTTGCTGACAAGTGAATTCTGCTTTTCCCCCTTTGGAGCTTCATAACTCAGCTCCCTGAACCTCCAAACGTTTCCAAATTTGGGGGGTTTACAGGGAAAAATCCAGACTTTAACCCCAGTGATTTTTGTGCTGAAACATGCTTGCAAATTACAATTTTGGAGTACAGGAGTCCCCTGCCACAACGTAGTTCATATATTATGGTCTCAGTATACCACAGTTTTTTCTTGAGAGAAGCAGGCTTCTAAAGAGAGGTTTTTAATCCCCTCCTGGCACTTCAGCAAACAGACCCGGAGCTGCTCCTGCTGGCTGTGTTTGCAAAGATAGGTTTTTAACCAACCCTAACACCTCATCAAACTGACCTCGGGCTGCTTGGCTGCTGTTTCCAAAGAGAGGTTTTTAACCCCCTCTTGACACCTCAGCAAACAGACTTTGAGCTCCTGGCAGCAAGGTTTGCTGAGGTGTCAGGAGGGGGTTAAAAACCCCTCTTTAGAAACACAGCCAGCAGGAGCAGCCCAAGATCAGTATACTGAGGTGGTGTCTGTATTTCGTGGATTTTCCTTTATTGCGGGAGGATCAGGCACCTAACTTCCACAATAAATGGATGAGTACTGTACATTAAAAATATGTATGCCAAAATAGTAATGATTGCAAGCATGTTTCAGCACCAAAATCTTCTGGGGTTCAAGTTTGGAATCTTTCCTGTAACCCCCCAATATTTGGAAAGTTTTGATGGCCAGGGAGCTGAGTTATGAAGCTCCAAAGTGGGTGCTCCTAGGGGAAAAAATCTTTCTACTGGAATCGGAAGCCAAGCCATGTGGCTTGCCCACAGCTTGGCTTCTGAAGTTCTGATTCCAATTATAAATATATTTTCCCTTGGGGCACCCACTTTGGAGCTTCATAACTCAGCTCCCTGACCATCAAAACTTTCCAAATGTTGTGGGGGTTAGAGGGAAGAGCTTATATAAGCTCCCTTGCCACTTTGGTCTTTTAGGACGCAGGAGAGCATAGCATTTCATTTCATTTCATAACAAAACTAGTTTAAAAATTCATTGCAAATGAAACAAAATGAAACTACTACAGAAACTAAACGAAACACTATTTTTCCATCTTGTGCCCATCTCTACCCCAGATTAGTATGAATTAGTGAATTTTTAAGAAATTTTGATTTGTTCTTTAGCCTGGCAGCTCAAGGACCACACTCCCAAGGAAGAGACGCCAAGCAGGAGTGGTATGCAAAAATATGCAAAAATATTTTGCATATTGGATTGTTACACTTGTTAATAGTGTTTGTATACAGAAGAGGTTGCTACAGTGGAATTTGTTAACTAAAATGGGCTTACATTACACACACACACACACACACACACACACAGAGAGAGAGAGAGAGAGAGAGAGAGAGAGAGAGAGATCCTTGGAAAAGCTCTCTTGTTCCCTCTAGTGGTCAAAATTTTAATGTAGAAATGTGGAGGGTGTGGAGATAAGAGGGGAAAGAGGGGGCGGAAACTCTTAAAAACATGGCAAATGGGCCTCTAGAGGTTACCATGGGACCTCTTGAGCAAAAGATCTGTGTGCACTTGTTTGTGTGTGCGAACACCATGAGTGAGAGTGTGTGTTCTGGAGACTTGGGAGGTAGATTCTTAAAGTGGGTCACATGCATGGAAATCTGTGAAGGGTTGCCTATACATGTCTTATCCATACAGGAAATACCTTTGCTAGCCTGGATTTCCATCACTAGTTACGTATACTTCTCATCAACCTACTTAGGAACAGGCTTTCTTTCTAGCCTTGGTTCAGAGAGGGGAAGCATTAGGATTTAATCGTAAACATTAATTTTAAACCCCGGCACCTCCCATTTCTGCCTTGGGTCCCGCTTATGCAGTGCGCTCCACCACCACCTACTCTGCTTCTGAAAACTTATGCAAGTGTTTTGCTAGAAGCTTTATGTCATCTAGCAAATCCAGTGGTTCTCTTTTGCTCTTCCCTCCCCACCTCTCATTCCTGTTTGTACTAATGAAATCCAGCTCCCATCAGCTAACATCCATTGCTGTTTTATTTGGGAATAGGCTGGAAGCCTTGTTGGAAGAGGAGGCAGGCGGTTGGATTTCCTTCCCTGTTCAGGACCAAAAGAATGAAACCGATTAGGGCAGGGATGTGCTGATGTGTAAATGCTGGGTCTCTTTGGCTCCCTAGGTTCTCTATCATTGAAAAGAAAAATCCCAACCAGCCAGGCAAGAATTCCAGTGACTGCTATAGAATCCGGCACAAGGAGCTCCCCCTTCTGTTATGCTCGTTGTTGGTTTATGGGATCGGAGGGGGGCGGGAGAAAAAAAGAGAGAAAAGAAGGTACACCAGTGTGGCTGTAATTGAATCACTGATATAAAATAGCAATATATACAGCTTAATCTCAGCATAGTTCTTGGATTCTGGAGGTGTCAGGTGCCTGGGGTCTTTGTTTCTTATGTTATTTTTCAGCTGAACTGTATCCAAGAGTCAAAGAAACTGAACTTATGGGACAAAAGCAAATTTATATGATGAAGGGGGAGTAAGTAAACAGACACCGAGGTAAATGGAAATCCTTAGTGACTGCTTCTGTCCTTGGCACTGTTCCTGGTGCAGCAGATTTTTGAAAAAAAGCCTCACTCAACAACTGCACAAGTGAAGAATGGAGCTGTTTATAGGGGTGCCTGAGAATCTGACAGCTCAGGATTTATGCGGGGCTCAGCTGTAAGCCATCAATTTGGCACCATTTGCAGCCTGATTCCCGAGATCCAAACTTGTAAGAAACATTCATCAATGTTCATCTGGATCGTAGAAATATCAGTGACAGAGATGATTTGTTCATGGACAGTATCTGTTATGACTACACCATGTGCTTGTCAGATGGTGTATCAGAGTGGATAGAAAAGGCATATTTTTGTATGGCAGCAGAAAAGGGAGAGAAACGGATCCCGAGTGTGCATTGGAGGGAACGCTGCGGGTTTTTTAAACCTTCTTTTAGCCATTGAAGCAAGCGGTGGACATGGCCATTGCTACTTACTTTGGTGGCCAAAAAAAAGTTTTAAAACCCTGCACTTACACCCCCCCCCAAATTGGGCATATGGGGGGGGGTGTCGTGGGGTTTTGAAACTTTTTTTAGCCACTGAAGCAAGTGGCGGCTGTGGCTTGCCTCAGTGGCTAAAGACATTTTAAAGGAACCGCCGCTCCCCCCATAATAACTTCTCCCCCAACTGCACTTCTCCCCCAATGTGCCCAATTAAGGGGAAAGTGGTGGGTCCTTTAAATGCCTTTAGCCACTGAAGCAAGCGCTTGCCTCAGTGGCTAAAGACATTTTAAAGTACCCTCACTTCTCCCCCAATGGTGGGGGGAGGCAGTGGGTCCTTTAAAATGTCTTAGCCATGGAGGCAAGCACTTGCCTTGGGGGCTAAAGACATTTTAAAGGACCTGCGCTTCTTCCCAACGTCAGATTGAGGGGGAATTGGCGGGTCCTTTAAAATGTCTTTAGCTACAGAGACAAGTGCGGTGGCTAAAGACATTTTAAACAACCCGCACCTTTCCCCTCCAATGCACTTGTTTTTTTTGGGGGGGGGGCGGCACAAATTTTTTTGAAGCAGTTTCCCATAGAAATGCATTGCTTTTCAATGTATTCCTATGGGAAACGTCATTAACAAAAAAAAATGGAATGAAGGGAAAATTTCCATTTTATTTTGTTTTGTTTTTCTTTAAAAATAAGTTTGTTTTTCAGTTTGATCTGAAAAGAAACGAAAAATGTAATGAAAAAAATTCATTTTGTGCCCATCTCCAGTTCTCATACATGTCAAGTCCCTTTGAGACATCAAAGATGATCAGTCCAATTGATCCAAGTTCCTGAGGCAGGCAGAGGAGATGGGAATCAAATAGACAAAGGGTGTGTGGGAGAGATGCAGGACAGCCAGAAGAGTTTTTAACTTTGACCAAACATTTGTGATCAGCATGCACCCCTATTGCCTGTAACCTGCTCCTATGAAACAGGAGAATGGATCTGCTAATGAACAACAAACATGCTAATCTACATCAATAACAACAACATGGTTCATACTCTTCCTCCTGTCCTCTGCCTTCTTCATTATTTCACATTTGTGGAGCTCCCCCTGAAAAGAATTTGGCTGACTTATTATTCAGCGTTTCTTCTAAACAGACTTTCAGTCCAGATTGTGGCCATTGCCCATGACTAAATACAGCACGGTGAAGAAACACTCCATGCCTGAGAGAAAGGAACTGGGTGTTCACAATGTTCCATTCTCTCTATATTTAGAAAATGGTAGATTTCCAAGAGCACTTCAGTTCCACCAGTTCAGAAACACTATTTTCCTTTTCTTGCTCCCCTGCTTTCACTCTATGCTCTGCATCTACTTGATTGTTTGGGTTGAGATTTAAGAAAGCTGCACTTCCTGTGGCTTTATCTTCTCTCCAGTGTGTCTCAACAAAGCAAGCTTATTATTCAGGCTAAACATATTTCATCTTTTGCCTCTTCCTCTCTCTAATTCATCCCATATGTGCAAACAGGTCGTGAAGTTAAGATCAGGCCTGGTTAAAGGGACCAAGGTGAAGCAGTTTTAACATTGAAAAGTAGCTGAAGCCAGAGTTTGTAAAAGTTATATATATATATATTTTTGCTGTTATTCCCAGTTTCCCTCAGCCAGCCCAGCCAATTGCTGTGCTGCTTGGCAGATTCTGGGAGCTACAGTTTTTAAAAAAGTACCTTTTCCAAGCATTGGGTTGAATTACACTGAATCTAGATCAACAAGTGTTTCTTATAGGCATCATGTCTTCCTTTCTGAATTGTCTTACACATAGAGGACTTATGATACCTTACAGGTAAGTAACATAATGTTCAATGGAATCATACTAAATTGTCCTTGATTTCTTTGTGTTCTAGAATAGAAATCAATCAATCTCTTCACGGCAGAGAGGGGATTCATGGTAAGTAATCTGAACAGAATTATTCCAGTGGAATTCATAACACTGAAATCCTGGGAATAGAGCTATGCCTTGGAATGGAATGAAAAGTTTTTCATCGGATGCATTTTGCTTTAACCCCTCTTCTAGAAACATTATCAATTAAGATTTAGTCTGATAGGACTGGAGATGGTCCAAATGATCTCAATTAAATAAAAAGAATACGATGGACATATTAGCTAAATAAGGGTCTAGCTAAATAAGACCAAAAACCAGGGCAGTCCAAGTTTCTACAGACACAACCAGATGCCTGCTGGAAGCACACAAACAGGACATAATAGCAATGCTACATTCCCATGCATTTTTGCAGCAACTGGGGTACAGATCAATACTGCATTATATTCTGCAAATAAAATATCATCATCATTACTAATAGCCATTGACAGCCTTATTTACCAAAAAACTGTGTATAGTCTTCTTTTAAAGCCACCTGGTTAAGAAGCCTTTCCTACATTTTTGTCATAGGAAATCATACAATGTATATGCCCCATAGTGCATCCTTTGTGTGAAAGGATAGCTGTTCATTCTACAAGAAATGGGTCCCTTTATAAAGGATATTTCCCCCCATGCTTGGTGTGATACCTTTCTTTCTGAAAGCCTCGTTCTCTGTGATTGCAGAGGAGATGTCTTGAGAGGATTTATTTTGGTGTGCCGCTATCACATCCTCATGTCATCCGTGAATATCTCTGCTTTCCCCAGCTTGTCCAAATCTACCAGCTTGACTTCCTGAAGATAAGGAACACACTTCACTGAATCTGAACCTGCAACTTTTGTTCAGCAGGCAGACAGTCACACATGAGTTCGGAACAATCTGCAGAGTCCCCACATTTCTGCAGGATTTAATTGTGGTGGTGTTGGTGGTGATGAGCACAACAATGAGATTTGTTTATCTGAAAACAGAGAAAATATCAGAAAAAAGGGGATAGAATGAGCATTGTGCTCTTGTACCCTGATGCTGTTATGGGTCAAGCTTGCTGGTCTGCTTTTCTACAAAAGGACCATGATCTTTTGGTACACCTGTTGAAGCCTCCAAACAATAGAAGAGTTTAGCCCGAGACTTTTGTCTTTCCTGAAAATCCGGGCCTTTGTATTGAGTAAAACAGCTGGTTTTCCTAGCGGTCATAGCACTCTTGCCCATCATGCCTCACCTTGGAACTGATTTTGACTGCATTTCTCCCTGGCTTGAGACACTTAGCCAAACATTTGGACTTCCATGTCTATATTTCCCTCGGCCTCTTTCTCAGTTTTTTACCATCTAGCAAGATTATGAGTTCTAGAGAACTCCAAAGATTGCATTCTTTGTTCCTTTTCAATTGATCTTAAGAAAGGTATTGTGTGCTTGTAGATTTGTGATTTTGTTTTATTCCCTTGTCTCAGGGCAGCATCCTTCTTTCTGGGAAATATTTTAAATAGGTAGGCTTTAAGGCTGTTGTGGTGATGGAGGCTGAGGCTGCTAATGGAGGGGATGGCTGGAGAAACACAGTCCACATAATGGGAAACAGCAACAATGCTTGCATGTTCCTGGATGTATAACATGCTGCTGTCAAACTGAAGGCATGAAAATGAATTGGTTCCTTTGGCAAAACATAACCAAAGAACAAAGTATAATCTTCCCATATGTGTATGTTTCAAATGGGACTCTCTCTCTCTCTCTCTCTCTTTGGTAAGGGAAGGCTTATAGCAATCAGTGCTGATCATGGGAAAAGATGGCAGCATTTGACTAGTGCTTACCATGCAGTGGACCATAGAAAGACAGAAAACATATACTGTTACATAATCTCAGTTTGAATGGAAGACACCTAGCTGGAAAATAGTACCTGTGAAAGGGATCTGGGAGTCTGGGTGGACCACAAATTGAACATGAGTCAGCAGTGTGATGCGGCGGCCAAAGAAGCCAACATGATTCTTGGTTGTATCGACAGAAGCATATTGTCTAGAACAAGGGAATTGATAGTACCACTCTATTCTGCTCTTGTCAGACCCCATCTGGAGTACTGTATCCAGTTCTGTGCACTTCAATTTAAAAAGGACGTTGACAATCTTGAATGGTTCCAGAGGAGGGCAACCAAGTTGATTGAGGGTCTGGAAGAAATGTCTTATGAGGAGCGGCTTAGGGCGGTGGGAATGTTTGACCTTAGAAAAAGAAGGGGATATGATAGCTATGTTTAAATATTTGTAAGGATGTCACATTGAAGAAGGGACTGGTTTGTTTCTCATGGCTTCAGAGACTAGGATACAGAGCAATGGTCTCAAACTACAGGAAAAGAGATTCAATTTAAACATTAGGAAGAATTTCAAAATAGTTAGAGCTGTTCAACAATGGAATGTGCTGCCACAGAGGGTGGTGGAGTTTCCTTCTTTGGAGGTTTTTAAGCAGAAGCTGGATGGCCATCTGTCAGGAGTCCTGTGATGGGGGTTCCTGCATGGCAGTGGGTTGGACTGGATGGCCCTTGAGGTCTCTTCCAACTCTATGATTCTATGATAGAAGCATTCATGCTTATCGGGTCAAACATTACGACTTGCTAGGCAATCAAGAATATGAAAGGATGTTACAGCCTTCAAAACCTGAGCACTGTTGTTAGTGGCAGGACTTTTGAGAGGCCACTCATTACTAAGGTCACTGTAAGCCTGAAGTGATTTGATGATATATGAACAGCAACAGCTGAAAATATTAATGTTTGCACAGGCGTCATCCTCTGAATCCTGTAACAGGTTGTTGGCTGATAATCCCCCTTTCCCTACATATTGCATGTGGATGCTGCTGTGGGTTCCATAATGTTAATTGTGGGGAATGAGAAATTAGAGCAAGCAAACGTCTTCTTCCCAAAGCTGCAAACACAATAACAGATGTGAAAGTCTGATCCTGCAGCAAATAGCTAGGAAGATCCAGCTGTGAGGAAGGAAGGAGAATCCAAGCCAGGAAACAAAAGCATGTATAGCAACAAACAAAGCAGGGGTATGATCAGCTGGTCAGGAGCGTGCTTCATATCTTGCAATTCCCAATTACGCAACTTGCAAACTCAGATAATTAAGGAGCCCTGGTACTTAAAGACAGTCTGGTAAAATGAAATAACACTACCAATGCCTAGCCAACTATCCCCAGGAATCTCATAGGAAAGGCACAAAGCTCAGAAAATGATGCAATTTGCCATCTACTGTTGTTTGTCACAAGAATCAAAGGAGTACTGTCTTTGATGGTGAAGGCTCCATTTCCGTTGTAACATTCAATAAATCATGTCTAGGCTTAGGTTTCCAGGCTTTGTCTAAAACCTTTGTCTAGTCCCCAAAGAATGACAGCTTCAGAAATGTTTTGGGACTGGATGTGAATATAAAATGTGACTCATATAATCCATCAGAATGGCCTTGCCAGGTTCAGCCAAGAGCAGTGTGTTTCAAGAAATTGTTCGATAAGTAAAAGCAAAGCAATGCAAAGATAGATAGATAGATAGATAGATAGACAGACAGATAGATAGATAGATAGATAGATAGATAGATAGATAGATAGATAGATAGATAGATAGATAGATAGATAGATAGATAGATAGATAGATAGATAGATAGTAAGTAGGGATGGACACCAAACGAAAAATGAAACACTGATTCGTCGGTTTGTTACATAACGAAACAAAATGAAGGCATTTCATTACAAAAGAAACAGTTTTTTTTTTTCATTTAAAACAACCATTTCGTTCCACTGTAAAATGGCTCCCTTTCCTGTCGGGCTCTCAGTCGCAAGCCAACCCAGCCAGAGAGGGCAAGTGGGCCCTGCAGGAGGCCCTGTCGCCTCTGCTTCTGCCACTGAAGAGGCACTGCTGCCGCCGCCTCCCAGCTGGAGGCAGTGGGGAATCCTATTGCAAGGGGCTGAGAGGGGAGTGATGATGCCTAACTGTCAGAGGCTGAAGCCTGTTTAAAATGGCAGTGGCAGTGGAGAAGAGTGTCAGAGGAGGACTCGGCTCACCTCCTGGCTTAGCTCCTTTGCTCCACAGCAGCAGAGGCGGGCGCAGTGGTGGCTGGTCCTTCTCGGACCCGCTTCTCTGAGAGGTAAGGTGTTTCTTAATAGCAGTTGCATAAAACAAAAGCAAGAAATTGCTATTATACAGTACTACTACTCATACTTTGCTTGTGGACTTCCCACCAGCATCTGGTTGACTATTTTGAAATCAGAATGCTGGGCTAAATAAGTAATTGACCTGATCTAAATTCATCATCTAATAAGCCACCTTGAGTCCTTTTCCAAGGAGAAAGGTGGGGTAAAATATTCAAAAATAAAAATAAAATAAATATATTCTTATGTTTGCCCAAGAATGCATCATATAGGCATATTTATACATATTCTATACAACTAATGTAAGGAATTCAAAGCCAGGAGATAGTGATGGCTTCCAACTCAAGTGGTTTCAAAAAGGGCCAAAATTCATGGAAGTTGGGTCCAGTGATTTGTATTGCAAATCACTAGTCGAATGCTTCCCAAGTGTTTAGGACTACGTGATGTATCGGTGAATTATGCGAACAGGTCCCAGTAAGGTGGCCTTCTTCACCTGACTGATGGTGACTTTGTCAACTCCAATTTCATCTAAACACTTGCTTAGCTCTTTAGGCACTGCACCCCATGTGCCATTTACCACTGGGACCACCTGTACTATGCCAGAGTCTCTGAAGATTAATTTTCAGATCCTGATATTGGGTAATCTTTTCAAGCTGTTTCTCAGTGACTCTACTATCACCTGGTATAGCAATATCAATTATCCCCTCTGTCTTCTCCACAATCATAATATTCAGAGTATTATGCTCCAAAACCTTGTCTGTATGTATTCGGAAGTCCCAAAGTAATTTTGCATGCTCATTTTCAATAACTTTTTCAGACTTATGATCTCACCAGTTCTTTGCTATGGGGAGATAGTAGTTGTGATACAAATTCCAGTGGAACATTTGAGCAAACAACAACAACAACAACAACAACAACAACAACAACAACAACAGGACATCACCTGGCAATGATCAACTGCATGGGTTTTGGCTTAAACACCTGACCAGTCTGCATGGGAAAATGGCCAAACAATTTAATGAAATGTTGAGGACAGGTTATATTAATGAGTGGTTAACAAATGGCAAAACCTGTTTGATTCAGAAGGATCCAACAAAAGGAGCAATACCCGAAAATTACAGGCCAATAACGTATTTACCAACTATGTATAAACTGCTGACAGGCATCATAGCTGATCGAGTCCAGGATTATTTGGAAGCAAATAACATCATGCCAGTAGAGCAGAAAGGGAACAAACAGGGAAGTAGAGGTACAAAAGATCAATTACTCAATGATAAAATGATCCTACAGAATTGTAAAGCCTGGAAAACTAATTTATATATGACTTGGATTGGTATAAAAAGTCTTTAGATTATTAAATGCCTGGATGTCATCAGAATATGTAAAAGTATTGGTGCCCTAACTGAAAATGCGATGAAGACCTGAAAAATAGAATTGCTTGTCAGGGACGAAAGCTACGGATTGGTTAGCTATTTACTATTGCCCTGATTCCCTTCTCAATAATTTTGCAGAAGAGAAATTTAGGGTACCAAACTGCTAAAAATTCAGGGAAAATTCTCATCTATTGTATATGGATGACTTAAAGTTGTATGGAAAATCAGAAACTGAAATACATTCACTGACCAACACAGCCCATATTTTCAGTACTGATGTGATGTTATATTGAGTTTGGATTAAACAAATGTGTCACAGTGGCACTGAGAAAAGGAAAAATCACTGAGAGTGAAGGAACTGAAATGCCAAATGGACAAGCCATTAAGTATCATCAGTTTGAAGCCTAATATCAAGCATGGGCAAGTGAAAAATGTAGTCAATAAAGAAGATATCCAAAGGGTTAGAAAGGTATTAAAAAGTAAGTTGAATGGTGGTAACACCATCAAGACCATTAATAGCTGGGCCAGACCGGTCATCAGGTATATCACTGGCATTATAAACTGGACTCAGATGGAGCTATAATCTGTATAGGAAAACAAGAAAACACAGTGATGTTGACAGGCTGTATTTACCTAGAAAATTAGGTAAGGAAAAGATTTTCCCCACACATGTGTGCTAGTTGTGTCTGATTCTTGGGGCAGCCGAAAGAGCCAGTGTTGTGCAAGTCGAACACTTTCTAGTTGTGTCACAACTATCTGCCCGTAGCAAAGAACTAGTGGGATCATAAGCCTGAAAAAGTGATTGAAAATGAGCATGCAAAATTACTTTGGGACTTCTGAATACATACAGACAAGATTTTGGAGCATAATACCCTGGATATTATGATTGTGGAGAAGAAAAAAGTAAGGATAATTGCTATTGCTATACCAGGTGATAGTAGAGTCACCAAGAAACAACTTGAAAAAATTACCCGATATCAGGATCTGAAAATTGAACTTCAGAGACTCTGGCAGAAACCAGTACAGGTGGTCCCAGTGGTAATCGGCACACTGGGTGCGGTGCCTAAAGAGCTAAGCAAGTATTTAGAAGAAATTGGAGTTGACAAAGTCACCATCAGTCAGATGCAGAAAGCCACCTTACTGGGATCTGCTTGAATAATTCGCCGATACATCACGTAGTCCTAAACACTTGGGAAGTGTTCAACTAGTGATTTGTATTACAAAATCCAACGTAGTTAGCTGTGTGGTTAATAATAATAATAATAATAATAATAATAATAATAATAATAATAATAATAATACCACTTGGGTGGGTTATAGTGGGAATACCAGGGTGAGCATTTGTCTTTGGATCCTGCTTAACTTCCCAGAGGAGTTTGGATAACAACGTGGGAAGAAGATGAGGAGCCAGATGGACCATTAATCTGATCCATCAGGAATGTTCTTTATAAATGGTAAATTGTTTGCCCTGAGCATATGACAGAGCCCAATGGCTCAAGGCAGAAAGCTTTGGAAAGGCTCTTTTCCAAGCTTGAGGTTAAAGCAGTGGTGGAATTTCAACATTTTTCTTTCCGCTTTGGTTGCCAACACAGGAGAAAAGTACTGGGCACAGATGATGTTATGTTGCAAATTGTCAGGCTAGTCTGCTTAGCAGACCTCTTCAGAAATTTGGGAAGGACAGAAAGCATGCATTGGTTTCTTTCAGTTCAATCCTCAGCCTGATATAAATCAGCAATGTTCCTTCCTTCCAGCACATTTTCTTCCTTTGGTATTCCCCCCTCCTCTTCTCCACATTATTATTATTATTATTTTGACCCAGCTGTTCTTTTGGCTCTGACCTCTCCCAACTCCTCTCACATGCGTGCACTGTTTCAGAGGCAGGACTCAAACATAAACACACTGCCTTCTCACTCACATCCCCAAATGTTACCATTGGCTTCATTTGCAGAGTCTGGAGCACAAGGACTAAAAGGCTTTTTTGTTGGGGAAGACGGCTGCAAAGTTAACTTCTACATAGATTTGCCTCCTCCAGTTTACTTTCCGGTGCTCTTTCCTTTCCATCCTGGCTTTCCAAATAGACCCCCCCCCAGTTTATTTCCTTGACAAGCTTCCAATCCTTTACACACAGAGACGAGGAGAAGCATCTGTTGCACCTTTCCAATTACTCGGCTTCTGTTGATTCCACTTTGCCTGCGACATGTAGTAAATTCAGAGATGAGGAAACATTACTTTGGGGGATTACAACATCCCAGCCAACATGACAGCTCCCAAAATATCCCAGCCCATGATCAGCTGTTGTCCAAAAAAGGAATGTTTTCCATCTCTGGTAAAGGCCCAAGACAGTTGATAGTGTTAGAAAGATTCTCCCTATGGGATGAGAAACTGGGCTTACCACTGCTACGCTTGTGACCAATGATTTTTGATGTTTTTGAGAAAGTTGGAGGGTGGGACCCTCAGACATATGCTGCTGCTGACAGGGTGATATTATGGCAGCAGGTGACAATGTCACCGGAAGGGAAAGTGAATCAGTCAACTTTGTACAGTCAATTATTCCCCTGTCTTCTTCAGTTCTTGTCTCATTAGCCTCAATAGTTACCACAAGTTTGTAGTTAAGCGCCAGGTTAGTTAACTGAAATAAGTCTGTTGTCTTAGATTTGAATATGAAGGATATTACAGCCTGTTTTATTTCACTGAAACCTGGTCAAACAAAGGGATGATGTTACCCTCCTCACCTGGATGACTGAGAATCTTCACAGACATACTCCCTCAGTTGTGTCTACTCTACAATGCAATGGGGCAATGAGTGAGACAGCAGGGAATGGGAAAGTTCAGTGATGGTAGGGCAGCTGGCTCTGAACTCATGAGATGCCATACCTTACCCAGTCACCATATTGGCAAATTCGCCAGTGTGCTGCTGATTTTAATGGCACAGTGGCAAGCAGCAATCCTGGAATTTCATTTTAAAATAGGGTTCATGGGAAAGACACAGCTGAGGATGAACATAATTAAGGCAAGACTTCACGATGCATGTCTTGACTTAAAAACAAGACTGTTCTGTGCAAGCCTTGCTTTAAAATGAAATAGTTGAGGGAAGGCTTGCTGTCCATGCACTGCCACAGAAAAAGGGCAAAGGGATACCTCAGATTGTGAGCACAGTGTAGCTGCAGTACAGTCACACAGCACACGTTGGCTTGTCCCAAAATAAAACTGACCCAACACCTATGCTAAGATATGACCTTCTTTATTGGACATCAGGGAAATATGTGTGAATATAAGAGACATGTTTAATTCTTTTTTCCTCGATATGATATTGCTTGATCAAATTTGACCTTCAAACTATCTGGAGGGAGGATCAGTTGTTCATCCATCAACAGGGAAATCCATCTGGATGGTTTTCTGAGGTCTCTGAGAGAGTTTCTTAAAGTTTTACGTTCAGTCTTGTTGAGACTCTAGGGTTGTGTTTCAAACAAATAAAGGACCTGGGTTCTCAATCCGAGTGCTCTAAAATAAGTGTGCAGCAGTGAATGTGAGTCTTGGTATTCTGAGACAGAGATGACAGCTAACATGCAAAAAGTGGAATACAAGTACCAATATCACTGAAAACAGGTGAGTCCATTTTTAGTATGATGGTGAAGGTGAAGAAACCTGAATGCCTCATAACCCTCTGCTTGATGTTATCTAGTGGAGCTCTATTGAGTTGAGAGTGTAGTCCTTGTGACATACAGTACACTCAGAGCTCTTCCTTGAAGATAGCATTTGATAACCACTGTGTTGGACAAGTGCTGTCAGATATCCATTGTGTCATCTTATCAATACAGCAAGACATCAATTGTGAGCTATCAAATGTGATATCAACCAACAAATACCACAAATCTTTTTAAAGAATGGGATCAAATATACATACACACATCTGGAAATAGTGACTATCAAAATACATAGAGAAAAAGACTGGATCGAATTTGGGGGACTACATTAATTGCAGCAAGGTCTTCAAGCCTTAACCAGTGCCCTGCCTTTGCTCTTCTTAAAAGGAAAACATAATTCTCCAGAGGCTTATGGGAGTCTGAAGCTTAGATTGGACTATGGGGCCAAAATCCATGAATAATTTTCCATGCATGAATGGTAATACCATTCATTTTTACATACAGACTCTTGTGGTTTATTAAGAACATCCTAAATACTGCCAGGGCTAGGGTGTGGAAGGAAATATTTTAGTCAGCTGGAGCATAATCCATATATCTTTTTAAAAACTGAACATCCATGTGCAACATCAGTTGGTTTTAAAGTGTATGTAAAGCAGTTTGATAAAGCAAAAGCAAAGTGTTCTGCTTATATGCCATCCCATAAGGCTTAAAGCATTCTCTGAGGGGTTTACGATTTAATTATGCAGGCTATGTATTGTTCCTTGTCACCCAGCAAGCTGGGTACTCATTTTACCAACCTCAGAAGGATAGAGGGCTAAGTCATCCTTGAGATGGCTACCTGGGATTGAGCAGTTTTGGCTGCAGCACAGCTGTCTAACCACTGTGCCATGAGGCTCAGTGATAGACAGAAAGAATCTTGAACATAAGCTGGTCTCATGAAATAGCTTAGAAAGTAGAACACTGTACCCTTGGTCTCAGCTTGACTGACCAAAAAAGCAAAGACAGTTGAAAGAAATGAAGGAACAACTCTAGAAGGAAACTGGATAGCTGGAATACATCAAAAGGACAAAGACTCTTTTATTGAAGAATGTGTGTGACAGGCTTAATGTGTAAGCCACACAAAAACCATGCAATGTATCATAACAAAACCTCTAAAGCGCTTTGACCATTCTCAGGAATAGTTAATGCTGCTGATCCATCCAAGATCACTAGTGGCCTCATCATCAAATACAGGTTTGGCAGTTCTCACATAATAAATCTGTTAATAATGTAGAGTTTATTTGTAGACTGAGCAGCATAGCTTGTGGATATTTGTTTTTAACTGCATGGCTGTTAAATAACTTGAAAATATATTGGCGATTATTTCAGGCCTATTTTCCAAAGCTGGGCAGAATACTTATATAACACAATAATTGAGCATGACCAAAAAATGTCAAGCTAAAAATGGCTAGAATCCTATCTTTATAAGGAGTGTCAAATGAGGTGAAGTATGATCTTGAGAAAGAGCAGGAAACCAGGCACCCCTTAGCATAATAATCATGACCACTGATAACAAGGTTTACCGGGCTGATCAAGGAATGAGGGAGAGCAATTTTCAGCTGTAGCCCACATTTGCATATCAAAGACCAAGAGAATAGGGAACAACTGGAAATAGCTCTTTAAATAACGTAAAGGAAGCTTCTAGAAGGTTCTGTCAGACCACCAATGAAGGTTAAAAAAGGGAGTCCCTTGTCACTTGCTTCACTGAGCACAATCTGGTGTGGTCCCTTTCCATCCTAGTCTTGCTTTTCTGTGGCATCAGGTACCTTAGGCACTTTATCTTGTGCGTAGGCATCCTATATTCCTCTTTTGTCTGATCTGTTGTTCATGGAGCATTGGCTGAATAAAATAGTGTTTCATGAAAGCAAGAGTGTCTCCTTGGGGTCTTGGGGTCTCTCTCTCTCTCTCTCTCTCCATCCATGATGTGGACAAGATTTCTGCTGCCTCTTGCAAGGCCTAATTGATCATTTTGGGAACTTGGCCTTGTGATCAAGAGTTGTATAAGTTTCAAGAAGTGAGCCACAGCTAATAGTGACTAGTTGACAAGTTGCTGGGGTACAACTGGGTCACGTGCCTGGTTACATACATGATTTTGCAACTAAGATGCACCCTGGCATCTCATAAATTGGCTGCAGGAGGTTAGGCAATCCTTATACAAATATCAATAGGATTCTAGCACTGACACAAAATTATGGATTTAAATCTTGTCTTATCCTTGAAAACAAGGATGAAGAATCTCAACTTTATTCTCCATTGGAAGGATAGTCAGATATCTCCTGGAGCCCTCAACTAAAATGATGCCCTGTGCAACTTCACAAAACTATGATGGCTTCTTCATGTACATTTTAACATTAGAATCATTAAATTGGTTTTCTGTATCTTTCTTGAGCAATTGCCCAGCCATTTTGTGATAGCTCCACAGGCATATTTTGCTTGCCAAAGGGAGAGGTCAATAATTTTTAAAGTAGAGAAACTGCACAAATTGCAAAGAAACTATATGATAAATGGAATCATGTTGCCTTTTGAAATATTTAGTGTTGAGGTTACCTAGTCATATAGTACCCTGATAACCTAGAGATAGTTCTTTGGTAGATCTGGTTTTAATTTGGATACACTGCAACTTAGAGGTCTTCTTTATTGCCCCTTTTTTCGTATTTCATGCCACTGAGAAAGAGATCTGGCAGGTCTGGCCAAACACCCATGGTCAGCAGGTAGTAGAAGGGGCAGGCAACTGTCTAAATTGTCTTTCCTGATCCTGATTCTCCAAGATGCCACAGTGACAGAACAGGACATCACTAACATGTTTGGTCAGAACTGGAGTTAATGGATGCTTGTCATGGGAACCATTCTCCTGCAAGTCAATAAGGACTTCCCCTTTTCTAAGAATGGGATGATTCTGCTGACCTATAATAGTGGCAACATATATTCAAGGTCAGTAATCAACATAATTCTGCTCCACCCCAATGAAGAATTCACTCTCTAATTCCTAAACCTCCCAAATTTTTCTGAAATCCAAGCCTAATGCCAATTATATGGAAGTACAAGGACACTCCATGGCTAGTCTCCAGTTGCACCCAAATTCTTTAGAAGTATCTGACCTTTGTTTTTGATGCAGAGTACTTAAAATATTTATCATAGGAACCAAAGCAATAAATCCAGAAACAGGCCCAGGGCTGCATCTTAAGGCATAATCAAAGGGATTAGGGTGCAATTTGATCATACTCTAGATTTCAGCCACGTTGTCTTTGATATTGTGCCAGTCGCATGACCAACTCAGTAGTTCTAACTAAGCTTCCTCTTCATTTCATGTTTTCATTTGTCAAAAGCCATTTCCTGCTCTGTTTGCTGGCTTTGGTAACAGTTTTGAAATTTCTAATAGTACTTCAAGGTCCTGCTTATCCATTTATTTTTATGAATGTCTACTAGACATTAGTGATTCATGTCATGTGTAGAGGAGGTGTCCATCTACTGAATTTTTAGGATAAGGCACTTCCCTGCTCAAACTACAAACACCTCCTAGTATTATGGTTAAGATATATCTCCCCTCACCTCCTCTCCTCCTGGGGAGGGATTCAACAGATATATAGGGCAACTATAATGGTTTAATAAGTATTATTTATTTATTATGGTATGTTTATCATGTTTTTAACAATATTATTCTTTCACACAGTGAAAGACATGCTTGTCATAATCAGAGATGGGGACAAATTGATAAACAAATCACTTTTTCTGATGAATTTGGCCAATTCATCAAAATTTGCCAGTTTCTATTAACCATGAATAAAGTCCCTGGCCATGATCAATACAAACGGATGGATTTTTTTGTGATTTTGGAGTCATCAATTCATTGGGCTTTAAAATGTTCCCCAACAAAATTAAAGACACCGAATTTGGAGAGAAGCATCTTCTGACTCTCCTCTGCAATCTCTTCAAGTTTGGTGAACATTGGGTTTCCTCAATCCAGTTTTTAAAGGAGACATTCCTGGGGGGCACTTTGTGAGCATATAACTCAAGTGTCTGAAAGCCAATATTCACCAAATGTAGAGGGCTTGCAGGGTAGAACAGATACAAGCCTCTCTGAAAGTTTGGTATCACTAGGTCCTTCCTTGGGGGCCACTTTCCTGAAGGGCCCTCTTTGAGGGCGCATAGCTCAGACTTCTGAAGCCCGATTTGCACCAAACCTTTAAGGCTTGCATAGGAGAGTCAGAGGAAGCATATCTGCAACTTTTCTCACCTATGCATCTAGCATTTTAACATGGTTTTTTTGTGACTGGTCATAAGAAAATAACCAGAGCTTTAATTTGCCTTTGTAATGGCTAAGGCATGTATCTCTGGACAAGACATGTTGTCAGAAGGGAAAACAGATTTTAGTTGTAGAAATATGCACCTCTCTGATGTCTGCTTTAATCTTCATATTAACAATATTTTAACAAGTCATCATCAATAGATAAAACTAGTCATAGTGACTTAATGGGGACATGTATCCCAAAATGGGGAGTGAGGGGTTTCATAGCACAGTGGCACCTTGGTTTAAGAAATTAATTCTTTCTCTAGGCCATTTTGTATTGCAAAAAATTCATAAACTGAAACATATTTTTCCATAGGAATGCACTGAAAACCAATTAATCCATTCCAGAGGTCAGAAAAAAGGCAAACCGTAGTATTCCATTTAAAATTTTCTTAAACTGAAGCATCCCCATTTCCAGTAATGGATTTTCTTAAACCAAGTTTTTCTTTAAGCGAGGCATTCTTAAACAGAAGCAACACTGTATCTCATTATATGTAGCAGAGGTGAGCTAATTTGGTAGGTCCAGCAATTATTGTTCTGCCTCTGGAATTTCCAAAATGACCTCACAAACTTCCACAAATATGAAAAGATCAAGGGAAAAAATCTGGAAACGGACAGAAATCTACTTTTGGCTTTCAAAACTGTTAGTTTTTTTTAAATTTCTAGGGGATGCAGAGTTGACTGAGACAAATTACTCCTGGAGGCTTCCAGCGATGGCAATTCACCTTTTGTGCCAAGATGCCTTTTTTTGTACTGTAAGGTTCAGAAAAGACAGGGTGGCTAGGTACCATCAATACAGACCAGGTGACTGCCTTTTGCCCTTGACCATTCTTGGAGTAAAGGTGTACCTAATATGATCTGACTGTAGCTCAGTGGTCGACCATAGATTAGGAGCCTCATGGTGCAGTGGTTAAATGCCTGTACTGCAGCTAAAACTGTGCTCACAACCTGGGGTCCAATCCCAGGTAGCAGGCTCATGGTTGACTAAGCCTTCCATCCTTCCGAGGTTGGTAAAATGAGTACCCGGCTTGTTCGGGGGAGGGCAATGTGTAGCTGGCATACTGTAATTAAACTGTAAACTGCCCAGAGACTACTTGAAGTGGTATGGGGTGGTTTATAAGCAGAATACTTTGCTTTTTGGTTTGCCTTGCTTTAAAGCCCCAGATTCGGATTGAAAGATTTGCAGGCCGAAATTTCTGAGACTGTGCTCAAAAGGACTGTTGTTATGTGCTGTCAAGTCAAAACCGACTTTTAGAGCAATCCTGACAGGACTTTCAATATAAGTATGGTACTGTATTTAAGGAGTGTTCTTACCAGTTCCATTCCTCAAGTCAGTTTCCATGGCTGAGGGGAGATTGGAACTGTGCTGTCCAGACTCTTAGTCCATCACTCTATCCACTACACCACACTGGCTACATCAGTTGGACTGGGCAAAGACAATACTGAGCTACATGGATTAACAACAGTATAAAAAAGGTTTATTTGGAGCACTAGGTGTGCATTCATCTAAAGCATGCATGGCATTGAGCTTTATTTCTCTCTATTAAGGATTACAGACTAGAGACTTGACAAATTGGAATCACATGTTCACCTAATAGCATTTTTCAAATGGGTTGTAATGTCAGCTTGCTAATTATTGTTCATGTTAGCTGCCTCGTGTTTCTACTGGAAAAGAAAAGCAGATTACAATTGAGATGATGAACAAAACATTGTTGTTTATAATCAAATTTGTTAGTTTGTCCAGCTTCATTTCAACACTGCTGTCAGAGTTGTAGAACAATGGCATTTTCATCAGGGCATCTTTGAACATTGCTTTTCATACAGAGGTAAGTAAGTACACAATTTACTCAGCTTGAAATGAGGAGCAGCATCACTCCTCTCCCCTAAAAGGGAAAGCTACACCTTGAAATGTATATTTTAATCAATACCACACAACCTTTTGCTCACAGAAGCAGATGGAAATTTACTAGAGCAGATTCACTGTCCTGTGCCAAGTATTTTAGAAGCCAGAAATACTGACTCAACATTAAGTCACTAGTTTTTCTTAGTGAATTTATATTCTTTGCTGTTGCATCATTTTTAGGGAAGCACCTCATCACAAAACAAATATTCAGGGCTAGGCAGTGTTTAAAAGCAGGGGTTTAAGGAGAAATAGCAGATATTAAAAGTGTTCATAATCAGACTATACTTGAAATTCCACATCTTAAATGAGTCCTGAATTCTTAGTTTTCAATTTTGGCTTCTTGAAATCTCAGTTGAGTTTTTTTCTAGTCACCAGGAGGCTGCATTAATTCACTGTAGCTACTGGAAAAGTGCAGTGGATAGAATGATGGACTAGGACTCTGGAGAACAGGGTTCAAACCCCTACCTGGCCATGGAATCCCACTGGGGGAATGGAATGGGTAAAACCACTCCTAAAATAATCTGATTTACCCTGAAAGTCCTATTAGAGTGGGTATGTCTATTCTGATTTGACAGCACAAAACAAACACACAGCAGAAAAGTAATTTTCACAACAGAGTATGGATCAGAGAATCATAGAACAATGAATTTGGAAGGTGCTTAAATGCCACTGAGTCCAACTCCTTGCTCAAGGCAGGAATACAAAGAATTTCTCTTGAATGTCACCAAGTGTTGGAGCACTCACCACCTTTCAAGTTAATTGGTCCAATTGTTGAACTTCCCTAACAGCTAGGAACAGGAAGTTTTTCCTGACATTCACTTGAAATCTGGCTTCAGTAATTTGGGCCCATTGATACATATCCTGCACTCTGGGATGACCAAGGACAGATTCTGTTCCTTCTCTGTACAGTAGCCTTTCAAGTATTAGAAAAAGAGCTATTATATCTCCATTAAATCTGCTTTTGTCAAGGCTAAACATGTCCACTACTTTCAGTCTTTCCTCATAAGACTTGGTTCAAAGCCCTCTAATAATCACTGTCCTCTGAAATTCTTCCATTTTGTCAGCATCTTCCTTGATATACAGTGTCCAGAATTAGACACAGCACTCCAGATGAGTCCTAAACAGTGCGAAAGAGAGGTAAACTAGTGCCTTGTGGGATTTGGAGATACAGTTCTATTAGTGCAGCTTAAATTAGCATTTGTCTCTTTTGTAGCCACATCACACTGTTAGCTCGTATTGTGTTCTACAACGATTCCAAGATTCCTCTTGTTCATAGCGTTGCTGAGCCAGATATCCCACATTGTATAACTTTATATTAGGTTTCTTCTTTCTAGGTGTAGTACTTTGCATTTTTCTTGTTGAATTTCATCCTGTTGTTTTCAGCTGAGTGCTTAAAAGGACACTGGCTTGTAGCTACCCATGGGATCTCATTTAATGTGGCTGTCTAGATAAAGGCCAGTTGAGAAAGGATGTTGGCACAGATGCTCCTTTGGTCTGATGTAGTGGTTGCCTTCTGCAAGTTCCACATAAAGAGACAGGTCAATGAATTAAATTCTTGGTAGGTCTTTTAAGAAGAACTGGTGATAATGGAGCAAAATGGATATTGTATACTAGTCGGGTGAGGACAACTTTTGTATGCTTTCCCATAAAGTAATGTTGATACATTTATGATACTGAAAATGGACAAGGCAACCTCACCTACTCTTATTCTAACCCAAACAAATCAAATAAGGTTTATTCTTGAAGAGCCATCTACATCCTTTCAAAGCACTTGGGAAATTTATGAAGACATTTTCATAAGAGCTTCAGCTATTGGGAAGCTGAATAACCTAGTTGATGGTGATGGGATTTTCCCAGACCTTCCTCTCATGCTTTTGGGAGTGCTAGGACTGTTCCATCATGGAAGGAGGCCATGGACATAAGAAGAAATAGAGCAAGTGTTTCCATTACACATAAGGCTTCAGAACTCCAAGACCAGAGCAGTAGCAAATCATCTTCCCTCAACCCTCATAAGGCAACATAACCTCCCCCAAGAAAAAAAGAAATGGCCTAGTGACTGATGTTCTGTGACAATGACTGCTGGTTGGATTCAGAGAAGGGAGACTAGTGACAGTTAAAACAAAGGAAAGGAAGAAATTGGATGCTGGAAATTATTTGTACTGCATACATTCATGTTTCAAACTAAGGGCATTTATACACGACCCCTAAGCTCCGGGGCAAATGGCTCCCAGCTCTGGAGCTTAAAAATGTTTCCCCACCAGCTCCGGAGTTTACAGGAAATTAAGTGCGACCACGCCCACTTTAGCGCGTCCCAGCGCACCTTTCAAGTACCTGCTCTCTGGAGGTGAAAATTCCTTGATGCAGTGTAACGATAGTGAGTGCGGGGCTCTCCTCGCTTCTGTTTGTTGTTGTGTTGGCTCCCGCCCCTTTAAGAGCTACTTAAGAGACTGGAATGTTGCAGCGGCAAGAGCGGGAGGCAGAACGGAGGTGAGCCTGCATTTTTTCCTTTCTTTTTTTCTCCCTCCCCTCACGCAGACAGGAGCAAGGAAGTGCGGAGGTGTGGGGACACAGGAAGAGCGACAAGCCCCTAAGATCTCTGGTCCGAATTTAAGTGGCCAGAGGATCTTAGGGGTCGTGTGAAAAGGCTCTAAGATTTCCCAACTCACAAAGAAATGCAGCATCATTTGGCATGCACTGTTTATTTATGTAAATTATATTTTTATCATTTTTTCAGAAGAAAAACAATTTGTGCACATCTTTATTTTAACTTTTTACCCTGTTCTTAAATTATTCTTGAATTATACATGGATTGTTTTTTTTCTTAAAAGGGGGTTGGAAGTTGCTAGATAGTGGGGAGTCATGGGGGGTTGTTCAGAAATCAAAAACAGGGTCTGATGCAGAAAACCTTTAGGAACTGCTGATAAAAGAAGGATATACAGATCTTTCTCAGCCCATGAACACAACATCACTTGTCGGCACTTCTTATAAAGTTATAGGCCTACAGTCAGAATACAGAGAGAGACACTCCTGTTTTCATTTTGCATGTTTGCATTCAGCAGTCATTTTGAGCCCACAATTATTCTAATACTTCCTCATACATTCATTTGAGATACTTATACACATGTGTTTTTAAAAGGATTTATTTCCAACATCCAGTTGTTCAATTTTGTATTTCCTCCCACTTCTCTTAGATCCCTTTTTAACATCTATGGTATTTATTTGGTCTCTGGTTTATCAGAATTTGAGGGTAATGCACAGTGTTGTTGTCAAGTCTTTTATTCAGTGAGACTTGCTGTCCACAACAACAATACTAATAGTAATAAACATATATCATTCCAATTCTGACTTACCTTTTCTAGGATTTTCTAGGTAATGATTATCCATTCCCTTCTTCTGAGGAAGCTTTGGGACCAGGCATCAAGGCTACAAAAGCTGGGTCTTCTCCCAGGAGGCATGGTTTAGGTGAGTGGAACCAGTCTCCTTTGGCTCTGCAGCTTGGTACCTCTCCAACTGAACTATCTAGACAGCAGATGACATCTTGAAGGCTCCCTCTAATTAACACATATGTGGGAGCAGATACAGCATGGCCTCACCATACATATTGCATTTGTGTGTGTGTGTGTGTGTTGTGTTGTGTTGTGTTGTGTTGTGTTGTGTTGTGTTGTGTTGTGTTGTGTTGTGTTGTTACAGTCATGACCGACTCTTCGTGACCCCATGTCCATGGAGTTTTCTTGGCAAGAATACTGGAGTGGTTTGCCAGTTCTGGCCATGGTAAATGAAGATTTTTTTTCCAGTTGATTTTTCATGATCTTACACAAATTAGCAAACATTTCATATCGGAGGCAGAAAGAACGTGAGGTTTTAAAATTTAAGTATGGGGGGGGGGAACTATAACTGGACAAAATTTCCCGTCCCTAGAATGTCTTAAACTTGACAATAAGATGGCCTTCATGGTTCATTCATTTTAAACTGAGATTTAAAAAGTTATCAAGTATATTAATATTTGCTATAAAATCAACAAGAGTGATTTGTAGACAGAAGGCTGTGGACTGTGTTCCAGAACTTCATTAAACTCCTTAGAGAAATATAGATCCATAAATGGTTCAATGCTTAGCAATCTATCTTTATGATTGCCCAAGAAGACCAGAAGAAAACCATAGTATATTGCACAAAGTGATGTTTTAAATCATCTTGTCAGGCTGCCTATAAGAGAATTGCACTGGGTGGAACAAAATTGGTTCATGCGGTTTTAGGTCAATGATTCTTTGATGCTTATCAGTTCTCATCCTTTTCGCATTGAGATGAAATTTGCACAGTCATTTGTTTTGTATGGCACTTTATTGCATGGTGAAATCTACATTTTTACTGAGGGGATTTTCATGTGGTTCTTAGTCTTTTAAATGTACTGACAGGCCTTGTAGCTCACAGGAAGTGGCTGATATTAAATTGTGATATTGAGCCACTGGCCAATATTAAATTATATCATTGTGCCAGCACAAGGTCAATTATTTTCAGAGTTAGCACAAGATTGAATCCAGTACAGTGTTTCTTGTGCAGGAGGTTGTACAGTAATAAGGCTTCCTTCTTTAGATATACATGGAACAGTATAGTAAAGTAGGAGGTTAAGATGGGGATGACTTGTTGAGAGCCAGATTTAACTGTCTTCCATCTGCAGTTTTAGAGGGCCGCTACAGTGGCATACCATATGAAACTCGATTATGCCCCTGCAATGATAAAGAAATTGAAACATTGCAGCATGTTCTTTTTATATGTAGTTATTACAGGGATGATTGTACCAGGCTTCTTTACCCTGTAATGAGAGGTTTCCCAGGCAGATCCTTGGACCGGTATACAAGATATCTCCTAGAAGACACAAAGAAGCCCATTACAGAACTTGTGGCCAAATTCCTTCTCTTGGCCCAAAAAACACGAAAGAGAATTCTGGTGCTTAACTAATTTTAAGTTTCCTTTAGTTATTGGAATGTATACTTGTTGGAATGTATACTGTATTTTATCGGGCCTTTGGCTGTAATATAAAAATTGATTGATTGATTCCCCCGGCTGGAGTTACAAGCCATAACTGGCAAGGAAATAGAAGAAGGAAAAGGAAAGCAAGAGCAGCAAAGGCTGTTACTTCACGAGCCGCTCGCTTCGCGGCTAGCCTTTTTTTCTGTCCGAATCGATCATTTTAGTCCGCACGCCCCTCCTTTTTGGCTGCAATGCCACCCCGACCACGCCCCCTTTAGCGTGCTCCAACCGGGGCAAGTGGTGCCCCTGCCAGTTGCCGGGAATCTTTTCGCTTCGCATCTCACTTCGCTCCCAACGTGGTGTGTGGTCTCGGTTTTTGGCTTTTATTTCAAGTTTTTTTTAAAAAATATTCAAACAGGGTTATCGATGCATCGCTATATCGTTTCATCGCTTTGCGCTGTTACTTCCTCGCTCGAGTAGCAGCGGCGGCGGCGGCGGCGGCAGCGGGAGCAGGAGGAGCCGCTGCCGCCTCGCCCGGCCAGAGCAGGGCACCCGGGGCAGGCAGCGTGCAAGCGGCGGAGGGCGAGCGGCTGTGCCATGCGGGGCTCCCCCGAGTAGCAGCGGCGGCGGCGGGGGGGGGCTGCCAATGATACCAGGAAACAGTTGAAATCAGTAGAGCCATTGCAACTGACAGTCCAGTATCGATGCATCAATACGCCGTCGGTAGGAATTTTTTTAAAGGACGGATGGGAAATAACGAACGTTGAAAAGTGGCATGCGAATGCGAAGGGAGCAGGTGAGGTTGTGCTTGAATCGGTCCTAAAACTGCAGCTCGTGAGTACTGAGAAACAGGGGCGGGAGCGAAGCGAGAACACGTGACCGCCATGTGACCGCCTCCGAATTCAAATCGAAGGCAATATCGCTGCGGAGCGCCGCGCCTCGTGAAGTAAGGGCCAAAGAAAGGGACACAAATATGAGGGCTTAGCTAGATAGCTCATTTGCAGATCGGCGATGTGGTGTGAACAGAATTCCTTATTAAGGTCACTACTACACTTCCTTGAGCAGCCACTTTTTATTTTGCATCACCTTATCTCCTCCTGCGGTCACATGGTTGCTACAGCGGTTTGGCAGTCCGCACTTCAGCGGTTGCTTAGCAATTGGCTTCCCCGTTCACACTTGGCTGAACTGCTTTAAACGATGACAGGGAAACGGCAGAAACAGGGAGGAAACTGAAAAAGGCGACATAGTATGTCCACAAATACAACCAAGTCATTTTAAAACGGGGTGCAGGAACCGATTTTAAGAAAACACCACCCCCAGTGGTCGTCACAAGAAAAACCGACACAGTGGTCAAAAATGGGTGTGGCCAAGGGAACTCTTCAGAAAAAGCTATTTGAAAAGCGGACAGTGGTTTTTAAGGCGATTTGTCTTTAAGGAAAAGGCGTTTCAAATCTAAAGTGCAGTAGAGGTCTAAGGTTGGGTGAAGATCCAGTATGCCATTTGTTGCTACTAGGGATGGGCAGGAAATGAAAAATGAAATGATGAAATGATGCTGTTTCATTATTTCATTACGTAATGAAACAAAACAAAACAAAACAAAACAAGAAAGCAGCATTTCATTATAGATGAAACAAAATGGTCACTTTTGTATTGAAATGAACCATTTTGTTCCATCGTTTTCTGAGAGCTCCTGCCGAGCTGTCAATGCCTGGACCCCTTTAAACCTGGCTCACTCAGCACCAGGGGAGCCCTCTGGTACTGACTGGGCCAGGTTTAAAAGGGTCCAGCCATTGACAGCTCGGCAGGATTCATCAGAAAATGGTCAGGTAGGCAGCAAAATTGTGTGGAACTGCCTATCCGAACGTTTTCAGAGGGCTCCTGCCGAGCTGTGTCAATGGATGGACCCCTTTAAACCTGGCCCAGTCAGCACCAGGGGATCCCCCTACTGTCGACTGGGACAGTTTTAAAGAGGTCCAGCTGATACCAGCTCAGCAGGAGCCATTTAAAAATGACTCTTGGAGTCCCCGCCACCAAATCTGGTGCCTCCAGGACCCAGGGGAGCTGTTTCATTTTGTTTCATTTCATTTCATATGATTTTTTTTAAAAAAATCATAAAGCAAAGCTGGGTACTCAATTTACCAACCTCTGAAGGATGGAAGGCTGAGTCAACCATGAGCCAGCTACCGGGGATTGAACCCCAGGTCGTGAGCACACTTTAACCTGCGGTACAGGCATTTAACCACTGTGAAACAAAACAAAACAAAGCAAAAAAGGGGTGAGCATGAAATGAAATGAAGTGAAACATTATTTTTTCATTTCATGCCCATCCTTAGTTGCAATTCTTGCAGTCACATGGTATACCTTCCTCAAGCTACATACCTTATTTTGCCCACCTCTATTAAGAAATGGGCAAGAAAAATAGCCTTTCTTTTCCTCCTGCTTCTGGGAGGAAGTCTCCATTTTCTCCCCCTAAAAGGTAAAGCACATCAGCACTTTTCTAATAGGTGCTTTAAAAACTATTTTCTTCCTCTGCCCCTCCATGAAAAAGTAGAGGAAAGTCTCTGTTTAAGCCCCTAATGATATTGGGAAATTTAACCCAGCTAGGAAACTAAAACAGCAAGCTCTGCTTTGTTTTGATCCCAGTGATCATGCATCCTAGAAACAAAACAAAAAGGAACAAATCACACCAAAAGATGTGGGCACAAATGTTCAGGGGAAGCAGTTGGTTCGCTTGAGGAAATTATGTCATCTGATCACTAGCAAAATGAGTGAACTAGCCTATTCTCTAAGTGAGCCAAGCAATGGGCCAAAATGCATGTATAGTCATCCTCTGGGGCAGCTGTTTGTTGACTTGTGAGATGTTCTAGTGCTTTTTGGCATAGTTCTTTTGCAGCACATATTGTGCAGCAAAATTATGCCAAATTTTATGAAATTTGTTCTCTTTTCCTGAAATCTAATATAGAACAATTTTTTCTTGATCTGCCAGAGCTACGAGATTGCATGTCCAAATATTGGTCCTTTGGCATCTGGTGATGGAGGTGATGTGGCAAGAAACAATCCACCTACTGCTGCAACCATTATGACAAAACCATTAAGTTATCATCATCATCATTTACATCATCATCACTGCCATCAGTAGTGATGTGAGTTGTTGCTTAAAAACATGATCTCTTTGACATGATCACCCCATTAACTTCAAAACTTCTCTAAGAAGTTTCTACAATGAAGATTTTTGGATGACTACCTATATTGTTATTCAGGGCATATAGAGAAGAATTAAGACCAAGTAGTGGGGGATTTACTTCAGTCTCAGTATAATGCCCGCTGCCAGTATTTTTTTCTTAGTTCTGGATCCTGTGCATCTCTCTGAGAGAGGGAAGAAAATTTTCCTGCTTTTGGTAGAGTGATCCAATCCGCAATGAGTTCAGGCGTTAACCACAGTCACAATAGCTGGTGTGTGTGTGTGTGTGTGTGTGTGTGTGTGTGTGTGTGTGTGTGTGTGTGTGTGTGTGAGAGAGAGAGAGAGAGAGAGAGAGAGAGAGAGAGAGAGAGACAGACAGACAGACAGACAGACAGACAGACAGACAGAGAGGGAGGGAGGGAGGGAGGGAGGGAGGGTGGGGTTGGGAGAGAGAGAGTGAGAGAGAGTTGTCTATCTACACCAATGTGTCAGGTCAACAGGGATATATTGAGCCATCTGCAAAAAGAGGAGAGACAAGCAGGCAGATATGGTGGACAAGACAAAGACCTGTTTTTCTTCTATAAAAGAGGAAAGGGAGAGGTGAGGAATAGCAGCAATTGCAGGGCAGCTGCAAAAAATAGTTACCAATATCTATGACAGCTGTCTGGACTGCGGGATGGATAGGATTTTTCATGGTCTGTCTCTGTAGCATCTATTCATTTTATGTATTTTTATTTCCTATTAAACTATCATGGTCTCATTTCCTCTATGAAAAACAGAACTTTCTGAGGAAGATAAAGTCTTCCAGCCCCAGCCTGAACCACAAGATAAATGACCTGCATGGATTGTGTGTGTGTGTACATGCTAAAATGTCCTTCTTTCCCACCCCTTGCTTCACACTCACAGCTTGTGTTTGTGCTCGTGCTCTTGCTCTCTCTCTCTCTTGTGACTGTTCACATAAACCAGTGACTTATGGGCCTCTGAGAGGCTGAATCATGCAAACACGATTAAAGCCAAGGAGAGTTGTTTTTGTTTTCATTTTTTTAAAATAGCTCAGCTCCTGATATAATTCCCCCTTCTCCCCCACAATATCAAACACATATGATCTTCCATTTTAAGGCACAGGGTTTCAAATTGAACCTCTGATTAATTACTGAATAAACCCTGTAGAACTGAGACTTCTTATCCTTTTCAAGAATCCCCGCAACAAATACTGCATATTCTCATGTGAATTTTATCCCATTTGCCTGTTAATCTGCACTACAGTTGCATATGCCATGAATAGGGACCCTGGGGCAGTGAATTCATGATGTTTTTAAGCAACAACTCACATAATCCCTAAACAACATCCATTCTAGCTGGAGTTATGGGAACTGTAGCCCAGAATATCTGAAGGGAACCCAGTTGGGGATCATTTTGGTTGCTCCTAACGTTATGACATGGATATCTTATTTTTTCCCCAGCCACATAAGAGGGCTTATTTACAGCTGGGGCTGCAGAAGGTCATTTGTTATCTAGCACATTTGAGCTGCATGGATGAAAAGTCAGCCTTAGTCCAATCAGCAGGGATACATACTTAAACAAGAATCTGAAGTAATTTTTATTTTTTTAACATATAAGCATTGTGGATATCTGCTTGCTTTGTATATTGAAATACCGTATACCCATGGACTACGTGGAATGCAGACCTGATTCTTCATTGGCAGAGTAGTAGGAGGTGTGTGTGTGTGGGGGGGGTCACTCATAGTGGAGAGAGATGTCACCTCCTTTCTTCAGTCTATCGATTGTGGTTAAAAAAACAGAGAACCCAAGATTAGGCA
Source organism: Phrynocephalus versicolor (assembly GCA_023846285.1). Taxonomy (NCBI): domain Eukaryota; kingdom Metazoa; phylum Chordata; class Lepidosauria; order Squamata; family Agamidae; genus Phrynocephalus; species Phrynocephalus versicolor. The sequence goes on from JAHTLZ010000129.1 coordinate 60,122,645, forward strand.
ATGTCTAGACATTTGAACATTTTTGTTATTTTTATCAATATCCTTTTTAGATGATTCTTAATATCTTAAGAATGTCACTTGATAAGGACCTGTCAAATCCACTATGAAGTTCACTTCCTCTGAAATTTCACGGCAACTCAAGTAGTTTCCATAAAAATAAAAAAGGTGAATTATTTGAAACTTGAAAGACATTTTTCGGACCTTGTGTTTCAAAGGCCATATTTAGGGGTTAGAGAGACTCCCAGTCCTGCTCTGATCATATTTCCAGTACGATGTGGGAGGTGATGTCTTCAGGTTTCCCTCATGGAACTATCAAGACCTAAGAATGTTTGGAAAACAAACAGCATTTTTTTTTCATTTGCTTTTTGTTTAAATGGATGGACCAGTTGTCTTAAAGATTCACAACAGGGGGAAACTGATAGTAGAACATACTATTGCTGGTATGATTTCAGCAATATTATTGAGTAAAATTATGGCATTAAAAGATAAACAGCCTCATTCAAAAATAACTGCTTTCTCTACTTCTCCATGTTCTCTTCACAAAACAAGTACATAATGCCTCAGCACAATTAAGGCTTGTTGGAAAAATAGAAAGAGACACTTTCCCTTGGAAGTAGAAGTGAGTAGAACACATTGAGGCCTATGGATCCGCTAGAAGGCTAGGATGATCCAGGGCCTATTCAGTTAAGTTTTATGTTTCTTGAAAGTCAGCTATTGCTCCATGTTCCAGGCACTCGCACTCGTAACAAAAATGTTAGTTGAAGACATCTGCATGTAGTGTTGTTTCTTATTTTCAGAAATCTTCATGGGAGGAACAGCATGTTCTGTTGAAGAACACAACAAGCATCCTGTTGGAGGAGGCCAAGATGATCCATCTAGCTCAGCAACATGAATCTCACACTGTCCAACTCACAAGCCCATGAGAAACCCACTCACAGGGCTTAAAGCACCAGCCTTTCCCTCCTGTTTGATCATCCCTGGTCCAAAAGAATTTGTTCCTAGACACAGATCCACAAACACCACCCATTCAGATCAAAGTGTGTAGTACCTAACGCCAGCCATATTCTTTTGTCACAAGAGACAGAAAATCCAGTGACTAGAAAAATTACTTTTGGGGACTTAAACTCCCAGAATGTCCAAGTCAGTATGCCCACTGGGAAGTGTAATCCAAAATAAATGCATTTCCCAAACTGTGATAAAAATCCAACAAACATCTCTCCTCGTCTCTGATGATATAAAAATACTGCAATTTCAAATTAAAAAACAAACAATTTACTGCCATTTTATAATACAAGGGATAAGCTTTCTTATTCTGTGTCATGGTAGACTAGCATCCCTAGTGTGACCTCTGAAATTGGTATTCAGAGGACTCTTGCCTAAGTGCATTGAGGTTTTGTTTACTTTCATGGCTCCATAAAGACTATAAATCTTCTCCATGTCCCAGTTCCCCCACTCTTTGGTACCCTTTGCCTGTCATTACTTTCTCCTATGCATTCATCTGTTTATTTATTCATCATTTCAGTGAAAATGTCTATGACACAAAATCTTTCAAAATAGCTGTGGGCCTGGCTCCCAATCCAGCTGTTTCTCACTTTCATGACTCATACAAGGACTTTGAAGTCCTCTTAACAACACTATAAAATAATGATAGAGATAAAAACAATCATAAGAAACAGACATTTAGTTTCAAAAACAGAATGTTGGAAGACAGAAACCCTCCTGGGTTTTGCCAAAATTCTTGTTTGTTTGAACCGAGAGATGGGGAAAGTTTCTTTTTTTGAACTACAGCTCCCAGAATGTCTTAACCAGAAGAGCCTGGGGTTGTACATTCCTAGGAACTTTGCCCATCTCTGTACTTCCTCACTCTCGTGTCATGGAAGAATATGCTATGGTTCAAGACACTTGCATACTGACCAGTTTCTCCATGGGTGTGTGCCTGCGCTTGATTTGATCAAAGCTCAAAGTAAGATAGGGCACTTCGGGGAGATCTGGAGTTTGTCTGAGGTGAAATGAGTGTCCTCAGAAACAGCCCAAGTCAAAGAGTTGTCTTCCTGCAGCTCTTGGTTGACATTTGGAAATGAACACAAAAAGACAGTCAGTTCCTCTGCGTAAACTGATGCACTCTCCCGCAATCCATTTGCAGAGGGCAAAGAGAGGGCAGAGGATGGGGGTTCCCAGGACTCAGGATGCCAGATGAAGTCTCAGGGAATGTGTGAAGTGTCTTTAGTTTAAAGCAATGGCACCATCTCCACCCATTCCCAGCTGGCAACAGGGCTCAAAGCTGTTTCCAGCTGTGTTGTTCCTGTGTGTTATCACAGCATACCAAAAATCCAGGAGAGGAGGGGATGGAAAGAGAATGAGCCTGGAAAAACATCTACTTGGACTTTCACACAATTCAGAGCAAGGCAGAGACTGGAATATCAGCACTGCTACTGATGAGATTTCTTATTTCACAAGCCCTGGCAGCAGCACCACAGGGTCTGGGAGAGGGACTTCCTGTGGGTTCGCAGTGATTCCCAGAACCAGAACAGGTCTCGGAACAATGTACTGTCTGTCATGTGTGTTACTGGTAAAGGCCCCCTGGGATGCAAGGCCTGCTCCATATGGCAGCAGCCACTGGAGTTGCTGGGTACATTTTTCTGCCTGGTTAACTGCATTGTAACTAGCTGAGAAACAGTTTCAGTCCTGGCAAAACTCTGGCCTACTCTACTCCTGTGAGAACAGAAGATCATTCTTCCCTGCATCTGGCTTTTGCAGTCTTATTAATTAGTGGCACTTGTACTCACTGTAACGTTCCCATGCAAAATTCTACCCCAAAACTGTATATGTGTAGGGAAGAGTGCAGCCTGTTCACTATAAATCATTAGACCCATCCTTTCTTTTCTGTCTCAGTCTGGGTAGATGCCATATCCACAAAAGGGATATGACCACTTTTATTCCCTGCTATCAAACATAAACACGTAGGGCGAGTGCTGTTTGATCCATGTCCCATCACTCATTCATTTGATCCCACACCCTGCAATCCTCACCGTTCCTTTCACGGTTACTTGTAAAGCCGGTGGGTTGCATAAAGTGTTTTAGTGTTAGGGAAAGAGCAAAACTTGGTGATTTACTTTTTTAAAATAAAAACATTTCCAAATGACTGTGGTGGAAGATCACAGGGATAGGAATTTCACCTGTTCAAAACATCACACCCAGCCAAGTACATCACCAGAATATCACTCCAAGACATGCCCTCATCGTTTAAGAGAACAAAACCACTGATGACATTGTTGAATTGTTCTGGACTGAAAAACAGTAGAAATCTCCAGCAGGGATGGGGGTGGAATCTGCATCAGGATCATATGAACTAAACTGATTCAACTTGGCCTTTGTGTTGTATGAGTAGTAAAAAAAATGTGAATTTGCCCGTTTTACGCCTATAGCAAATCTCACAGTATTTGACCACGTCATTACAGCCTGGTCAGTTGCCTCAGACAGCAGATCTCGGGAATCATGAAAAGGTAACATGTTCCTATTTATTTCATTCAATCTTATGGTTTCCTGGCCTCATATACCCAAAGGAGCTTGGTAAGCTTTGGTGCTCCTTGGCATGGGAAATTACGGGTATCACTTGCTGCTTTGCCTTAAGCACTGGCCTAGTTGCAAAGGAAGTGACTAGTCTATACCAGATTCTATATCTTGCTTATGAAAGCAAAGGCAGCTTCTTTCCCCAGAAGAGGCAAGCCCTTCAGCAACAGCTGTTCAGCTGTGGGATGACTTCTTTCACAATAAGGAAAGTGATTTTTGAGCTAGCAGCTGTAAAAGTGCTTAGAAGGGCTGGGGGAAATCTTCGTATTGACTTCCTTATGGGATTTTTCTGCTTGAATGTCTCTAGAGCCTGTCCTTCATGTGCTCTAGAGTTGCCTGGAGTTGGCCATCTTCCACTCCTCCAAAGCAGAGTTCACCATGGGCCAGGCTGCCATAATTGGTGCTGCTGGGTTGCGCTCTGGAAATGCCCTTGACAGCTAGTTTTACTGCCTTGGCAACTCATCCTGCTTCTCTCTTTTTCTCCTTCCAATCTGTTTCTGCTGGGAGCAAAATAAATAAATAAATAAATAAATTAGAAATTAAATTTTCTAAAATTGAAATATCTTTACCCATGTCTTTAAGCTGGGAGAGGCATTATTTTCCATCTGGATACTGCAAAAGAGATTTGTTATGGAATGTTGGAGTTTGAGGAGGTGAAAAGTTTGGCAGGGTTGAAACACTGCAGCCCAGCTCATTCCTCCACCATGATGCAAGCTTCCCTTTGGTCACATAGCTCAGAAGCTGCCAGTATAGCTTTTTCTCATGCTCCTCCTTCTCAGATGGGTGGGAAGCCGAGGGCAGTCTTTCAAAAGATAGATTTCCATTGCAGGAATGAGGCTGTCTAGAAAAATAAGGCAAGGCTAGACACTAGTAGACAGGGTAGTGCCTTTCCTAGTGCAGGAAAGTCAACAATACCACATTGCACTGGTGCTGTATTTCATATGCCAGAGCTCGAGAAAGTTACGTTTTTGGATTACAGCTTCCAGAATCTTCCAGATGGCCAGCTGAGGAATTCTGACAACTGCAGTCCATATGTGAAAATGGACCCAAGTTTGCTCTGAATTGCCTTTACATCACCTTTTGCACACATTCCAAGGTACTACCAGATATAAAATGGCACAGCCCATGAATCATCATTTAAAAATGGGAGAGGAGAGCTCTCATAATTTAAAGATTGTGACCCTCCTCTGGTACTTCTAGTCCTCTTCCTGAACCTTGCTGTTAATCTCCTTTAAAACTAGTTTCCTTCCAGTAGGATTTCAAAGGTCTCCTGCCCCAGAAAGAAAATCACCCAACCAGTGGATGAATGAAAGTTTCTGCATCACCTACTGATTTATGATTACAGTTCTTCTCCCCCCCCCCCCCCAGTGGTGTAGGTTTCTATGTCACAGGTCTGCCTTGATGCCTTTGTTGATGGTTTTGACCTATGTAAAGCATGGACTCTAACAACCTTGGAATCTTCTTGGCAACCTTCATCCACATGTTTTATGAAGACCATGAACATTTATGTTTATATGTCTCATTTATAGGCCACCTTTCTTCCAAGAATATCTTTCTGAACCTGTTGTCTGCACACCACATTCTAGACTGCAAAAATATGCTATTATAAAGTATTCGAACATGCTATATTCTAATCCAGTGATGGTGAACCTTTTAGAGACCTCATGCCCAAACTGTGATTCTAAACCCACTTTTTGGCATCCCCAAAGTGGTGTGGCTGGAGAGTAAACTGGGGCTATGAAGGAGCCCACAAACTGCTGTCTCCCCTTCATCTGGCTCTACGGATATACAATTAAAAATATATAATATAAAAGGACAACAGACCTAAAACTCAAGATGGCAGCAACAGACATAATACAGACTACAGAATATAATGATCAGTATAAGGCTTAGTGACTAAAAATTATAGAGGGAGGATATCCTGAAATATGTCCTTGAAAAACAGAGTCTTTTTGCACTTCCTGAATGTAGAAGGGAAGGGGTCTGACACACCTCCACAAGTAGAGCATGTCATAAAGAGGTGGCCACTACAGAGGACACATGACTTCCTGGCATAGACTTCCTGGCTTTCCTTACAGTGCCCACCTGAAACATCAATGCCTGGAAAACTGATCTTAGGGAGAGGTGTTCCGATAGTGAGGACCCAAACCATTTTCGTTTTACTAGGTAAACATTAATACCTAAAATTTTGCATGGAAGCAGAATAATTTGCAGACTATTGCAGATTCATTACAGACTTAGACTACACAGAACTCAATATTATATTGATTAGGGATAAGGCGTGGCATTATTTATTTTTATGTTTATTTTGAATATGTTTACCCTGCCTTTCTCCTTGGAAAAGGACCCAGGGTGGCTTACAATAATGAGGGACAATATACAGTCCAGAACATTTAAGACATATTCAAGTTAAGAACAGAGAATTTGACATTCAGCTTACAAGACTTCTATAATTTCACCCACTGCCTTCTCCTTCCCACTGCTATGTAATGTGGAAGGGTTGGGAAGAGAAATGCTACTAGTTCATCTACCTCCACTTCCAGAGCAGCAAAGGGAGGCAGGTTGTACGCATGTGTTTGTAGTCACTGGAGTGCCAGCTTTGGCTGCCAGGAAGCTTTGGACAGCCTGAGCAGATCATTGCTGTTGTTTTGAAAGGGCTGCTGCTATACTTCCTTATGCAGGCACAGGAGATGCCATGGCCCTTGTGTAAATGCACCAGCATGGGGCATTAATTAATTTATTTATTTGACCTTTATACTGCCCATCTGGCAGCCATGGCCACTCTGTGTGGTTTACAACAAAGAGGACTCCAGCCCTGATTTTCCAACGGGAGAAATGCTGGGAAAGTTACTTTTTACATGTAAGTGCTCTCCATTACTCATCAGTGTTATGAAATTTTGTTGCACATTGTGTTGAAATGTTGAAAAGGTAACTGATGGTGTCACTTAGGATAGTTTCCTTCTTTTTTTCCATTGCTTTCTGCCATTCTGTTGGAAGAAAAACCCTCATAACAGAATGGTGTAGAATTTGAAAGTCCCTGTCAAAATGCTCCTAAAAATGCCTGAAGATACCTGTGTCTTTTACAGCAATACTTTGAAGTAATTAGAAGACATTCCTTGACATACCTATAAAAGATTCTCAATTCTATTTATGACATTGTCCTTGAAATGTAACTTCATGATGGTCTGTTTACCCTGCCAAAATAAAAGGTAGCTACATTCATTCATTCATTCATTCATTCATTCATTCCTGCCTTTCTCCTGAAGGATCAAAGGGTGTTTACAAGATTTAAAAGGAATAAAGTTAAAAACCAAATAATAAACAATTACAATATTTTTAAAGCATTAAAGAACTACCATATTAAAAACATAAGAACAATATTAAAAATACAAGTAAAGCCCAGAATACAATTACCTGTCATTTATTAAGTTTAACCTCTGATGTGGAATTATACCCCTGTAATTCTTTACTATTTAAGATTTCCGAAAGTAGATATTCCTAGACAAGGGCCAAGTAGACATGGCAATGTTTCTCAGCAAAATGACTAAAGGTAGAATCCATGTGAGCTTACTTTCACCATTATGTTTTGGCCTCTTGTATTACTGGACATTATGGATAGATCATGATTGCATGTTACATTTGTCCTGCTGTTTCCTAGGTTAAATGGAAGGAGGAGTGTGACAATCAATCTGTCTTTCTTACTAGGGTTCACTCGTGCATGACCAAACAATGCTCTATGATGACACTGACTGTGTTAATAAGGCATCGACTCACTGCAGGAAATAGTGGTATCCAAGATAATGGCAAGAAGACCGTCTCGCCTTAAAGATCAAGAAGCTTTACTTGACAAGTAGAAGCAACTCTGTGGTTGTTTTGAGACAATGCCTTTTGTTGCAATGTGCCAACAAGTTGCTTCTAAGTTACAGCAACCTTATGAATGAGTGATCTCCAGGAAGTCCTGCTGTCGATAGTCCCATGTTGCTGTTGCAAATTCAAGACGGTTGAGTTGGTCCATTTCTTGATTATTCTTCCTTTTCTTCTTTGTTGCCCTCAGCTTTTCCAAATATTATTGTCTTTTTCAGTGACTCTCTTGCCTTCTCATGATGTACTGTACTTGGAATAGAATCAGAAAAAATGTCAAGTTCATTTCCATTTGTGATCTGTCCATCTTTTTTTCTGATGAATCAATTTGTTGATTATTTTGGACTTTAAAACCTTTTAAAATGCCCCACCGGGAATTTAAAGACATTAAAATTGCAGAAAAGCTTCCCCTGACTCTTCTGTGAGTCAGTGAAGTTTTAGTTTCGGATATCTGAGTTATGAACTCCCAAAGACTTTCTCCCAGGAAACTGCCTCCCAGGCACCTAAAGACACCAAAATTGCAGAGAACCTTCCCCTGACTGTCCTTTACAATCCTTCCATGCTTGGGGAAGATACCTGTAGTTGGGGAGTTGGGGTATCTGGGTTATACAGGTACAAAGTGTGTCACCCAGCAAAGTGTCCTTTAGCAGCTGGCTTGGGGAAAAACCCAATCCTCACAAAACTTGGAGGAATTGTAGAGGAGAGTCAGGAGAAGCTTCTCTGATATTTTGGCAATCTCCAGGTGCCTCGGGCAAATTTTCCTGGTGTGCGTGTGGCCTCTTTGTGGTTGTATAACCCAGATGCCTGAAACCCAATCTTTACCAAACATGGAACGCTTGTAGAGGAGAGTCAGAGGAAGTGTCTTTGCAATTTTAGTTTCTTTATGAGCCTGGGGTGGGGTGGGGTGGCAAATTATATAGCCTGATGAACGGACAAAAACCACTAAAATTTCATTGATTCAAGTTTATTGGGGGCATTTATTTAGATGAATTAGTGATTTTTGACAAATTCTGCAATTTGCCTTCTAATTCATACCTAGCTCTATCTTTGATTGGTAAGACCTGATAAGGAACAGTTCATAGCTTGGAAAGTTCATGTGAGATATTTCAAGAGAAGTTAGGATAGCCTAAGTAGAAACAGGTGATGAGCAAAGATGATTCCTGTGCCCAGCTGCTAATAAAGTATCACTATAACAAGGAGCCACTCTGGGACAGAGCTGAGGATGAAAGAAGCAGACAGCAAACTTTTCTCTTTGCAGAAAATCCTATAGTGAGGCTTCCTCAAGAAATTAATTGGGAGCAGAAATTGGTTGGAATGCTTTAAAACTCCTTCCCAACTAATCTCTCCAGTTTGTTGTTGTTGTGTCTGACTCTTCGTGACCCCATGGACCAGAGCTCGCCAGGACTTCCTATCTTCCACTGCCTCCCGGAGTTTGGTCAAATCCATATTGGCTGCATCGATGACACTGTCCAACCATCTCATTCTCTGCCGTCCTCTTTTCCTTTTGCCTTCAATCTTTCCCAACATCAGGGACTTTTCCAAGTACTCCTCTCTCCTCATGAGGTAGCCAAAGTACTGGAGCCTCAGCTTCAACATCTGTCCTTCCAGTGAACATCCGGGGTTGATTTCTTTCAGGATGCATAGGTGTAAATAAACCTCATGTCACAAAAACACTGTTAAGTTCCCATTATCTGCTTCTAAGGGTATTTGTACACGACCCCTAAACTCCGCCGCAAATGGCTCCCAGCTCCGGAGTTTAAAATTGTTTCCCCACCAGCTCCGGAATTTACAGAAAATTAAGTGCGACCACGCCCACCTAAGCGCGTCCCAGCGCACTTTTCAGGTACCTGCTCTCGGAGGGTGAAAAATCCCAGATCCGGATGTAACCTAGAGTGCCGGGCTCTCCTCGCTTCTGTTTGTTGTTGTTTTTGCCTCCCACCCCTTTAAGAGAAGGAATCAGGATGACGACGGGGCTCGGGGCGGCTTGGACTGGCAGACAGAGGTGAGCCTGCATTCTTTTGTCCCTTTTTTTCTCCCTCCCCTCACGCAGACAGGAGCAAGGAAGTGCGGAGGGGTGGGGACGCAGAAAGAGCAACGAACCTCCTTAAAAAAAATAAGAGAGATACTCAATCAAAGTACAGTATCAGCAAGAACAAGGAAGGAAGGTAAACCAGAAGAGTCTGTGAATATTGTCCACCCATGAGAAAGCCAAGAAAACCCAGAAGAAAACAAAGCAAGGAGTGAAAGGCAAACCTTGGTCCGAGTTGTTCTCTTATGTCACAGCTTATTAATGAGAGCTTTGGTGAAAGAAATGCCTGTAAGAACAAACTGGGCCTCCTGTACATGTGTGACAAAGGGATCCTCCTGAGCATGGTATTTGCTCTTTGGTTCAGAGGTCTCCTCAGAAATACTGCTGCACATATTAATTCAATCCTAGAAGGCCTCTCTAACTGGATTATCAGCTGGGACAAAGAAAATGACATACAATTAAATTGAAGGTGTGGCCTATTTATATCGTTCCACTTTTCTGCACATGCTAGACAGAAATATGTCCTGGCAGAGAGATGGAATAGAAGAAAGAGCTCCTTGAAAGGAATCCTTGCCTTTTCTCTGGCTAGATATTGGCTATTAAAATGGTCCTATAAAATTTTGATTTGATTGGGTGGGAGGAAGCAAGGAAGCTATGCAAAGATCTTGCCTTTAAGATCTGCTCCTGCTGGTATGGAAATGGAGTGAAAACAGACTGAAGGAACCATGTGAAATGATGAAGCCAAAAGACAGGAACAGGAAATGTATGTTAGGTATGGTCTCAATTGCTACTTTCATGAATGGTTTTACAGTTCCACATTCTTTCATTACTTAGATAAAGTTCAATCTGGAATTGCAAAATAACAGGCAATAAGCACAAACAACAGATTAGAACCTGCATGAATACAAGGGTTGTGGCTTGTGAATAGACTTGGGGGGAAAGGCAGAAGTGGCCTCTCTGCCACTGTAATCACACTGTTGCATGATGAGATATGGTTACAGAAGAAGTTATTCTTTTGGACTACACCCTCAGCGTTCTTCAGTCAGCCTCACCTTTTTTGAACCACCAGAGTTGTTGTTGTTGTTGTTGTCGTCGTCCTCATCATCACCATCAAGGATCCCACCACCAAGTGGGACAAAGAAGAAGAAGAAGAAGAAGAAGAAGAAGAAGAAGAAGAAGAAGAA
>JAHTLZ010000129.1:60133298-60145161 GCA_023846285.1 Phrynocephalus versicolor
AAGAAGAAGAAGAAGAAGAAGAAGAAGAAGAAGAAGAAGAAGAAGAAGAAAGGACCCCAAAGACTGTACCATCCTAAAACAAGAAATAAACAACAAAAAATTCTCAACAGAAAAAAAAGTATTGATTGGGCTCACTTGAATTCTGAATAATGACCAGGAGACTGATCCTGACTGGGTTGTTTTCATTATGCATGGTTTCTCAGAGAGCATCATAAAAATCCCATGCGGTTTTAATGGTGTTTTATTAAATAACTTGATTAAATGTTTTATTGAAATACAGACAGGAACTATATTCGGCTGCTAGGCAGCGATAGATTGCTTTAATGAGGGATGATTACAAACATTTATCTGAAAGACAATGGCTCTGGAACAGATACTTGTTTACTAAACATTACCAAAATGTTAATCAATGTTAATTAATATTGATGAGCAGAGAGATCACTTGCCAAGATAGCTCTCAACATTCTGGAAAAATTTGAAGAGGTCATCAAATGCTGTCAGGAAGGAAGAAACAGAGAATAGTTTGCAATTGTGCACCTGTTAAAAGCTGTAACACAGGAATCCTTTTATAACCTATTTGAAAAGTTATAAGTTGTATGCTCTGTATGCTGTAGTGCAGTAGTAGTAAAACAGCAGTAATAAACAATGTGAAAGTATCATATCATTTAGATGGGAGTTAAAGGTAGCAAAAATCTGGCTGGGTTCCCCACTGGAACAACATGAAGAAGGTGAGTGAAGCAATTCAGAATTAATTATGAAAAAGATCAATTATACTCTAATCATGAAAATGAAAGGAAGAACTATGTTGATAGGAAGGAGCAAATGGGGACGGTAATGAATCTGAGAGTTCAACAAGAGAGCTGTCATCACAGGTCATTCCAAGCTATGGATGCATCCACAGCAGCTCCCTATTCCAGACCAAGCAAAAAGAAATTCAAGGGACAGCCACAAATGCAATTTGCCCTTTAAAAATTTGTGGAAATAATGATGAGCTTCTCAAGTATGGCTCCTCCACGTACACTTTCCAGCGAGCTTTGACAAGAAAAGATCCCAGTTGCTTACAATGCCACATGTGAATCACTACTTGTATTAACAACTAGGAAGGAGTGAGATGCTCTTTTGGTTTATTTCTTAATTAAAAAAATACTTGCAGAATGTACAGATTTCTTTATGTATATGACAGAATTCAAGATTTTCAAAAAATCAAATGCAAGATGAAGCAAAATGGATATCTTTCCACTTGTATTCTGGTGCTGAATTAGTGTTATACATACATATTCCTCCCTATACTGTGAAGAGTTGTGCCTATTGATTTTGACTAGTGAAAATGGCTGAGAATTTTCTTTGGCTGGCTAATGAAAATCATAGGCCATATTTTGCAATGTACTTCCATGGAAAGAACTTTGCAACCATCTATTCCTGTCTTCTAAAGCATGCAGAGATGGAAAAAATGGCAGGGCGGGGGACGTAGAGGGTGGATGAACTTTGTTGTTGTTTATTAAACATCAGTTCAGAAGAAACAAAACTGATATATGCATCCAGCCCTAACAAGGACAGGACTTTGGATTTTGTGCCCCATTTTGTGAACTGTCTCTTAAACAAGTTCACAATTTTTACTGCCAGCTTAAGTGATCCAGATTGGGTTGCCATTCAACCCTTTCATCCACACATATCCATCACTGTGATGTTTGCTGTTCACTATGAGGGAAAAACTGCTCAGATTCGCAGTGAATTGGACTCCATCATTGGTGCAGAATCAAGGTATGTGTCCAGTGTGGCATGCTTAGGTCCAGTGTTATTGGCTGAGTTTCAATTGTTGAGACCCAAGGATGTGGACAGGGTGCTTGGATCTGTCTGCTGTAACACAACGCAGCTCGACCCTTGCCCTTCTTGGTTAATTGAAAGATCTGGCAGGTGGGTTTGCACCTGGATCCAGGAGGGCATGAATGCCTCTTTAAGAGAAGGAATGGTCCTTGCTGCCACTCTCTAAAAAAACCTAACCTGGGCCCAGGGCTTGTGGTTAATTACCATCCACTAGTGAACCTCCCTTATTTGGGCAAGGTGTTGGAGCAGGTGGTGGCCAGGCAACTCCAGGCACTGCTGAATGAAACAGATTTTCCGGATCCATTTCAATCGGGTTTCAGGCTGGGCTTTGGTACATAGACTGCCTTAGTCGCCCTGTATGATGACGTTTACCGGGAGAGAGACATGGGGGAGTACAACTCTTTTACTACTACTGGACCTCTTGGAAGCTTTCGACACCATTGACCGTGGTGTCCTTCTGGATAGGCTGGCCAAGTGGGGAATTGGAGGCACTGTTTTGCAGTGGTTCTGCTCCTTCTTGGCTAACCATGTCCAGAAGGTGATGCTGGGATACAGTTGCTCAGCCCCATGGCATTTACATCACGGGGTTTCTCAGGGCTCAATACTGTCCTCCATGCTGTTTAACATCTGCATGGAATCACTCAGAGAGGTCATCAGGAGGTTTGGGCTGAGGAGTCAGCAATATGCTGACAATATTCAGATCTGCCTCCCATTTTGTGTTTGTGTTAACATATAAAGCCCTTGATAGTTTAGGCCCTGGTTACCTGAAGGATCACCTCTTTCCATATGAACCTACCAGGCAGTTAAGATCTAGCCAGGGGACCGTTTTGAAAGAGCCATCCCTCAACGAGGTGAGAGGGATAGCTTGTAGACATAGGGCCTTTTTGGCAGCTGCCCACAGGCTATGGAACACCCTCCCGAGTGAGATCTGCCTGGCACCGACATTGATGACATTTTGGTGCCAGGTAAAAACCTTCCTGTTCCAGAAATTCTTTAACTGATACAACACAGATTGTGGGTCCTGGTGACAATTTTAGTGTACTGCATTTTAATGTATTTTTAATTGCATTGTATTGTATTTTAATGTTTTCATTGCTTTTAATTGTTCATTTTAATTTTGAATTTTAAGCCACCCAGAGACCTTCGGGTAATGGGAGGCATATAAGCTGTATAAACAAACAAACAAACAAACAAACAAACAAACAAACAAATAAATAAATAAATAAATAAATAAATAAATAAATAAATAAATAAAAATGTACCCTATGACTATGCTAATACTTAAATCTGACTGTTAACAGACTAATTCAGTTCAAATGAGGGACTTTTTGTCAGTGACACTGAGCCCTTAGTTTCTCTTCAGTTTTAACTTTTCATGGATGTTGCAATAGCCATTTCATTATCTTCCCTGCTCTTTTAATTACTTGCTGTTCAAATTGCGCTGTTTCTGTCACCCTGTGTGACAAACTCTGCCGACAGGAGTGATGAATATGCAAATCATCAGCCAATCCCAGCAGGAGGGCGGGGAATGGTATGATATAAAAGGGTGGAGCCTAGGCAGTTAGGGCAGAAGAAGTGCAGTTAAGTTGAGAGTGAGTGCTGGGAGAGCACTGCTCTCTGAGAGTTCTGTCAGGCAGGGAGGGCTACACTGTTTACTAGCTATTTAAGGCAGGGAGGCTTGTGGAGCTGATTAGATCTGTTACAGTATATGTTAAAGGCAACGCATACCAACCTCAGATATTGTTATAGTTATTATCTTCTAAATAAACTTCATCATTGTTTTATTATATATCTCTGAGTCAGTCCCAATTCATGAGGCGACGAATTTAAAAGGTGGCAGCATTACTAAGTAAATAAAAGGTGGCAGCGGTACCATTCCCATCACAATTCAGTCTCTGGAAAGGGGGATCGTCACACCCTGAAAGGAGAAGAATTACCAGGCTTCAAAATACAACTGGATCACAGCTGTTGCAGGAACCTAGCCAAACAATGAAGCAAAGCAAACTGTTATGGAGCAAGGCAATGGAATGGAACTTCATGCCAATGAAGCTAATACACTGGGCACCTCTGTTTGCTAATATTCACTGCTCCCGGGTTTCCAGAAGCAAATAAGGACAGCTGAAGGACAAAAATCAGGCCTTTCCTCCTCTTAACCCTTTATTTAGCCAAAGGAGATTTCTGCACTTAAGACATATACCCATTCTTTGAATAACTCCATCGTGGTTTCATAAAGATTTTGAGGAGATTTTGTTCCCTTGGAAAGCAGACTTGGCAAAAGTTATTGGGAATCTACCAGCCACCATGGGATGTCTGTGCCTCTGTGACCCTGGGTATATGTCTCTGTAAAGGCAAAAATAGTTGAAGAAGAATATTGCTTGAAGAATATACAGCAATGCATTAGAGCATGGAACAAGTTGGATTTTTAAAAACGAAAGAATGCCATTCACAAAATAGCCACAATCCTGGCTGCTGTTGAATCCTGTAGCCCGTTAGCACAGAATAAGGGATTAGTAAACCACTTCTGAATACTCTCTCACGGGAAAGCCCTGGAAAGGGTTGCCATAAATAAAAATTGACTTGACTGCCCATGATGATTATTTATTTAGCACTGAAAGGCATCCAGCTCTTCAGCTGACTTACGGCAGAATGTTATTGATCAAATGGAGCTGGCAGTTTTTCTCTGTCTCTAGCTGCCAAAGTGCATTAAGAGAAGCTTTAAGTAAACAGCTGGTATTTCATTGGTACACTTTCTGCTTCTAAGCAACAACTGGAGTCACATTGTTAGGGGTGTTTTGCAGAAGGACGGGTGGCAGGCTGTTGGATCCTAGAGAGCTCTTTAGTCATTGGGAAATGGTAGTCATGTTTTGTGCTCTACAGAATAGAACACTTTCCCCAAAGTGCCCTCTATTTGATTTTTTGTGCATTTCACCACCTCTTTTGAGGTAAAGATCCAAGGGAAGGGAGAACACAAATGTTGGAGATGCCCACTCAAAGTCCTGATACTGCTCAACATGAATAGAATGTTACAGACAGTTCTGTTGATTCATCTCAACAATGCAGTTTTGACAGTTTTGCTATCCATACCTAGCAGGAACATGTATTTGATAAAGGCAGAGGAGTTTTGATCACTTGTTCAAAACCAAAGCACTCCAAAATGCATTGCACAACAGGGAGAAATTCAGCCCTCCCATTAGTTATTGATGGGACTGCCTACAACTGAGCTCAGAGGAAATGCTGAAGCCTGAAGGTAGAGTAGGGGGTGGTTTCATTACTTCTGCTGGTCATAATGCCCAGGTGTTCTGGCCCCATAAACATGAATTTTACAGTGTGCAGCTGGCTTTTTGTGCTGCAGGCTCACAACCGTTTCCTCCAGAGCTTAAGTATGGAATGAAAAATTTTCACTTGGCCGGAACAGTGCAGGTACTTTTCAATATTACCAGCAACCACTAGTGGAGTGCACTTCTACAAGGGCTCCACTGAACAAATAATGTTGGGTTTGAATCATAAAGAATGCAACAAGGCAGACATCCTGCGGCAACAACATTTCAGGCTACCATCGATTCTGATCCTCTAAAGCAGGCACAGGCCAAAAAATGAGGGGCAGGGAGAATATTCTGGAGAGAAAACAGAAAAGAAAGCAAACATTACAGCCAAGCATGTGGGAAGCATGTGTAAAGTAAAGCTTTCAGATCACTGCCACAGGATTGAAGGGGAAACAATGTGTGGAAGAATCAGCTACGTGATGAAGAAGAGGCAAGCCCTTGGGTATTTCACACAGCCAATGGTTTCAGAATGGGAATAACTTTTCTTAGCAATTGGGAAACAATTTTTAAAGGGACATCTTTGATGCTACCGTGTATGACTGGAAAGGGGGAGCTTGGTTCTAGTGTTTGCTGAGCCTTGAAGCTCATTGTTTGACTATGTGTTGTTGTGAAGACCAAGGAAAAAGCCGGGTGCACCATCTGGAGCTTATTGGAAGAAAAGCAGGGTATATCGGAGCTTTGAAAAGTTACTTTTTGGACTAAAATACACACAAAATGCAAGCATCAAAGCCACTGGCCATTCTAGAAGCCAATTAGAGTTGGAGACCAAAAAAAGAACTTTTCTAACCTGCAATTAAATGTCAGTCATAAATAAATTCATGTTCTTGCTGCATTTACAGGAAAGATTGGGGAGTTAACATAAAATGGTGGTTGTTTGCCAACTTCCTATTCTTTTCTGGATATATTGCAAGGACATAGCAAAGTCTTACATTGTCTTACATTGAGTCAGACTGTTGGACAGTTTAGCTTAGTATTGTCAACTATGACTGGCAGCATCTGTCCAGGGCTTGGGGCAAGATTCTGTTTTAGCTCCGGTATTCCTTGTGACCTCCCATCCAATTACTAGCCAGTCCCACTGCTACTAAGCATCTGAAACCAGGTGACATCAACAAGGTAGTCCTTTTATTCAACCTGACATGGGAACCAGAAAGAAGAAGGACTGCAGTGACATTCTCTGTGTTTGTGCAGGACAAGCTTGTTGTTTCTTCAGAAGTTATAGCTTATCAAAATGCTTTCACATTATTGACTTCTCTGCTGCTCTGTGTTTGCCAGCTTTGGCTTGGCAGTGGTTGCTTATAGGCAGTAATAAAATGATGAGAATCTGGGAAAATGGACAGATTTTTCAGTTAATACTCTAACATAATTGCATATTACATTTCAGCATCTGGCTTTATGAATTTGGCACACTTTTCCAACACAGCATTAATTTGTCCATCCCTGGTTCAGACTCTGTGCCCACCCCATAACAGCAGCTATATTTAAATTTCAGAGTCATTTTTATATGATTGATGAATGTGATGCAGTTGTGGGGAAAGATATGTTAATCCTGAACATGTTGGTTTCTTGCCTAGAATTCTAGTTGTTGTGTACACCTGCTATTATGTGCAGAATTCAGTTTTCAACCAGAAAAAAAAGTATTTTGTCAGCTTTTGCCAGTGGATGCTCTGAGAGGTATGGGATAGTGACTGTGCCCAAGCAGGTGCTATATATGGACAAGGAGCCAGCACTGCACACCTATGCAGGAAAAATGTGGGAGGAAACCACTGTTTAACCACCCATATTGTGGTATGAGAGTTGATTGAAAGATACAAACATATTCATAGTCAACCTGGAATACTTTATCAGCTTCTGGACCTCAAAGCCTCTCTATCTGAGATTCACTGATGACATCTTGGTCACCTAGACTCATAGAAAGGAATGATTTGAGAAATTCCACCAGAACTTCAATGCCTTTACCTTGAACCCTGACCAATCAATTGAAGTGGTAGAGTTTCTGGATACTAGACAGCAGCTGCACAACAAACATCTAAGCACCTTGTTACATCAATATCCTTTCAATTGTTATATATACTGAAATGCCTCCAATTTCCCCCTGTTCTCTCTGTGTCTAAAACTCAGCACTCCAACATAACTGCATTTGCTTGGATATACAAACCAGAAACTCCGAGTTCATGAACTTACTTCTGAGATCAACATCAACTGAGACCACTCATACATCATCGGTGATCTACAATCACAGATATAGGAAGAAAACCCTGCTAAAATGTAGATGGCAACTGCATTCCTGCATCAGCTATGACAGTATCATCATGGTTGCCAGGCATTTTAGCCACAACACCAACATCTTCTGCAGATGACATGTATATCCCTTTTCCCCAGCAATTGCTGCTCTTATATGCCTTCCAGTTGGAACTGAACTAGGCTGGCCCTAATAGGGCTTTCAAGGTAAGTGTGATATATAAGGAGTGGTTTCACCTCTTCCATGCCCCCAGTCAGTTTCCATGGCTGAGCAGGGATTCGAACACAGGCTTCCTGAAGCCTAATCCATTATTCACTGTACAAAATGGGTATGCCAGTGATATTCATCTAGAATCTATAAAAAGAAAACAGAGAGACCTCTGCCCCAGAGAATAAATGGACTGAAGTCTGAAATCAGAAATGGCAATTTCAGAATATGTATTATTGACAGCTTTAACGGCCAGGATCTGATAGCTGTTGTGAGTTTTTTAGGCTGTTTGGTCATGTTTTGGAAGTTTTTCTTTCTGACATTTCACCAGACTCTGTAGCCAACATCTTCAAAGGGCAAGGAGCTCAGGGAAGTAGGAGTTCCAGAGCACAGAGATAACTCCTAGTTCCATGAGCTCCTTGCCCTTTGAAGATGCTGGCCAGTGGCCACAGAGTCTACAGAAAAGTCAGGAAGAAAAACTTCAAGAACATCACCCAAAACACCTCCCAACACCCCCCCCCCCGCACAACAGCTAATTTCAGAATACTTCAGCCTACCAGAACACTCTGGTACAGACTTATAAGTAACTGCTGTGGGGAAAAGGAAATTCAAAGAAAGATTTGAGGGGTGGGAGGAGGGAGAGGGAAAGAGATTAAACTGGGCTATATTCACAAATTTCAATGTGCATCAAGAGGATAAAATAAGATTGCGTATTTTCAGTGCAATATATATTGACTCATTGGTTTAACTGCAGCATTCTGTATAGTTATAGCCATATAGTTATTTTTAGAAATGGGCACGAAATGAAAAATGAAAGACTGTCTCATCATTTTGTTAGGTAATGAATTACTTTGTTACCTAATGTAACAGTAGGACGCATTTCGTTTCATGACAAAATGCCATTTTCCCTCTAGGGTGAAACAATTCATCCTAGAAGAAATGGTAGGTGAGTGATTCTAGGTAAGCTCCCAAAATTTGGAAAGGGTTGAGGGGCAGGGGGCTGAGTTATTAAGGTCCAAATGGGGTGCCCCTAAAAAAATTCATTCTAATTGGATTCAGGAGCGATTAGCACCGCTGTGGCTTGGCTTCCGAATCCAATTAGAAAGAATTTTTCCTAGGGGTACCCCATTTGGACTTTAATAATTCAGCCCCCTGATACCCAAACCTTTCCAAATTGGGAGGCTTACAGGGAAGAAGCTCCCCTGACATTTTGATCCTTTAGAACCCAGGGGAGCATAGTGTTTTATTTCATTTCGTTTTGTTTCATAATGAAACTACTTTGAATTTGGTTACAAATGAAACACAACAAAACAATGGAAGAAACAAAACAAAATGCTATTTTTTATTTCGTGCCCATCTCTAGTTATTTTTCTTGACATCATTCTAGTACCCTGTGTACAGTGTAAAAACCTGTTGCCTATGAAGAAAGTTACTATAATCCGTACATTTCACACTGCAACAAAACCCTTTATTTGGCCTTGTATGTGTGAAAGCTGCTGCTTTAAAAGAATTGCAGTCTTAATCTTATTTTGTGTACTTGTTATTCTATCACATTTTTTAAAATATGCATTATATGCTATCCTCATAGGTAAGGAAAAAAATAGACATAGCAGAGGAGTGTGGGAACAGTTTAGAAAGCATGTATGGTGTCAATTATGTAGATAGAAAAGTATATGGGTTTTTATCCTTCCTCTTCCTGCTACAATCCAAGATTATCCACTGAGTTGGGAAAGACAGCTGGTTAGATGTCATTTGCACATTCATGGGGAGAACGTCTAAGGGGTCCGCTGGAGAAGTCCTTCTTCGACTGCAGCTCCCAGAAGCCTTCATCACTAACTGTACTGGCCATGGCCATGGTTACTGGGAGTTGCAGCCCAAAGACACCTAGATTACCCAAGGTTTGGGAACCACTGTTCCAGATCATGCCTTTCCTTCTTTTGCCCAAAAACATTCTTGAGAGGGGAATGTTACACGGAAGAGTCTTCAAAGGAGAGACATTCCTCTTAAGGCTAATAATCACCAACTAAACCACAGCACCATCTTCTTCCTATTAAGAAGATAATATCTGGCCAATATCAGCAACCAAAGAGTTGATCTTCAATATTCCTGCTACTGTGCCTCATACTACAAGGATATGGATCACTGTCCATCTTACCTCCACGTACATCAACTCCTTCTACATCTTGGACAGCAGCAAAAGTTGTCTGTGTTTGCATAAGGCCTTTTTTCAGTTACTGCATGTGGTCCAATTAATATCTATTATTCTTCTGTTATTCTAATATCTCAAAAGAATCACAGCATGCTATTCGTATTAATTTGTAGGAAACATCTCCCAGTAGTGGAAAGGATGATTGAAGGAAGGCAAAAGACTTATGAAGCAACTGTAAAGGAGATAATTAATCTAAAGGAGAAGGTTTTATTTCCTTAGTCCTTGCCAATTTGTTTGAGCCAAATTAACTAATGTCTCTTCTGGGTTCTCAAGGGATTTTTTGCCATTATCTCATGCAGGCCACAAAAACTTATGCTGGATATGACTTTCTGGTCTTTGGGGTGCCATATTGTTTCTTTTGTAACAGACCAACGTGGCTACCCACTATGCATTACCATAGCTGAGTGTGGCCTAAATATTGGCTAGATCTACTCACTGCTGTTTTTTCAGTCCTGCTAAGCTTCTGGAGTTGGTAATATCATGTGGCAATGAGTTCCAGGAACCAGCCAAGTGATGAGCTGTTGGCTGTTTTAAAAATCTCATGTAAAGAGATATGTGACCTATGAAAATTTGACTGAATACCCTTCTTGTTTGCATCAGAGCCACTGCTGGCTGCCCACCACACAGAATTTACTGTCAGTTTCCCATCTGCTACAAAAAACTGTTGGTGTGAATATGAGAAAGATTTCCAGCAAGTGGCTGTTGTTTCTGACAGACGCTTCAAGTCTGTAATGGAGGACTGCTATTAGGACTGGTGCCAGGGGATGTAGTCTACGTGTATATGAATGAAACTAGAAAAGTGAAAGCAATTTACTTTTACTTTCCCACCCTGCCTAAATGTTGATTGGTCAGCAAAGAGTATCTAAGGAACTTGGACATGGGGGATAGCACAGTTGTAGGTCTGTGTATAAATGTGTGTGTTGTTTCACTTCTAGTGCAGTAAGGACCATATTTTAGCACTGCTAAAATGATAACTCTATGGCTGTTACTTAGCATAGCAAGTTGAATGAGAGTAGGTCCATTGGGCAAAATCTTATTAATGTAAAGCCAAGCCACGGAAACCGATAGCATCATCATCTCACACTGGTATTATTTTATTTAAATGAATTGAAAGTTTTGTATCACTTTCCATTTCTGGCTCTGGGGGTCCCTAGGGTTCCCTTCTGTCCCGGGGGGGGGGGGGCTCAGTATAGGGCAGGGGACGTTTAATAGTCAAAAATTACTGCTAGATCCCTGCTGGTGGTGACCTGGTAGCAATTTTGACCGTTAAAAAGCTTCAATGTTTTACTTGGAATTACGGGTTAAAATGTCATTTCCAATTTAGGTCAGAGGAAGTGCTCTTGCTAGCAGAAGTATTAGCCAGGCAACATAGATGGTTACTTCACAGCCACTCTCGTCCCGGGAGGAAGTTCATTGCGTGTTGATGTCGGTCGCGGTCACATGGTCTTCTTGTGGTTCTGTCCTTGTTCCCGTGTACGCACGGGCATGATTGATGATACCAGCATGACTGTTTCCGCACGTCTTCATTCCATGATGAGATGGGAAATTCCATGCCTTTGTTCTCTGTTTTTTTTTCTACCTGACCTTCCGTTTTTCGATGTTTCACTTCTCCGAAGCCTTGCCTTCAATGCGTTACAGAGCTAAGTTTGAGGCATTTGTCTTTTAATCTCTCTGCACTGCGTTGCTGACTCCATAGAGAATGTACTGGTGAACGGCACTTCGCACTTCTGCCACTAGATGGAGAATGGCACGTTGTGGGAGGAGACTGACCTCACGGGCTCTCGTATTGGAATGAGAAATGAGATGAGGAGATTCCTGAGGCCAGGGAGGGGAATCTCTCATCCTGCTTAGATCGCAGTTCAGGGGGCGTGGTCGGGATGAACTCCCCTCATCCCACAATGGATGTGCAGTTAGATTTCTTCGTACTGGTCCCCAGCGGGACTGCAAACAGCGATGAGATGGACGTGAAGTATCAGCCATAGTTTTCGAAGCAGATGAAGAAATGTAGGCTTGTGAAAGAAAGAAAGAAAGAAAGAAAGAAAGAAAGAAAGAAAGAAAGAA
>JAHTLZ010000129.1:60145171-60176127 GCA_023846285.1 Phrynocephalus versicolor
AGAAAGAAAGAAAGAAAGAAAGAAAGAAAGAAAGAAAGAAAGAAAGACCCTTAATAAGAGAAACTGGATCCTTCCCACTGTTGTCTCTGGTTCCATTAAAAACAAAGCTAATTAATATAATGCTCTGTCTGCATCTTTTCCAACCAAAGAAAATCTGGAGTACCAGAAAATGAACTCATATGGCTGAAACTGATTAGGTCTCCCCTTTGTTCCTTCTCGGTGGCAGTGAGCCTACAGCTTCAGGATGCAACCCTATCTTGTGGGAAATGGCCACTATCACTGAATTAAATAATCCTGCCCATTGTTTCCATCAGATGCATCAAAGAGAGGTTCAAAAAAGAGGCAGAATAACTCCATTTTATCAACTTAAGGCTGAGAAGCTCTTGATTATTTCTGCCTGCTGCTCACAAAGTGCTTACCATCCTTCCCTGGTTAGCTTGCTTTGGAAAGCTTGAGAGCCTCTGGGAAGTTTTAGTACTGGGTGCTGATTTGCCCAGAGCTTTCTGGGACCCTTTGATCCCTATGAGCCTAGCAAATGCCAGAGGCATCACTACTCATCTGACATTTTCCACAGCTCCACTGAATTCCCCCTTGTCAAAGAGCTCTCTGTGTGGCTGCGTGGAGCCGTGGACCTGCCAAGTAACTGCAGTCAGAAGAGTCACTTTTGGGAAAAATTATGTCTTAAAATATAGCCTGCAAAAGTCTTCTGTTTGCCTTATGTGGGCATGGAATTCTCTCTGGCAGAGTTGTTTCTGCCAGAAAGTGTACAAGGTGGGTTGACATGTTTAGTAACCTCAAGGTGGGGTGCGACTGTCACCCTGTAAATGGTGCATACCTTCCCATGTGGCATCTACTGTAAAATGCAATCACGTTTTCTCTTCCCATCTGTGCAGTTTCAGTGGAAATGATGTAATGGGGTTGTCTTGGGTCATATCCAGGTTAATTGTTTTAATATGAGATCAACACAACTTCATCTTATAATGTAACCATTGCTTTATAAAAATGTGATAGGGGAACAGAAGTATGCTCACACCCATGGCCCATGCATGTTTTTGGAATGGGGCCATGTACAGTATGATGGTACCTCTATTATGAATTTAATCCATTACGAATGCATGCTCTTAAGTCAAACAACACTTAAGTAGAGGCACTGTATCTAAAAAAACCAAAAAAAAAATCAAGAAACATTTGTAAGTAGAGCAGACAGCATCTAAAATTTGTATGGTAGCAGTTAAAATGCCAACGGTTTTCTGCTCTTAAGTCGAATTGCTCTTAAGTAGATCCACTCTTAAGCAGAGGTGCCACTGTATACCACAATACACATGCTAAGAACTTACTCCATAATATAATTACAATCCCGAACATTCTGTCCCAGTTGCCACTGTTATGCTATTTTTATCCAGTGTAGATGTAAAATTTCTATCTGTCTATTGATTTTGCCCATTGTAAAATTGTGAAGTATCTCCCTGCAATCAGTCTGTCTTGCAATCATTTGAGTTCCACGGATATAAACACAATAACAGGTTGTATGAAAGCTGTCCTTGCACTGACATGTGTTCAGAGTGCACCTAAATAGATGTAATAGAAAATCTGTATGAATGTCTGTGTCTCCTCAGCTTTTCTTCCACAACAGAAAGATCCCCAGAAATCTTGGCATGCATGTTTTGTGCTGTGCAAAAAAACCAATAAGTACTTCTGAGGGACTTTTTCCAGCTCCATCAAAAACACCTCCTTTTCCCCAGATCGCAAAATGTCACAACATCCTAGTGACTAATGCAGGAAAAAAGAAGACAGCAGTAACCAAGGGAGAGGAAAAACATTGTGCCCTGGCTGCAGCATCAGCAGCAGAGTGGACAGAAATATTACAGTCTGCAAAAGGGATTTTAAAAAAAATACCAGCTTAAGGTTACTATTTGCTTACAGTGTGTTTTTAGTTCAGATGTTGACACCAAGGTATAATAAAAATATTTAATTGTTGACTTCTTGCTGCATATTCCATACGGATGGAAATTAGAAAATCACCTGGGAGATTTTTTCCCCCCTCACATGACTCCACCCAAAAGAAGTATATGGGACACTTTCCAATGTGCATAAGGGAGCCCTCTAGGATGTCATAAAATTTAAATGATACTCCATATGGCAAAAATCATGTTATCAGCTCATTTCTAGCTTTACACTAGAAATACGCTACACTATTCAAACAGTAATATTGAATTTTTTTTTAATAGATTTTTATTAAATTTTTAAGGGGGGAACAGGGAAAAAGAGTATGGGTGGAGGGGAAAAAGAAGGGGTACAATTTTTAAAATTTTCATTGAGTATATCAAGCAAAATAGATATAGTAATTTAACATATTACTAAAATTGCCAAATGTTATCACAATGTTACTTCTTGCCATCTTTCCCGAGAGATCTCGTCGTAGTCTCCCTTTAAATAGCCAGAGAGTTTATCAATTTCGATACATTCTCTTATCTTTCCGTGGAAATCCTTCTCTGTTGGCGTGTTTGGTTGTTTCCAAAATTTCGCATACAGTATTCTTGCAGCAACAATTACATGGTGAAGTACATATCTCTGGTCATAGGAAATATTTACATCTACTATATTTAACAAAAATAGTTCTGGTCTAAACTCTATCTTAATTTTCAAAGCTCTTTCTAAGAAAAGTTTTACCATATTCCAATACGCCTTTGCTTCTTTACAAGTCCACCACATATGATAAAAAGTTCCACAATCATAGTTACATTTCCAACATTTAGGTGAGCAGTTATACATCTTAGATAAACGGTGAGGTGCAAAATGCCATCTATAAAACATTTTGTAGCAATTTTCCTTAAACGAAATAGATTTAAAGATTTTAACTGTATTCCACAGAGAGTCCCATTTATTTAAATGGATAGTATAACCAAAGTTTTCAGCCCATCTAATCATAGAGTCTTTAACCAATGTATCAATCATTTTTTCATTTGACAGTATATTATAAAATTTGCTAAGAAGCTTTGAATCACCAGAAGAAAGTATTTTATCAAATGTGGTATCCGTAGTCATGAAGCCACCCTCTTTGGAAAGCTCTTTGAAGTGTGAATGTATTTGTTGGTATTTCCACCAATCCAAATTATAACCTTCTGATATTAATTTCCCTAATGGTTTCAATGAGAGGTCAGCATTCAGAAGGTGTCTGTAAGTTATAACTTTTGAAATTTCACTTGCCTGGGAGCTATAAATTGCTCCCAGTGGGGATAACCACATAGGTGCTTTGAAATAAAATTGTTTTTGAATCAATGACCATATTTTGGTTAAAGCATTCCTTATCCAATGCTTTTTAAAGAGGGTAGGTAAATTTCCCTTATACCACAAATAGTGACGCCAGCCCTTATCAAGGCCATAACTCTCAAGCTGTAATATTCTTTTATTTGTCATCAAGATCCAGTCTTTAATCCAAGTCATGGCGGCAGCCTTGTAGTATAGTACCAAATTGGGAAGGGCAAAGCCTCCAAATTTGGTTCTATCCTGCAAGTAAATATTTTTAATCCTTGCTTTTTTCTTTTGCCATATAAATATACGTATACTTTTTTCCAAATCTGAAATGATCTTAAAGTTTGGTAATATAGGCAGAGATTGAAATAGGAAAAGCATTTTAGGTAAGACATTCATTTTGACTGCAGCAATTCTGCCCATTAAGGATAGCTGAAGTCTTGACCAAGTTTCGAGATCAGCTTTGATTGTTTTGATAACATTAACATAATTGTCTTTGAGTAAAGAGTTACATCGGTTAGATACAGTAATACCCAAGTATTTTACCTTATTAGAATGTTGAAAACCAGATTGTTTTACCAGTTTTTCGATCATGGGTGGGGTCATATTTTTAGTTAGAACCAATGTTTTTTCTCTA
This sequence comes from Phrynocephalus versicolor, assembly GCA_023846285.1. Classification (NCBI taxonomy): domain Eukaryota; kingdom Metazoa; phylum Chordata; class Lepidosauria; order Squamata; family Agamidae; genus Phrynocephalus; species Phrynocephalus versicolor. The sequence goes on from JAHTLZ010000129.1 coordinate 60,149,061, forward strand.
TTCACCTTTAATCCGGAGATTTTAGATTATGCCTCCAGGGTCTTTAGAAGTTCTACAGAGGAAGTCTGGGGGTTCTCCATGATAACCATCAGGTCATCTGCAAAGGCTTGTACCTTGTAAACTTCTCCCTTGTATTGTAGGCCTTGAATATCTGGGTTTTCCCTTATTACATGAAGGAGAATTTCCAGGGTGGATATAAACAAAAGAGGGGAGAGGGGACATCCTTGCCTGGTACCTTTGTGTATATTAACTTTATCTGTGAGGTGACCGTTCACTACGATCCTGGTATTTTGGGTAGAATAAATTTGTTCAATTGCTCGCAACATTCTGTGGCCACACTGAAGATAATCTAATTGAGTTTTGAGTAGAGACCAGGATACATTATCAAAGGCTTTCTCAGCATCAATGAATGCAAAAGCTACTTGCTTCTCGGGGTGGGATTCATAATATTCCAACACGTTGAGGAAAGTTCTGATATTGGATTGGAGGTGCCTTTTCGGGAGGAAGCCAGTCTGGTCGTGTGATATCAAAGAAGGTAAAATCATTCGCCATCTGTTGGCCAGGATGGTTGCAAAAATTTTGTAATCCACGTTTAGGAGAGCAATTGGCCTGTAGTTCTGTATCAAATCTTTGGATTTCCCTTCTTTGGGAATCAGTGTCGTATATGATGATTTCCAGGAATCTGGTATATTTTCGCCTTCAAATATAGATGTAAAGAGGTTTTTCATATTTCCCGAAATTGTCTCCGAGAATTTTTTTATAAAATATGGCTGGTATTTGGTCGGGTCCAGGCGCTTTATTCAATTTTTGATGATTAATAGCCTCTGTTATTTCCATCATTGTGATGGGGGCGTTCGTCTGGGCTCTCTGTTCCTCAGTAAGTTTTGGGAAATTGGCTTGTTCAAGATAATGGAAGATAGCATCATTGTCAATCATCTCCGGCTTGAATAATCTTTGGTAAAATTCCTCTATGATTTTTTGAATTTGTAATTGCTCTGTCTGATTTTCCCCAGTTTTGTCTTTGAGTGAAAATATGAGTTTTTGTGATTGTACCTTTTTTAACCTATATGCTAACCATCTACCTGGTTTGTTTGCATTTTCCACAAAGTTCAGTTTGGCCAACTTGATTTTGTGAGCTATATCTGCAGTCAGAATCAAATTGAGTTCATGCCTACAAGAGGCCAGGTCTTTGTTCAACTTATCGTTGCGGGGGTCTTGTGGTAAGTCCGTTTCAAGCTTTTTCATCATTTTAAGAGTTGATTCATATTTCTTTTTCCTCTCTTTATTCCGTCTTGCCATAAATTGGATAACAAAACCTCTAAAGTATGGCTTGAAGGCATCCCATACCGTTTTGAGTGGTGTGCCCTTATTCAGATTAGTTTCAAAATACAAATTCAAATCTCTAGCAGCCTCTGAAATAAATTCTTTATCAGTCCAAAGAGTTGGGTTAATTTTCCAGTGCCTAGGCATACCTGAAGATTTCAGTGTCCATAAGATGGCATTATGGTCAGATAACACTCGAGGTAAAGTTTCAATATCCCTTGTGTTTAGTAGGAGATCAGATGAAGCCCAACACATATCTATACGAGAGAAGGAAGCATATTGTCTTGAATAGAAGGTGTAACCATCTTTTAGTGGATTTTTCCTTCTCCAGATGTCATGAAGTTCTAGAATGTCGGACATATCCAGAAACGATTTGGGCAGTGTGGAAGACGAGGTCTTGAGTTTTTTCCCTTTTGGTGTTTTCCTGTCTACTGAGGGAATATGTACAGCATTGAAATCTCCCAATATTAAAAGCTGATGATTCCCATATTGCAACAGTTTCTGGGCCAGTTGTTCAAAGAATGCTTGTCTTCCATGGTTATCATTAGGAGCATATATACCAGCAATAATTGTTTCTTTAGATTGAATTTTTGCTTGGACAAGGATCCATCTGCCTGATTCATCTTTTTCCAGAAGAATTGGGGAAAGTTCTGGTTTAATGTAAAGTGCCACCCCATTTTGCTTCTTTTCTTTATTTGATGTGGAAAATAGATTTCCCAATTTATTTTGTATCAAATATTGTTCATGTTTTCTCAATACATGGGTTTCCTGTAAACAGGTGATGGAGCATTGTTGTTTTTGGAGAAAATTGAAAGTTTTCCGACGTTTCTGGGGCGTGTTCATACCATTAATATTCAATGTTAGAATTTTTTGGGCCATCTTGCTACTTCCAAAAATATTTTTTCTTCCCTGATTTTGGCCTGAGATAATTTTTCGGCCTGGCACCTCCCACTGCGCCACTAGAATCTTGAACGTGCTTTGAAGTCTCTTGTTTCGAGGTCTGGTCATCACGGCTGTCATCTTTGGTAGTGGTTTGAATTCCGGTCATGTCTTCATCTTCAGAGGAGGATGGTGAAGAAGAGGAAGGGGAGTAGCCCAACTTCTTTGCATTTTTTTCAACGAAGGCTCTAGCTTTCTGGTAAGATTGAATTTTCTGTAATTTGCCTTCCCATTGGAAGGACAAACCTTGGGGGTAGAGCCACTTGTATCTTATGTCATGCTTGAGCAGGAGTTTGGTAAGGAATGTATATTCTTTCCGTAATTGGCGAACCTCCCAAGGGACATCTTTCAGAATTATCACTTTGGATTTATTGATTTCCACCTCCTTATCTTGGGTGGCCTTAAGGATGCAATCACGAGTGTATCTTCTAACCAGTTTAACTATTACCTCGGGAGGGAGTTTGTTTCTTCTGGTATAAGCCGTTGGTTGACGGTAAATCACGTCTACCTCGCGAATGAATTCTTCAATAGGTACCTCAAGTAGGGTGGCCAGGGTGTCTCCAACCATAGTGTAGAGATTTTCATCTTTATCCACAGTAAGGTTTTGAATTCTTAGAATTTTGGAAGAGGCTTCGATTTCGTGTGTAAGAACCAGTTTGCTTGTTGATTCCATTGAGGCTTCAATTTCTCCAAGACGAAAATCAGTGACATTCATATTCTCTTCCAACGCTTGTAAACGACTACCAAAGGTTTCTAGTTTGGCATCGACATTAGAAAAGCCCTCTTTCATTTCTGCTCTTAAGTTGGAGAACCCAGCGGTTTGATCTGAAAGCATCTTCACCTGGGTAAGATTCAACTGCTTCAATGCATCTAAGATTTGGTCAGATTGGCTTGATTGACTTGATTGTTGAGTCATGGTTGCTGGATGGGTTGCTGGATGGGCCAAGGGAACAAAAGCAGATTTCTTTTGTATAGTTGGGGTCTTGCTCATACTGAAGATTTATTTTGTGGTGGTAAGGAAATCGATTACCTCTTCACAGGAAAGTTACAAAGTCTTTAAGAGATTGGACTTATTTCTAATCGGTTTACTGCTTTTCAAGAATTATATGTGATGCTGCAAACATGGGAAAATCCAGTAGATGGCGTGCTGTGCCCACTTTTGCCAACAGAGTCCGAAAAGTATAATGTGAAATAGATTGGGAGCTTAAGAGTTAAATTTCTGCAGTTAGGTGAATATGAAAGTGAAAGCTGGGATTGCAGTCCTCCGAAAGGCAGAAATTAACAGATAAAACAGGAAAGAGGAACTAAAAAAGGCAAATTCTTTTCGGTAAGTTGCTGATTTATATTCTTGAAAGGGCTTTCAGATGGAAAAAGCCACTCACGATTCTGGAGGAATAGAGGCAGCTCAAAACTTCCGTCCGGATCTCCCAAGGTCTCAGCCGCACAGGAATTCCACCGGGGGTTCTAAACCTCTCTCCCGAGAGGGAACCACACCCGGGTGCCCTGGATCGGTTCTGGGATAGATTCTGCTCCCAGAAGGGTCGTCTTGGAGTGGAAACGCCCTCTTGGGACCTGGGATACATCGACGTTAGCTGGGACTGCTTTCAGCTAACGTCTATGCTGCTCGCGGCCATCTTGTCCCAGTAATATTGAATTTGGTGCCTTTTTCTTCAGCCCTCCCAATATAGATTTTCCAAATTGCATGTAAAGGATTCAAAATGCTGCTTATGTGCCAACTCGTGTCACCACCAGCCTCTCTACACATAGCTGCCAAATGCTATTCCACCAAACCAGAATGCCTTTGTCTGCATTCTATCAGCTCCACTCTACATGGCCATTGGTAAAGAAGCTGTGTAGGACATGTAAGCCAAAAACACCTGGTAGATGTTTTGGCTTACATGTCCTATCCCTTGACTGTTGTTTCCTATCCTTGACTAAGCAATGGTATCGAGCAAAGTACTCCTTTTAAAAAAAAAATGCCCCATCCTAAACTTTCAGCCATCTCCAAAACTTCATCTCAATATATGATATCAAAGGCATTATGTATTGTCAAACCAGTTCTGAGTTGTGGCAACCCGTCAGGGTTTTCTAGGCATATGGCACTCAGAGGTGGTTTACCATTCCTTCTTCTACCAGTAGGAGTCCCCAAGAATGGTGCAGCTTATCTAAGGCTATATGGTTTGACTATTCTCCTAGTGGGCTCAGCAAGCAATCCAGCTCCCAAGAAAACTCCATGGACATGGGGTCATGAAGGGCCGGTCACGACTGTAATGATGCAACACACGCACGCACACACACACACGCACATATGGTAATCTCATTTAATACATACCCTTATTTTGATTTCTGCTCTTCAGCATGAAATGCTGGAGATATGAGTGAGAAGATTCAAGTAAACAGGATTTGCAGCACAGTTATTTATTTCTCATAAAAAAGGTCTTCTGAGGAACAGGGAACTACTGTATATGTTGAAATAATAATGCATTTATAAGTATCGATATGTGCAGGATTCAAGTGAATTCTTCCCAAAAATAAAAAAAACCCGCATTGGATTATAAAAACATTTTTAGAGATGAGAGACTAACCTTATCCACTCAAAGAAGGGCCAGCTCTATTGTTAGGTAAAATAGTCACTTCAGATGACACAGACTGAGGAATAGTGACTCTGGCCCTTCAGGTATTTCTTGGACCCCTTGACTTTTCTCTTCTGCTGGAAGACAACTGAGTGTGCTATACAGCTGGCCTGGCACACTCTAAACTAGTCTTCTGCTTGAAAGTGCACAGTGTGGTGGAGGACACTATCTTGTTGCCAATGTGGACATGAGATTGAACTGCCAGCCCACGTCTGTCCATGGGGTGGGAAAAGTGGAATAAATCATCTTATCTTTCATGTGAAGCAGAAAAAATGTCTTGGGCTGTTTGTGACTTGAAGTTAGGATTCAGGTGTAACTTGTTCAGAACACTGATTCTTTCTTGAATTGATTTCTTTTTTACATGAAATTTCTTCATTTATTTGTCTGTGTTCCATCAAAGGATGTCAGTTTATAACATCAAGCAACAGAAGGATGGGTCAGGTAAGCCTAACACATGAATAAAGATTGTATTAAAGTTAATCAGATACTTGGGGAGATTAAAGAGAAGGGCGAATCTCTCTCTCATTTGCTGTTCTTTCTGAAATTCAAATTGCTAAATTCAATTTTAAATTCAAAGCATTAAGCATTTTGTCTTGGAAGACAGATTTGAAATATCCAGCTTGGAAGAGCTTCCTGTTCAATTTAAAATGCTATACATGCACCACCTACCTCCAATCTTCAGTTGAAAGTCAAAAGTCATATATTTTGCACTATATGAAATATCTTGTACTAGCACAGAGAAATATTGCTAATTCATTACTACATATTAAATGCTGCCCTAGCATGTACAGTATATACAAAAGAAACACATATCTTGAATGTTTCCAGTTCTTTCTTTTATATTGGGAATCAAACAATCCATTTCTGGACATGGTTGACTCAGAAGCCAACTCAGACTAATAAAACATCGGCTGCATCTGAAATGCCTTTTCAGGCCTTCATTAAATCAGGTCATAGGTGGGAAAGAAGTGGGATCACAGTGACTAGGTTGCTAAATTATGCATTTTTTAAAGAGGGCACTAATCAAAAGGAAGGCACCGGTCTGCATGAAACTGTATGCTAGCATTAAAGCAGAGGTAGAAATTTAGAAACTACAGTAGTTTAAATGAAGATACAACATGTCTCATTGTAATGGGAGAGACTGTGGCCCCTGGCATATGCTCCTCTTCCATCTACCATACAAGTGCAATCTGTTGAGGTGCAAATCCAAGATTCCTATTTTTCTGGCTTCTTGTGGTGCTTTAGATTTAAAACAAAGACATAGGCCAGACAGCTCTCCAAATAGATACCTTTCTTCAGTGTAACAGAAAGCAAAGTGCAAAAGTGTTCTGCTTATATACTGCCCCATAGTGCTTAAAGCACTGTCTGAGCAGTTTACAAGTAATTAGGCAGGCTACACATCCCCCCCCCGGCAAGCTGGGTACTCATTTTACCAACCTTGGAAGGCTTGGTGAACCTTGAGCCTGCTACCTATGTGCCCAGGTGAGCCCAGGTGAATCTTGAGCTTGCTACCTGTGAGCTACCTGTGAGCCCAGGCTGGGTGAACCTTGAGCCTGTTATAATATGAGCCCAGTTATAGCTGCAGTACAGTAGTTTAATCACTGCGTCATCAGGCTTCTCCTGCACCATGAGCAGAACACATGGGCACTATATTAGTGGTACTCCTTGCCTCCAAATGTGTATATTCATTTACAAGACAGTGTAGAGCCTTCATTTATACACGGATCAAGTTGCGCTCTGAGGTGAATATGAACATTCACAGATGTAGGTAACTGTATTTGAACCTCTTATCTCGTTCCATACATTTTCCTTCAACTCAGGAAAAGTTGGGTTGCTCTGGTTCCCATTTAAAAGGTTCTTAGCTTTAATGCAATCTATTTTATCTCTCATTGATCAGTCCTTCCACTGACAGTGATCAATGTTTTTTCTCCCATGAGAAAGGTCCAGAGGTCTTTGGATTGCTCCAGTTTATCACCTGTAAATTAATAACACTCTCCTTCCTGCCCCTTTTCACATGACTATTATTCAACAGGCTATAGCAAACTTTTTTCTTTTTTAATAAATAAATTGACATAGTGAAACAGCACTGTGTGTATATATGTGTGTGGACTAGAGATGGGCACGACTTAGCGGTATTCCCGTTTCCGTTTCCGTTACTCGGTTCCGTTACGGAACGGAAACGGTAACGGGAATTACTCTGCCAGACTTTGAGCTCGAACCGACGAACGAACAATTTTGTCTGATTTGTCGTGCTCGTTACTTGCATCGCGCAATGCCACGCGGCACAGAAAAAAAGTTTTTAAAAGTTAAAAAAACCCGGTTCCCGGCCAAAAAGCAGGTGGAAAAATGCCTGCCGTGCCTCAGGGCACCTACCGGAGGGATGGTTTATTTCTGGAGGGGGGGGTCCCGGCCTCCCCCCCTCCGTCCTGGGCTGCTCTGGTCTGGTGGGACTCGCCGCAGGCTCACAGCCAGCAAAAAGCCCAGTCTCGCCGCCGGCCGCCGCAAAGCAATTAAAGCGCAAGCAAGCGGCACGGACGGCACAGGAAAAAACTTTTTAAAACTCTCCCCCCACCCATTCCCGGGCCAAAAAGCAGGCGGAAAAATGCCTGCTTGACTAAGGGCGCAGGGCACCTACCGGAGGGATGGTTTGTTTCTGGAGGGTGGGGTCCCGGCCTCCCCCCCTCCTTCCTGGGCTGCTCTGGTCTGGTGGGACTCGCCAAAGGCTCGCAGCCAGCAAAAAGCCCAGTCTCGCCGCCGGCCGCCGCAATTAAAGCGCAAGCAAGCGGCACGGACGGCACAGGAAAAAACTTTTAAACTCTCCCCCCACCCATTCCCGGGCCAAAAAGCAGGCAGAAAAATGCCTGCTCTTGACTAAGGGCGCAGGGCACCTACCAGAGGGATGGTTTGTTTCTGGAGGGGGGGGTCCCGCCTCCCCCCCCGTCCTGGGCAGCCGGACTCGAGTCGCCATGCCATGCTGTGCGGGCGGGGGATCCAAAATGGGGCAGCGAACGCAATATTGTTTTTGAAATCGTGGTCCAAAAACACACAAGCACAACAGAAACACGCGGAAATTTATAAACTGCCAGATTTTTCACAGTAGCAGTGGGTTTTTTCTTGCAACAAAATGTCTCTCCTCTCCTCCTCTGTCCTCCATTGATTTTATTTTATTTTATTTTATTTACACCTGCGCAGTGCGCAATGATGGGCTGGCCGAGTGGCCATGGCCAGCCATGTGGGAGTGGACGACCATGCAAATTTTTGGAGCCATCCCACCAATCGCATGGCCACTTGGCCATGGAGACTTCTGGGATGTGCCAAAAAGCCCCCTAAAACCTGCCCTAGCCCCCTAAGCCTAACCCGAATCCTTGACTCCTTACCCATATGTCACACACTGTCTTCTTAGTGGGTCAGAGAGGCACCCAGAGGTGCAACCCACTAGCCCACCGTAACCTTACCCGTCACTAGCCTAACCCTAGCCCTTGCACTAACCCACCTTAACCCTAAGCCAGATCTACTTGCATTGCACTACACGCAAGTACGATTCCCTTCTTTGTGGGACATAGCAGGTGCGACCCAGTCATCCTTGACGGAGGGTCGTACCAGTGGACTGGTCTCACTGTCTGCAAGTGGTATGCATATCCATATGGTTATGCATGCCATTTTGCAGCAGCAGGTGAGGAGGGGAGACCCCCATGTTGAGGGGTCTCTTGGAGCCTGCTGCTGCTTCCCCTTCCTAGTGGGTGAGGATAGGAGGCACCCATGGGTGCCTCCAGGAGCCCGCTTTCCCTTTATAGCGGGCCAGAGGAGGCACCCACCCCACAGAGGTGCCTCCAGGAGCCCGCTACCCCCCCAAAAAAACCAGTACTAACGAAAACGAAAAAACAAAAAAACGAACCGACTAATTTTTGCGATTTTTCGCGAAAAACGGAAACGAGCCGAAACGGAACCGGCCCGACTAACGACAACTCGAAAAAAATTTTTTTGAAGTCATGCCCATCTCTAGTGTGGACATGTTTCTCCATCATCCCTTTCAATGCCATAACCCACCAAATATGTCATAGCATTGTCACCTTAGCTGCAGTCTTAAAAAACTAACAAAACTGGAGTGGGTTTTAATAAAGATTTTAACAGAGCTTAGGAATGTTACTTATTCTGATCACAGTTGCCCTAAATTCTAATGGCTATGATGGTTGAGGTAATCTGGGCGCGGTAGCCTATTCCCTCCCCACCCCAACCCTAACTTTTCAAAGCTCTTAGAAAAGGATTTTAACATTGGATATTTTTGTGTTGAATAAACATGAAACCAATAGAAATTCGTATTTTCAGTCTGTACTAATATTCACCACAACAACTGTATGCATACACTTCAGTGGGAGGGAGGGAGGGTTCAAGCCCCCATCGCAAATGAGATTGTTCCCTTTTAGTGCAGACCTCCCAAGCAGTCTCTAATGTAACACCACAAAAGGGAAGAAAGGGAAAATAAATCTTTGAACAAAGAATGAAGTCCAAATGCTGCTGAGAGGGGGAAAGTGCACAGTGTTAGTCAGGGTGTAACAAGAGTGCTAAAGTACTAAAACTGTCTGGCTTTGCCAGTGAAGGGCATTCTTGTGTTCTAGCCCATTAAGACTTGCACTGAAAGATCATTTTGTACTCCTTGTTTTCATTCAACGGAACTAACCTATCAAATTTCATAAGAGCATAAGAACGTACAGAGAGCCATGCTGGATCTGTTCAAAAGCCTCACTGAAGTCCAGCATTCTGTCCACAGGGAGGCCAACTAATTTTACCTACAGGATGCCTACGAGCCAGGCATGACTGCAATCACATTCTCTGTCTTACTCGGCAACTGATATACAGTGCCATACTGCTCCTGTGGTATAGGTGATATAGATTTGTCATGACTTGGCATCCACTGGCAGCCCCATCCTCCATTAATCTGCCCAATCTCTGTTAAAACTGTCCTAGCCAGCAGTTATCACAGCACCTAGATATTTGAATTGCATTCAATCAGCGGCAACCAAGTATCTCCCCAGGTGGTTTCCTGCAAACCACTGGACACAGTTGAAGTGGCAAGATCCAGGGTGCAAGATCTCAGCTAGCAGAAATAAATGAAGGCCAGACAACACATACAGAGAATCCAATTCCCACCAACAATGGGTCAAAGATGGTACAGTCTTTGGGGTCCTTTCTTCTTCTTCTTCTTCTTCTTCTTCTTCTTCTTCTTCTTCTTCTTCTTCTTCTTCTTCTTCTTCTTCTTCTTCTTCTTCTTCTTATTATTATTATTATTATTATTATTATTATTATTATTATTATTATTATTATTATTATTAAAGTACTAGACAATGTTATGAAAATACTATACAACAACAGCAGCAGCAGCAACAGCAACAACAACATCAATGATGACGATGATGATACCTGACTTTTCTCTTCTGTTTTGGGTCTGCCGATATGAAAGATCTTATGCAGAAGCCAGGAGGAGGACTAAGGAAAATTATTTATATATTGTGAGTCCAAGCTTTACTAGATGTGATGGCTTTCCCCTGCTTTTTCCATTTCTACACTTATCCAAGTTTGGGACAGTTTCCTTGTTCTCCTGGGATAAATTTCCTTGTGTATTTAATGATCAAACTATCTCAGGAATGTTCAAAACATGCATTCCCCTTTGTTACTTTAAGCACCTGGCTGGAGGATGGAGAATGAGAAGAAAGAACTTCATGTGACCTCACTCTTTCCAGTTCCTCCAGCCAAACCACTCCTCTCCCAAACTCTTCAAGAAAAACAAATAATCCCGGTCCACATGAGGGGAAACTTTTTATAAGACCAGACTGTCCTTAGCCCAAGTGTTTTGTGATGGACAACATGTGCAAGGCCAAATGTGGGGAAAGGAGAATGACCTGTCTTAAGTGGTAGGCAGAGTTGTGAGAAATTGCTGTGATTTTCAAACACACTGTCTTCACCTTTTTCGTCTGTCGTTTGACTCTTGTGTTTTGGATGATGGGATCTTTTGCCAGGGTAAATAAATTGCAGTTAACACAAAAGCATCCTCTGACCATGGCCAGTTAATGGTGTGAATAGAGCTTTTATGTCAGTGGAGTACTCTCACTTCACCAGCAGGAGGGCTCCATGATAATAACTCACAGCTGTTTCATACACCGAAAGCCCTATGTGAAGGCTGCTTAAACATGTTTCTGTTGGGGCATCACATAAAAGGAGGTGGATAAGAGAAATGTTTGTTTTCTTCTTTGTTGGAACTTAGAGCTAATGGGGACATTTACTGCAAGAGTTCATGCGAAAGTTTGAGAACGTGGCAGTATATTCCTAGCATGAAAGCACCTTTACAGTAACTCCTTTGTTTTTCTCTCATCTCTCATTTCCTTTCCCATTGGTCACTGTACCAGGTAATTTGCACTTGTAGAAGTGCTCAGTTACTGCAATGCCAGCAATTGATTATTAAAGAAGGACAGCAGAAAGAGGCAGAAAAGGGGGGGGGACTGAAATGCTGCAAATTTTCACCGGTTGCACTGCAATTGTTGCGGTTAGAGATGGGCACGACTTAGCGGAATTCCCGTTTCCGTTTCCGTTACTCGTTTCCGTTACTCAATGGAAACGGTAACGGGAATTACTCCGCCAGAACTCGAACTCGAACCGACGAACGAATAAATGGGTCTGATTTGTCGTGGTCGTTCCTGGCATCGCAGCGATCCCGCGATGCCAAGCGGCACAGAAAAAAAGTTTTTAAAAGTTAAAAAAAAAAAAACGGTTCCCGGCCAAAAAGCAGGCAGAAATATGCCTGCCGTGCCTCAGGGCACCTACCAGAGAGAGGGGTGGTTTCTGGGGGGGTCCCTGGCCTCCCCCCCTCTCCTCCTGTCCCTCTGGCCCTGGGCTGCGCTGGGGGCGGGCATCCTCGTCGTCCCGCCAAAGTCGCCGGCTTGCTTGCCGCAATTAAAGCGGAAGTGGCACAGAAAAAAAGTTTTAAAACTCCCCCCCCCATCCCGGGCCAAAAAGCCGGCGAAAATATGCCTGCCTGAGTGAGGGCTCAGGGCACCTACCAGAGGGGTGGTTTCTGGAGGGGGGTCCCCGCGGCCTCCCCCCTCTCCTCCTGTCCCTCCTGCCCCTGGGCTGCGCTGGGGGCGGGCCGGGCAATGCATCCTCGTCGTCCCGCCAAAGTCACCGACTCGCTGCCGGCCACTGGCCGCCGCAATTAAAGCAGAAGCGGCACAGGAAAAAAAGTTTTAAAACTCCCCCCCCCATCCCGGGCCAGAAAGCCGGCGAAAATATGCCTGCCTGAGTAAGGGCTCAGGGCACCTACCAGAGGGGTGGTTTCTGGAGGGGGGTCCCCGTGGCCTCCCCCCCTCTCCTTTCCTGGGCAGCCGGACTCGAGTCGCCATGCCATGCGGTGCGGGCGGGGGATCCAAAATGGGGCGGTGACCGCAATATTTTTTTGAAATCGTGGTCCAAAAACACACAACAATCACCAGAGAAACATGCAAAAATTGCTATTATAAAACTGCCAGAATTTTTACAGTAGCAGTGGGTTTTTCTTGCAACAAAATGTCTCCTCCCCTGTCCTCTCTCACTCTCAGTCTCCATTGATTTTATTTTATTTTATTTTATTTACACCTGCGAGTGCGCAATGATGGGCTGGCCAAGTGGCCATGTGGGAGTGACCATGCAAATTTTTGGAGCCATCATGGCCACTTGGCCACTGAGACTTCTGGGATGTGCCAAGAAGCCCACTAAACCCTGCCCTAGCCCCCTAACCCTAACCCTAATCCTTGATTCCTTACCCATACGCCACAGTACACTGTCCTCTTAGTGGGTCAGAGAGGCACCCAGAGGTGCACCCCAATAGTCACCCTAACCTCACCAGTAACTAGCCTAACCCTAGCCCTTGCGCTAAGCTGCTGTCCCCTAAGCCAGATCTACTTGCATTGCACTACACGCAAGTATGATTCCCTTCTTTGTGAGACACAGCGGGTGCGACCCAGTCTTTACTCAGGGTTCTCCTGGACGGACGGTCGTCATGCACCAGTGCACTGGTCTCACTAGTCTGCAACTGGTATGCATATCCATATGGATGTGCATGCCCTTTTGCAGCAGCGGGTGAGGAGAGGAGACCCCCATGTGGAGGGGTCTCCAGGAGCCTGCTTTCCCTTCCTACCGGGTGAGGATAGGAGGCACCCACAGGTGCCTCCAGGAGCCCGCTTCCCTTTATAGCGGGCCAGCGGAGGCACCCCCCCAAAAAAAAGAGGTGCCTCCAGGAGCCCGCTACCCCCCCCAAACCAGTTTAATGACAGACAAAAAACGAAAAATGAAACGACTATTTTTTGCGAATTTTCGCGAAAAACGGAAACGAGCCAACACGGGCCGCCTCCGACACACGACAACTCGAAAACGTCATTTTCCCTAGTTGTGCCCATCTCTAGTTGCGGTAAAAACTGTGCACCATTAAGAGGAATAATTTGATTGAACACCTAGTGGTGGTATAGGATGATGCAGTTAAAGTGCGCTTCAGGGGGCATGGTCGACTGGGGTGCCAAAATGCTGCGCCTTGGAGTGGAGGCACGATCTTTTGCTGCACAGTCATTCACAGCAAACACAGCACCCCACTGTTTGATTGTGTGACTGGGGGCAAAGTGGACGTGGGGTAATGGCCTCATAAACCCAGAAAGCGTGCATTGGTAATCCAAATCAGAATTTGGCCTTTGATTAATATCTAGCAGAGTTTCCTCCAGTTCTGCCTGCCTTGGTAAGGAAATTGTTTTTAAAAGCTGCCTGAGAGAACAAGGCCTTTTGGATCCATAATGTTGCAGCTTGCTTTTGCATGTTTATGTAAAGCCCATCTATTCTCTATTACAGATTGGTGCCATGCTCTGTTTTAAATATAAATGGAAGACATCAAAGATATTTCTTGAGGAGGAACGCACATCCCCCCCCACCAAACCTACTAGTAGAATCTCTGCACTGAGGAATGATCCCTAAAGAAAAGAAGGGTTTCTATAAGCTAGTGCTTCTTCTGAACCAGGTTTTACATTGACCAGAACGCTCAGAGGGAGAAATGCACCCAGGGTTTGGCATGGACTGTTGCCTCCTGCAGAAGCATGCCTAGTAAGGAAATCGGCCCTGAAGCAGGGAGGGGGTGGGAGGGGAGAAGCAAAAAGCCAGCAATCATGCCAGTGCTTTGGGGAAATGATCAAAGCCAATGGGATGCAAGTTATGTAAAGCTACAAGGGCAATCACACAGGAATGTCTTTCAGTCTCCTAGAAGAGAATGTGCCAAAAAGCCCATTACGGGCAGCTTGATTTGAGACTGATGCCTACAAGAAAAGAGAGAGAGAAAAGCTCGTAGAGGGAGTCAGCCATTGCTCAGCACTCCCAGGCAGCCCATGTTCTCCCAGTCCAATTATCAAAATATTTACACTACAAAGAAGGAATATTTGTTCTGGAATGTTTGGGGAAAAAGGGAACCACAGAGCTGTGCAAGAGCAGAAATGGAGATAGTTGCTCTGCAGCTTCCCTGTTTTCATTCCCTCTAGCCTCTCTTCGCTTCATATGCATGGTCTCTAGCAAGGACTTCTCCGCAATGCTGAACAAATGCATGCAAAGGGCAAAAAGGGCCAGCATGTTGTTTCTTCAGAGTTCAGAGTGTCCCGCCGACTGTTCCTTCTAAAAGAAGGCTGCATCCAGAACATGAATCACCTTTGGCAGCAGAGCGCTCTGTGTATGAAGCAGGGATCTCTCCAGTGAAACACATGACTGCTCCGTGTAAAGCACAGCTGTATTTGTTACTACAGTTCGGTGGGGATACAGCTCCTGTGGGGCACTGCTCCATATTAGCCATCGGTTAGGGACATCTTAATGGGGCGGGGAAAACAGCATTTTTAATACTTCTTATTAGCTGAGATGTGCAGTAAATTAATATAATGAGAGTGTAGCTGAGTGTCTGAATCTTTGCCCCCACATTCCTGCCTGGGTATATAGGTGAATTTACTTGTCAGCATGTATATATCCAATTTTCCTTGGTTCTGCCTGTCATCCTTTGTTTTGCCTGCCATTGGCTACTATGCTTTCTGCTCTACACACACAATAGGCACCAGCCACTACTGGTCTAAAAGATGGCCTGGTAACGACTGGACAGAAAAGCCATAGGTCTAGACACAGAATGTGGGCTTGGATTGTTCATGGGTGAAAGAAATGACTGAAGGTCCAGATCTTGATTTTATGCTAGGAATCTATTTCCAGTTTTGATGTGTGTATTCTATATCAGCCACATGCATGGATCAGGCCATTCTAGAGTCTGAAAAAATCTTACTATGCATGTGTCAGGCAGCTGCAATGCAGTCCTCCCACCTTATCTTTCCTCTTGCAAGCTGGAAACATTGCACATGGCGCTGTCCCATTTTAATTTTCAAAGCAGCTCCTTGAGAAAGGCCAGGCTAAATGATAATAGCTCTCCTAAGCTGAGTCGGCAGCTTCTGTGGCTGATAAGGATTTGAGTCTCGGTTTTAGTCATAGTCCAGCACTCCAATCCAGAGGTCAGCTATGTTTCTGGACTGAAAGGCAGACTGAATCCCCAGAACCCATCAGAGCTGAATTATAAGCACAGTGTTCTGCTTATATACCGCCCCATACCACTTCAAGTAGTCTCTGGGCGGTTTACAGTTTAATTACAGTATGCAGGCTACACATTGCCCCACCCCCAGCAAGCTGGGTACTCATTTTACCGACCTTGGAAGGAAGGAAGGCTGAGTCAACCATGAACCTGCTACCTGGGATTGAACCCCAGGTTGTGAGCACAGTTTTAGCTACAGTACAGGCATTTATCCACTGCACCAGGAGGCTGATAGAACAAATACGGAAAGATGCCACAGCATTTTCTTCCTCCACAGTAAGAAGAGGAGGCAGCTAGTGCTATGATAAGGATGCAGGCTACCAATTGCTTCCTCTGGCTCTCATTTCTTTACCTGTGTTTTTCCCTTCCAAATTTTTTGGAGGCATTGCCATCACCTACCATGGTAACATTTCCAGTTTTTTTTTAAGGTAGAGAACACTCAGAAGTGATTTACCATTCCCATTTTCAGGGAGCATCCTGGGATTGTACAGTTTGCCCCAAGGCCACACATGGAATTTATTTTACACAGTGGGGAATCAAACTGGAAACCTCTGGCTCCAAAGCCAGCTATCTAAGCCTCTGAGCTATCAGACCAGCTTTTAGATTCTAATTACTAAAGCATTTATTGTCCTTGTTAGTTAAAGAGGGCTCTGGATTAGGCTGCTTTAGGGATTTAGTGGCCTAGTCCTAGAGGTTGCCATAATATCACAACAGTTTATTGTATATTGATTTATCCAACCTAATTACCACTGCTCAGTTTTGTTCCCACAGTTCTTATACCCTTATTCAGCCAGTCATTAAGCATGTATCATAAGCACTCAAAGGAAACAGAAGGAGCCTCTGGCCCTTCTCTAGCTTGCATCATCATCACCCTTTGCATCTGAGAAACTGATAGCTCTGAAGCTGAAGCTTTCCATGGAAGCTGCACACAAGTTGGAGAATCACATGGAGAGCTATGGGTGGGACAACTCTGCAGTTCAGATAGTTGCCCTCTGTGCTTAGTACAAGGAAATATGATTACATGTCCTTCTGCCCATGTTTACCATGCATGCTTGGGGATGATTGAATAGGGTTGATCACAAACTGAAGCTTCATCTTGTTCAAAACTCCAGAATGCTCTTTGACTCTCCAGCTATCATCTATTGTTGTCATTTTGGAAGTGCACAGAATTCCTGCTCATGCCCCCAGTCTGACTTTGCGAATTCCTGTTCCTCTTCAGCCTCCATGCCATACCAGAAAGTAGAGAGGAATAGAGGGGAGCTGAAATTCACTTTCACAAACTTGTCTGTCATGAGATTGGCCAGAATCTAAGATTGGGGAGAACCTACTAGGTCATCTCAATGAATCACAGAACCTTAAAACTGTAGAACTGGAAAGGAATCTTCTTGTAATTCAGAGAATTCCTATTTAAAGCATCTTTCACAGATTGCCTCCTGATCTTTATATATTTACAGTCATCCAGATACGTGAGCCATCTTGCCATCACAAAGTTCTTCCTTCTCAGTACTTATCTGGAATTGGCTATATATAATAGTTTATCTAGCCAGTGGTAAATTGGGGTTACACAGGGGGTTCTAATAATTTTCTGTGGGATTTGAAGCAGGTCAAGGGAGGCTTCTGATTCCTATTTTTCAATCAATAAGAATGTCTAATTTGTACTGTCGAAATGGGAACTGGTAGGGCTAACTAGGTGACAGGTTTCTTTTTGAAAGAACCGGGGCACTTATCTCTCTCTCTCTTGTACTCCAAAGGAATTCCTAAGCATAGAATGTGGTAAGAGACATTCTTTTCTTTAATTCTAAACATGTGTATGTATTTTGCACCTATCTCTGATTGGTTCTTTCTTTGGATTAAAGGAGGGGGTATCTGACAAGCCAGGACAGATAGCAGCCCACCCCTGCCCCAGGCCATAATGCCTGTTTTTGTCTAGAAGCATTAAGTGCCACAGTCAGCTCCTGACACAGCCTTTGACCCTTAAGCTGACAAAATCCCTGGAGGGAAGGAGGGGATGGCGTTTCACAGCCCAGCAGGCAAATCCTGACATTGTCAATATGAATAATAGTCACAAAACAGGGAGATCAAGACAGTGAAAGGTCTACACTTAGACAGGCTATTATGACTTATGTGCACTACTGCCATTCATTTAAAAACTCACACAAGTTCTTTATTGCCAAAAGCGATCCTGGCTAATGCTTCCTTCCTGCTGCTTTCAAAGCACAAGCTACTGATGTAAAGTTAGGAGAGGATATCAAGCTAATTGAGATTGAAAGTTCCTGTGATTTGTTTAATAACACTGGCGGGCAGCTCTCTCTTACCCAAGCAGAAGGGAAATGTTATTACACATGCGTCTTTCTGCAGGCAGCAGGCAGGCAGGCAGGAGGACATGAGTGTGGATTAAATGCTGAGGAGTTTGGCTGCCAGAGAAAGACGTGATTGTTGTGACTTTCTCCTCCCTCCCTCCCTCCCTCACACCCACCCTCCCACCCTCCCTGAGAGAATCTTTGCGGAACGGAACCGGAGAAAAACACGCAGGGCTTCGACGAGGTTCATTTGTATCAGAGCCGGACTGGAGTGCAGCAGAGGAGGAAGGAGAGGAAGAGGAGGAAGAGTCCTGGGAGTTAAAAATACACAGACAGGCAGGAGGAAAGGCAGGGGGCAGCAGGTAAGCCCTGGACAGGTGTCCCATTTGGGAATGGCCTTACCTAACATAGTCAAGGATGCAGCTTCTCCTTAACCAGTGGTCAAATGAGTTCATTTTCTATCTGTTTCCTTTCTCTCCTGGCATTGTTCAACAGGTACTTCATATCTTTTCCACAAGTTGCTTTAGGTCACCTGGTTATAAAAATTCTGTCAAAAGATGAGAGTTTGGTGGGATGGAATGGGATGGGATTGCCTGTGACAATCATGGTTAACATGCTGAAATAGCTTCCACCGCCATCGCCCCCCCGCCCATCATACACTTCTGGTGCTGAGAGCTCACCCACTGAGTACCAAGGCAAGAGTTTCAGATATCTCACCTTCAGTAACAATGAGGCTGTGGATATATCCTGAGAGAGAGCGAGAGAGAGAGAGCTCTTGTTATTTCACTTGAACTGTTTGTAAACAATTTATTTGTACTTTCATGTCAGAGTTGTAAAGAATGTTTGGGGTGGGAAAGAGTTTGTCCCTGAATAGTTAATACCAAAGATTCTATTCTATTTGGGAAAAGTCTTGTAATGTTTTTGTTTTGTTTTGTTTTTGTCTTATTCTTGGAAGGGAAGAATAAAAAAATCTTGTATTTTCTGGGAGGTGGAGATATTGAGGATAAAAGAGTGCACTGGTTTCCCCTGATGTCTCAAACAGCTGAATTTTGGGAGTTAAAAATCAAGCATCCCAGAATCTTCCCCCATACCAGTTCCAACAGTCAAGTCTTTTAAATGCACTCAGTGTGGAGAATGTTTAGGTTGAAGTGGTAGAAATCAGTGTCTCTGAACAAAGCCAGCTTGCTTCATGAGTAGGATGATACTGTTACACATTAATATTAACATATGAATTAGGTAGCATATCTTCCTAATTATAATGACTTTCACTCTCCCAGAACAGTTTATATTGGAAAGCAGTCATATACCTTTTCCTGCTTCACTACCAATTCCCTCATAGAAGTCTGAGGAAAGCAAAATTACATACAGTGCAGTTGTATAGATACAGGGCAAGTTGGAGTGAAATCCCATTGAATTCAGTGGAGTTTGCTCCGAAAATAAAAGACTGAGGTTTGTAAAGTTTTTTTTTTTTTTTGTGACTTGATGTCAGATACATTAATTAAATTGCACTCAGGCTTTGCTAGGTGACACACCGCTGGATTCAAAACACAGAAGCATGCTTTTGACAGGACAGATCACTCTCTGTTGCAGAAAAAGAGATCTTTCTGGTAGCCAGATTCAGATACCTCAACTATTTAATTCCTAATGTTCCATTCTTGTGGAGATGAAAGTAGGAGGGGGGGAGAGAAAGAAGTCCATATGTTAACTCCAAGTTAATTCAGAGGAGAGAGCTTATAAAACATGTACTGCCAATATATACTTTTTTTGAACTCAAGACATAGGTCTGCTCAGTCCCAGAGATTTCAAAATGTGGGGTGTGGTTGTTTGGTCTCTACTATGCATGCAAGGCAACCAGCTCACCATTATTTCTCATTTGTCTGTTGTGATTCAGGGAAACCACACTGCCGTAATCTTGGGGGAGGGGGGCTCTTTGGACTGCTTCTTCCAGTCAGCACCTCCATTCTTGGCAGATTTGAAAAGTCATGTGCATACTGGGTGAAAAACTGTTTTCAAGAACCATGTGTATTTTTACCTCACCCTTCTAGCTGGAATAGATTCCAGCTCATGTGATTTTAAAAGTGATGAAATCTGCAGAAGAGAGGTCCGACGTCTTTCCATGAAAAAAGAATGGGAATGGAAGATCAACCAGGAGGATCAACCATGAGAAAAAGTTATGCAGCCATTAAACCCGAGTTGGGAGAAAAGAGGAGACTTTCAGGCGGCAGGGCAGAATTATGAACAGCACAACTCAACCAGAGTACAAGTAGTGATGCTAGAGTTTTGAAAGCATTGTGTGTTCTTTCCGAATGACCCAAAGACTTAAAGGCCATATCAACAGTAACATGCATACACGGCAGGGGAGGGGGGCTCATGGACCTAACTGGGGGCACAATAGTTTAAAAATCCATGTGTGGGGTGGGGTGCCATACCTCCCCCATTGCACACAATGAAAGCAAATTTGCCTAAAATAGCTAGCATGCTATCCTGGGTGGGTACCAATGCTGAGCTATACTGCAGACCTTATCAGTCACAGACATGGTAGTATTTTCTCAGCTTGAAGCAGTGATCCATCTTGCAAGGTTGGTTGTGAAGACTGTGGAAACAATAATGTGCTTTCGTGTGAGCAATGTATAGTCATGCAGGGGCTTGGCCTTTCTATGCCTCAGGATACAATAGGAAGTTTTGATTCAGGTCCAGCCTTGCTTAACATTCCTGTAGGGCAGTGGTGGCGAACCTTAGGCACTCCAGATGTTTTGGACCACAACTCCCACAGTCTTTTGCCATTGGAAATACAGGCTTGGAATTCTGGGAATCGTGGTCCAAAACATCTGGAGTGCCGAAGGTTCGCCACCACTGCTGTAAGGTATGTACTCCGAAACCTAGCATTCCTAGTCATTCAAACCGACTGGGCTTGATGTAGTTTGTAGTACTGCACATCACAAACATAGCAGGCTGGGAAAGGGTGATTTAAGGATCCTGTTTCCCCATTGCCACCATCTGAAATGCATGCACACCCCATAAACTGTCTCTGTTTTCATAGGTTTGAGCAACTGGTGGAGAGCGAGTTAGGAATATGGGGGTGGGTGGGGGCTGTACAGCAGACTTTCAGCATAGGTCTCTCTCCATTTTCTGCACTCCTAGGTTGAGTCTTCTTCACTAGCCCATGACATCAGGAAATTCCCATCTGGAAAGACATTCCCAGAGGAGGATGAAGTGACTCCTGCAAGCATTAGGACTTGCTGAAGCTCCTGTGGTCATGATTTAACAGTGCATTCTGCAGATATTATTACAAAAAAAAAAAGACAAAAGAGGCTCTTTTCACTGCGATGGTGCACTGGGATTGGGAATCTTATATATGCCAAATGATGTTTGCAAGATGTTTGCATCTCATTGTGTTGCTTTTGTAACCTAACCCTAGGCAGCTGGAGACATGAAGTGAGCCTTGAGGGATGAAAAAGAGCACAAGCCTTCAGCGAAGTCCTCCCTCCCCCTCTGTTGCAATTTCATAGGCATTAGCTAGCAGTTGATTCCAGATGCTTTTTAGAGAGGACACACCCCATCTGTGTGCAGGAGCCTTCCCTGTAGGCAAGGCAGGAGCGTTGGGGGGGGGCAGCTGTGGCAGTCAAAACTCCTTTATTAATTCACCACTCTCAAATAATTTGGATAAATCTGTGGTACAATGGCTCTGGTCCAGTGCTGTGAACACTACCTTGCTTCATTTTTCAGTGTCTCTAGAGGCAGAGGAGAGACTTGGTCTTCAGTACTCTTTCTCTACCTTTAAACATCTTTTCGCAAAACCAGAGAAAGCACTGGGGTGAGGCGTATTTACTAAGGACAAAATCTTACTGCGGCCTTTGAGTCCAGAGCCAGTCTCCGTGGACTCCTTTACAGCTGCCAAGAGATGGGAAGAGCAGCAGAAGAGTGCAGTGACAGCTCATTCATCTGTCAGAGAGAAACGCTCAAAACCACTCTGTAAAAGGTGTCACATGTTTCATGTGGGAATTGATTATACATACTGGACAAGTATGTGGAATCTGTAAGCTTTACTTTGGCTCTCCACGGCATGTTTGGTTTGTGGTGATGGTTGGTTTCCCCCTCCTCTTCTGTCTCCAGATTTTGAAAGGGTTTTTTTATTATTACCATAGGCTGAAGGACTGTGACTCATATAAACACTAGAAGGCCAAAGAGGTATGGAAACAGGCAGTCTAGGTCTGACTGTTTGTACAAAAGGCTCAAATCTAGGATGACTGGGTGAAGTGGCACAGTGGTTAAATGCCTGTACTGCAGGTAAAACTGTGCTCACGACCTGGGTTCAATCCCCGGTAGCAGGCTCAAGGTTCACTCAGCTTTCCATCCTTCCGAGGTCGGTAAAATGAGTACCCAGCTTGCTGGGGGGGGGAATGTGTAGCCTGCACGCTGTAATTAAAAACTGTAAACCGCCCAGAGACTACTTGAAGTGGTATGGGGCGGTATATAAGCAGACCACTTTTGCTTTTTGAAGAGGGTCAGGACCTAGGAAAAGTTACTTTTATGGACTACCAACTTTCTCTAGCTGGGAAGAGGGGCGCTCTGGGAGTCATCATTCCAAAAGGTCAAGTTTCCAAGCTCTGGCCAATCAACACACTTTTGAGGATGAAATTACATACTGCGACACCACACCCTTTATTTTATATGTGAATATTTCCAAAATTGGATGTAAATTAGTGTCTGGAATTAACTGTTCATCAGTGGTTTAGGCATCTGGCTGTGGAGTCCGTGGTTGGAAATTTGATTCCCCACCGTGCTATCTTGACAGACGCTGGGCACAATGATCCATGGGGGTCCTTCCACCAATGCAGCTCTAAGAATATTATAAGATTCTCTTCCATGATGTGAGAACTTTGGACTATAACTTCTGGATTACCCAGACAGCCTGGCTGGTGATAGTCTACAAGAACAATTTCTCCTCTCTTTAGTGGATGGGATACGTGGATGCTGAATCTTAGAGGGGAGTTTGGCTGAGTGGCAGATCACAGATTTACACAGAAATTCCACCTTTAATTACCCCAAGGTACAGTTGGAGAAACTTGGTTGTATAAAAACCCTGTTGAGTTGATGCCCATGAGATTAAACATTGCTCAGTTGTGTTGTGTCGTTACAGTCATGACTGACTCTTCGTGACTCCATGTCCATGGAGTTAGAAAAATTTATATTCTGACTCAGCATAAGGCCGTCTTAATTTGAGGCAATATAATATGGTGGATAAAATGGGATTTGGAAGATCCAAGTCCAAGTCTCCACCACACAACTCAGGGATGAGTTTCTCTCTCTGCTTGACCAACACAGCAGGTATAACGATAAAATGGGAGGAAGAAGAGGAGAAACAGACACTCTGCCTTGAGTTGAGAAATCAGCGTAATTGGGGCTAGCTCAGAGCCTTTTCACACGACCCCTAAGATCCGCTGGCCACTTAAATTCGGACCAGAGATCTTAGGGGTTTGTCGCTGTTCCTGCATTCCCACCCCCTCCGCACTCCTGGCTGCTGGCTGCGTGAGGGGAGGGAGAAAAAAAGGAAGAAAAGAATGCCACTCACCTCCGTTCTGCCGTCCCGGCGCTGCATTCACATCTCTTAAAGGGGCGGGGGGCAAAAAAAGAACAAACAGAAGCCAGGAGAGCCCGGTAGTCACTACGTTATATCCACATCAGGAATTTTCACCTCCGGAGAGCAGGTACCTGAGAAGTGCACTGGGACGTGCTTAGGTGGTCGTGGTCGTACTTAATTATCTGTAAACTCCGGAGCTGGTGGGGAAACAATTTTAAGCTCCGGAGCTGGGAGCCATTTGCGGTGGAGTTTACGGGTTGTGTACAAATACCCTCAGTTGCCTGAGGCACTGGAGTGCTGAAGAAAAATGATCATTTCTCCCTGCTTGCCCAGCTGCTCCAATGTTATTGCTCTAAATGAGTATGCTATAGAGATGTCACCTTATTTTTCTCTTTGCTACTGCTGTTGCTGCCATCACTGGGTGACTCATTATTACTTTCTGCTCCTACCTCTATCCTACTTTGTCCTACAGTGAGGGGAGTGATCCAAGCAACACTGTGCTTTACCTCTCCATCTCTCTGCTGGGATGTGGTGGGAATTAGCTTTTGTTTTTGCCACTGCCTCCTACAAGTGGGATGCTTCCCTCTGCTATGAGGTGGAGAGGAAGTAGAGGTATTGCTGTGCATGAAAGCATGTGCAACAGGGTGTGGCAACTTTTTTCCTGCCAAAGACAAGGGATGGGGACTCAGTTGCAGGACTTGGTTGACTGGACTTGGACTTTGACTCTGGGCTGTTGTTTTTTCCAGTGATTTAGGGCATTTATACACGACCCCTAAACTCCGGGGCAAATGGCTCCCAGCTCCGGAGCTTAAAAATGTTTCCCCACCAGCTCCGGAGTTTACAGGAAATTAAGTGTGACCCCGCCCACCTAAGCGCGACCCAGCGCACTTTTCAGGTACCTGCTCTTGGGAGGTGAAAATTCCTTGATGCCGATGTGCCAGGCTCTCCTCGCTTCTTTTTGTTGTTGTTGTTGTTGTTTTTGCCTCCCGCCCCTTTAAGAGAAGGAATCAGGAAGTGACAGGGCTCGGAGCAGCTTCCACCGGCACCAGGAGCTAAGCCTTTATTATTTTGTCCCTTTTTCCCCTCCCTCCCCTCACGCAGACAGGAGCAAGGAAGTGCGGAGGGGTGGGGATGCAGGAACAGCAACGAACCCCCAAGATCTCTGGTCCGAATTTAAGGGGCCAGCGGATATTAGGAGTCGTGTGAAAAGGCTCTCAGGCTTCACTCGCAATTTAACCCAACCACTCTTCCCCTTTTTTCGGTGTGTGTGTGTGTGTGTGTTTTTAATAGGGAGTTGGACTTGGGACTTGGGGCATGGTACCAAAGACTCGGACTTGCTAACATTCCTGCCAAAGGCAGCAGGGAATGTGAACCTCCCTGGAATGTAGCTAATAAATCATATTTTAAAATGAATATATTCACCGTCTGATGTTTATTTTTGTTACATCTCTGTCTTAGATCAGTGTTCTGCCGGCTGATTTAAAGTGCAGGGGCTCAGCTGAGGACAAAATGGCTTTGGTGGTACAGGCTGTGTGGGGGAATGCGAAGGGAGCTCAGTATCCTCTGCCCCTTTTGACCACTCTAAGTTCCTGACATGCGCTTGAACTCCTGCATCCATTGTCATAACATGTTGTTTGGCCCTTAGCCTCCATTCAAAGTCACATTAATGCATGTTCTACTAGCAAGAGAATCAAGGTGGTGTATACAGAGATCCCATTTACCTTGAAAACAAGCCTTCAAGTTAAGCTCATCTGACTCTGAGAGGTAATAACTGACCCTGGAAGTCATCAAGATGTGGTTCTCTTAATCCAGCACATCATCCACTACATTAATAATAGAGATGGGCACGACCAGAAAAATATTTTTTTCGAGTTGTCGATTTTCAGGACGGGTCCGTTTCGGGTCGTTTCCGTTTTTCGCGAAATTTTTCAAAAATTTGTTGTTTCGTCGTGTCGTTTGTCGTTTGTTGTTACCGCCACGATTTAGTGCGACTTGACTTCCAGTTCCCAGAGCATGGAGTTAGGGGGTAAGGGCTAGGCTTAGGGTAACGGTTAAGGTTAGGGTGGGTTAGTTGGCTGCACCTCTGGGTGCCTCTGGCTCACTAAGAACACAGCGTATGGGTTAGGGTTAGGGTTAGGATTAGGATTAGGTTTAGGGTTGGTGGGTTTTTAATGCCCTCTCTGGCACATCCAGAAGTCTCAGCAAAACCTGGCCATGCGATTGGTGGAATGGCTCCAAAAATTTGC
This sequence comes from Phrynocephalus versicolor, assembly GCA_023846285.1. Classification (NCBI taxonomy): domain Eukaryota; kingdom Metazoa; phylum Chordata; class Lepidosauria; order Squamata; family Agamidae; genus Phrynocephalus; species Phrynocephalus versicolor. Next base: position 60,174,698 of record JAHTLZ010000129.1, read on the forward strand.
ATGGTCCCATCCCATGGCCAGCCCATCATTGCGCGTGCGCAGGTGTAAAAAAATAAAAATAAAATAAAATAAAATCAATGGAGACGTTTTGTTGCTAGAAAAACCCACTGCTGCTGCTATAAAAATCAGGCAGTTAAAATACTTAATTTTCACATGTTCCTGTGGTGCTTTGGTGGGTTTTTGGACCACAATTTCAAAAAAAATATTGCGGTCGCCATTTTGGATCCCCCCCCACCGCAAGGCAAATGGAGACGCTGAGGATGCCCCCTCCCAGCCTGGTACCAGCAAGTCTCAGCAAAACCTGGCCATGCGATTGGTGGAATGGCTCCAAAAATTTGCATGGTCCCATCCCATGGCCAGCCCATCATTGCGCGTGCGCAGGTGTAAAAAAATAAAAATAAAAATAAAATAAAATAAAATCAATGGAGACGTTTTGTTGCAAGGAAAACCCACTGCTGCTACTGTAAAAATTCAAGCATTTAAAATAGCTAATTTTCGCATGTTTCTGTGGTGCTTTGGTGGGTTTTTGGACCACGATTTAAAAAAAAAATATTGTGGTCGCCATTTTGGATCCCCCCGCACCGCATGGCAAATGGAGACGCCGAGGATGCCCCCTCCCAGCCTAGTACCAGCAGCCCAGGACAGGAGGGGGGGAAGGCTGGAGTGGGGACCCCCCCCAGAAACCACCCCTCTGGTAGGTGCCCTCAGGCAGGCATATTTTCGCCTGCTTTTTTGGCCGGGAATCTGGTTTTTTATTTATTTTTAAAACTTTTTTTCTGTGCTGCTTGGCATCGCGCGATCGCTGCGATGCCAGGAATGACAACGACAAATCAGACCCAATTTTTCTTTTGTCGGTTCGAGTTCGAGTTCTGGGGGAGTAATTGTCGTTACCGTTTCCGTTGCGTAACGGAAACGAGTAATGGAAACGGAAACGAGAATTTCGCCAAGTCGTGCCCATGTCTAATTAATAATAACTGTGTGCTGGGACTTGCAGCTTTGTCCCAGGCCACACAGGTTGGCTCTCTGATTCTGAAGAATCAAAATTCCAACCTCTGGCTCCACAACCAGATACCAAAGCCACTGAGTTATGCAGCCAGCTCTATTAAACTCAAGCACAATTAAATGTACATAGTTTCCATTGAGATAAATGGGAATTACAATCACAGTGTTCTCCTGGCAAGAGTAACACACAAAAGAACTGGAACTGGCATACATCCCGCACTGTTTCTCTGGCTTTGTGGTTAAGTTTCTTTTTTATGCATTGTCTTGCCTATCCAGTTATGGAATTCTATGTCATATGATTTTAATTCAAAATGATGTAACAAGTTGCATAATTGCCAAGCATAGAAAGGGAGCACAACCTAGTATAAATGTATAAATAAATAAATAAATAAATAAATAAATAAATAAATAAATAAATAAATAAATAA
>JAHTLZ010000129.1:60180400-60204749 GCA_023846285.1 Phrynocephalus versicolor
TTATTATTATTATTATTATTATTATTATTATTATTATTATTATTATTATTATTATTATTATTATTATTATTATTATTATTATTATTATTATTATTATTATTATTATTATTATTAACAACATGTCCAAAATCAGCTTAACAATGGTATTGTTAGGATATGGCTATGCATAATAATGATTGGAAAACATTTCAGCTGTTAATGAAAGCATAGTATCACTGCACGAAGACAGCATGAAACCTAGTCAACTTAGTTCCATTTATCTGTTCCCCTTTTTATGTACTGTGAGAGTTAAGCAATGCTTTCTGACAAACCATTCACACTAGCCAAGGAAGAGGTCAAGCACAATTACCAGTAATGTTCCATCCAGCTTTTTAACTCAGTTAGTAGCTTGTGCTTTCTTTGCAGGGAGATCCATACAGACCTTTTAGCCTCCTACTGTATAGAATCATCACAGCCCACCCTGCCCCAAACGTGACTATTCAGTCCCTACTCCTTGCCACAGAATATCTCTCCCTCCATGGTTTTCACTCAGGTGTAGCTCACAAATAGGCATGAGGACACTTTTGTTTCATTTTGCTTCAACTTTGTTTTGCAAAACTTTGACAAAATTCAAAATGTTGTCAGATTCTAAATGCAAAGATCTTACTAAAATGGAATGTGAGGTCAAAGTGATCCAACCATCTTGCCTATCCAGATCCATGATGCTTACTGCTGAGCTGTTTGAGCAGCCATATTGGATGGGGGATTCTGGGAGCTGTACTTGTCTAAAAATGTATCTTTTCCGAGCTGTGATTTGGAGAATATGTGCTCTAACAGGACTGCTTGTTGACAGATCTTGTCATTTCCTCAAAGATGTTCAGACAGATTTTTTTGACTTTCTCTGTCGGTTGTTGGTCCTCAGTGTTTACTTGTTAGCTTAACACTGTTGACATTTCCTCACCACAGACCAAGCAGGAATCTGTATGTTAACAGGCAGAGTTGTCTGATGGTGACTGCCGGTTAGCTGGCTGAATACATGATATCACTGGCAGATTTGCTGGATGACATTAAACATACTCGATGACTCTGCTGGGAATCATTCTGAGGTGCTAAATGTTCCACAGAAGAACAAGCCGTGTTTGAATATAAGGTGTCAAATTCTGGGGGGCTTCCAAATGGTTTTAACCAATAACCCGCAAATTATAAAGGATGGTGGCCCTGGCTTGGATACTAGTGAGGGTGGCAAAAGAAGACTAGGCTTGAACAAACAATTCTGTTCTTATGGGGTCAGGAGAGGTAGAAGTCAGTAGGATTCAGTGGAATGACACATTATCACACCAGACCGTCATATATTCTGCAGCTTTGAACATTTATCATAGTAGACACATAGCAACTACCCCTTAGTTGCAGTTCTGCCATCTTAATTGTTAGTTCCTATATTAGTTAATTAATTTTAATTATACTAAGATTAACTTAATTTAAATTAATATATTTAATTATAGGTTTGTTTTCTGATCTTATTGTGGATTTATCATATATTGGTTGTTATTTTTATCTGATATGTAATTGGTTTTTCAGTTGGAAGCCTCCCAGAGTGGCTTGATGGCCAGATGGGAGGGGTATTAATCTAATAAATGAAATGAAATGGACTAGAGATTAGAAATCCTGCCAATGCCTTCTTTATGGTCACTAAGATCAGATAACCTATATAAGGAAAAAACCCAAATGCTTTGTTTCTGCTCTCATTGCAGCTTCACAATTAGCACAAATTATGTCTATCATTTTGAAAGGTTACATTAAGAAAAAAAACAATGTAAACAAATATGGTTTAAATTTCAGGCAAAAATCAAAGAAAAACAAAACAAAAGAGACAACACATATGGCACCTTAAAGACTAACTTTCATGTTTTAATGCAACATTTCGTGGACACGTCCACTTCTTCAGACATATAGCAGCAGAATGAGATGTGCAATATAATATGTGATGGTATATTAATTTCATAGCAGATATTCATTGGCTGTAGTATATAGAGTTGGGTTGGATAGCGGAGGGGGGAGAGGAGGGAGGACTGATTAGTAGAGATGGTGGGAAGGAGGATTTGGCCAGGGTCTGTTGATATGTCAAGTATAGTTTTATGGCTCTGAGATGAGATATGTTGATATGTTAAGTGTGGTTTTATGGCTCCGAGGTAAATTCCTCAAGAGACAGAAACCAGATCAGAGCAGGGTAAGGGATGGTGGTGGAAAAGGGAGGGTAGAGAATGGGAGTTTTTACCTTAGAGTCCATGAAAAAAGTGGCAATATAGTAATATTACATTTGATAGTGACTCAAGAAACCCTGACTTATGTTTAATCCATTCTTGTGTGTGTTCATCGTGCACATGAATCTTAGCTGTTTCTCTTTGTATCCTGGATCTGTAATGATTCTGTTCTAAAATGGTGACATTTAAGTTCTACAAGGAATGTCCAGGTAAAATGAATTGGTTTGAGACAGGTTTTTGTGTATCATGGTTTCTTATGTCAAACTTGTGTCCATCAATGCATTTTCTTAGAGATTGTCCTGTTTGTCCAATGTAGAGTGCAGGTGGGCATTGTTGGCAACAGATGGCACAGTTCACATTGGTTGAGGAGCAGGTGAAGTTGCCCTTGATACTGTATGTGACATTGTTGGGTCCTGTGATTGTGTTGCCAGAGTAGATGTGTGGGCAGAGTTGGTATCAGGGTTTGTGGCAAGGTTTAGTTTCATTGCCCATGTTGCTGTTTTCTAATCTTGTGTGCATTAGTATTTGTTTGAGGTTGGGAGGTTGTCTGTAAGCAAGTATGGGTCTTCCATCAAGAGCTTTGGAGAGTGATGTGTTCTTGTCAAGGATGGGCTGGAGATCATTCACGATGCATGCGAGTGGTTTCACTTGTGGGCTGTAGGTGACAACCAGTGGTGTTCTATCATTTGACCATTTGGATCTGTCATAGCAGTTTATCTCTGGGTATGCATCTTGCTTTGTTGATTTGTTCCTTAATCATGCGAGGTGGGTAGTTTAGTCTGAGGAAAGCATTTTGTGGATCCCTGAGTTTGGAGTCTCTATCCTGTGGGTCAGAGCAGATGTGGTTGTATCTAAGGGTTTGGCTATATATGATGGGATTTTGTTGTGTGTTCACGATGGAAGCTTGAAGAATGCTGTTAGATATATTGATCAGTTGGTTTTTAGTACAGTGTGGTACTAAGATGCCCATGTTGTAGTTTCACTGTGGTGTCCAGAAAGTTCACCTGTTGTGTAGATTGTTCAAGGGTGAGGTTGATGTTTGGGTGAAAACTATTGACATTCTGGTGGAATTTTTAGGGCTTCCTCTCCATGGGTCCAGATCAGAAAAATGTCATCAATGTATCTTAAATAGAGAAGCGGTTTGTGGGTGCAGCAGTTAAGATTGCGTTGTTCCAGGTCAGCCATGAATATGTTCACATATTGTGGTGCCATGAGAGAGCCCGTTGCAGTTCCATTGATCTGAAGGTAGTTTTCATTCTCAAAAGAAAAATAGTTGTGTGTGAGTACAGGGTCACAGAGGTGGTGATTATTTTGGATTCTTCCTTGTTTTGGATGGTGTTTGTGACAGCCTGTGGTCCATCTTTGTGTGATATGTTGGTAAAGAGAGCCTCTACATCCATTGTAGCTAGGATGGTGTTATCAGAAGGTTCTGTGTGGAATGAAGTTTCTTTAGAAAGTCTGTGGTGTCCCTTACATAACTGGATGCATTGGTAGTAGAGATGGGCACGAATAAATAAAATGGTGTTTCGGTTTTTTTGTTTTTCATTGAGGGGTCCGTTTCGGTTCATTTTCACTTTTCGTGAATTTTTGAAAAAATTTCATTTTCGTTTTTCGTTTTTTGTTTTTACCCGCTTTTTGCACGATTTTTAAAGCACTTCCATGCGCGGGCGTCCCCCAACGCCCTAGACCAGAGGGAACACACTAAAAATATTGATGCTGGCAGAGACACAGTATAGACTAGGTAAGCAGGGAGGCTGCAAAGGCAGCGGCAGGCGTTGCCCAGGGTGCAAGGCAGCCACAGAGTGACTGCACTGTGGGGCAGGGGAGGGTACTCACTGAGAGGTACGCATGCATGCACACAGGGAGGATGCAGGACTGAAGCTAGAGAGAAATCTCTTCTTTCTCTCCCCTAAGAGCCAGGCTGCAGGCGGCAGGAACACAGAGACACACACCTGCCTGGCTGGCCTAAAGTGAAAATAACAAGTCGCAGAGATAGCAATTCCACCCTAACTCCCACCGGAGACTGCAAGGAGAACGGGAGCTGCCAGAGCTTTTTATGCCCTCTGTGGCTGCCAGATCTGCCCAATCTGCAACCTGGGCATGCTCTTGGTTGAAGTTGTCCAAGAATTTACATGATCCCATCACATGGCTTGCCTCCATTTTGTGACTGGAGTGGCAACATCCATTTTGTCATCCTTAAAGGGAAAAGAAAAATACATTGCGATGGGAAAAGACAAAAACAAACGTTTTAAGGACCACAACACCCCCCTGGCAGGTATATATCAGACAGTATATATAATTATTGCTGCATTTTTATGGATGTCCAGGGCATTTTTTAACATTTAAAACAGCTCATTTCATTGCACGTCGCCATTAATGAAAAACAAAATGTATTGAACCTAATTTTTGTGGTTCTGTTTGGTCCATTCCAATTTCATCACAATGTTCATTATTCGTGTCGTTACGTAACAAAACGAATAATGAATAACGGAAATGAAAAAAAGTTCATTTCGTGCCCATCTCTAATTGGTAGCATAGGGTTTGAGAAGATACTCCAACTGTGACAGTGTTGATGCTTCATTGACAAACCTGGTAGCAGCTGGGCAAGGTTTAAAGGGCTCCAGCCATTGACAGCTTGGCAGGAGCCCAAAAACGATGGAATGAAATGGTTCGTTTCAATGGAAAAACAACGGTTTCATTTTGTCTATAACGAAATGCTGCTTCCTCATTTCATAAAAATTATCACAAAGACCCCACCCCCACCCCCACCCCAATTTCTTTAAAAGAGCTTTGTGGCTGTGTCATGTGGACTGTTTTACAGAGGCGCCTTTTCTACTGAATTGTCCAGCCTGGGTCTGCTTGAAAAATAAAGAACCATAACAATAGGTGGAAGGGGGCTTGAATTTGCCCATCAGCAACTAGCTATTGGTTGAGCAGCAGGCATACAGATTACCTGGTCATAGTCTTCACTTATATGGTGAGATGTATTATATCTCTGTGGAAGTGACAGCATTTTTTCAGCTCTATGTATAAAACAGTACATGTCAATGTTATCTAAAATCTGCAGCTTCTTTGGTGCCTCCCCCTTTGGATGATACACAAGTAACCATCCTACTAATCAGAGCAGAATGCTTCATACTCATCCTTTCATTCTATCCCCTAGTCTTGCAGATGTTTTTCTAACAGCTCTGCTGCAGAGGCTTAAGCATTTACAGCAGGGCTACAGACTAATCCTCCTAACTTGCAGAAGCCTATGTGCCGACAACAGCTCATTCAAAGGAGGTCATTTGCTGTTAAATTCCATAAATGCAATTGCCATAATAATATGTCTAGTTATTAGCATAAATGCAGTTTGTAATTGCAAGCCTATTACCCCTTCTGTGCTGTAATCACAAATGGCTGATTCTCTGGACATGCTCAGTCTGTTCTCAAAGGTTGGGGGCAGGATTTTGGGACAAAAACCCTTTTTTTCACCCTACCACCCTTGAAGGGGAATTTTCTAGCCAGATTTCAAGAGACTTTTAATGCAGATTAATTATTTGGCTGAACAGACTATAGCAGTGATGGTGATCTAAAATCTCTTCTAGAAACTGAGTGCTCAAACTGCAATTCAAAACCCACTGATTTTTCACAAAATGCCGATACAGCAATTTATCATAGAATCATGGAATTATAGAATCATAGAATCATAGAGTTGGAAGAGATGTCAAAGGCTATCCCCTGCCATGCAGGAACCCCCATCACAATATTTCTGACAGATTTAACCTGAATACAGGTGGCTGTGAAGGGGCAATGTCAGGTGCCCACAGAAAGGGCTCCAAGTGCCACCTTTGACACCCATGCCATAGGTTCACCAACACTAGACTATAGTGTAAGGCAGTGGTTCCCAAACTGTGTGCCACAATGCTCTGGGGTACCACCAAATCCAACCAGGGGTGTCCCGGAATCCTCTCAGCCTTTGCTGCCCCCCTTTCCTCCTCACAGTGGGTCTGTGTGCTGGATGGGAGAGGAGGCAGAAGCAACCTTTTTGTGTTGGGGAAGCTCCTTTGTGTTGGTAAAGAGAGCCATGATGTTTGGGAACACTGATGAAAGGCATAGCTCCTACATCCTGTTTAGATTAATATACTTATGGCTAGGGAAATAGACTGCCTGTCCCAGTTTGCATGAGGCATCAACCAGGAAATAACCTTTCAACCCCTTTGTTTAAATAAAAATAGCAAGACTCAGTGTAGCATAGTGTTGAGCTGAGACTCAGTAGCCATATGTTTCAAAACCCTTCTTGGTTGTGGAAACTCACTGTACGGTGGCAATGGTAAACCATCCCTTAGAAGTTGTTTGTGCACTTATGTCTACATATGTCAGTTGCCCCCAGAGTCACAAGGATTTGTAAATGGGTTCATTGTGGCAGACTGCAGGATAAATCCTGCTTTGTGATCATTAAGAGCTGTTCTTCAGCTAAAATAACCAAATAAGTGACAATATACAAGGTGATGCTACAGTCTTAACTTGTGATGAGATATTTTCATTTTTACCTCAGATGTCTGAAATTTTTAACACAGTCTGCAGACAAACAACTTACTAAAGCATGGACTATGGCAATCTTGATAATAGTGCTGACTAGCTTAGGCACAGTGCCTAATCATCCTGGTTTATATTTCAGATGGCCATTATCCATGTACCATGATTTGTTTAACTTCTGCTGGCCCACTGTTGCTCTATGCATTATAAGCCATAATTCTTTAAGTCTATTATTGGCTTGTTCTGTTCTGCACTGGTGGTGGTGTGTCTGTGTGTGTGCACATGTGAGTACATGTATGCAGGCAGTTGATCAAGTTTCTTCCTGAAGTTTATAAAGCTAAGTGACTTATGTCAGATTCATAATTAGTGTAAGGTAGCCACACTAAAAAAACACCAAAAAAAAACAGATGTTAATATAGAGTAAATGCCGAAAAGTTGTATAATTTGGATCCAAAAATCCAGGCTGGGTCATAGTTGAAATCAAAGGAGAAACAGACAAGAATAATGACTGCTTGATGGCTCAGGTTGTATTTTGGGGGCTTAAGCAGGTGAGCATTTAAATAAAATCTTATTTCCAAGTGTAAAAACAGTAGACCTTATTTTCTCCACCAAAACTCAATTTGAATCTAATTCATAAACTCAGCAATCAATAAATATAGCTTTGGACTGGTTAAACTTAGTTTTGGAAATATCTAGTAGCCCATCTGCCTTCTTATATGGCAGCTCAATCTACTTTTTAATGTCAGTTCTGTATGTATGAATTCAAATGTTTTTGCCATCCTATTTCACATCAGTCTACAGATAATTGATATTAAATTTTAATGTAATTTGTCAAAAAAGAGATATGATGCAGTACAGTACTTACAGTATTATAAGGTAGCACACACATTTTATATGAAATTTTTGAGCCAAGCAAAAATTGGAGAAGTAAAAAAAAATCACCTAAGAACTGTATTCTGAGCTTTGTATTAGTCCAGAAAGTCCTTACATGGATAGTTGCCTTTAAAAATGTGAATGGAAAGGAACTCTCTAGCATCCCTACTTCTAACTTGGAACAATACTGATATGTGAGTAGTGGCACTTTTTTCAGTAGAGTCTGTGATTTTTGTTCATTTCACTTGTTACCCACACCTTCCATCTTTCTTCCCCAAATACTGTATCTAGTTCAGAGGTGGCTTGTTGCTCAACTACAAATCCCATCAGCCCTAGCCTGCATAGATAATGGGGACAGTTGAGAACAGCAGTTCAATAATTTCTGGAAGGCCACAAATTGACACTCTAGTTTTAATATCTCAGGTGGAAAACCCCAAGGAGATCTCTCTACTTGTCCTGTGCCTTTAGCATTATTAACTCATTCAAAATAAGGGCTGTGCAAATAAATAAAAAACTATACCCTTAACTAAGTTAAACTGTGACTATCCGAAGAGAAGCTGGACAGGTTTACACATAAAGATAAAGTGACTTAATCATGGTAACAAATAGACTCCTTAGATGTAGTTTCTGTACATAGTAATACCAGTTTGATGTCACTTACTTTAATTGTCATGGTTTCATACTGAGGAATTCTGTGAGTTTAGTCAGGTTACATACAATGCTTTGCAAGTGAGCTCTAGTTCACTTGCCTGGTGGTACCTTGAACAGAAAGACTAGGGAGTAAATAAGAGATGTCAAAAGGGATAATATCACTAGTGTCAACCTATAGCCATCCAGATGTTTTAGATTTTAACCTTCAGAATTCCTTACCAGTGGTCATACTCTTTGGGCATTTGGGAGCTGCAGACCAAACATTGGAGATAGGGGAAGAAGGTTGAGATTACTTGCTCTTGGACTTGGGCTCTCATCAGCTCTTGCCAACATCAACAATAAGAACATATGAACAAAAGAACAGCCTTCCTGGAACAGGCTTCAGCCCATCCAGTCCAGCATTCTGCCTCACACAGTGGCTCGCCATTTGCTTCAGGGTATTCCCAAGCAGATATCTTCACCTGCTTACGATTCCCTGCAAATGGCATTGAGAGATATCCTGCCTATCTCTCCAACCCGGAGGTTGTCCTTAGGCATCTATAATTATAACCATTGATACCCTTCTTCTCCATGAACTTGTCCAATCCTTTTCTTAAAGCTGTCAGTCTTCTTCTGGCAGGGAGTTCCAATGTGATGCAGCATGGATCTGAACTCATTTCTTCTCTCTTCTAAGGGAAAGCCTACTCCTGTTTTGCTATCTGCTACCGTTGAAAGCAGCCCTGATAGCAACCTTCACACTGTTTTTGCTAGCTGCACGTTGTCTCATGAGTCAGCTTTCCTATTAAACATAGATAACTAAAGCAATATTTCTATTGAATGTGCTCCAAAGCTGTAATAAATCATTCAGGCAGAACATCTAATGGCTCCAGAGCCCCCTGGCACTCTTTGAGCCTTCTAACTTAATTAGGCCACATTTATGCATTTTCCGGCTGATGTAAAAAGGGTGATGTGCAGATTTCAGTTCAAACACTTGGTGGCAGTGCTGGTAATTAGACATGGGCACGGAGCGGCAAAATTGTCGTTTCCGTTTTCGGTTATCGTTTCCATTACGTAACGGAAACGGTAACGATAATTACGCCGCTCCAGCTTGAACCCGACCCGAAAAAAGAAACATTGGGTCGGGGTTTTCGTTGTCATTAATGGCATTGCAGCGATCGCGTGATGCCAAGCAGCACAGAAAAAAAGTTTTTAAAAGTTTAAAAAAAAAAACCCGACTCCCGGCCAAAAAAACAGGCAAAAATGTGCCTGCCTGAGGACACCTACCAGAGGGGTGGTTTTTTTGGGGGGGGGTCCCCGGCCTTCCCCCCCTCCTGTCCTGGGCTGCTTGCACCAGGCTGGGGGGGGGTCATCCTCATCGTCTGTCTCGCATGCCATGCGGTGGGGGGGGGATCCAAAATGGCGACCACAATTTTTCTTTAGAAAACACACCAAATCACCACAAAAACATGTGAAATTTATTTGTTTTAAATGCCTGATTTTTAATAGTAGCAGCAGTGGGTTTTTTATAGCAATAAAACATTGCATTTATTTTATTTTATTTTATATTTTTTTAGACCTGCCCATTTGGGCTGGGCATGGGCTGGGACCATGCAATTCTTTTGAACCATTCCACCAATGGCATGGCCAGTTTTTGACTGACACTTCTGGATGTGCCAGAGGGCATAAAAAGCCGAGACACCTTCCAGAAGTCACAGTCGGGTCTTGGGTGTGGAGGGTGGAGGGCTGTGTGGCTGGCTGCTGCTGGCTGATTGGGGGGAGGCTGGAGGCTTTAGATTTAAGTTAGGCAGGCAGGGAGGGAATTGAATTTAGAATATAATTTCTTTGATTCTCTGCAGCTTTGTCTGCTGAAGGGAATAGCAGTTTATTCTTTCCCCCCCCCCCCTCTGGCAGTTTGTGAGGATTTTTTTTCTGATATTGGGTAAAGGGGGAAGTTCGACTGGGAGGAGGTGTGGATTTATTTTAAAAATATATTATATTGGGACGTCAAATCGCGCTAAATTGCGGTGGAAACAACAAACGAAATGACGAAACAACAAATTTTTGAAAAATTTCATGACAAACGGAAACGACCCGAAATGGACCCGTTCTGACAAACGAAAACTCGAAACGTCATTTTTTTCTGGTCGTGCCCATGTCTACTGGTAATATATCTGTTTTGCTGATAGGGTGGAAAAACTTGTGAGGTTCAACACCATCAGGATTTAGTAGAAGGATACTGAGAAGCCAAGAAAATAACCTTGCACACCTTATCATACTCTCACTAGCCTAGGCGATATGCTTTCCTTTCCCTCCCCATCTGTTGTTACAACAGACATTATCATTTACCAGATACGCAGCATAAAAATGTTCTCAACCTGGGGTCCTCAGCATTTCATTGCTTCTGCTTTGCTAAGAATGCGTAAGTTGATAGTTGCAAAGACAGCCGCGCACAAGAGCGAGAGGCAGCTGTTTTGCTTGCATTGTTCTAATGCTTCTGTGAGGAGCTGTCTTGTGTTTGGGGTTGTAAAACCAGATGTCCTAAACACTCCTCCCTTTTTTGTGTCACATTCTTTTAAAAATCTGGACATAATTGGGGCTGTGTTTGGGTACGCTTCAATAATTGCCACTTATTCTGGTGCCTGGATAGGAGCTGTATGCTTCAGAAAGCCTGACAGCTGTAGTCAATGGCAAAAGGAAAAAAACTTAATCCCTTAATTTAAGTAACAAGTGGATATGAAGGGTGTGGACGTAGGGCACCTGCACAAACTAAACAAGCCTGGGTTTGTTCAGTGCTTTTGAAGGGCAAGTAGAAAGATCCCCCTTAAAATGCGGTGTCTTCTGTTGTCTAACCTGTCTCAAGTTCCCATGGTAGAAGAACAGTGGGGTATGCGTGAGATTTCCTAAATGCTGGGAAAACTGGAGATTGCCTTCTTCAAGCAGAAGTAATGCAATAACAGGGGGGAAATCACAACATTAGGAAAACAATCTGATGAGGAGAAGAATGGCATTGAATCTTTCAAAGAAGGCTACTAGGTGCAACTTAGGTTATAGGAAGTAAAGTCATTTTCTATGTGTGCCTTTCTATACCAGCACTTTAAAATTCAGGTTTTCCATGTGAAGATTTACATTTGTACTATATGTATGTTTAGATGAACAGAAAGAGGCCCCTTTATCTGCAGGGTATGATGAGAGCTTAGAGTAACTTCCATCAGGTGCTAAAAAAAATTCTTTTGAAAACACAGCCTCATCTTCAGTAAATGGGTATAAACACGCCATCTTCTGTCCCTTTGCTTACATGGGAGTTTTAGAAGACAACAGTTTTCCAGTGAGATGAAGCAGTTCATGACACCTCTTTCAGCTGCTACAACACCTGCAGGCTCTTTACAGCTTTCAAGGACATTGGTGGATTAGTTACAATTTGCTCGCATTCCCTCCACAGCTGTGAGTCTGAAAGGCTCCCTTATTCTTCTGCGTGAAGTCTGACACTCTTGAGAATAAGGGCCTTTTTAGAGCCTCTTGTTTAAAAAGAGGATTTTGAAAGTGTTATGTTTCTGATGCTCTCTCTTATCGGAGAAAAACTGGTGTAATGTCCCAACTTCAAGTATTGGAAGAGAAGATAGCTTTGCTGCAGAGGTTAGCTAGGCTTGGATGCGCAGTCAAAATGTACCTCTACTGCAATTTTCAAGGTGTGGGGGACAGGCAGGACTGAAAGAAGTACATGGGGGCAGGGAGAGGAAAGAGCATCGTGGAGAAAACAGGGAGGTGTGACTTTCTGATATCTCTGTGAATTAATTTTTAAGGCTCAATGTCAGAATGGATAAAAAGCAATTAAAATGATTTAAATAAAAATCAATTTATTTAAATAGCTGCCCAGAAAACTTTGGGTAGTGGGCGGCATATAAATTGTATAAATAAATAAATAAATGCTTTAAAAATCAGTTTTAAAATATAAACTGCAATTTCAATCACAATTTAAATCAATTTGATTGTGGTCCAGCGCTAAGCCTTGGTGTTTTTTAAACCCCATTAACCACACTAACACTCTTGTTCTTATGGGAAAGATGTGTAGGCCACAGCTTTATTGGTACAGTTGACAAACTGCAGTACGCTGGCCAGGCATTGGTTCGGATCCAATACCCATCAGGGAACTCGCCTGTCTCCCGATGTGTGTGGTGGCAGCACCAGTGGCAGCACCCTTTGTTCTCAGCTTCTAGAAACCCCCGTGGGCGCAGACTCCTTCAGGATTTCCTTCCCCCAAGCTGAGCGGAGAGGCCATCTGTTGTCCAACTCGAGCCAGGACACTTGCAGCGCCCTCCTGGGTCCACCGTTGCCACCTGTAGATTCCATGCCTTCCTGCCGCCACCTCAGCCTGGATCCGGTCCCAATGCCTCCAAACCACCCAAGCTGTGATGAAAAGACAACAAAAACAACTTAAATTCACTCAACCAACATAGTGATGAACCGACTTCATGCCCAGTGGTGTGGGTGAGTGGGGGAACTCTGCTACCGCTGCCCCCACAATGGTGATGTTCCAGGAGCTGCGGCCTCTTTTAAAGGGTCTGGCGCCAGCTGGGTGTTTGTGCCTGCGTGGGCCGGCCAGTACCTGGATGCCCGTGGCCGCAAAGCACGCTGGGTGCCTGGGATTGGCACAGATCCCCAGCGCGGATGTGCTGGGCGCAACGTGGGCGACCTAGCGCACCATTTTGCAGCTCCTTGGGGTCCGGCTGAGCTGCGGACCACAATGCTGGACCCGGTAAGTCGGGTCCGAATATTTTCAATCAAATCCCCCTGCACAACATGCGACAATAATATATCATCATAAAAGCAGTAATAACACAAATTATAACTATCAATATAGTCATCACAAACATGATGACAATGTATCCCCCCTTCCAACTCAGTTACTATATGATTCTATAAGAGGAAATTGGACAACCATTTGTCAGATCTGCTTTGATTTTGATTGCTCCATTTGAGAAGGGGGTTGTCCCTGATGTCCTTTTTAGATTGTGAGTCTAACGATAATAGTAATAAGAAAAATAATCAGCAATGGTTCAGGAAGAAGAGCATGTACACACTGGGAATGGAGAATGATACATATTCACATGCAGAAGAGTAGTTGTTGTCCCCTAGGGAAGCAAGAGGCACATAGAGCTCCTCAAAATGTCTTTTACTAGCCAGCTGCAACACCCATATATATACAGTATGTCTGTCTTTGTTTCCTTCCTGGCAAAGATGGACCACTTCATTGGAACCAACTGAGCATTGGACTAAAATTAGGAATACCTGCAGAGCTGGACAGCTCCCTGCATATCATTAGCCTAGTCCTTGTCTCTCTCAAGCTAGTCTTTGTCACTGGTTTCTTTTGTGGCAAAAATGTAGAAAGGAGAACCATTGTACATATGTTGGAGCTCCCCAGAAGAAATAGGTGATATAAAATCAAATCCAGGAATATGTATTTTCTTAGGTCAGCCCCTACCTCATTTGATGGAACATTAAAGTGACCATGCTACCAAGAGAATCCTGTAGTCAAAAATCCACAAATATTGAAATATCTGAGCTTCATGCTGGCTAACAGATAGGCAATAACTGAAAAATAGTGGACCATTGAAGGAATATATATTTTTGTCATTAGCACGTACTCAGGAGATAGTACTGATAATCCTACCCATTTGCAAGAGACCTAGTATAGAACAGATAATTATTAATCAAGGAAATTATAGATGTTTCAAAGAGAGATGTATGCTGCATGGATCGGCTGCTCCAGCATTTATAAGTAAGGAAGATATCCAGTTCCAATATCTTGAGTTCTCACATCAGCTATCCATAATAACAATGGTATTTCTATTAAATGCAAACCATTGATTAAAAATATCTGGTAATAGTCACATGGAAGCCAATGGGGTTTAGTGGATAGTATGCCCAACAAAGACAGAGGGGATCCTTATGTGTTTACCGGAGAGTTGCACTCCTTGAACATGTCACCTACCTGAAAATTCTGATTAGAGTTTGCATGAATTGGAAGTGACTTGATCTTCGTAACAACAAACATTCACTCATCTTCCAGCAGCAACTGGTGGTTTTCCAAAAGACTGCAGGGATGGTGGTGGTGGGGAATATAAACTTTCCAACTTTTGCTGCCTGGAAGGAGCAACAACATTTCTCACAATAGAGAATCGAGCAGGTAAGACACAGTCAAAGAATCCAACACATTTTTTCTTCACTTGGGTAACCATTCATAGAGTGTTGATAAAGAAAAATATGAGCACAACAGAAGGCTAAACAAGCATGAGGGATTTTCAGCTGAAGTGTTTGTTATGTAAATCTCTCCTTTTGTATTGTGAGAAAGGAAAAGAAATGTCAGGTTGGCCGAACAAGATGAAAAAACAAACGAATGGAGTGTGGCATGCATTCATGAGCTTATTACAAAGTATCCCTGGTAAACTTCCATTTCTGGGGAATACTTCTACATCAAAGGATGGACACAAAGGATGGACCAGATACTTTTTTTTTTGGATTCTGGGTCCAAATCCTAGAGTTTTGGACCAAACAAGAAATTTACCAGGACCTGAAGTTTGTCCCATTGCAAAACGAGGCTAGTAGGGATAAAAGAACTTTAAGAAAGTAGTAGGTTGCTATATCCTACTGCTAGTAGGCTATGTACGCATACTGGTGTTCTCCAAACTGTAACCTTGCTGATGACATGATTTAGATTGGAAAAAAGATCCAGTAAACACTTACTGGAAGGAGTTTCTATTTAGAACAATCCACCTTTCTCTTTTAAGAACTGTAGCCTACCTTTCTGGACCACTGGAAGGGCATGCATTCTTTTTTGCATGCTCATTGTTTAGCCTGTTTAGCTGGGAGATAGCTGCCCCCAGCACGTTTGTAACATTTTCAGTGTAGGTGGGGTTGAACAAGGAGTGGGAAGTAGGAAGAGAGAAAGAGAGAAAATGGAATAACACTGACAGAGGGAGAGAGATGGGTGTAAAAAAAATATTTTCACTTCCCCTGGCATTTTGCAGATGATCAGGGGAAGTACTTAATAGATAGATCAGGCCACAAGGGGTCTTTTGCTGTTCAGATGGGAGGAGCATGCCAAATGGCATATATCATTCCTTCACAGCCCTCCCAACCTCAAAAGACTCTTTGTAGCCTGAACGACCTCACACCCCAGAGAGCCCGTCTGTACACAACCTATGGTACATGTCTTCAAGGGTGTATTGGGGTGGTGGCGGTGGTGGTGGAAGGGTGCATTTGCCCCAGGCAGCAGCAATCTGGGGGCACCTGGAGGAGGAGCAGGAGAATGAAACCCTGTGCCCCCCCCCCAGCAGTCATCCTTTACCCCTGCTAAGGCTTGGCAACAGGTGTTCGGTGGCCGCAGCACCCCTTCGCACAAACGCCTGCCCGCCCCATGTTCACGCACACCCCATGCATGCAGGATTTGGCCCACATTGTTGGGTGGGTGTGAGGCAGTGGGGGTGGGGTTGCAGGAGGGGTGCAAAAAGCAATGTTGTCTTCAGACACTCCGAACCCTTGCTATGCCTCTGCATGTCTTTGATTACAGTGGGCAGAAGCAATGCACTGAAACACCATAGCTGTATTTCAGGATATATTAGGATTCAGCCAGAAGAGCAGAAGTAAGAGTTAAGCAAGAGTAACATTACACAACCCAGTATTATTCCTCCACAGCAAAAACAAAATGTTGCTTCTTAAAATTATTTTACTATTTTTAATGGCAAATATTCCCCATTTTTTAAAAAATGGCTGTAATCTCCCAATATTCATGAAAAGTCTTAAGGTTCCCATATTCACTGTATAGTGGATTTGTTGTGTTGGACAATTATCTGGCAGCTGACACGTGCTTAGCATTTAACCATTTCTTACATGCAATTAAAATGCAATATGTCAATATATGCTGTGTACCTTTTGACAATTCATGACACCCGACAGTTACCATTTGGAAATTTCCTAGATGGTTTGTAGCAGATTTTTGTCATTAGTATATTGATACAATTAATTCAACCACTCAAAATAGATTATCTACCCATTCCACTCCAGGTTCAGGCTGTGTCACGGCCCTACAAGGTGACTTTTTCAGGGAGACTGACACGGGGAAAGTCTCCCTGCTGGTCCTCTTCAATCTCTTAGCAATGTTTGATACAGATGACCACTGTATCCTCCTGGGGAGGTTCTTGTGGTTGTAGATTGGTGGCCTGACTCAGTCATGGCTCCAATACTTCCTTGGGGACTGTCCCCAGAGAGTGCAACTGGTGGAGATGGTCTCTACCCCTTGACTCTCAATTGCGGAGTCCCTCAGGAGTCAATCATCTCCCCATTGCTATTTAACACCTATATGAGGCCGCTTGGAGAGGTCATATGAAGATTCAGAGTTTCATGTCATCAATATGTGGATGGCATACAACTCTATCTCTCCTTCCATTCTTCTGCAGCAGATACTGTCCCGTCCCTTGAATGCTGCCTGGCAGTGGTGCTGGAATGGATGGGGACCTACAGATTGAGATGAAGCTTGGGCATTCTTCTGGTTCCAGCACTATCAATGGACAGCCAGATAGTGTCTATGGTCCAATCTGCCTAATTCCATTTTAGGCAAATTGTTCACCTGCATCCCTATCTTGACACCAGGCTATCCTGACATCAGGTCACTTGCCGTGTTGATCCATGCATTGGTAGTCTCAAGAATATGTTACTGCAGTGCTCTCTATGTGGGGCTGTTCATGAGAATGATACAGAAACTTCAACAAGTCCAGAATATGGCAGCCAGGCTATTTAGTGGAGTTAACTAATACCTATATCTCCACAATGCTGGTCATTTTACACTGGTTACCAGTCAATTTCCATGCCAGCTTCAAGCTGATGGTCTTAACCTATAAAGCCCTGGAGTTCTAGAGATAGGAATTTGGTTTCTGACTCTTTCAAGTTGCACCATGTGTATAATGTTTGGCAAGACAATGGTGAGTGCTGGTTGAGGGTTTCCATCACCATGTGTTGCTAGCTTGTGGGGATCATGACTAGAGATGCAAAATTTCCAGAAATTTTGAAGCTCAGAAAAAACCAATGTTTTTTTCATTTTTTTCCAGGAAAAAAAAAAAGACATTTCTGGAAAAATTGAAAAAACTGCTATCTTAGCACACACACACCCCTTTACAGTTTGAAAGCCATTCTGTTACTTTAGGAATACAAAATATGACTATGGACAATTTGACTTGGTATAAAATTATCACAACTAGCATAAATTTTTTTGTAATTGTAACAAATGGAGTAACAATCTCCTAAACTGTTTACTAGTTTATGTAGAACAAAAAAAAAACTCCACAAAACAAGGCTTAAAAATCCAGAATTAACAAATATTCATATTTCCTCTCCATAGTATTAAATACAAATAAAATAAAAACCTTATTATCATACAAAGAATTGAAAAGGCAGAAAATGTATAGAAGGGAGTGGTAGTGAAGAGGACAGAACAGAACCAGACAGAACCACCAACCACATGCAAAAACCAAAGTGAAACCTTTTTCTGTTTCTGGGGATATACGGTACATAGATATACTCTGTTCAAACACATCTTGCTCTAGAGAAGGACCTAATAGTATTACATGAGGGGACATGTTAAGTTCATGTTGATTATGTAGGGATCCATTTTAATTGTTTCTTTTTGCTTCCCAACAGGTATCTATCTAGACCATGAAGGGAGCCACCGGACTGATTTTCCCACTCATTCTTTTGCTTCTCTGTGAAGTGAATGGGCAGAGGCGTTCTCGGCCTCCAAAGAAGCGTCCTACTCCACGACCCTCTGAACCAGTAGAGCCTACTGAGCTGCCTCCACCTCTGCCACCAGGACCCCCCTCAGTCTTCCCTGATTGCCCTAGAGAATGTTTCTGCCCACCCGATTTTCCTTCTGCCCTTTACTGTGATAGCCGGAACTTGAGGAAAGTGCCCTTCATTCCATCCAGGATCCATTATGTCTACCTACAGAATAACTTCATTGATAAGATTTCAGAGGAGTCCTTCAAGAATGCCACTGAACTAAGATGGATCAATCTGGACAACAACCGCATTGGGTCAATAGATTCAAGAGTACTGGAGAAGCTGGAAAGCCTGATCTTCCTGTATCTGGAGAGGAATCACCTTAAGGAAATACCTGGCTATCTTCCTCCTAGTCTGGAGCAACTTCGGCTGAGCCGGAACCGGATCAACCGGATCCCGGATAATGTGTTCAACAAGCTGGATCATCTTATCCTCTTAGACCTCCATCACAATGAGCTGAATGATGCAGACTTCAAAAAGAATACTTTCAGGGGGCTGAAGAACCTCATGCAACTCAACTTAGCTCACAACAGGCTACATAAGATGCCACCTGGAGTACCCAAAGCAGTCCACCAGCTCTTCCTAGATGAGAACCAAATTGATAATGTTCCCAATAACTACTTCAAAGATTTTCCCAACCTGGCCTTCCTCCGGCTTAGTTACAATAAACTTTCTGACAAAGGGCTGCCCAGGAACTCTTTCAACCTCACCAACCTGCTGGTCTTGCACCTGGCACACAACAATCTCAGCAGTATCCCCTACATCAGCCAGAAGTTGGAGCACCTCTACTTGAATGACAATTCGATTGAAAGTGAGTCACCACAGACCAACAGTGGGTTAGGCTTCCAGGAGAACAGGTTGTGTTGGAGGAGTACCAGAAAATAAAAACCCTACTAAAAATAGCCATAGTATAAATTGTCCAGCATCCATGATAAAAACTGAAGTAATTCTGTTTGTACTGTGGCCAGGAATATGATGAATAAGATTTTTTTCCCCTCAGAACTTTTGAACTGAGCTCTTAGGCTGCTCCTTGGAATCTAGATTCTATAGATTAATTGTTAGATTAATTACAGTAATTTATTTTTGTTGTTGTTCCATGCCATCAAGTCACTTCTTATTTACAGACTCTCTATGAAGGAGCAATCTCAAAACTGTCCCAGCCTCAGCTTCCCTCTCAGCAATCACAAATGCTACCCTGTGGCTTCTTTGGGAGTCAATCCATTTTACATTGGCTTTTCTTCTTTTATTGCTGCCTCCAACCTTTCCCAGCATTTATTATCTTTTCATGAGAATCTTTTCCCACCCTTGATGTGCCCAAAGTAGTGCAGCTTCAATTTTATCATTTTTGCCTCCAGGGATAGTTTAGACTTGGACCCACTTGTTCTTTCTTCTGGCAGTCCTCAAAGCTCTCCTCCAGCACCACATTTCAAACAATTTAGCTTTCTTAACTGTTCAGCTTTCACAGCCATACACTGTGGCCAGAAATACAAGAGTGTGGATGATCTTGGTCTTGGTCTCCAGTGGTACATCCTTACACTTAATGATATTTCTAGTCCTCCATTGGTGCCCTTCCAAGTCCCATTCTTCTTCAGATTTCTGCTTTGATACTTTGTTCTTTTACTGTCAGTAAAAGTGGCTTCAAGTCATTCCTGCTTTCTTCTGGTAAGAGGTAGTCATCTGCATATCTTAAATTATTAAGGATTCTTCCACCAATTTTCACTCCTCCTTCATCTGAATCTTGTTCAGCTTTCCATATGATATGTTCTGTGTACAAACTGAACAGGGAAAATGCACCCTTGTCTGACACCTTTGCCTATTGGAAACCCTTTTGTCTCTGCATATTTTGTCCTAACAGTAGCTTCTTTTCCACAATATAAGTTATGCCTTGGACACTCAAGTGCTGAGGCACACTCATTTCTTTAAGAACAACCCATGGTTTCTCATGATATACTACAGTACTATAATCTATGAAGCATAGACTCATCTTCTTCTGAAACATTTTGGTATGCTCCAGGACCCAGCAGATATCTGCAATGTGATTCTGAGTGTCAATTCCTTTTTGGAACCCAGCTCAAACATCTGGCTTTTCTCACTCCATATAAGGTAAAAGCCTTTGTTGCAACACTTTGAACATCATTTTGCTTGCATGAGAACTTAAAATAATGATCCTTGCTTATATAAAACTGCAATATAAAACTGGAATTTATATTGAACACCCACAGCTTGTGGATCATTGTCTTGTTTCCATATTTGTTTTTGACATATTCTTATTTTAAAATTTTTTGGCAGATTCTTTCTGTAGCTTGAAACAGATCCATAAATATTTCATTTATCCTTGGTAATTAATTATTTTCTAGTGCTTTCAGAGCAGTTGTTACTTCTCTTTCTAGAATTGCAGGTTCTTCATCAAAGGAGTCCATCATCCTTTATCCCTTTCTGTATAGGTCTTCAGTATACTGTTTTCACCTTCACTTTATTTTCTGCTGGTCAGATTGTGTACTTCCCTGTTAGCCAGTCAGGATTCCTGTCATGATCCCTACCTAGGCTTGAGTTTTCCTTTGGTTGCTTGAATTTTTGGGATGAGATCTCTTGTTTCTCTCCTGTTGTATTCCTCTACTTCTTTATTTCTGTGTGACAGTTGCTGAAAAACTGTATCCAGGCTTCTGTCCCAACTTTACTTTTGCTTCCCATCTGTCGTTTGCCAATTTAAGTGATTCATTGATCATCCATCTACTGTAGGTTTTTCTTTTTAATACACAAATTGCCTTTTTGCTTTCTTCCCTGAAAAGATCTCTGGTATCATTACACACTTCTAAAATTTATTTTTCGAAAACTCATTATGACTGAATGTGAAATTACATAAAGAAATTACATTAAAAATGACACCACCAATATGTTGACAAAATATGAAGAGCTGCATGTTTTATAACTTCAAATGTCAAACTGTGAAGGGCTGGTGCCTCTTTCTTGTATCTTCCAGTGCAAGACAACACAGTTTAGAAGAGTTTCTTTGTGGATTATACATTCCAGAATCCTCCAGCCAGCATAGCCATTAACCATACTGGATGGGGTGTTCTAGGAACTACAGCCCCCTCCCCCCCCCACAAGTGGTCCTTTTGCTGCATTTGGAGAGGATACACTTATTTGTGTCCATGTACAGTACCTTATTTGCAGATACATGGAATGGAGTATGCGCTTGACAGAAGGAGATTTTCCCCCCCTGCTAGTCTCTCACTGGGGTGTTTCAGAATATTCTCACGCAAATCCCAGATTATTTCACATAGGTGTCATACAACAGAACGTACTGTCAAATTTGTGGGCATAACAAAAGCTTCTCCCTTTCCTAATCCCAAATATTTTGTACTACTAGAGCTTTCATTACCTGCTGCCTTGATTGGAAACGGCTGGGGTGCAGGAATGTAGAATTCTTTCCAGAAACCTTAACAAGCAAAGGAAATTAATAAGCCATACCCCTGGCTCAAGTGCCTTCTGTCCCTCACCCCCACCCCTGGCACTCTGGAGGCAACAATTTAGGCCAATAAAGCGTGCTTATGGGTTGGGTATTAAATTAAAGACAGAAACTCAGGTTGAATTTTGGGTCCTTTTCTTCATATCTGGCAGCTCAAGGTAAAAACATTCCCTTTGAACAAGGCGAGTTCACTGAAGCAACGTTGATCAGTTGTGTGGTCAACAGCGCACAGGCAGGATCACAGACTTTAAAGTTTAAAGATTTCAGCTGTAAAGTTATGAAGTTTTTTTGTTTTCTTTTTTGACTGTTGTTTTAAATTAATCACTTAGATCCAGGCAGGTGTGGGAGTCTCTTGTTCTAAGGTTATATTCGGGTTACATTTAAAAAAATTCTGCAGGCAGAGAGGCTTGTGGTGGGTGAGGGGTGGGTGAAAGTGAGGTTTCTAGAGGTTTTTTCTCCCACTCTCTGATGCTGCAATATGCAGTTTGATATTCAGCCTCCACATAAAATGGCATGCGCCAGATGGTTAATATTTCAGATATCTTGTGTCTGTGTTAAGACTCAAGGGCCTCAGGGTTTGGTTTGAAATCCTGTGTGTGCATTTCTGAGCATCAGTTATTCCATCTGAATCATGAAGATAAAAGTATTTCTTCACAACAGGGGCACAATATGTGGGGGTGCAGATATTTTCCTGTTCATAATGGCATTTCACTGATACCTCAGTCAGAAGGTGCATATTATCATATTAGTTAATTCACTTTGACAGGCACTTCAGCCAAGAGACCCTTGCAATGTCATGCCAGCCTAGCCCCTTTTCTGTCACACTTCCATTGATGACCAGCCCAAATTCCATATCCTACATATTAAGAGGTCACATAATTAAAAAAAAGTCAAAGTTTGCTAGGAAAATGTACTCTCCTTTTTTTTTTTTTTTTGCTCTATAATTTCTAGAACTTCCCAACCCGCCAGACTGGTTGAAGGATACTGGAAAAGGTTAAGAAAAGTGGCAGTGGACATTTGATGGAGCTTTACCACAGATACACAAAACAGGTGGCAATGGTAAACTACATCTGAATATTCCTTACTTTAGAACACCTTGGAAATGGTCACCCAGAACTCAGAACTGAACTTTCAGTGTGTAATCACTAACATTATTGATGGTACCTAAACATATCACATGCATAATGCAGATTCTGCCCCTTACAACCTCCACTGGCTTCCTTAAAGCAAAGCAAAAGCAAAGTGTTCTGCTTATATACCGCCCCATACCACTACAAGTGGTCTCTGGGCGGTTTACAATTTTTAATTACAGTGTGCAGGCTACACATTGCCCCCCCAGCAAGCTGGGTACTCATTTTACCGACCTCAGAAGGATGGAAGGCTGAGTGAACCTTGAGCCTGCTGCCGGGGATTGAACCCAGGCCGTGAGCACAGTTTTACCTGCAGTACAGGCATTTAACCACTGCGCCACGAGGCTCCAGATCCCTTTTAAAACATGTTTCATCTGCCATGCTGCCGTACTGGCTTATTGATGCATGGGAGAATACCTCAGCATCTATTAGAAACACATAATTTTTTTTTCTACCAGCAAAACCATTAAATGTGCACATTCCGCTTCACATGGATCCGTGTACTTGAATTATTGCTCCCCTCCCCCGCTGATTGTTTGAGCCAGAAAGCATAATTCAAAAGTAATGTATCGATCTCAGAATCAGATGGCATTCATGCACCCCCCCCCAAAAAAAAGAAGCATCTAGGATAAAATATACCTCTGGCTGCCAAGCTTAGCTTGCCTTTTGCTATACATAGTTAAG
This sequence comes from Phrynocephalus versicolor, assembly GCA_023846285.1. Lineage (NCBI taxonomy): Eukaryota > Metazoa > Chordata > Lepidosauria > Squamata > Agamidae > Phrynocephalus > Phrynocephalus versicolor. Next base: position 60,203,773 of record JAHTLZ010000129.1, read on the forward strand.
CAGCAAAGCATTGCTAGGTGTCTTTGTTCATTTTAGTACCCAAAGCTGTAATCAGAGCGTACAAGGCTATCTGCCAGCCACCCTGGCATGTGACCCTTAAGAAAATAAAATAAACATAAGCAAGAAAATCTGTATATTACCATACCTACAACTGATGGGGGAATCGCAAATCAGAATCTCCCTAGGAACTAATGAGAAAAGACTCCACTATCAGGCATTCAGAAGATATTCACCTTCCTTATGATGTACATTGATCAATAACTGCAAAAGTCATTAGATACAAGATATGAAAGGGTATGAGAATTGTCCCTCAGGGCTGGGGAAGTTATAAATTTATGTCATGTCCCTAAGCTAGGAAAAAACATCTGTTTAAAAAGAGAAAATTAACATTTCAAGGAGGTCACAGATGGGATATAGAGAATATTGGATACCCTGTGGTCTGAGATTAGACTGAGAGTCAAACTATACATGAAACAGACAACCAATCATTAGAAATTGAAATCTGTTAGTGTCCCAATTGAGACAGATCTTTGTTGACTGAGTAACCATAGCTGCTTGGCCCCAGAAGACCAATAGCAAAACAAAGTAAGGCAATTTGCAAACAAGGGGAGATGTGAGAAGCTCCTGGCATGCACGGATCTTTCAGCCCTTGTGGAATTCTGTCTTCTCATGATGTATTGCCTGTAATGTATAATTTGGACATGATCACGCACAAGGAATTTCTCTAGAGCATTCAAGACTGACTAAGAAACAGATAGAAATGGAGAGCTAAGATAGGGAATCTTCAAGCTATCAAAAGTAATAAATTGATTTGCTGTTAAATATAAATCAGTTTAGATAAATCATAACCAGTGTTTTATTCATCTTCAAAATGATGTGCACTAGTCGTCACAAATCACAGCTACTGTATTTCATTCATCACCAGCTTACATTTTATCCAGATTTTCCAGATTCACAACATCCCCTGTAAGGCACCC
>JAHTLZ010000129.1:60228914-60267796 GCA_023846285.1 Phrynocephalus versicolor
CTCTTCCTGTGTTCCCACCCCTCCGCACTTCCTTGCTCCTGTCTGTGTGAGAGGAGGGAGGAAAAAAGGGAGAAAAGAATGCAGGCTCACCTCTGTCTGGCCGTCACAGCCATGGAAGCAAGTATTCCAATCTCTTAAAGTCTCTTAAAGGGGCGGGGGGCAAAAACACAAGGCGAGGAGAGCCCGGCACTTACTGCTTTATTTCCGCATCAGAAATTTTTCACCTTCAGAGACCAGGTACTTGAAAAGTGCACTGCGATGCGCTTAGGTGGGCGTGGTCGTACTTAATTTTTTTTAAAGTCCGGAGTTGGTGGGAAAACATTTTTAAGCTCCGGACCTGGGAGCCCTTTGCCTCGGATTTTAGGGGTCGTGTGAAAGTGCTCCAAGAAGCAAGAAGCAAGACAGCATACACACCTGCTCTGCTATCAATGCTGGGGCAGCCAGAGAATGAGGCAGACTGGGATTGCTGCCTGCACAACAAATTTGTCTGAAGCATTAAACCATACCCCCCCTGCCACCTGTCTGTAGACAGCTTTAAACACATCCTGAGAAGGTAGTGCCTGGCAAGTTTTGCCATGTGACTTTCATTTATTATTTTTCTGCACAACTCACAAGTGCCTGAAGAAAAAGAAAAAGTAAAGTGTTCTGCTTATATACCACCCCATAGCACTTCAAGCACTCTCTGGGTGGTTTGCAATTTATTTATGCAGGCTACACATTGCCCCACCTCCCAGCAAGATGAATACTCATTTTACTGACCTCGGAAGGATGGAAGGCTGAGTCAACCATGAGCCGGCTACCTGGGTCGTGACGTGAGCACAGTCTTACCTGCACTACAGGCATTTAACCATTGCGCCATGAGGCTCCTTTGTGAGATTTTTATTCCATCAAGGCATGCATTAATTGTTTCATTTGTAGTGGTCTAATAAAGGTATCACCTTCTCCTAGATTTAGAGTTGTTGTGACAGCAACTGTTTGTTAGTGATTAACCTCCTCACTAACCTAGATAGCATCCTAAAGAGCAGAGACATCACTTTGCCAACTAAGGTCAGGATAGTCAAAGCTATGGTTTTTCCAGTAGTGATGTATGGAAGTGAGAGCTGGACTATAAAGAAGGCTGATCGCCGCAGAATTGATGCATTTGAGCTGTGGTGCTGGAGGAGAGTCTTGAGAGTCCCCTGGACTGCAAAGAGATCAAACCTATCCATCCTGAAAGATATCAACCCCGAATGTTCACTGGAAGGACAGATTTTGAAGCTGAGGCTCCAGTACTTTGGCAACCTCATGAGAAGAGGGGACTCCTTGGAAAAGTCCCTGATGCTGGGAAATATCGAAGGCAAAAGGAAAGGAGGATGACAGAGAATGAGATGGTTGGACAGTGTCATCGGTGCAACCAAAATGAATTTGACAAATCTCCGGGAGGCAGTGGAGGATAGGAAGGCCTGGCGAGCTCTGGTTCATGGGGTCACGAATAGTTGGACACGACTGAACGACTGAACAACAACAACAACAACAGCCTCCTCACTCTTGTATTTTTACTTACGTGGAGGGGGCAGGTGTGAGGGCTGTTGGGACTTTAGCACGAACTCCTCCATATTCTGACTTGGACAGTGGGGTGCAACATATTAAGGTTCCTCAGGCAGCAAAATAGTTTGGGCTGCCCAGAGCTGACAATAATGAATCAAAAGATTGTCACCAGGAATGAGTAGTTTGTGTTTCCATGCACCTAGTGTCAAATGATATATTCACATTACTTTTCAAATGACAGACAGCCTCTTGGGGCAGGGATCCTTTAATTGTTGCCACTCATACACCTGAACTCTGTGGTGTACGTTAGGGAAGAAGAAGGTAGAATTATCATAGTATCTCAGTCTGTACTGTACAGTTCCTGCTGCTGAGGGAAGCTAGGCACATGGCCTATCCACCGCTTGATAATTGAGGCAGTGGCCTAACTTACTTTTGTGGACTACACCTCTAAGAATCTCCCAGGCAGGACCGGAAGTGGAGACAGCTTCCATCCTGGTCATGTTGATCAGGTGATTTGGGGAACTGCATTCCAAAGATTCACTTTTCCAGGGTCCCAGCAATGGGTTATTGGAATTCCCATCTCCCTGTTTTTTTGCTTATGTTCTTTACCTGTTGAGCTTACAGTTAGGTAATGTTAAAGATCAGAACATTTTTTGAATGGCAGTGCCCAATGGCCATGAAGTAAAAGATACTGGTACTTGTATATTTAAAAAGTAGCATTTCCTACACAGTGGCTGTAAGTCCTGTGGTGTAATGGCTCAAAAGGCATAAATTTCAGATGCAAATTTTACAATTCAAGAAATCTCTGTGGGCAATTAGTTGTGCATCGAGCCAATGCACAGCAGGATTTCAAGCAATATACTGGATATAGGCAACTTTTTTGACATCTCCATTGTTATGGTTCTTTACAAGACTTGATTGGGCACCTCTTTTAACAGAGGATGTTGTTAAACATTATACTGTATTGTTGTTGTTTTGAAATGTTTCCTCAAATAGAGGGCTGCCTCATCTAATATTGGCCTTGTAGCCGCCCTGTAAGGTTTATAGTGCCAATTAGTTCTTAATGATCCCAGTTTCCTGTTGTGAAGCATCAGGACAGGCTATAAAACAAATGCTAAATGGCATCAGGTTTGCAGTGGTATTGCATGATCCTATGGCTACCATATTATATTGCATGTTTCACTGGCTCAGACACAATGGCTATTGGCTACAGTTGCAGCCATCTAACTTTACACAACTGAAGTCCAAAGGTGCATCTTGAAGTCCAAAGGTGCATCTTGCAGGTACCTAGTGAGGTACAGAAACTCAAGGAAACTTAGGGTTTTACAGGGAGGAACACACCAGTGGCTCCAGGGCTCTGCTTATGGAGTCATAAAATAAGACCTGAAACTTTGGAACGCAGCCTAGTTTCTGCTGAGGGTGTGGCCAAGCTGAGTTGGCAGCAGTACACATTTGGGTATGCAAAGGAAATTTTCCAAGAGCAAACAATTGGTGCATGCTGAAGAACCAAGGGACTGGTTGGGAGAACATGAGAAATATCAGCAGCTGCCTGCTGTCTTGTGGTGATTGCTGTTAGTTGACTACAGAAGGCTGTTTCCCAGGGGAAGTTCGGGAAGCTGACTCATTCGAGAAAGTTCAAATTAAACTGGACAGAGTCCTGGAAAAGGGACTCAAGAGGGTCATCTAAACTTAACAAGGGATTAATTATGGGCGAGACAAGTAGCTGAGTTTCATTATTTATCTCACCAATGTACTGTGCCAGTGTGCTTATGAAGAAGCTGGGGCGGGGTGTTTGTGTGTGAGCATTGGGACTTCTGTGGAAGAACACTTTTGTTGTTCTTGTTGTTCAGTCATTCAGTCGCGTCTGACTCTTCGTGACCCCATGGACCAGGGATCACCAGGCCTTCCTATCTTCCACTGCCTCCTGGAGTTTAGTCAAATCCATATTGGTTGCATCGATCACACCGTCCAACCATCTCATTCTCTGCCGTCCTCTTTTCCTTTTGCCTTCAATCTTTCCCAACATCAGGAACATAGGAGTTTGCTATATACTGAATGTATGTTAAGGAACTTGTAATGGAATTGTCCAATTTTCCTCTCCCATTGGTCTGACATCGTTCTGCCTTCATGGATGTGGATCTAGAGCAGCGATGGTGAACCTTTTAGAGACCGAGTGCCCAAACTGCAATTCAGAACCCACTAATATTTTTGCAAAGTGCCAATACAGTAATTTAACCTGTATACAGGTGGCTATGAAGGGGTGATGTCGAGTACCCACAGAAAGGGCTCCGACTGCCACCTTTGGCACCCATGCCATAGGTTCACCATCACTGATCTAGAGCATGCAGCTGCCTGGATGGCCTTGGGTCATTCGCCCTCTCAGCCAGACCAAAACTATCTTACATGATTTTTCTAAAAAAACAAGCAGGGAGATGGAGAGGCATGTATGGTGCTCCGAACTTATTGGAGGAAAGGTGAGATATAAATGTAACAGTGAACATATCCCCTCAAAATACACTTTCTTCTTGATGATACTGAAGCTCCGAAAACTGTTGGCTGCAAAGTCGGCAGTTTGGTGGTTCAAATCCCGGGTGCCATGCAGCGGAGCAAGCTCCCACTGATAACCCCAGCTGCTGCCAACCTAGCAGTTCGAAAGCATGTAAATGCAAGTAGATAAATATGTACCACTGTAAAAAGCAGGAAGGTAAAACAGTGTTTCCTTGCAGCCATGCTGGCCACATAGCCATGGACTTGCACAACACTGGCTCTTCGGCTTGAATTCAGAGATAAGCACCACCCTTAGAAGTGGACACAACTAGCACACATGTGGGGGGGACCTTTACCTTATGAATCTCTAAGCACCCACGCCACTGTCTCTTTGCCCCAAATGAAAATAAAAGTTGGTGTACTAGCCACATTCACATCCTGTCATCCCAGTTACATTTCATTATACAGTACTATGTTGATATGAAGGGGGCTGACACAGACTAGGGAAGTGGTGGCGAACCTTCGGCACCCCAGATGTTTTGGACCACAACTCCCACAGTCCTTTGTCACTGGCAATCTAAGCTTGGAATTCTGGGAGGTGTGGTCCAAAACATCTGGAGTGCCAAAGGTTTGCCACCACTGGACTAGGCCAAGGGTTCAATGGATCAATAGATGGTAGCAGTGATCAGGAAGCAGAGGTAATGAAAGTAGTCTCTTCTTCCCTATAAAAAGCCCTGTTTACAAGCATCCTAGCACATCATTGCATCTTCACTGAATAAATGCACACAAAAAACCACAGCACCTATGCAAGTACCCTATGGACAAAGGTCCCCAGCATTCTCACACATGGATAGAACCATTCCTTTTTTCACAAGGCCCGGCACTTAAACTCTCCTTCCTGCTTGTACAGTTCTGTACTCTCCTCCTCTCTGTCAGATTCTCCATCTTGTCAAACCACAGTGTACGCAGCAGGTCTAGTGGTAGATATGTAGTGGGCATGGGTTTGGCCTCACTCACGCCTTCCCTTTCAGTTCTCTGCTCCTCTCTCTGTGCCCATAAACCATCTCTCCTTTCTCATTTCATACAACTCTGCATCATTTTCTCACACAAGGTCACCTTCTCTGCTGGGACTGGAATTTCATGTATTGATTATTTAGCAGTGGCAGCCTCGACAACCTTCCAGGGTCAGGCCAGCTTCTCATTTTGCGGCATTTAGAGAGAACAGGCCCTCTTCGTGCATCCCCTTCTACTTCCACCATGGTGTCATCATATTTTCCTTTCTCATGTACTGTATTGGGAAATGCACAGGAGTCGAGCCTGGGAGGGATGTCATGAATTCCCAGGAGCAAAGCTATTCTTGAATTGGCTTTCTGTGTCAAAGCTGCTCAAGCGTAAACATGAGGGGGTAATCGAAGTTGTCACTGCCATATATACAGGGAAGGGTAAAGGAGGCATTTTCACATGGCTTCAGTCTCATTTACCATCCAAGGAATGGGCATGTAAATAGGAATATGCATTTAAATACTGTATGAACATGCACATTTCTTGGCAGAATAACTCAGCTTTGAAGACCAGGAACCTCTGGCCTCTCACCAACTTAGCACCTATTCCTCCCTCATTTTCTTTCCCTGCCATATGTCAGAGGTCAGATCAGAAGGATACATTATTAACCTCACCGAAAAAGATCAGGCGAAGCACCCCATGTGGTTCTTGAGCTACCCATTTCTCTCCCTTCATCCACGTACTCATTCAGCCTTTCCCTCTGCTCATGGTTTCTGCACCTGTCAGAGTTCATAGGCTTCACTGGAGAAATCAGTATCTCAGGCCTTATTTCAGGTTCATGTCAAGGGACTGTTAGGATCATGTCTGTCACCCAGGAAGTAAGATGACTACTATCCTGTTGTCTAAGCAGAGGACAGAAGGAAAATCTTTCCATCCAAACAACACATCTCATTCTGTAACTGATCTCACAACCTGTGCAAGAATAGGTATGTGGCAAGGAGACTGCTGGGCAGGAGGCACTGTTCGCCCACCCATTTCACATTCAGACAAAAAGATGAAATTTTTCAGATTTTCATGGATTGATTATTTAACTGTAGCAGCCTCTGTCTCAACAAGCTTCCCTACCCAAGTATTAAGTATTATATAATTTACTATTACACTGTAAAATAAGAAAAAAACCTAAGATGGTGAGTAGCCTCTGCAACTCTCTACTGAAATCTGGCAGCAACTGGGGAAAGAATCCATGCACCATAACTATTGACCACATATATTTGGCAGCAAGCCATGGACAGACATTAAATTAACTGCCTGCTTGCTTTAAATAAGTTTTGTCCCCAACTGCTGATGAAACTTTGCTGTCAAAAATCAGTGTTCCAATTTGCAGCACTTCCAGCTCAGCAGATCTAAGATGACCACCACCACCACCACAACAACAACAACAACAAAACAATGATGACAATGACAATGATGATAACAATGACAACAAGATAAATGTCAAGGTTTCAGTTCTTGAAGATGGGGCGGAAACACAGGTTCTCTTCTATTGTTGTTGTTAGGATTGTGGTTATGTTTGCGATGATGATAATGATCTATTTAATATAACACTGATGACTGTCCAAGGAGTTCAGGTGGTATACGTGAGTTCTCCCTCACCTTCATTTTGAGGTAAGGTAGGTTGAGAGTTGGTGGCTAATGTTTCAAGGTCCCACGGGAATTTGATCCCAGGTCCTCCCAGTTCTAGTCCAGCACTTCAACCACTGCACCACAGTACTATTTACATTTGCAACCCAAAAGCCAGATGTTGCCAGTCACTTCTAATGGCCTACCTATAACTGAGCCAAACAATGCTCTGGAAATCATATCCATTATTTTTGCAAGTAATATGCAAAATCTGGTGCCATGTTTATTGTCATTCTGTAATGAGTCCTTTCCTTCCCCCACCATTATATCCAAAAACATTTTCTAGAAAGTGCAAGACCAGCATCTTTTCCTTCCTGTTTCCTAATACTGTATTAGTTGCTACTACCAGAAGGGGAGACAACACCATTGGGCTGGTTTTATAGCATGTTTTGGTGCCAAACCAACTTTTCAGCTTACTGTCTCATCATATCTATGTTCTTACCTCAGTCTAACACAGGAAACACCCAAGATAAACTGAACTATCTGTCACTCTGTGGCTCAAGTAGCCTAGGCTGGTATCACACAGACAACCTAAGGCAATTATTTAGCAAAAAATGCAAAAATCACATAGGTGAGGAGACCTACATTCCAGTCAAGAAACCCTCCTCTTCTGTTTGATATAATCACATTCACATCAGACACACAAAAAATCCTTTCATGTGAAAAATTCAAAGGTATCTTTACTCTCCTGTGTGAAATGTTTACTGCCTCGGTACTTTTATCTGTTCGGGGCTTCCGGTGTGATCTTAGGAAAATAAATTTTCAACTATCTGGAAGCTGAGTCATGGCAACTGGACTTCTTTTTCTTGAGAGATTGAAATGTTTTGCTGCTCATCCAAAGAGCTCCGTCAGTCTGAGGAAAACTAGTTGTGAGTCCTCCATTTTATAGTTCACTTTGACCTCATGACACCCTGGTCTGAAATAAGCTCATAACATTAACAATGGCCTGAATAGGCTCATTAGGTGGACAATAATCTTAATAAGCCATTGGGTTAAACAATGGCCTAAGGTAGTTGTGAGTTTTTGGGCTGTTTGGCCGTGTTCTGGAAGTTTTTCTTCCTGACATTTTGCCAGACTGTGTGGCTGGCATCTTCAGAGGGCAAGGAGCTCAGGGAACTAGGAGTTTTCTCTGTGCTCTGGGTTATAAAGTGGCAGATAGACTGTGCCTGACCCCCCCCCACACACACACACATCTGTTGAGGGGGGGGGGGGTTCAAGGCTCACATGAATGACTTCCCTGGCTCCTCTTTCAAACCACCTATAATCTGTCTAATATGTGTAGATCCTCATCTTTGAAAGAGTGCCCTTTGTCCTTCAAGTGGAGGTGTACTGCTGATTCTGTTCCTGAACTGTTGCCAACTCCTATGTTGGGCCACCCTCCTGTTTAATGGCTATTTAGTTTCTCCAATGTAGAGGTCTGCACACTCCTCACTTCATTTGACCTCGTATACTATATTGTTCCTTTTGTGTTTTGGTGTCAGGTGCTTTGGGTGGAAAAGTAACTTTGGATGAGTAAAACACATCCCTGTTTTCTTCAAACCCACAAACATACTAAGGCAAAGACTCATCCACCCAAAGGACCTGATTAAACAGGAGGATGGCCCAACATAGGAGGGGCAACAGCTCAGGACCAGAGTTAGCAGTACATCCCACTTGAAGGACAAAGGGCACTCATTCAAAGATGAAGATGTGCCCATATTCAATAGAGAAGATAGGTGGTTTGAGAGAGGGGTCAGGGAAGCCATTCCTGTGAGTATTGAAAACCCCTCTCTCAACAGAGGTGGGGGACTCAGGCAAGTCTATCTGCTACTTATAAGGAAGTGATTTCAACAATCTTCAGACAAATCAAATATACTTTACACCTCCACTACCAAGGTCATAGCTAATGACCCATACTTTATGGGTTTCAGCACCTTAGGCCATTGTTCACCTAATCTCCTATTGAGACTATTGTCCATCTAAGGAGCCTATTCAGGCCATTGTTCTTCTTATGAGCCCATTTCAGTCCAGGGTGACACGAGGTCAAAGTGAACTTTAAATGGAGGATTCACAACTGGCTTTCCTCAGACTGACAAAGCTGTTTGGATAAGCAGCAAAATGTTTCAATCTCTCAAGAAAATAAGTCCAGTCGCCATCACTCAACTTCCAGATTAACCCACTTGGATGGCTAAGAATCTTCATAGACAAATTGTCAAGTACCGCAAAAAAGAGGTTTGATGATTGACACAGTTGTGGTTGTGAGATTCTAGGTTTGAATTCTTTTGTCTTCCCTGGCTTGGAGTTTTGGTGATTTGGAGATTTAGAAAATTGACTGTACAGAATGTACCTTGCATCTGAGTGGTTCTAAACACAATCGTTAGCATTTTGAGGTAAAATATCAGGAAAACATTTCTACCTTAGAAGGACAAAGATTACAAACCACCTTTATAAGCTTTGCTTTATAAGCTGTCTCCCTATCTTACAGAGATGCCTTACTGGTAAGCACCTGAATACGATCTAATACGAGAGAGACTGAGGCAACTACTCCCGGCAGTAGAGAGAGGAAACAGAAGCACTTTTGAGCTTCAAAGGCCTACTTTTAAAAACTGCAGTTTACAGAAACGAAATACCATGTTTCTAAACCCTGCAACAGTTTTTCCACTCTCTGCAACCTGCTGAGCTGGCCCAGAGCTTGCTTTTGTCTGTCCTGGTCAGCCCATCAGGCTGGCCGGCTGGCCTGTTGTTCTGCCTCATTGCCATCTCTCAGAATGTCTCACACAGGGCTGCCAAGGAGGCTCTGTGACAAAGCAAATGGGTGGCAGAGGGCCAGCCAGCCCAGACTCTACACTCTGGCAGGCATTGTGTTCATGTCTGAGTGGCAGATTGGTAATGGTGAGGTACTGGAGAAAACAAAGATGTAATGCAAACACAACATTCCTAAGCTAGTGTATTGTCAGTTCCAGATTCAAGTTTTTAAGAACTTAAGGAAAAGATACCCTTTCAGGGCCCAACCTCTGTGAGTCTATTTTCTCATCACAAGTGTGCACCACATACTGTAGCTCTGTCTCCTTTTTCCTGACATAGCTATCGCTTCCTTCCTTGATGGGCACAGAGTTACTGAAGAAACAGATGGCTGCATCTAGTCCTCCTCTCTGCACATGATTACTGATTTCTGGCAGGAGCAAGAAGCTGTAGAACACATAGGTTGCATGAATGAAGGTTGCTACATGGGTGTGGGCTGTCAACAGGTGCTCAACCATGCCTATTCATGACCTAAGCCCTGCCTCTACCGATATTATGAAGAACCTGGGCTGGTCCTATTCACTGCAGATTGAAAATTCAAGGTAAAAGAAAAGAGGGGATGATATATAGCCTAGCTTCAGTAGGTCTCTTTTCAGCCAAATGGGGGAGTAACTAGCAAAAGCATTTGAAGGAGGAAAGAGCTATGGGTTTTGTTAACAGGCTGCAAATATAGCCTGAATGCAATTCTGTAGATGAAACAGTGAATGCAATTTTACCTTCTGCTGCACAAAAGCAATATCAATCATAGCCTTTTCACACGACTCCTAAGATCCGCTGGCCACTTAAATTCAGACCAGAGATCTTAGGGGTTTGTCGCTGCTCCTGCGTTCCCACCCTCTCTGCACTCCTGGCTGCTGGCTGCGTGAGGGGAGGGAGGAAAAAGGAAGAAAAGAATGCCGCTCACCTCCGTTCTGCCATCCCGGCACTGCATTCAGATATCTTAAAGGGGCGGGGGGCAAAAAAAGACCAAACAGAAGCAAGGAGAGCCCGGCAGTCACTACGTTATATCCGCATCAGGAATTTTCACCTCTGGAGAGCAGGTACCTGAAAAGTGCGCTGGGACGCGCTTAGGTGGGCGTGGTCGCACTTAATTATCTGTAAACTCTGGAGCTGGTGGGGAAACAATTTTAAGCTCCGGAGCTGGGAGCCATTTGCGGCGGAGTTTAGGGGTCGTGTGAAAAGGCTCTTAGAGTAATACAAACAATGCTCGATGAATCTCTGAATTATTTTCTCACTTCTCCTCTGATATGGATGCAAAGGAGGAAACAAAAAAATTTCACCTGCAATTTTCATAAATCACAGTTGAGCATGGAATGTGCTTCTCCTTTCCCCAATTCAACTTGAGTTTGAATGAAAACCATGGAGAGGGAGACCTCTTGTGACAAAGAATAGGGACTTTACATTTGCATGGAAATGGGCTGACAGGTCAGTGTTGCATAGGCTGCCATGACTTTGTACTGTGGGAGCCTATGAACTCTGCATCCCTCTCTGTCCAAGGAGTAGGTGTTTATACTCTAACAGAGCTTGGTGGACGCCTGTTGGCAATTGTATTTGTCCTCCATTTTGGACAGTGAAAATGAGTTATCAAAAACAATGATTTGAATCTGATAAAGCATGGAAGAGGAAGGAAGGGATAACATGAGGTAAATGAAGGGGTTGACTTGAGCAGGGTTTACACATTTTTCTTGTAGAGCTTCTGTGCTTTCATTAACCACAAATCAGGGAAATTCAAACAGTACAGCGCTTTCCCATGATTATTACACATATCCATGATGGGGACACGGCACATGTTTCATCTGCATCTGTCATACTGAAAGATAATTTAGTCTGCATGGTTAATAATTACCAAACATTTTAAAAGGAAGGGGGGAACAAAGTGGTGTCTAACATAAGCAGGACTTTGGAAAAGTGATAAATGCCTCTTTGCCAACTGGACCTCCTTGCCCTCTCGAAACAGAAAAGCTGATGTGGAAGAATCCCAACAGGGATTATTTTTGCAAAAGCATGACTTGTGCCCAAGTCTTTCAATGGGAGAGATGCACACAGAAAGCATCATCAACAGAATTTGCTCTTACTTCATCACTTTGTGCTTTTCTGTGCAAACCTGAAGGCCTGGGCATTTTGGAAATAGCAGCTGTAAGTGGCATTTTTCTGAGATGGGCCTCAGAGGGCTCTCTTGTTGTTCAGTCAGAGTTTCGATTTATAACACCTGCAACCTGCAAATTATCCATAAAGCCACTGCTGAGAGACAGAGAAATAAGCAAGGGAGCCAAACACAAGCAGCTATTGCATGCAGCAGTAGGCAGAAGTCTGGCAGGCCAGCTCAAAAATCCCTAGGTAGCATGAGATCTCATGGTTGTCGTACCACTGGCCTCTCAAAATGTGTGCCACCTTTCCTTGAAAGTCCTCTGCTTCAGTTAAAATAGAATAATTTAAAATAAAATAAACAAACAAATAAACAAACAAATAAACTTTAGCCAGCAACGTGCTCAGACATGACTTGCAGAAAAGCTGGTCCTAGGTGCACAATTAAATGTCCTACAGTTTCTTCATAAAGAACAAAGCAGGATTATACCCCCCTAAGAAGACAAATGTGGGCACTGCAATTTACAGTAAATGAAACACAGATGCTCAGTGCACTGCAGAATGGCCAGCCTTGTTTGATGAGAAAGGAAAGAACAATTACACAAGATAAATGAATTTGCTCAATACGCATGTACAGAATATACATCAAAGAATTTTGCCTGTCTTCCTGTGAGCTTATGGTAGCTTTTAAAGTGTGGAGAACACATAAATATCAAGAAGTCACATATGAGAGTTGTTTACACAGTTGTTGCATCTTCAGGTCCACGTGGGAAACATGACTTCTTATAGCTGGCCTTCTCGGGCAGTGATGCCCTGTCATCAGATGTTCTCTCTGCAGAAGCTTGATTGAGTGATTGGTTGTGATGTTGTTGCCATTCAGGCGCCAGGTTAAAACTTATTTAATTGCCCTAGCAAAGCAGCCTTCTCTGGCATTCTTGTGTCTCTGGTTTGTTTTATTGTGATATTATTTTATTGTTTTATTGGATTACATCTGTGGCATGCTTTATTTTTCCCTGCCTCTTGGATACCGCCCTGCTGTCTATTTAGGTTTAATTCAGTCCAGAAGAAATTAAAAATACATACAAACTTACCCACCCATAAATTGATGGTCCCTGCGGTTCCTACCTCCTAGAGCTGGGATTCCCATGAGGTAATAGCAAAGCCATTTTTTTCAAGTGGCAGATTGGCAGGGGCAATTAAATGTGTGGTCCCTTTTTCTGCCCCTAGGAAGGCAGTTTTCCAGAAAGTTGCACTGGGAGTTCTCTGGATCACCTGCCTCTCCGGTGTTTTGCTCTGAAGTGTCCTTAAATGTTAACACATTGGACAGGCAGCTCCACAGGACTTGCCTTGTGGGGACCTCTCAGAATGAGACATCTCAGCCTGAATGGTTCCTTCCTCTGTGTGTCAGCAAGCCTACAGGCTATTCTGCCACTGCACAGGCAGTGTCTACAACTTGCCCATCTCCGGATTCCTTAAGGTATATAGGTTGTTGAAATGAGGAAGAAGAAGGAAGGGTGGATACGGGGCAGCAGCAAAAGAGTGTGCATGTTGGCGTGGGGAGACACAAGCAAAGAAGAGGTATTTCCTGATAATACCTCCTGAAACATTGCAATTCCTGGTCTGCTCCATTCAAATGTGATCCAAAGAAGATAAGGCTCCAGTTCTTGTTTACTATCATTAATTGTTAGCCTAAAATCAGTAGAGCCAAGCTGAGTGTCACTTCTGCCCACATCTCCCAATTACTTGCATGTGTACACATCCAGCTTCCCAGCGCCATATTGCTCGGACACCTCTGTCCAAACAGAGATGTCCATGGGGTGAGAAGACTGTTGTGACCACCGCAGTGAGTGACTATCAGAGGACATGGAATAGGAGATGGTTGCACCACCTTTCTCTGGTAGGTCCTTGGGTACAGGGAAGTCCCTATGTCACTATCCTGTCATGTCTTTGCTCCATGGACCAGACACCTCTGGAAAGCTGCCGGCAGTGGTAACTCTCAAGAGCAGAACAGTGAGTTAGCAATACATTTATCAGCCTCTGCATTCTACCTGAAATAAGCCCATTACTGCATTTAATGATATACCCAGCTTCTGAGAACCAGAAACTAACACTGTATCCACTATGCTGTTATAGCAGTTCATCTCCATCTGAAGTGCAACAACTGTTATTGTTTAATCCTATGACGTCTTGGGATGTATAGTTTGATGAAATGCTTAGAATCCTCTAGTAGACAGCAGTGGTGCTACAGTTCAGGTGAGTGTCCCAAACTCCTCCAATGAATTCTGAATACCCTACCAAACCACAAATCCCAGGATTCCATAGAAGGAAACCATTTTATAGTTGTTGTCAGTTTTTCAGGCTGTTTGCCTGTGTTCTGGGAGTTTTTCGTCCTGATATTTAACCAGACTCTGTGGCTGGCATCTTCAGAGGGCAAGGCCCTCAGTGAACTAGGAGTTCTCTCTGCGCTCTGGGGTATAGAGTGAGTGAGACTGGAGTTTTTAAAGTTGTGGGAAACAGGAAACGTCCTATGCAGGAAAATAGGTGTTAGTCATTGTATTGTGATGAAGGGATTAAAAAGTTTCAATGCAATCAGGAGTAGCAACAATCCTTCTGTGTAGTTGATGGGTGTCAGCTGTTCTATTTTGTGAACTCATCACTGTTGCTTGTGGCTAGGTGGGAATCATTGAGTTTTGACCTTTTGAATCTGCAGCTTTTAGTACTGGAAGCCAGGCTTTGTTGATTTTTAGACTTTCTTCTTTTTGATGAAACTGTGCTTATGTTTGTGGATTTCAATGGCTTCCCTGTGTAGTCTGACATTTTACTTTTATTGCTTTAAAATCATTTCTGCATGTGTAATCTGATAGCTGCACCAGCCGTCTCAAGGTGATTTTGTACATCCAACCAATATTGGCACCACATTTCACAAACACAAAGGACTGACAACATTCATTCTTGGTCCAATGAACATGCAAACTAAACACTACAAGTAAGTCCATATTTGCATATTATTGATATGTATTTAACAATCATGACTGCTGACGTGAATGCCATCATTACATTGAATATGCAGTCATGATCAACTGGATATGCACTTTTCTAGTTTATATATACATTACTTTAGCCCTGCACAGGCTCTTGTCTGTATATACTAAATAGGTGGGTACAAGGCTATTACTGAAAGCCCTACTTCTAGAAGATGGCTCTGCCCAGCAACACCATGGACTTTCATACATTGAATAAATGTGCAAAGACCTTATTCTACTACATTCAATTGAACATTATTACAATACTCTTTCACTGGAAAGCCTAGCAGAGTTAAGTTCCCATTTGCAGGAGGTATGTAATGGCATTCAGCAGAGCATTCTTACAGAACCTTTTTCAGAATCTGATCTTTGGGCTCAAAGTACAAAATCTGTTGTGCCCCAGGGCATGCAAAGACATTCAGGAGGAGAGTTACATGTGATGCCCCACTCCATTCCCCATTTTAACCTTAGGCATGACCAGGCAAATGCCTGCATGGAGCTTTTCCTCTTGATCATTGGCATACATGAGTTGAAGGATATTAGCACTCTAGGAAGTTTGGTAGAAATGCCACATAACAGCTGAAATCTTATTGCTTAGCATAGAAAGTTCGAACAAAGTAGGCCTTTGAATCAGGGAGGATTTGTGAGTCACTTCATTTTGGTTCCATAGATTAAACTACTTTAGTTGTGATGTTAAGCAACAGGATTTCAGCCATTATTTGTATTCTTTGGAAGTGGCTCAGCAGTTATCCTTCTGGATGGAGCCACAAGAAAGTACTGGTTGGCTCAAATGTGTTATGCTTTTGTGTTTTGTCTCTTGTTGACGGCCTATTTATTTAGATGCTGTTTAATCTTCTGGCAGGCTGCATCGGCTCCAAGCTGCTGTTTTCTTTTTAGCTGCCTTTGTTCATCTTTCACTGACTTTTTAAAATTGATTATTGAGCACAACAATCCTATATTGCAATTATGCTTGGGCCAAAAATATTGTTCTGCTGTGCTGAGGAAATGGCCATTTAACGACATTTTTAAATAGAATATTACAGAAAGCCACATTAAAAAAGCCAGAATGGGCCAAATAAAATAAGAGAAGGAAACAAATTCCTCGCAGTTGCAAGCACAGAATAAGCATGTATGAACGTTCTCAAAAAATAAGCTTTTGCCCATGTAGTGATCTGCCTGACCTAGAAAAATTTCCTTTTAATAAATATGTGGACCGAACAACACACTGGGTGTGGTCAAAGGCTTATGACTGTTTTGCCCTAGATGAATTGCCCTGCCCAAAGCCATTCACAGGCCAAGTGACATTTATCCTGTGCTTATTCAAGGACAACTCTTGTTTTGTACCAGACATTATTATAAGCCTCAGAGTCGTTCCCCCCCCCCCACACACACAGTGAGTTAATTAGGCAGGCTGTTAGATGTGCCATATGGGAATTGCTATACACAAATGCTGCATGTTTGGGACAGCCAGGTGGAAAAAATAAATATCAAAAATAATTTCCCCACCACCACCATGTAGCAATTTTAAATCCCATGTAGTTCCCTGCACCAATACACTGCATAATCTAAAATTGGATTATGAGTTGTCCCATTAGGATGTACATGCTGACACAAGGACCATGGGACTACCACATGTTTTCAAACTGACTTTAAATGCCCCCATACAGTTCTTGATCATTTAAATATTAACTGCACCCTAAGTCATAATTATGCAGTGGAGAGTCTATTAAGGAAAGAGCACATAGGGTTGTACCCTATGATTCTTCAACTAATCTTGGTGACTTGTTTAAGCACATATTTCACCTTTTCCTATGCAGCAATGGAAAAACTGACTTCTTTAGGGTACAACTCCCAGTGGCCATGTTGGCTGGTGTATTCTATGTAGCCTTTAAAAGGCACTTCCCTCTCTGATTTACCAAAAACTGTGGGACTGAAACATACTGTGATTCTAGAGGGTGCCTTGCCTACTTTTCTGAAAAGGTTTGGTTCTACCAGGGCATGAATAATGCAGGGCATGAGTAAAGTGGACAGAGGGATGCTCTTCTCCCTCTCACAAAATACCAGAACTAGGGGACATCCACTCAAACTGTGGGTTGGGAGAGTGAGAACAGACAAAAGAAAAATTTTCTGTGGAACTCTCTGCCACAGGATGTGGTGATGGGCTCTGGCCTGGATGCCTTCAAAAGGGGATTGGACAGATTCCTGGAGGAAAAGTCCATCACAGGCTACAAACCATGATGGAGATGTGTAATCTCCAGTCTTAAAACTGGGGTACTTCAAGGGCCAGATGCAGGGGAGTGGTATCAGGAAACAGATATCTAGTCTCGTGCACTCCCAGATGCATTTGGTGGGGCCACTGTGAGATACGGGAAGCTGGACTCGATGGGCCTTTGGCCTGATCCAGCATGGTTCTTCTTATGTTCTTATGGTTGCAAGCTGTGTGGAAGAGGGCAGGAATAACTAAAGGGGATGGCACAACTATAAGTAAATAAGTAGGAATTACAGCCAAAGCATAGCAGGTAACTAATTAAAAAAGTCAGCAGCTCTGCCATATCTCTTCCTTCAAATGACTGGATGCATACAGAGATGTTAACATCCTCCTATGTGGCAATGGTTTAATGGCTTCCAGAAACTGTCAGATAGATCAGCGGCTTAGGCACTACCACTCATTGCTGTGACATATTTGCCCAGCCAACAGGGATGTGGTCGTTTATCTCAAGGAGCTACGATTAATGGTAGTATTGTCATCAATGGATGACAAGCCCAATAAGGAGCCAGTCTTGCCACAAGCAGGTTTACAGTGATCTTGGATAGGTTTGGGTGATACTATCATACATCATGCTGTTCAGCTGAGGATCTCTGCATAGTGAAACACAAGTACCAGGAAGCAGGTCATTTTTCCCAGCTGCATTTCTTTGCCAGCAGCTGTTCAACCATGGGTGCCACCACTGCCAAAAGGAAATTCCCATACTGTACAGTGACAAAGTACAGTGATCAAATGAACAGTAGCCATGTGCCCTTTATCCTTCTGATGATCCATTAACTGCCCCTCCCTCCCCAGTCTTAGGTGCTTTTCATATCTTTTGCCAAGGTCATAGTCTACAAATGTGTTCCAAACAATTAATATTTCATTGTAACCATTATGAAACTGTGATTTTGTGCATGATGTCTAAGAGGACCATGAGCAGTCAATGCAAAACAGTAAAAACCCAAACAGAAAAAAAGCCAGTTGGTTTGATTCTTGTCAGTTATTTCAGGGTCCATCAAGTTCGTTGGTAGAAGTGGCTGGTGGGCAGTGGGACCTGTCAGTTGATCTATCTCTCTTAGATGGTTACTTCACGTCCATTCTCGCCCCGGGAGGAAGTTCATTGTGTGTTGATGTCGGTCGTGGTCACATGGTCTTCTTCCAGTTCTGTCCCTGTTCCCGTGTACCCACGGGCGTGATGGATGATACTGTCATGACTGTTACCACATGTCCTTGTTCCGTGATGAGATGTGAAATTCCATGCCTTTGTTCTCCGGGTTTTTTTTTTCGGCCCAACCTTCTGTTTTTTGATGTTTTGATTCTCCGAAGCCTTGCCTTCAATGTGTTACGGAGCTAAGTTTGAGGCATTTGTCTTTTAATCTCTCTGCACTGCGTTGCTGACTCCGTAGGGAATGTACTGGCAAATGGCACTTCACACTCCTGCCACTTCTTGTCTTGGAACTAGGGAGGGGAATCTCTCATCTGGCTTAAATCGCAGTTCAGGGGGCATGTTCAGGATGAACTCCCCTCATCCAGCAATGGATGTGCGGTTAGATTACTTTGTACCGGTCTTAAGCGGGACCACGAACAGCGATGAGATGGACATAAAGTATCAGCCTTAGCCTATGACTATGATCCTTTTCAATCAAACCATTCACACAGTGGACGCTAGGTTGAGCAGTTCATCCATCTTACCAGCTGTGCAAGAAGATGTTCAGAGTAGATCGTTCATGGTGCCTATTCAGACAGAGAAGCATTTGACAGTTTCCAGCACCATCCCCTCCAGCAAGTGCCCATTTGGAGGCAGCGCCCTGGTGTTCCTGCCTCCTCTGGGTACTGCCTCTGAATGGGTGCCTACTGGAGGAGGCAGGACTGAGAGCTGCCAAACAATTGTTTGTCCAAAGGCTGAACTGGTATGAACTGCCGGTTCAGCAGTTTGTGCCCATCTTTTTTTCCATGTTACATAAATGCACACATGCTATTCTTAAAGGTGATTTTACCAATGTGCAATGGCAATAGCCACACAATAGTCTCTCATGTGCTCCCAGATGCATCTGGTGGGGCCACTGTGAGATACAGGAAGCTGGACTAGATGGGCCTTTGGCCTGATCCAGCATGGCGCTTCTTATGTTCTTATGTTCTTATGTTAAGAATGGCTACCCTATATTATCATACTAGCACAGCGTTTTGCTCTGTCGGTGCTAAACAGGATCCTGGCCTGTATTTTCTTTAAAATCCTAAATTGCAGGGTCACTGAGATTATTCCTTAAGTCTCCACAGAGCATTAAGATTGCCTATGCAAGTATTTGCTTCAGTAACTGTAAACAAAGTACTCTGTAATCTGCCGCCCCTGCTCTTAACAAAAGTGGAAGGTATTAATAATGCTGGCCAAGTGACCAAGGTTGTTGTAAGAATTACAGCTAGGTTATGGATGTGAAATGCTTTGAATCCTTGAAAGTGCTGTGAACTTGGAGTTCCCTTTAATATTTTATACAATTCAAGATGACTCCAGATGTTTTGGAGCACAACTCCCGCAGCCCTTTGTCACTGGCAATTCTGGGAGTTGTGGTCCAAAGCATCTGGAGTGCCGAAGGTTTGCCACCACTGGGGTAGGTGGCTCAAGTCAACCAGCATTAAATTACCATTTAATTTTAGAATTTTGATTGACCGTGCCTGATATTTTTGAATAATAATAGTAGACTTGAACTCCAAGCATCCCATAGGGAGCATGGCTACATGGTCTCGGAAAGAAACTTCCCTAAGCCTTGTGCACAAATCACTCACTTCAGATCTGCTCTGGTGCATGCCCTTGCTATTTATAACGATATCAGAGTTCTTTCTCCTATTGGAATGTGTGAAATAGCACACAATTCATCATCAATTGTGTAGGTTTTTTAAAACTACCTGTCTGCTTTGACTAAGGCAGAATTAAGAGGACAGAGCCTGTGCTTTCAAGAGGTAGATCTAGTTGATGGGATATTATGAAAATGGTTTCCCAATGGTGGGACAACATGTGGGCTGTGAATAATTATCCCACATTCCCAATTTGGGTAATTACCTTCCACCTACCTAACTTTCTCCAGGTGCTGTCAGCTGAAGACAGCACACTTCGCATGATCTACCCAGATTAGCATTGAATAATAGCTGTACTGAACCATAGAGATGCTTATGTTTCTGTGGGGACTGGTTTATTTCTACGAAGAGTTCTGGATTTATTACTTTAATTCTGAACTGCCACTGGGTGGCATGGGATATAGTATAATTGCATTTCAATACTGTAACTAATGGGAGGTCTGGGAAAGACAGTAGATCCCTAGTTGCCCATATTCATTATCTTCTTCCATCATTTTCTCTCCATGGTAGACATCAGATCCCCTATTTTTCACACATAATAATTGCCATCTGAACTTTCTTAGCAGGCTGGCAACATCTCTGCCCCTTTCAGAAGATGCATAGGCAGTCAGGGGTTGAAATGGAGGAGTTCCTCGCCCTGAAAATGCCATTCATGTGGAATTTGAGGCACCCCTGAATTCATCTTTTGGCCCAACATTAAATTGCATCATGGTGTCTACAGTCAGCCAGTAACTAGACAACTAACCTTCTTCCTAGATGGGGAAATGAACATCTGGAGATTGTCCTCAACTGCCAGGCCATTGCAGGAAAGATAAGGCCTTGCTTCAATAGTCTCTACATCCATCTTGAAGTTCTGTTCCCCCACTGTATCCTGAAGCCCTGCCCCTTCAGCTAAGGCATGGCTGGTACTTGATTGTCCAACTTTGTTGGCATCCTTCTGCAGAAGGCAGCAAGAAAGGAGAGAAGGAAGGAAAGTTAACATTGAATCAGCAACTTGTTCCACTCCAGATCTGCATTCATGGATTCTAAGTTCTTCTGAAGCTAAAATCATAGAGGGTAGGTGGTGTGACACACCATACAAGCCCCCTACATTTACATTTCTGATTCCCGTTCCCTTATTACTGCTCATCTTGAAGTCTCAAACATTCCAAACAAAGAAGCAGATGTTGGAAAAAGGAAGAACTTCTCAAACATTTGCCAAGGATTTCCAAGAACACTAACCCATGACTGTGAATTATGCCTCTTCCTCTTTAGATTGTAGCTACACAGTTAATGCTGGCACTGAGAAAGAGTAAGCATCTTTTGTCTCTCGTCTCCTCCCTTTGTCCCATCTTTCTGCTGTTGCAGCATAGAAGAGTTATGTGCAGTACGCATTGGGTGGCTTTTTGTCTCTGCATAGTGGTAATACCTCCTCAAAAAGCTGGCGAGGTTCTCCAGTGCATTAGTAATCAGTGCGCATACCAAACAGTGTATGTCTGCTTCCTCTTTTCCCTCCCTTCCATTCTCTCATGTCTGAAATGCATATTCATAACAAGCCACAAATTCACAGATTTGCATGATACAAAAGAAGATCCCTGTATTTGGCCAAATAAATGAGTATTCAAATTTAGTTCTCTGACATTATTCCAATGCCTTCAATTTTTCTCGTGTGGCTATTTTGTACAGTCTTCCCCACCCCAGCATTTTAAAAAGTGAGTTTTCATTTGGCCTATCTTTTAAGTATATACCAGGTATTCTTCATCTTCCTTGGGGTCAAGATTTGCTCCATTTGTAGCACACAGCAAGCTAACTTTGTCTGCCACCAATGCTAAAGTCACGGTGTATTCTACATAAGAAAGGACAGTCCTCTGTTTCAAAGCATCCCTTATTTAAAGGCCATCATTTTCAAAATACAGGAAGCCCTTAGGTTTCCCATCAAGAGTTAAAAGCTGGAGAGCAAACTGAGCAGACACACAGCTGATTTAGGGAGTGACTGCACAGGCATGCCGAATTGCTGTGATTCAGCTTTGCTGAGGCTTGGTTTGCATTCCCTTTTACAGTTAAATTTGGGTTAGGTGATTACACAAAACCCTGGATTGTTTCAGAGCCAGACTCCACACTGGTCTTCAATTCATTGTATTTTGAAATTCAGCATAGCCCCCATCCTTTGATACTGTGCACCAGGCAATTGCCATATTTCTCTTTTTTCATTTGTGCAGATGTGATCTAGCACTAAAACGATGGATCAATGGAGTTATCAGGCAATCTAGCATTAATTTTGGTAGGCTGTTGTTGTTTTTTAAAAAAAACTCTTTGGGGCAACTCGGGAGAAAGATCATGAGAGATTCCCACTGTCTCAGAAAACCATGCCCCAGCTTAATACATCACCACAATATCACCCAGTCATGCCCCTGGTCATTTTGCAAAACAAAATAAAACCATCACATAGGAAACCACTGTTTGAATCATTCTAGCTTTTGAAAAATGTAGAAGCCTCAATAGCAGGGACCAGTACTGCAAATATGAAGCAAAAAGGGGCAAGGCTAATTCATATTGGCTTTCGCACCATGTGACCATTGAAAAACACTTCAAAGTCACGCCTGTTGATTCCTGAGCAAATCCCAAACGCATGTCAGTATAATCACAGTGTAAGCCCTCCCTATGGTGAGATGCATTTTATGTCTTGAGAGTCATTCCTTCTAATTTAAATATACCTATACAGTCTATGCCAGTGGTGGTGAACCTTCAGCATTCCATATGTTTTGGACCACAACTCCCACAATCCTTTGTGACTGGTAATACAGGTTTGGAATTCTCTGAGTTGTGGTCCAAAACATCTGGAGTGCCGAAGGTTCACCACCACTGGTCTATACATAAATGGTAGGGATACCCGGTGTGGTCTGGTCCATAGAGTGATGGACTAGGACCCAGGAGGCCATGGTTTGAATTCCTGCTCAGCCTTGAAAGCTCAGGGCAGGATGCACAGAACTAGTAAAACCACCCCTTCAACATCTCACTTAGTTGGAAAGCCCGTTCGGGCTGCTATAAACTGGTTCTTACTTAACAACACAGAACAATAACATATATAATTACATACATTGGCATAGGGAAATGTTGTGCCCTATTCTTTGGCCATGCATTGCTCTTTGGCAATGCAAAAATCTCCCTTCATTCTGAACATGATTCTTCTAATTCCCTTTCACTCCAAGAATTGACTCCGTCCAACATATCTGAATGGATGGGAGATGGAGAGTAACACAAAGGAATATGGAGGCCTACCAGTACAAAGTCCATTAGGTCCAGTGAAGGTATTGCTGAATATAAAGGACTCAGATCCAAGCTATCTCAAGCGAGCCATACCAGGGCCCTAGAGACCTGCTGGAATATATCTTTAGTGCTATTTGTACAAGAAGGATGGATGGGCAAAATGGAAAGTCATTCTGACGAGGGTCTTGTGTTTTTCCAAATACCCAGAGGAAGGCAACAGATTGCTTCTCTAGTGGGACCAAATGATAAATGCTTATGTGGTCCCAACAAGAAAGGAGGCTCCCAAGGAGAGACCAGGCAAGCTCTATATCCAAATTACATCAGATAAACTAAGTTGCCACTCAAGGTAAGCATGTAAGGAAGAGCAGTTCTGCATGGGCAGAGGCTGATACTTTTGTAATCGGATCATGTTCTCTGAGGAATTCTGTAGCTGAAGTCTTAAAAAAGTAACTTTCCCAAGACCTGCACAGCAGCTGGGAGAGAATCAGAAAAGTCATCAGCAAAGCTACAGTTTATGGAATAACACATCATTTGAGACTGAAAAGCAAATGGAGATGGGCACGAACCAGCAGTTCAGCAGTTCTGGTGGTTCATTTGGTGACCGAACAGGTGTTTGGTGCTTCAAAGCCCTGCCTCCTCCAGCAGGTACACGCTCGGAGGCAACGCCCGGAGGAGGCAGGGAAGGGAAGCCAGGCTTCTGCCTCTGGATGGGCATCTGCCAAAAGAGGTAGGCCTTTGAAGGTGCCAGACACCTTTTCAGCTGCTAAGGAAACTGGCATAAACTGCACAACCAGTGGTCCATGCCCATCTCTATAGTAACAAATGAGGGAGACAGGTGGAGAGAGGATAATAAAAACCATCTATACTAGAAGGAAAGAGCCACTGTTTGCCAGATAATGTAGCAAATGTTTATGCCCATCACTGTTGCAGGCAATTTTGTATGGGAAATGAGAAACATGAAACACTATACTGTTGCTATTGGGGGGGAGCAAAGTGTTCTGCTTATATACCACCCCATAGCACTTCAAGCACTCTCTGGGCGGTTTACAATTTAATTATGCAGGCTACACATTGCCTGCCCACCCCCCAGCAAGCTGGGTACTCATTGAAACAACCTCGGAAGGAGAGAAGGCTGAGTCAACGATGAGCCTGCTACCTGGGATTGAACTCCAGGTCGTGAGCACAGTTTTAGCTGTGGTACAGGCATTTAACTACTGCACCATGAGGCTCAGTGCTTCTGATGGAATCAAGATGGAATCTGTGAATATAGAAGTCTAGCTTACACCAGGTCAGAATATTTGTCCAACAAGCCCAGTAAGTAGAGATGGGCACGACTTAGCGGTATTCCCGTTTCCGTTTCCGTTACTCGGTTCCGTTACTCAACGGAAACGGTAACGGGAATTACTCCACCAGAATTTGAGCTCGAACCGACGAATGAACAATTTGGTCTGATTTGTCGTGGTCGTTCCTGGCATCGCGGCGATCCCGCGATGCTAAGCGGCACAGAAAAAAAGTTTTTAAAAGTAAAAAAAAACCGATTCCCGGCCAAAAAGCAGGCGGAAATATGCGTGCCGTGCCTCAGGGCACCTACCAGAAGGGTGGCTTCTGGAGGGGTCCCCGGCCTCCCCCCCTCCTCCATCCTGGGCTGCTCTGGTGGGACTCGCCGCAGGCTCGCAGCAACAAGCCGCACGAGTCTCGCCGCCGGCCACCGCAATTCAAGCGCAAGCGGCACAGCACAGGAAAAAAGTTTTAAACTCTCCCCCCACCCATTTACGGGCCAAAAAGCAGGCGGAAATATGCCTTCCTGACTAAGGGCTCAGGGCACCTACCAGAGGGGTGGTTTCTGGAGGGGGGCCCCCAGCTTCCCCCCCTCTCCTGTCCTGGGCAGCCGGACTCGAGTCGCCATGCCATGCGGTGCAGGCGGGGGATCCAAAATGGGGCGGCGACCACAATATTTTTTTTGAAATCGTGGTCCAAAAACACACAAGCACCACAGAAACATGCAAAAATTGCTATAAACTGCCAGATTTTTTACAGTAGCAGTGGGTTTTTTTCTTGCAACAAAATGTCTCTACTCTCCTCCTCTGTCCTCCATTGATTTTATTTTATTTTATTTTATTTACACCTGCACAATGATGGGCTGGCCGAGTGGCCATGTGGGAGTGGACCATGCAAATTTTTGGAGCCATCCCACCAATCGCATGGCCACTTGGCCACTGAGACTTCTGGGATGTGCCAAAAAGACCACTAAACCCTGCCCTAGCCCCCTAACCCTAACCCTAATCTTTGACTCCTTACCCATACGTCACAGTACACTGTCTTCTTAGTGGGTCAGAGAGGCACCCAGAGGTGCAACCCATTAGCCCACCCTAACCTTACCCGTCACTAGCCTAACCCTAGCCCTTGCACTAACCCATCTTAACCCTAAGCCAGATCTACTTGCATTGCACTACGCAAGTACGATTCCCTTCTTTGTGGGACACGGCGGCTACAAGAGCCTTAGGCATCACCCTATGGCTCAGGGTTCTGCCTGTCCACACTGGTCTCATAGTCTGCAACTGGTATGCATATCCATATGGCTATGCATGCCCTTTTGCAGCAGCAGGTGAGGAGAGGAGACCCCCATGTTGAGGGGTCTCCAGGAGCCTGCTTTCCCTTCCTAGTGGGTGAGGATAGGAGGCACCCATGGGTGCCTCCAGGAGCCTGCTTTCCCTTCCTAGCGGGCCAGAGGAGGCACCCACCCCACAGAGGTGCCTCCAGGACCCCGCAACCCCTCCCAAAACCAGTACTAACGAAAACAAAAAAACAAAAAACCGAACCGACTAATTTTTGCGATTTTTCACGAAAAACGGAAACGAGCCGAAACAGAACCGGCCCGACTAACGACAACTCGAAAAAAAAATTTTTCAAGTCGTGCCCATCTCTACCAGTAAGCTTTCCACTCTTCTCCAGAGTTCTAATATGAGGTCTCCCATATCACCTCATCTATGATCCCATGAGGACAACCTTTAAAAAACAGATACCTGGAGATGAAGGAGATTGAACCCATGGCCTTCTACACATGAAGCATGTATTCTGCCTCTGAGCTTTCCCTGCATGCTAATGTTCATAGCTATAAACATTTTTCTAGTGGCATGACTAGTGTAAGTGCTCACTTTACAGAGTCATGATAATTGCTGTCTGTACACCTCTACTTGCTGACATATCCTTTGATGTGAAAAATAGCCATGAGGCTATGAAAGCCTGTCACGGTGTATCTACATGGCAGAAGAGGAAGGAAAGTACCCCAAAAGTTATTTTAAATTAACTTTCAGTAGGAATTTCCAGGCAGAGTTCAGAAAGATTCATTTTTTAATTTTTTTTATTTTTTATTTTTTGAGTAAGGGGGGACCTAAAATCCCTTAGCAGCTATTTTAGAAACTGTAAGAGACTGGAAATGGCATCTTAGGAATGGCTTTTGATTTTTTTATGAATTTGCTGTTTCACATTTTTATTTAGTTGGTTCTGTTGCTATAGAGGTGCATGAATCATCTTACAATCAAATCTTTAAAAATGGTCCCTGAGTTCAGTGAATAAAACACATGAAAAAGAGCCAGTTTCAATATTTTAAAGCTGATACTGTAACTGCTTTTAATACCATACAAGACAATTAAAATATCAACCAGAAGAACTCAATACCCTGGGGGGGCATTTTTATTTCAATGTTCATTTTTTAATATTTATATTCCATCTATCATATTACATTCCATCTATTTTTATATTTATATTCCATCTATATTCTCACATTGTGTTTGAGGGGCTGATTGTAATTAATTGAGTGGTATATTGTTGGAGTTTTATTTGCAACCCCGCATGCTTTCTGTAGTTTGTTTTGACTGGGAAGGAACTTTTCTGGACTGAGGTGATTGCTCTATTCAACACTACCCAAGTCTTCCTTCCAGCCTTTAATTTCAAAGAGAATCCTGCCTCTATGCTGGGTGTTCTTTCCCTTTCTTTCAATTGTTGATGCAAGTTGCTTGTTTGATGTTCATCTGTCGGTTGGTTCCTAAGTATGTGTGCAGTGAAGAAAGCAGCACACACTAGTGTCGGTAATTTCAAGCAAGTGTAAGAAATATTTTTTTCTCCTATGAATGTTCCATAGTGAATTATTGAGACTCTTAGCACCAGTAAATGAGAAAGGGATAGACTCTGAGGAACTGGTAGTTTTTCTCT
The DNA here is from genome assembly GCA_023846285.1 of Phrynocephalus versicolor. NCBI lineage: Eukaryota > Metazoa > Chordata > Lepidosauria > Squamata > Agamidae > Phrynocephalus > Phrynocephalus versicolor. The sequence continues at coordinate 60,256,056 of JAHTLZ010000129.1, forward strand.
TCTGTGCATCTCTGTAGTTCTGGTATTACAAAAAGGAATATTACCAGAAATTAAAAACTCTACAACAATATATCTGAGAGGAAAGTATTATAACCATAATGGGAAAGAGGTACTCTTGTGGGTAATAATCCCTAGTAACACCCTCCCCCCCCCCCACCGAGCTAAGATAGATGAGAGGGCTGTCTTGGGTTCTTCAAATGCTTGAGTATAGGAAGCCGCCAGAGCTGGAAGGAGACAGGAGCTAAGTAGCTAACATAAAGCCTTTGAGATCCAGCTTGCCCACTTCTGTTCTTTATATGTAAAGCATGGGTGGTGAAGCATGGCTGTCAATATGTTTTGGACTTCAGGCCCTTCAACTCCAGTCAGCATGGCCGATGGAAAAGGACTGTGGGATCCAAAGAAGGGGAGGCATAAAGGTTCCCCAGACTTACATTTAAGGAGATGGCGAGTACCCCTCACTTATCCTTTCTCACCCTGGCCCAGCAAGACCTCCCTCAGAACAAGATTGAGTAACAGCGACCTGGCCCTGCTTCTCATCTGAAAATGCTGGTAAAATAAACAGTGGAAAATATGCTGTTAGTCTCTGGGTATGTGGATTATTTATTTATTTATTTATAATGTTTTGTTGTTGCTCATTAACATTATAATGAAGGCTATTTTTCCCTCCACAGCAGGAAACTTCATAGCCTGTATATGCATTTAATTTTGGAGTTCCACAAGACGGTGTCTTATTAATGACAAAGCTTTCTTTAGTGCCCTTCCAAAGCACTAAATAACAAAGCAATCTCCTGCCTAGATATCCGAAAGCCTTCATGTTCACTCTAAGATGGTGTTCTGGGCATTTCTTTCTTAAAACCTGAAATATCTATAGCCTCTGATTATAATTACTAGCAACATATATTCTATATTGTTTGTATTATGAAAAAGATATCCTGTTCTTTGCATGTTGTTTTTTTCATGATCTAGAGGAAGGTTCCCACTGAACCATGTCTTTATTGCCTTGTGAGAATTCCCCATATTTTTCTTTCCTTTTTTTTAAAAAAAGCTCTCCTTTAAGTCTTGCCTTTTTCCTCTGTTCTTCTTTTGGCTTTGGTGATGCCTCACTTTCCCCCTTTTCCTCTTGGTCATTTCCACTTTCAACTCAACAAGACATAACAGGGACAGTGCTCTTAGGACAACGTGGTAGCCATCCATCTAACCCAGCACTGTCAACTCTAATTGGCAGCTTTCAGGCATGATTCTGTTGTGATCTCACATTCTGATAATAACTCGGCCTGACTCTGTTTAGCTTCAGATGATATTGGTGTATTCAAGATGGTAGATTCAGGAATTGAAGATTGTTTTTGTCAGCAGTGGGAAAAGGAAATGCAAGAATAGGCATTAGGTGATATTTTTATAGGTACTTGCTTTGAAGAAGTGGGATTTACCCACAATAGCTTGCATATGGTTATTTTTTTTAATTAGTGGCCTATAAAGATATCACCCATTGCCTCTTTTTGCCATAATTTGTAATGGTCACATGGCTCCCTCCCTTTTATTTCAATAGAACTATGTGGATACCAAGAAAGCACCACCACCACCACCCCGTACCAACAAGAAGGCATGTGGACTCTCACCACTGCAACCAGGTGATAATTCTTTTTATTTTAATCTGAGCCCAATCTGCAAGACCTATTCGGTTTACTAAATTATTCCCCAATTTTCAGATGGCTGATGTGTGTTTTCAACATTGCTCCTACCTCTCTGGCCAAGCAGAAACGTGTGTGTGTGGGTGGGTGTGGGTGGGTGTGGGTGGGTGTGGGTGGGTGGGTGGGTGGGTGGGTGTGGGTGTTGTGTCGTTACAGTCGTGACCCCATGTCCATGGAGTTTTCTTGGCAGGAAAACTGGAGTGATTATTCAGTTCCTACTCCAGGCCCCTACAGCACCTGGTATTCTCTGGTGGTCACCCATCCAAGTACTAACTAGGACCGACCCTGCTTAGCTTCTGAGATCAGGCAAGATCGGATGTGCTTAGGGTATCTAGGGAGATCAAGCAGAAACATATCATATCTGTTTCAAAAAGGAGCCAAAGGAGGTGTGCCCCTTTTTCTGAAGCACTTTATTTCTATTTCTATTTTATTCTATTTGATTGTTGTACCTCTATTGTTTTATGTCTTGTCAACCACCAAACGTCAGTAAAGCATTGTGTAAACCAAATTTTAAAATAAGAATGCAAACCAAAATAAATAAATAATGATTTTTGTATTTTTTAAAATAGTGGCCTATATAGAGGATTTCCCTATTGTCTATTCTTGCATTTGTATTTTATAATGGCCACCCAGCTCCCCACTTTTCTTTTGAAGGAACAGGAGATGTTTCTAACTGTGCTAGTGCTACAGTTAACTAATGTGGTTAGTAAAAGCAGTTCCCCAAAACAAGGAATCTTAGGATCACAAGCTATTCACATTCTTGCATGGCCACATCAATAAACCATACAAGAGAACATGCATGCCTGCACGCACAAATCTATTATTGTGTTCATGAATTAATGATTGCTCAGAGAATCAATCCCGGCCAAACGGTGCACATGCTGTACTTTATAATGAGCATTAGCAGTGGGAGTAGAGCAGCAGTTGAGGCCTCCTTGCACAACAAATATACATCCCCATCTTGATATTCATTACTAGGGGGATTGCTAATACTCTCTGCTGGTTTTAACTGTCAAACTGTATACACAAGTGAATGGGGAAGCAGGGTAAGGGACAGCTCCTTCTCCTGCTCCTTGTGCGGGGTTATATATTATTGTACAACAGTAGTCATGCCATATGTTCTGTGTAAGAACAGTCAACTGGATTCTACATACAAAAACTGAAAGATGGGTGTGTGTGCAAAAACTATGTTATAACTCAGAACACCAAATTTGACACCGATTCAGCAGAATGTCTGCTCTCGTAGACATTGGGCTAAAGGGTTTTCAATGGGGATAAACTGTTTTACCCCATCCCACCCTGTGCAGAAGGAGCTGATATTTCTCTATAGCTCATAGAAAAGATATGGAAAACATATCTGGAAGTTAGCTACTTGGATGAGCAGTAAAATGTTTCAGTCTCTCAAGAAAAGACATCCAGCTGCCATGACTCAACTTCCAGATAAACTCACCTGGATAACTGAGAGAATCTTCACAGACATAGGTAAAAGACAATTTGCATAAATAGGTGAAAATCTTTTGTTTAACCCCTCCCCCTTCATTCACAGCAGTTAGAGCAACCACGGCTCTAATTCAGACCCTTTAATTACTGGTTTTAACCCATAAAACTTCTGAGATTGCACCTTTTAATATCATTTCTGAGAATTTCATAGCATAGTATGCTAGCCAATCAGAATGTGCCTCCAGTCAGCCCCCTGAGCAGCTCTAAGTCTGTCACTTATCACCTTGGCATGGCCTTCAGGATGAAAGAAAACATTTAACTTCTTCCTGGCCACCCATTCTTAGCTGCTGTCTGTGGAAATATTTTAAAAGCTATTTAAAAATAGATTATAATATACATGAGCTCACTCATTTCATCTGTGAAATTGCTGTGCATTCCCTTTGCAGCTCTTAGTGATCTCAAAGCACATTTCAGTCATTTTACTCATGAGTATTTTTACCCTCACTTACTCATTAGTGTAAAAATCCACATGATTTCACACTAATTTTAGATATTATCCTCCCTATACCAATGCCAGATCATAGATCTCATTTCAATCCACAGACTAAAACACAGAAATCATGAGTCCCCCAAGATCACGGCTTCACAGAAGCACAAAAACATGCATCTCTGAATCAAGGATTCTCATAATCAATAGCACAGAGTTACTACAGCCACATCCAATGTATCCTTAATTTTGTCTTCTCCCAGTAATTATACTACATATTCTATGCTCATCATCTGGAATCGTCTACCACTGGGTAATTCTTTCTGGGTAGCATATGATATGTATTTACTGTAAACTCCCATTTTGAAAAGCCAACGAATTCAATTGCTCAACAAACAAACAAAAAACAACTCTGGGGTATGAATTTGAACATTGTGCTCCTAAACCCATGATTCAAAAAGCCAGGAAATTGCCCAGTGTTGCTGCAGAACATTGTGTCCACGTTGCCAGCAAGAAAAAGGATGCCAAACTTTACATAGCAAAGGACACCCTGGATGTTGACAACATCAATGGCTGCAAGAGCACTGTCACTGTCAAGCCTGTAGAATTCTATCTCAAGGGAACTTCTAGTCCAGTGATGGCGAACCTTTCAGAGATCGAGTGCCCAAACTGTGATTCAAAACCCACTCATTTTTTGCAAAGTGCCAGTACAGCGATTTAACCTGGATATAGGTGGCTGTGAAGGGGCGATGCCAGGTGCCGGCAGAAAGGGCTCTGAGTGCCACCTTTGGCACCTATGCCATAGGTTAGCCAACACTGACCTAAGGCAATGGTGGTGAACCTTTGGCATTCCAGATGTTGTAGACCACAACTCCCACAGTCCTTTGACATTGCTAATCTAGGCTCAGAATTCTGGGAGTTGTGGTCCAAAAAATCTGGAATGCCAAATGTTCAACATCATTGTCTTAGGTCACTGTGAAGGGGCGATGCCGAGTGCCCACAGAAAGGGCTCCGAGTGCCACCTTTGGCATCTGTGCCATAGGTTCGCCAACACTGTTCTAGTCTGTCTCCTTCCCAGTTGTCCTTCCAACAGATTTGAAAGGCTTTTTTTTAAATTCAGGCAGGCTTTTGAAAACTGAGTAGCTAATAAGGAAAGGGCTTTCAGTGGTGGTGAGGTATTTATGTTGGTTTAAAGTCTGTTGCTGGCACAAGGCAGTTGGTCTATGCCTTGATGGTGAAATACATCAAGTTAAGAACTCAGTGCAGGCATTTGCTTCTGTGCACTAAGTACAACAGCACACACCTCCACTGAGTTCTTACAGCCATTCATCCCTGAGTTATAGTTCACCAAACATATCTAACTGGATTTTAGGTACCAATGTGATTTTTAATATTTCTTCAAAGGCTATCTGGAAGCTGAGTCATGGCAACTGAACTTCTTTTCTTCTGAAATCTAAACATTTTGCTACTCAGCCAAACAGCTTTGTCAGTTTGTGGTCAGTTAGTGGTGAGACCTCCAATATACAGTTCATCTTGATTTCATAGCACTGTGGTCAGAATAGGCTTGTGAAGTGGACAATGGCCTGAACAGGCTCGTTAGATGTACAATGACTTGGGATGCATGAATGTCCCACCTAGGCAACCCTTCCCAACATCCATTAAGTAATGAGTTGCTAACTGTGGCCTTGCTGGTGGAGGTGTGAAGTGCTTCTGAGTTGTCTGGGCAGCAAAATAAGTAGCAGATAGATTGTGCCTGAGTCCCCCACCTCTGCTGAGTGAGGAGTTTTCAATACACATATGAATGGCTTCTCTGAACCCTCTCTTGAACCACCTATCCTCTCTGTCTAATATGTGTATATCCTCATCTTAGAAGGAGCAACCTTTGTCCTTCAGATGGAGGTGTACTGCTGATTCTGGTCCTGAGCTGTTGCCCCTCCTGTGTTGGGCCATCCTTCTGTTTAATGGCTGTTTGGTTTCACCATCATAGAGGACTGCACACTCCTCACTCCACTGGACTGCATATATTATATTGCTCCTCTTGTGTTTTGGTATCCCCTAAGAAATGGGGAAACATTGCTCTTAAACACCTGGGAAAATGCAATGACACGTTTCCCTTAGTGTTTTTCTTTATATCTGTTTTTTTTTCCGTCCTCATATTTGCATTCAGACACACCATATAATTATTCACTGTTGCTTCCATAATTGTTTTTTAGGGCCTGTCTGTTGCATCTCCACCCATTGGTGTCATCAACAATCAAGGTGCCCTTTGCTATATAAAGCTTGCCTTTTTTTTCCCCTGCTGGCAATGCAGGTGCAATATTTTGCAGCAATACTGGGCCTTTTCCTAGCTTTTTTGAATTGTGGATACAGAAGCACAATATCTCACATTTATAAACCAGAGGTCTTTTGAAAGAATTGAATTATTGCTCTTCAATTGTTCTCTGCCTCCTGGTTGCGTGCCTGCTGCTGGGGAAGGCTTTTTTTCAAATGCGGAGCAGGCTATAAATATGCATGCAGGTAATTCTAACTGAATGTGGCCGCTTTCAGAACTGGCATGTGTCATTCTCTATCCATTATCTCCACAATTAGTGTGTTTCCTACAATTGCATAATAGCCTTCTCTGGGTGACTCAGTGGTAAATGGAAGAGATGGAAAAACAGGGAGGGAGGAGGGAAGCTGAGTCTCTCTCTCTCTCTCTGGTGAAGTGAAAGTGTGTGTAAGTATGAAGGACAGGGCTCCATTGGAAACCCTCTGGCCTCTCCAAATCCAATTGAAAATCCAAGTCCAAAGATAAAAAAAACCCTGTAAAATCCCAGGAGAGCAGCAGCCTTGAAGATGCCCAGATTGCCCACTATTCGTTAATACCTGGACAGAAGACTGATTATTTGGTCACCGTCTTTCTCATCATGCTGTGATGTATGGTAGCCATTATTTCTAAAGGTGTCTCTATACATACAAAATGCCAGATGCATGTATGACGCAACAGTATGGCTCCTCTTGGCTATCTTTTTGTGGTGATCTTGGCTTTCTTTCTTTCGTTTTTGGCAACAGGAACAGTTGGTCCCCTGACTAACATTAGCCTCCTGTGCTTTCTAACAAGGGCACTTGGCATGCTTATTTACAGAAACAAGTTCACTTTGGCCCAGATCTGTAAAGTGTCATATTTTGGGCGGGACATTCACAGATCAATCACTCTTTCTCGCTGTCTTCCCAAAAAATTATTTTCCCCTGAAATGTCCCACATTTCCAGCAGCAGGTGGCTGAACTCTGGATGTTGTTGGGTGATCATGCGGGCAGCCTCCAGGTGGCCTGCCAGAGAGCACATCTCCCTGCACAACCCCTAACCCACACCCCACCACCTGTCCAGACTGGTATATATAGTCCCTAGAAAGCCAAGACACCTATGTCACAGTGAGCATTTTGAAGCCACCACAAGGGATTCTGGGAACCCTGTATGCAAATGAGGCTCCACCCCCTATCCAAAGGGCCTGGCTGCCAGCACCCTGCCTCCCTGGAGCTCCCAGCGGCCGCGCCTCTCTCCTCTCATCCAGGACGGCCGTGGGGAACACTTGATAGCTATGCTTTGGCCATAAAGGTGTCTTTTGACACTGAATAAGATTGCAATGGACTACATAGCCAGAGCCTGGGAAAGTTTCTCTTTTAAACTACAAGCCCCAGATTTACCCAAAACATCCTCACATTGACAACCCAAGCCTTTCTGTGCCCCTGACCTTCTTAACTTGAGCAAGAATGTCTGAAGGGAGCTTGGATTTGAGCAGTGGTCTCCACTAGAGATGGGCACGAATCAAAAAACTGGTGTTTCGTTTGTCGTTTGTCATTTAGAGGGTCCGTTTCGGTTTGTTTCCTTTTTTGCGAATTTTTGCAAAAAATCATTTTCGTTCTCGTTCGTTTCATTACCGTTTCTTTACCATTTATTTGCATTTTTGTGATTTTTTTTAGCATTTAAAGCAGTTTACTGTATTGCCGTAACGAAAATGAAACACACGACAAAATTTTTCCGGTGTTTCTGTTCATTTCGTTTTATTTTAGAGACAAAATTCGTTTGTCGTTTCGTTGTGTAACAAAATGAAAAAATGAAAACAAAAAATTGTTCATTTCGTGCCCATCTCTAGTCTCCACACATCCAGGATAAAGCAAAGTTCCCAGTTGTGTGGATGTTTGGACAAACATTCAGCCAAGCACTCATAGAACCAGCCTCCTCTTTTAAAACAAGATGGTGGGGTGGAGTGGGCGGGATGGGGGACTATTGGTTTGAAACCAATGCATATGGTCTCTTTCCTCATACTATCTTTCACCATTTGGGCATTAATATCTCAAACAAGTTTTGGAATAAAATCCCTTTGATACCATGAAAAATCAGGCTCCAAAACATTTATTCTACCTAGATAAATTATAGGAACTGGAATACATTAAGAATGTAAATTAACTGGAAGTATATGACACCATAAAGAGGCAGAACACCTGGATGAGAGGATTATCCCTAAGGTAAACTGTGCCCAAGGGACAGGAGATTGTCCCATTGTCTGGAGTTCCACATTCCCTGTCTTTGCCAGACTGGGCCCAGTTGAACAATAGGACACCAATCTATGGAACATTGACTCAAGGATTTGGACCATCAAGAGCTTGATGGCACAGGAGATTGGATGCAACTGTGAACAGTGACCCACCAATGTCGATTGAGGGAAACATTGAACTGGTTTGTATGTATAAAAACTGTTGTTAAACAAATGTTCAGGGCTCACTCACACCATCCAGGGTGAGACCACTGACTGATATTTGGCTTGGCTGCAATAAATCAGAATTGAACAGTTCAGTGTTTGCGCTTCCTTACTTTATTTGAATTTAATTATTGGACACTGGTTCCGAGCCAAGCAGGGACTCAAAATAATCTGTAAAAACTGGTAACACCTTTATCTCACAAACAGTGGGAGGAAACCCAGCATGGTTATGCCATTGCTAAGACATATGTCACTTTTCCTTGGGAATGTCAGATCATTTTCTAGAGAAAGAATATAGCTGACCTCATTGGCACAGGAGAGGAGCCACTAGTTGGGCATCGGGACTGGATCTCTCTTTCCTGCAGCCTTTTGTAAGCTGAATGACATCAAAAGATACCATTGGGTGCTTTGGCTGGGAATCAGGACTTTTCCCACCCCATGCCTTGGCTGTGAATTAGGCTTCAGTCCCTGCTTCCTTTGATATTTGAGGAAGCAGGAGGAGGAGGAAGAAAGGCCAGTTGAGTTCTAATTGAGTCCTAGCTTCCAGAGACACCAGCTGAAAGAAGACTAGAAATCACTAGGAATCCTCTTCTCCCTCTTTCAAGTAAGAAGTAGACCTTCAGAAAGACTTGGCCTTTGCAAGACCTGCTAAGCCTATGAGTTCAAAGGCTCCCACTTTGATATGCACTGGAGTTCTGAAACAATGAATCTTGGAATACAGTAGTTCCACATTGATTATTTTTAAACACTCCTATCTTACATTTGCATACAGTTAAATCACCTCAGAGTGATAGGTGTCTTCATTCAAGCTGTTATTCATATATTGTTACTGAAAGATTTACCAGTATCTTATGTATAGCTGAAGTTTCTGTTTAATTTGTGTAGATAGCATGCCCACCCATGAGGGTCCTCCGGGAAAAACAACAACCATCAAGTCAGTTCTGACTAATGGCAAGGGCAACTCTTCAGGGTTTTCCAGAGACAGATTACTCAGAAGTAGTTTAGCATTCCCTTCTTCTGGAAGTGCCCTGGGACTGTGCATCTTCCCCAAGGCCAAACAGGCTGGCTCTATTCACAGGGGTATAGTGGGCAATCATACTCCCAACTAGAGATGGGCACGAAATGAACAATTTTTCGTTTCCGTTTTCGTTTTTTGTTTCGTTACGTAACGAAATGACAAACGAATTTTGTCTCCAAAATGAAACGAAATGAACAGAAACACCGGAAATTTTGTCATGTGTTTCGTTTCCATTACTGCAATATGTGAATTGCTTAAAATCCTAAAAAACCCACAAAAAATTGAAATAAATGGTAACGAAACGGTAACGAAACGAACGAAAATGAAAATGATTTTTTTGCAAAAATTCACAAAAAAGGAAACAAACCGAAACGGACCTTCCAAACGAAAAACAACAAACGAAATGCCATTTTTTTTATTCGTGCCCATCTCTACTTCCAACCTCTGGCTTCAATGTCAGATACCTAAACCACTGAGCTATCCAGCCAGTTTCCCTTGCAAGGAAAAGGTAAAAGTAAAGGTTCCCCCTGCACAGGCATGCTAGTTGTGCCCGACTCGAGGGGCGGTGCTCATCTCCGTATTCAAGCCCAAGAGCCAGTGTTGTGCAAGTCCGTGGCCATGTGGCTGGCATGGCTGCAAGGAAACACTGTTTTACCTTCCCACTTTTTACAGCGGTACCTATTTATTTACTTGCATTTACATGCTTTCAAAGTGCTAGGTTGGCAGGAGCGAGGTTAACAGCAGGAGCTCACTCCACTGCATGGCACCCAGGATTTGAACCGCCGAGCTGCCAACTTTGAAGCCCACAGTTTCCAGTGCTCTAGCCCGCTGAGCCAAATAAGTCTGAAGGCTGTAATTTTGATCTTTTAGCTCAGTTCCAGATTGCTGATATCTGTACTATGTATACTGTGTATACAGGGTTAAACTTCTAACAGCCGTATAGAAGATTCTGTTTTAGGCTCTGGTTCCTGCTGCTATTCACATGGCATGGGGGCCAGTTGCATCTCACAGCAGGCTACAACATAAGTGGCTCCTTTCATAGCTTGATTTTCCTGTCGGCATTTTATTTTTGATCCTTTTATTGTTCATTTGTTCCCACCCTCATTTGCTCAATTGTGACCCCCCTGGAACCAATAATAGTATGTTTCAGAAGCCTGATTAAAACACTGCAATGGAGTGAATCAATAAGCATTGGAGGCTGAGAACATAATAAGTATAATAATCACCATTAGGGTAACGAGCAGGGAAAGGGAGAGTGTGGCTGGTAATATTGTAATTATATTAATCTGCTTCCACATCAGAGCTTTGTTGCCTCAACCCCCCTCCCCACAAAGGAATGGAACAGAAAGGCCATGACATATAGACTGCTGGGGGAGGGGGAGAGAACAAGGTTTTCTCCTACACAATTCCTGTTGCTCAGGGATGCACTTACGCATACAGCCACGCCACAACTCATCACGTGCAAGCATCCATATTGCAGAGGCAACCTTAGCAAATGAGTTAGGATACAGGTTTGGCGTTTGCACAGGCAACACCCACACAGCAAAATAAACAGAGATGCAAAGCACAATCGAGGCAGCTAAACTCCTCCACAGAGAGCATAGGCAAATGTACAGCTTATAAACCACCAGACAGCTCAACAGCAGGTTACGGAATCAAGTGTTGGCTCATACAACTGGCAACCGCAGCAGGTAGCAAGTAAGTACACATCTGTAGATGTCCCCTCTGGGGTGCAAGTGGCTAAAAGTTCTGGAAATCGGAGCATGGGAAAAGTGCTTATTTAGATTACAGCCCCCGGAATCCCCAGTAAGCATGGCCATTTTTCCAAGCTCTCTTGGGAATCCACATGTTGCCAGGAGTCTCAGTGGAGTGATCACAGGCCGCACATCTGATCTCGCCTGATTTCAGAAGCTAAGCAGGGTCGGCCCTGGTTAGTACTTGGATGGGAGACTACCAGGGAATACCAGATTCTATAGTCGCCTGGAGTAGGAACTGGCAAGCCACTCCAGTATTCCTGGCAAGAAAAATCCATGGACATGGAGTCACGAAGAGTCAGTCATCATGACTGTAATGATACAACACACACACACACACACACACACACACACACACACACACACACACACACACACACACACTGAGTCCTCTAGTTCAAGGGCGACCTTGGGACATGTCCTCCATTTAAAGGGCTGTCCAATCAAAGTCTGTTCTAAAGATAAAGAACTGCAAGAACAAAGATCAAGGACCTGAGAGTTTCTCAAACCCACAGAGTACCTGGACAACAACAACAACAACAACAACAACAACAACAACATCATCATCATCATCATCATCATCATCATCATCATCATCATCATCATCATCATCAT
>JAHTLZ010000129.1:60284576-60297076 GCA_023846285.1 Phrynocephalus versicolor
GGCAGTAAGGGTGATGACGATAGGGACGGCAGCGGTGGGGGGTCGGGATTGATAGCAGCGGGGGCGGGGGGCAAGGGTGAGGGCAGCAAGGGCGATGGGGTCAGCAGCGGCGGCAGCAGTGGGAGGGACAGGGATGGCGGTGGTGATGGTGGTGGAGGTGGGGTCGGCAGAGGGGGCAGGGATGGGGTGATGGTGGCGGGGGTGGCAGAGGTGGGGTCGGGCAGCAGGGGGCCCCGCAAGGGCGGGGACGGCGATGGCAGGGTCAGCCTGGCACCCAACATGCTCCTTGCCCCCCCATTTCCCCCTCTGCAAATTCCTCATGGCTGGTCCAGCGGAGGGGGAAGTGGGGGGGGCAGGGAGCATGTTGTGTGCCAGGTAATAGCCCTTTGTGTGCCACCTTTGTCACGCATGCCATAGGTTTGCCATCCCTGCTGTAGACCAACTTTAATGCTGCTGCTATTGTTAACATTCAGGCTGTTCTTTGCTATGTAAAGCTTGTGCAGCAATATTGATCTCTTTCCTTGCATTAGAATTGTGGATAGAGAAGCACAATACCCCACATTCAAAAACCAGAGGGTTGTGTTGTTGCTGCTGCTGCTGCTGCTGCTGCTGCTGCTGCTGCTGTTGTTGTTGTTGTTGATGATGATGATGATGATGATGATGATTTTGAAGAATTGGTTATTTTAACTCTCTGTGCACACAAAATTTCAAACCTTGACCAATGAGTATGCAGTAGAAGGGTCTCTATCAGTAGAGGTCACTGCACACAATTCAGTAGAGGCCACTGCATACAGTTCAGTAGAAGGTGAGGCCACTGAATAAAATTTGAATATAAATTCCTATTGAAAAAAACTGATAACTGCATCTAGCACACATGGTGCCCAGTGATATATGGAGAAATAACAACTCATAGTGAAGGACTCAAAGCACCTGCATCAGATGCATATCCACTCTTTAGTTATGATGCTGCCCCACCTAAAATAAACTGAAGAAACATGTGTTTTTTTAAAAAAAACAACAACATCTGTAGATCTTGAAGAAATGGCAGTGGATGCCAGGGATAAAAAACATGGAAAGAAGGAACTGTCCACCTCTTGAAATGGATGGAACCACAGCAAAACGAAGCTCTGGCCACAAAGAGAACTGGGTGACTTAGACATCACTTATTAGGCTACAAAGTGAAGCTGGCAGAACCAAAGTGAACCTTTTAAAAAAATCAGATTTTCACTGACTATTCTCTGTGAGTGTCGGTGAGAATGGGGAACCTCCCACCGATATATATCAATGTACTCTATGCCCATCAAAACGTACTAGGGAAGATTTGATTTTAGCTCCCCCCAAATGTTCTTGATGTTGTCCATTATTGTGCAAAAAAATCTGATATATCTACCTAAGCTTTACAATTTTTTTATTTGCAAACCAGTTTATATTTTATATCTGTCTGGACACAGACCATTGCTTGGCTGTATATTGCATTCTATTAATTGTATTGCAGTGCTTCAGACACCAGTAAAGAAAGAGAACCCATAAAAATGACAAACAGCATTTCAGAAACAGAAATATCAATTTTGACGCTAGCAAGATGTGAAGTGTCCAGCTAAATAGCCCCATTTAAATACTAATATACAAACACACAAGGTGAACAGTGGTGATGGTCACATCGAACTAGTGACTGACTAGAAGATAATGCAATAGTTTGAAAACATTTTCCTTTATGATGTGCTATTTCCTTCCCACCAGCCCACTGCCTGAGGTCAAGTTTAAGGTCAATGCTGAAGACCAATCACACTGTTTTAACACCTGAGGCGGTGGATCCCACAAAATCTGTTTTTTAATTCGATTCCCTAGAAATCATCATTGGATAATAACAATACCAATAAAACCCAATAATAACACATTTAAAAACTAATCATGACCTGTTCTTTCACAGCTGCCAGAACAGGCTGCTTGGGGTGACTGTCTCACTTGGCCTAATGCAAGGCTGCCCCAGACTGCTGCTATATGTCTGAAGAAGTGGATGTGTCCACGAAACATTACATTAAAATATGAAAGTTAGTCTTTATGGTGCCACATGTTTTGTGTCTTCTGCTTTTTTTTGTTTCTCTTTGATTTTTGCCCAGACTTTAAAAAGAGGAAGGACTTGGCCATGGTAAAGCATTTACTTTCTCGGTAAAAACTCCCACAATCATTCCATGACATTTCCAGGTAAAAGGATCAAGTGCCAGATCCTGGAGAACAGCTACTTGTGTACTGCATAGCACCAGCAGACAGACACATAATCTGACCTGGCGGGATCGCTTGCAGAGTTCCGTCTGTGTGTGTGTGGGGGGGGGAACCAACAGCTTCTGAAAGAATTAAGCATGCAAAGCAGAGTGCAGGATTGTATCTGCCCAGTAGAGGGAGCAGAGGTACTTCTTCCAGGTACCACTCAAAGGGATTTCCTCATGTTAAAAAAAAAATACATCCCCAGGTGAAGCACTGGGACCACATGTATCTCTTCTCAACCCTCCATCCAAATTTTCCGTTAACATATAGGTTTTCATTCTCCACAAATCCCATTTCTCCCACATCAGAAAAGAAGGCAGCTCACAGGAACTCTTTAAGCAACCAAACATACAGGGAAGAAGAAATAAGAACGTCCAGGTTCCATTTCATCCACATTCATCCACAGTTATCCAGCGAAAAGCAACCTGTTCAGTGACAACACATGCCAAACAAAAGGATGTAGCTCTCAATGAATCATGCAAGATTATTACTACCTGCCCGAAACCTACTCCTATTGAAAAGGTCTATTATTTTGCTGGCATTGCTCCTCCATGAGTACATTGAAAGGTGCTAGCAAATAATTAACAAATTAAAGTAATACAGCACCAAACCTTTCTACCCCACGAACACCAACCCCCTAGATGATGTCTAAAATTGAATAAAATTTTTCTGTGCACATGCTCTAAATATTAGACTAGAAGAGGCTAGACTCAAATTATGGAGAACAAAAACAGTACTGTACACTTGACTGAATGGATGAATGTTGAAGAATGTCTCCCACCAGGATAAGACTCTAGCTAGATCATTTGGAAATCCCGTGTTAGACTTGGAAGCAAAGTAGAAAGAATGAACCATGCTAGATAGTGCAGCGGTTTCAGCCTTTGGGAAGTCAGGAGTTCAATTCCCCTGGTGCCTCCTTGAGAAGGGTTGCACTCAATGATCCATAAGGTCTCTTCCAGCTCTGAAGAAGCCACTTCTGGTAAAAGAGTCCAGATATCTAAATATTTTAATTTTCTTTTAATTTCATCTGTACTTCATAGAGAGTAGCCTTTGGGCTAGATGGCAGGGCATACAAATCCAATAAACCAATAAAATAAATAAATAAATAAATATATTTCCAATATTTTAAATTGTTCAACACTCCGATTTGACTAAAGAAATGTTGACTGATTGGTGTGATTTGTTTGCACATTCAGGTTTTGTAATAGGATTTCCCTCAAGATGTTGGTGAACAACAGCTTCCATCAGCCCTCACATTGGCCCTGCTGGCTAAGCTGATGGGAGCTTCACTTCAACAACATCATCATTCAGGGCCACAAGTTAATTGTTCCTATTCTACCACACAGGTTAGAAAAGAAGTTCCGGGACTGAACAGGTGAATTAAAAACATGCCTACAGAGGAGGCTGAAATAGGACACAGAATGTGAACCCCTGGCAACAGCGCATGTTGCTTCAAAACCAGCCGGCCACTCTCTCCCATTTCATTAAGAGTATGCCCATTAAGTCTTTGAATTATCTGACGCCCTGGCAAGCTCTCCCAATATTTGCATAGGTGAATATATAACTCATTAACATTTTAATTAATATACTCAATAGAGCATTTTACAGTGAGGCCAAAAGTCACTCTGCCTTTGTGAAATATTCCCTGGAAAAGAAAATTTTCCTTTAGAAGCCAAGTTGCTATCTGTCATCTGTCACAGCAGGAAATGTTCCTGGGCAAGGCAAGGAAACCACGTTGCAAAGAGCATCACAAGGGTGAACTTGACAGGGATTTTCTGTTTCCATGGGATGGGAGATTCAACTTTCCAAAGAAACATCCCATGGTTTCTCAGGAATGACAATAGATGTCAGAGTGCAAAAAGACACACACACACCCCAAAAAACCCCTAGCTTTTCCCAATACTCCTTTCCCTGCACCTACTAGATGCCTGAACACATGTTGACAGATAATCTTAACACCTTGGGCAAATTCAAAATGGAAGACTGAGATATCTTGGAGATAGCTTAGATCAAAGCTATTTGGGTCTTTATATCTTAGGACCAGGACTTTGAACTTTATCTGGAAAAGGACCAGCAGCCAATGGAGCTGCTGTAACAGGGGAGATATATGATCACTGCGACCATGTGGCTGCTGCAGTTTGGACCCACTGAAGTTCCCAACCACATTCCAAAGGGAACCCCACATTTTACAGTAATCTAGCATGGCCAGACCAGACTACTCCTGGAATCAGTGCAGCATACAATCAGACTCTTCATAAAGCCAGGACTTTTATTCTATTAATTTTCAAATTAAAGTTTACATTGGAGTAGCAAGCAATGTCATGGGACAGACAGCTGCATTGGAGTCCACTACCACCACATCCAAGCCACACCACTGAATTCTGGCATCACGGCTATGAAAAAAAATCTTCATGTTTCCTTTAGGTTTGTAGCAGCTTGTTATAATCTGGGATGGATTCCCAAGAGGGTCAAGAAGCATTGTTTTCAAAGCTTTGCTCTTACACCAAGAGCCTTATTTTTTTTAAAAAAAAAGAAAAGGTGTTTAATTTCACTGCACCACACCCCAAATGTGGTACCCACATCAGCAATGGGTACAGTGAAGGGCACAAAAATTGGGCAGAAAGCTACACATAGCTAGCAGACTGTGGGTTCCCCACCCTATTTTATATTGTCCTACACAGAGAGCTATGTGAACAAAACCCCAGCTACTTAGAGTGATGCTACTTGATAAAAGAGGCACTATGTTCTAATACATAGGTATTAGATGTTTAGATGAGGCATTGCAGGGAGCCTGTAGACTGATCTCTTACTGAGGAAGGTCAGGAGAGACAGGAAGTCATGGAAGGGTAGATGAAGAGACAGACGGCAAAGTAACAGTGAGGCCGCATTCGCTATGCCTGGATGATTGCAAAGGAAAAGAAGTTTGCTCAGAATGACCCTTACCATCTGCTGGCAATCACAACACAGGAGGCTAGGGGAGGAAAACCTGTGATTAATGACGTCCCTGAGAGAGAAGATTACCCCTCTCTCACTCTGAAGGCTGGAACCATCTGCAAACAATGCCAGCACCCAGTTCATTTACTGCAGCATCCCCCTCCTGAAGGACACAAGGGCAAACCAATGAGCGGACAGGTAGATACACATATAGACAGTGACACACACTTCTGAAAATTGGCTACAAAAATGATACAAAGGCAACACTATTCCTGGCAAGAATGTGACTCATGCTGGTATATGTCTCTTGAATACATATCACAGGATTGTAAGATGATCTACAGTAGGTCCAATTATCATGAAAGGAAACAAGTTGCTAAATTTATGGAGGCGGGAAGAAGCCCATGGGTCTTAGCCAGCCCAGTAAATCCAGAGGAATGAAGAGACAGATTCACTACTACTGATAAGATGTGGGAGTTAATACTGATCAAGGAAAGACACAGATTCAAAGTTGTATAGAAACTACATCTCAACACCCAGAAAATATGTCAACCTACAGAGGCACCAGGAGACCTGGTAATTTAATGTTGGTTGACTTGCAGCACCT
This sequence comes from Phrynocephalus versicolor, assembly GCA_023846285.1. Classification (NCBI taxonomy): domain Eukaryota; kingdom Metazoa; phylum Chordata; class Lepidosauria; order Squamata; family Agamidae; genus Phrynocephalus; species Phrynocephalus versicolor. The sequence continues at coordinate 60,290,383 of JAHTLZ010000129.1, forward strand.
ACCCCAGCTGTCGTCAGCACCAGGGAATGGGGGATGATAGCTAGATAGATAGATAGATAGATAGACAGACAGACAGACAGACAGAGAGATGGATGGATACTTTATTGTCATTGTACATAGTACAATGAAATTGAATACTATCCCTGGTGCAATTAAAAAGATAAAAACATTTAAAAAGTAAAGAGAATTAAAAACTCTCATACATATCCATCATAACCATCACAACTCCCCAAGGTCACACTATTTGGTCACAGTGTTTAAGATGGTTATGGCTCTTAGATGATGATGATGATGATGATGATGATGATGATGATGATGATGATGATGATGATGATGATGATGATGATATGGCCAGATATGGCCACTTCTGGCAGCTGACATTTAGGAATGCTTTTCCAGACCCTATTCACACTTAACTCACACTTCCTCCTGCCTTTAAAATGTTCTTGTTCCCTGGCAAATATTTTTCAACAGGGTTTGGGAGGGGAAGAAGTAGAACATTATCACCTCCTCCTTCCTCAGCAGCCACCCTCTGCCTCATGCCTCCCAGGCCGCAGTTAGGTACCAACGGCGGCTTTTAAACATTGTGCACGCACAGGCCTGCAACTAGCATCTTTGTCCCTTGGGGCAAACATGTATTCTGCACCACCACTCCATGGATTGGTGAGGGATGTGTTAGCAAGCATTATTATTCTGGTATACATCAATAATAGTATACAAATAGTTTACCGTTTGCTGCTGCCATCTTGTTTTCCACTGGTCTTATTTCTTATTCTTTTATCTATTATGACACTTGCTTGTATTATTTTCCTGGCTGTTCACCACCCAGAGTTCCTTTGGGAAAGTCAGGCGGTATATAAATGGAAATAATAAATAAATAAATACTGTTTTGTCATTTTTGGCACACATATCCAGAAAGGCACACATGCCTCACTTGAGCCCACCCCCAGTTGTAGCCCTGTTCATGTGGGGCTGGGGAGCAGTGATAGATAAGAAACCAAATGAAATTGAAGGAAACCAATCAACCCTTCCCTTTTTTTGATCCCTAACTTACAAGGAACTGTAGACAGAGGAGGGGATACTGCTACAGGCTTGGTCTACCCCAGGGAAAATGTTGTTTTTGCTTTCTGATAACCCTGCAACTGTGCATGACTTACCAAAAAGCACAACTATAGTTGCCAGGAGAGAAGCAGCGAAAGCCCCCACTTTCTTTCTCTCTCTCTCTCAAAGCTATATTGTGCTTGAACACAAGCAACTCTTGCAAATATATAAGTAAAATAAAATAAAATAAATAAAATGGAGCACATTCTTTGTTAACTTGGCATGCCTGAGAAATGACTCCATAGCAAGTGGGGCAAAGATCACAAAAGCTAAATTGCTAAGAGCAAGAGGTGCAGTTTCATGCTGCCACGTTCAGAAATCTGCCTATGGGGCTTTTTTCTCATGGGTTGTTTCCAAAGTGGGCACATTTTATGCTATCTCACTGCCTGGCCTAGATCCACTGATGCCACAGATAACACTTGAAGCTTTGTCTCTTTGTTGCATTCAGAGTCTTCTGAGGCTCACTTCAGCTTTTTCTACTGGCAGCCAAATTACTAGGTCTGCACAGCCTGTTGAGCTCCTTAAATTCTGTTTTCCGGGGGAGCGGGATTAAATGGGGAGGGCAATATTGTTAATTCCATATTCCAGCATGCTGGAAATAATGAATGCATCACTCAGTTCCTATGTGGCTGGGCTTAGGACCAAGTCGCCTCCTGTATTTTTGCTGCCACAAAGCTTCTACTGCATGCTGTTCTTTTTCCTGGTTTAATCCAGCTGTGACAACATTATCCTTTGTGCTCTGTTGACAGTATTGGCAGCAGCCATAGGAGGGTAGCCATTGAGACATCAACCAAAGAAGAGAAATGGATGGCAAGGGAATGAAAGAGAGTGAGAAAGAACATAAAAGTGAGCATAGATTCACATAACATGTGCGTGTAGTCTGTAACATGCATAGATGCTCATTTAGTAATAACTGATATAATTTAAATAGAAGCATAGTATATCTTATGCAGAGCTTGAAATCTAGCAGTTTTTGAGGAACTTATGATATTAATCATTACTTCCCAGAAGCTGGACTGTTGTGATTGTATCATTGCTCTGATTGTGCAAGTAATTTGTTGTGTTGTGCTAAATGGGTAGTGCTGACATCACCACCAAGCCAGAAAAATATAGGGAATACTTTTGACTTCCTTGTAGTGGGCAGTTCTAATAATGCATCTTAGAAATATTTATTAAATATTTTTGTGTGCCATCAAATTGCTTCCAGCTGACGGCAACAATAGCAGGGTTCTCAAGGCACACAAGATGTTCCAGAATTCGTCTGCCATTGGCACCCTCCTTGAGTTCCCATGACCTAGCAGGAATTTGAACCCATGTCTCCCAAATCCCAGTGTGACAGTCTACCCACTACACTACTGACATTCATAATAAAAGCACAAAATACAAAACCAAAGGATGCTCCCATTGCCATTTAGGTAAGAGACTGGCGTAGCACCTAAAGGAATCCTCTTATGATGCTACTAAAATGCCTGAAATTTTTAAGTCTTTGTTGCTTATTACACTTAAATAATGTACACTAGGTGTTGTTCATTATGCCTAATGCCTGAAAGCCCTGTTGACCTCAGGGTGGCTATGTTTAGGTAACCACAGGGTTTGTTTACTTTTGAGAAGATGTATAGCATCCAAACTCAGAGGCAGCAGGCAAAACTGTAAATTATCATGAATGCTAACAGAGGTGACTCTCCTCACCCTCTCAGTGTTTTTAGACAGACCTCTTGCAAGATATGATGGCATGTAAATTTGTTGAGAGAACTGATCTGCTAAAAACCAATTAGTCAGTCATGATAACATATTCAGCTATCTAGCCCAGTTCTGGATAAGCTGGAAGTCCGAAAGAGTCATATTCTGCCAGCATTCTTCTAAAGAGTGCAGTACTACCTGCTTTTACAACATTTGACTTCACAGAACACTCTTATGTGAAAAACAAAAGACAAATATAATTATTTTACAGTCAGGGAGTGAGATATAAAGGAAAGCAGACATTCTGAAGGTTGTAGATGGAACCCAAATTAGAACAGTAGCGTTAATTGAAAATGCAGCTACCTTGCTTCCCCCCCCCCAGCCTATGAGGGTAGATTAGTATGCATGTTTAATATATAAAATATTGTATCCTTGGGGACCAGATCTGTATCTACTTTTCTGTGTCATTTTTTTCTTAGCATACCTGTATGAATACCATGCCACCAAAACCGCAAAGCATTTTCAAAGAGTCATGTCAATTTTTGACTTGATTAATTTTGTATCCTGATAAGTATTATGCAGAAGAAAGAAACAACACCAATTCTGGCTTAATGTATATGCATCTATGCTAAATACCCAAATGGCAATGTCCTATTTTGTCAATTTCAGATGCTCAAGTTTAGATTCTGGAAAACCCACAAATATTTATTTAGATATGTGGAGGACAGAAGGATGTGAAAAGGTTATCAGTGCAGAGATGCTAAAGATAAAGAGCCCTAGAGAGCTCAAAGTAGTGTCAATCATAAACATGAATTCACAGTTCAGATGGAAAATGGAGAATATATCACAAAAATGCTACCTTCTGGTAACCACTGGATGTATTTACATATGCTATGCCATTGTTTATGCTAAATTTTGTTTGTTTGTTAAGCTGTGAATTGCCTATCAGATGACCAATGAAACCACATATTTTCTTCCTAATTTATTCCTCTTCAGCTTCTTTTATCAGCTCCCAATTCATTATGGGGTGGGGGTGGGTGAGCTAGAGACAAGACACAGTTTTGAAGTTGGATGTTAACCAAGACAGTAGCTATAAAGCAACAGCAAATGATGGGTTCAGATTGCGATTTTGGGGTGATTTGGAATATTGGTTAGCAGGAGTCAGATTTCAACACATCACATCACACTTTTACGATTGATGCCTAAATGTGGATGCTGACATTGCCATGAGACCAAGACTGTTGATTAATTTATCTGAACTCTGTTGCCTTCCATTGGCAGTAAAATAATTCCCAACTGCCAGTATTAAGACTATCTGTGGGCACTGCAAACCCTGTCAGATGCAGGGGCAGCAGGCAAAAACCTCCTTAGATATCATATCCATGGAAAGGTGAAGTAAAGTAGCCTTTATTAGCTCAGGTGGGTGGTACAGCTCTACTGGCAGCAGCAGCAACAAGCCCATCCTTGCCTTCACAATGTGAGGGGGGGCTGAGTCCAGTCACTAACCCTCCCCAAGCCAGTACTGTGTCCTTGGGACTACCACTGGGGGTAGGAAACAAGGTGCTGTGAAAGGTCCCAGTAGTGGACTCTGCCAGCTTGAGTCCCTTAGGGAGGGTCTATACCAGGCATGTCCAAAGTCAGGCCCAGGGGCCAAATGTGACCTGTTTACAAATTTCGAGTGGCCCGTGGCCTCTTCTCTTCACCAGCTTAGCCTGTCATGCATCCCTGCCAGCTGGCCCTTCCCCATACTGGATGGGCATCAGCTTGCAGTTTTATGTTTTGCCTGCCCTCCCTGCCTCTGTCCACCACCACCCAACCACCTTCCCAACCTACCCACCCCTGGCTCCGTTGCTGCAGCATCCTTCCTTCCTCCTTGCATGTTATAGAGATTTGTCCAAAGTCAGGCCCGGGGGCCAAATGTGGCTGAGTGACTTGTTGTTAAGGTGTCACAAGGATTTTTGTTGTTGTTTTCTTGTAACCATGGCTGCAGCCTCACACTGTTGGGCAGCATTAATCCTGTTGACATGAATGAGATCTCAATACAGGAGAAGTACAAGATTGCAGCCTAAGCTGCCGTTCTTTTCTTTGGGAGGATGCTTATGTGCAAATATTGGAATCCTGGAAACCCAAACACCAGAGCTAATTTTTCCATTATCAATGCCTTCTAAAGGAAGAAGACATTGCACTCTGTTCATCCAAGTGAACCCTCTGCCCTTCGTTTGCTCTCAGAGAGGAAGGTGCATATTTGTGACATGACATCAAGGAAGCTGTTCATCCCTGGGGCTTTATGCTGCAATGGGAGGGCCTGTTAGATGGGCACTGAGCCCATTCTATTTGTCAGGCATCACGTAAAGATGTCTCTAGTCCCTGCCGTCCTCCAGGGTCCCTGTACAACAGCTTGTGCCTGAAGCATTTACTATCTGCTAGCATTTCATATCCTCTACAAGTTGGGTCCCGGGGGCGTAGCATCTGTCTGGGCAGAAGGAAACTGCTGACACACAAATGCAGGCACACTGTAAGGAGGCCGTAGGAGGGAAAGGGGTGTTTGATGGCAAGAGAAGAGCAGAAAATGTAAGAAATCTCTTCTCGAGATGAGATGGCAGACAATGCTGGTTCAGAGGCATGTATGCTCAATACTTGTTCCCTTTTCGAATGTAATGTACAGGTCTGTTTTTTCATTGCATTTCCAGAAAAGGGAAATTTTAAATATTCCTCCTCCTCCTCCTCCTCCTCCTCCTCCTCCTCCTCCTCCTCCTCCTGCTGTACGGCAATTCTCAGAATCACGCAACCAGAACAACGATGCTGAGTAGAGTAACGGCTGTCCTTGTTAGCTTGGGATGCAGGAAATGTAATCAGAAAAAAATAACAATTTCCATGAATGAATGAATGAATGAATGAATGAATGAATGAATGAATGAATGAATGAATGAATGAATGAATGAATGAATGAATGAAAAACAGTTCTGCATATGCTCTGAGTGCAAGAGATCCCCATCAACTTGTTGCCGTCAGCTGGGATTATGCAGCAGGTTGTGGGGCCGATCTCTCCCTGTGAGAACCTGAACAGCCACAGTCAGTCGACAGAAATCATATTAGGCCACATAGACAAATTGGCAGGAAAAGAGGAAACTCAAATATTTGATGGATTGGCTCAATAAAGGAAACCATGCCTTTGAGTTTGCAAGGGCCGTCAATGGCAGGATTTGTCAGAAGTCAGTAATTCGTAAGGCTGCCATAGGTTGGCAGTAACATGATGGCACAAAACAGAGAGAAACAAACTATCTGACCTAATATAAGGCAACTTACTAGACATCTATAGAAACATGTCCGTGAGACAGGACCAGCACAAACTTCCTCAGGCAATTTAAGCTTTGAGCTCAGGCAGGAAGAAGTATCTCCCCTCCCCACCCTCCCACCCCACACACATCATGCTGCTGCCATTAAACCCTCTGGTGTGGCAATAGTGACACAGCAGGAGGGAAGAAGAGGACAAGGTTGGTGTCACCTTTGCTGAAGCCTTTTCTTTGCTGAATTGCTCATTGCCTGCACAGCATGGCTGCTTCTGAGCTGGTATTTGAATAACACCTCAGGGCAAGGCAAGGTGGGAGTGGTGCTAAAAATGATCCATACCACACTCCTGGAACATGAAGATACAATACAACTCCTCTCATGGTGCGCAGCTTCAAAACTGCTCCCCAGTGTCTTTCTGTATAGTTTAATTCACGAAAGGGTGAACTCTGAGCCACTTATCTTGACAAGTGTTTATAGAGTGCTTTATAAGCCTTTTAAAGGTGCCAACTTGCCGCTACCTTTGCAGCAATGACCTACGGTTTTAAAAAGCTTGTCTTCGTTTAATGTTTTCCTTTTGAAAGATACGTTCTTTCCACCTCACAAACATTAGAATGCATACTGC
>JAHTLZ010000129.1:60302076-60336027 GCA_023846285.1 Phrynocephalus versicolor
AGCTGAGATGTTCTACTATGTCATTTATGTAGAAATTGAACAATGAAGGGGACAGTAAGGAGCCCTGTCTCACTCCTCTATAGGTGTCAATCGGGTCTGTTAAGTTGCCTTTCCTATTTAGCCTAACCTTCAGATTGGTATTGTTATGTAGCACACGCAACAATAGAAGTAACCGTTTATCTATTGAGGTGGCTTCTAGGTTGGCCCATAATTTCTGTCTCGAAATAGAGTCAAAGGCTCCTTTCAGATCGACAAATGCGGCATATAGTGAAGTTGGACCCTTTGCTGCATATTTCTCTATAAGATGTTGGATGATAAGACAATGGTCCAGAGTCGATCTACACTCTCTAAAGCCCGCTTGCTCTACCGCAATCCTATTTTCCTCATTCAACCAAGTCTCAAATTTGTCCTGGAGATGTCTAGCATATAATTTGCTGCATATGTTTAGAAGACTAATGGGGCGATAGTTTGCAGGGTCATCTCTTTGTCCTTTTTTGAATAGAGGTACCACGATTGCTGTATTCCATTCTAAGGGAATGAGGCCTGTGGAGTCAATATAAGTAAATAATTCTGCAAGAAAAGGGGCCCACCAGTCAGCATTTTCTTTAAAGAGTCTATCTGGATTTTCAAAAGGCTTTTGACACAGTCCCTCACCAAAGGCTGCTGAGAAAATTGCACAGTCAGGGGATAAGAGGGCAGGTCCTCTTATGGATTGAGAACTGGTTGAGATCCCGGAAACAAAGAGTAGGTGTCAATGGGAAATTTTCACAATGGAGAGAGGTGAAAAGCGGTGTGCCCCAGGGCTCTGTCCTGGGACCGGTACTTTTCAATCTGTTCATAAATGACCTGGAGACAGGGATAAACAGTGAGGTGGCCAAGTTTGCAGATGACACAAAACTTTTTCGTGTGGTAAAAACCAGAAAAGATTGTGAAGAGCTCCAGAAGGATCTCTCCAAACTGGGGGAATGGGCTGAGAAATGGCAAATGCGTTTTAATGTAAAGTGTTCTGCTTATATACCACCCCATACCACATTAAGTAGTCTCTGGGCGGTTTACAAATTTAATTACAGTATGCAGGCTACACATTGCCCCCCCCCAGCAAGCTGGGTACTCATTTTACCGACCTCGGAAGGATGGAAGGCTGAGTGAACCTTGAGCCTGCTACCTGGGATTGAACCCCAGGTCGTGAGCACAGCTTTACCTGCAGTACAGGCATTTAACCACTGCGCCATGAGGCTCCTATTGCCATGGCCCTTGAGTCCATGGGGGAAGGGTTCTCTATACATTTGACATTTAGGGAATCTGAAATTAAGAGTGCCAACCCCCCTTTCAGCCTTCCTTGACCCTCTCCCCTTTTAGGTTCCACCCAATAGCTATTATAACCTTGCAGAGTGATTTTGTGGCTTGTCCAAGTCTCTTGAATTGCCAGAATATCAAATTTCTGGCAATAGAAGGGGTTGTCTGATGAGTTTGTTATACAGCGAAACCACCCTGCAACATTCCATGAGAGTATTTTGAGTGGGGAGATCATTGATTGTCATTCCGTTTTGTCAATGATGTCCAAGATTGATTCAGTATCATTAAATACACATCCATTTTGATTGTAGGGGGCCTTGTTTTTTGATTCCTGAAGTTGTAAGGGGGATTTATTAGGTATTTTCCCATTTGGCTCTTGAATTGTAGCTCCCAGGACAAGTGGTGGTGGTGTGGTCATAGGGGTGTTGATCTCCTTAACATTTGCTGGATCCATCATAGCCTGAAATATGGCCTCTGAAGGCGGGGTACACGTTGGATCCGCGGCTATCCCTGTCCTTGGTTTCGATGTTAACAGTTCTTCTCCTCCCCACTCTGTATCAGGAGACTTGTGAGTTGGATTTGGAAGAAGGGGACAGATCTTAGTGTTTTGGAACACTCTAGTTGGGAATATTCCAAATTTCTTTAGGAGGTGAGTCATCCTCAGCAGCAATGACGGAATTTTCTTTGTTCTGAAGAGTAACATTACTTTTTGTATCTGATTGAAGTTGTTTAATGTTTCAGCTGAGACTAGGTCATCAAATGTGGGAGAAGTTTTCAGCAGGAAGGTTAGATGGCTTGTTGCTTGCTTCTTAGTAGACCAGTTTATTTCTTTTCCTTTGTAGAAGCAGACAGTTAGGCATATTTTTCGGGGTTGTAAAGAAAGAGCGACTGTTTTAGGATCCTCCCATGTTTTCCTTAGTCTGTTGACTAGTTGGTGCTCAGGCTGTTGGAGATTAGAGGAGGTTACTGTGACTGCCTTCCTTTTGCTCAGCAGCATTTCTGGCGTTCTCCCAGGTTGGTCTGTATTATTGTTTACAGGAGCTGGATCTTCCTTGCTATCAGGGTCCTTCATTAGAGAGGAGATTTTTTTCTAGGAAGGCAGCTAAATCTTTAACAACTTTCAGTATATAGTTGATTGTTCTCTCTGTAGTTCTCTTCATCAACCTTAATGTCTCAATTGTGTTGTAACCTATCTCAGACTCCTCCTTCGTTATCTTGGAACCTTCCTGAGAGAAAACCTCATCAATGAGTTGCTCCGTCTCTGTAGCAGGTGAAATTGCCGCTTGTCTGTCCCTCCCTCCCTTTTGGTTACTTTCACAATTAGCACATTCCTCCAGGGGGGCGAAAGAATTAGATATAGGAATGGAAAATGTAAGTTCGGGCTCCACAGTAAAAAAGTCCATTATTCTGGTTTGTTTAGAGGCAGGAAGGGAGAGAGTATCTTCTTTATCTGCATCACTTCCCAAGACCCATCTCCCTTAAGAAACGTTGTTTGTAGTAAGGACTCACCACCTCCTGCTAGTCTTGCTCTCTGCCAATTGCCACCGGTTAGAGATATGAAAAGAGTTGATAAGATTTCTGAGGCATGGACTTTCTAAATATTTAAAACTGTTAAAACTATTAAAACCATTTTAAATAGGGAGTGGAGCTCAGCGTAAAAGCTGCCTTCTCCCCCAAAGCCGGAAGCCGGACAGAAAGGGCTGTATTTGGTTGTTCAACCAGCATCTAAGATGGTCAGTTGTGCTCTCCAGGTCAGTAGACTCCTTATGCAAGTCAGTAATTGATGCTTCCACCAAGATGCTTGGGAAAAATACCCCAGTTCGCCCAGCTGAGACATAGCATGCTGCCACCTTTGGATTAGTTTGAATCTTAAAGGTATTCCAGAGCTCTTTGATGTTTGGAGATTTACTTCTGACTGCCTAGGTAATTTTAAATATATCGGCAAGGACATCTAACACCCAATTATTTATGAATCCTCCCTATCCTAAATTATACTGATGAAATCAAAAAGACTCAGAGTAATCAAGTGTGGGAAAATTGTAAGTGAGTTCAGTTTTGATGCTCTGAACCGATTAGAGATGGACACGAAATGGAAATATAGCATTTTGTTTTGTTTTGTTTCAGTCTTCATTTTGTTTCATTTCATTAATAACGTATATTTTTAAAAAGAATTTCTATCACCAGGCAAAATGATTTGTAAGGCTATAAACAATGGGGAGCTTTCCTTTTTTTATTTAACAGGGAGCCCATTGCCCTAAATTAAAGATCCTCCGTAAGCCTTCCAATCAATTTGCTTTCAAAGAACCCTCTGTAAACAAGCAGGAAGTCTAAGGGCTAGCTGCTGCACACTGAGATCGGAGTGATAAGCTCAACAGCTGATTGGTGAGGAAAGGAAGGAAAATATTTTTTAAAAAATAACCTCCACAGTCCTACTTAATCAGGAAAGCAAAACAACGAATTTAAACTTTAAATCAACTTGCAGATACAAGGACAGCCAGCACAGGGAAGGGAATGGTAGAGCTCAGCTGCTAGCTAGCTGCAGGCAGACAGATCAAGATGGGTAACAGTTGAGGCATGGGAGAGGAGGACAGAAAACAAATCAATCAGTAGCAGACAGCGTTTTGTTATGAAATGAAACAAAACACCATTTTTTACTGTTTAAACAAAACAATTATGATTTTCTCTCCTCTGCTCTTTTGTTCCGGCCACTGCCACCATATCAAAACCAGCTGGGTGGCGGTGGCCTACATGGGAGAGCAGAGCAGGGTTTTGAATTTCCTGCTACATGCTCTGTTCTCCAGTTGTTGCCCCTGCTTCCCAGAAGGTTGTGTTTGTTTGTTTGTTTTTTGACAGTTTGGGCTGTGGGGAGGGGTGTCCTCCCTCCCCACAACCTGAGCTGTCAAAAACAAAACCCACCTGGGGACAGGGCGAGGGGCAACAATAGGAGAACAGAGCAGGCAGCAGGAAATTCAAAACTGTGCTCCACTGTCCCTTCTCAGCCAGGCAAGGGTCGAGTGGGTACACAACCCACCCACCCCTTGCCTGGCTGAGAAGAGCACATTGGAGCACAGTTTAGAATTCCACACTGCAGCAGCAAGGGTGTTCCTGCAGCACAAAATTAAAAACCATACTCCAATGTGCTTTTCTCAGCCATCAAGGGTCAAGTGGGCACACTGCCCTTGCCTGGCTGAGAAGGACACAACAGCAGGGGGATGACAGGGTGAGTGCTGACTTCACTTCTCACCCTCTCAGCCCCCTGCTGTGTCAGGGGATCCCAGCTTCCAAGGACACAGCAGGGAGCTAATGGAGTGAGCAGTGAAGCCAGTGCTCGCCCTCTCAGCCCCCTGCTGTATCAGGGAAGCAGGGATCCCCCTGCTGTGTCAAGGTGTTTAAGTGCTGATTTCACTGCTCACCCTCTCAGCCCCCTGCTATGTCCTTGGAAGCCAGGATCCCCCTGCTGTGTCGAGCAGAGGTCCAAGTAGTTTCATTTCATTTCCTTTTGGGGGGAAATTGTTACTAACTAAACAAAATGAAACTAGTAAGTAAATGAAAGGAAAGGAAGTGGTATTTTTCCATTTCATGCCCTTCTCTACTACTGACTCAAACTACCAAAGGGTGTTATAAACTCATTGTTTGACAGTTATACTATGAGGGTTCTGGGTTTGACCAGTCATCCCACCCTGCAGAGCCCAAATACGACACTTCTCTCTTAGAATGAACCGAAGATTTATTTACTTCATTCAGATCCCTGGAGGCACTCCCTTTAACAACAGTTTCAACATTATCAACTGTAACAGCAAACAGGTTGTTCTTAGAGTCCCGGGATGGGGTGAAATCTGAAAAGTTCAGTCCCCCTTCTGCTCTGGAGGGAGGGGGTTCCACCACATGCCCCCTGAGGTTCCAAGTCCCTGGTCGGCATCTCCACCTGCACCCCAACCTCTGAGGTAGCCCTGCATCCAGTTCTCCTCGCTCACCAGTTCTTCAGTGGGAAATCATCTCACAAGACTAACCCCCTCCCGGTGGTGTGTCTCCCGGCTCGCCGATCCTCCTCCTTCACCTTCTCCAGCCATCTCTCAAATTCCAAGTCTCCGCCTCAGAATGGGGCATCATCATCTGCTGCTATTGTCTGGTGTAGGGATCTTCCATCCACACTCACTCCCAACCTGGGGATAGGACCCTCGGCTTCCCCCTTTTAGCTTCTCCAAACCCCAGCTCCACAGCCGTGGGTTGGCTGTTTTCTCCCGCCTTTTCCTCCTTCACCAATTCGGAGGCTTGCTCGGGCTTTCCCGCCTCTGCTTTCTTTCCCGCCTCCAGAGCCTTTCGGGCCATCTCCCCTTCTATTATCTTTATGGATTTGCTGAACCTTTGCCACAGCATCTCCTTCTCTTCTTGCTCCCTCAACCTATCAAGCCTATCTCTCTCCCGTTGTTTCTGTTTCTCTAGCCACTCTTCCCATTCCTTTTCAGCGGGTGTGGGCGGCACTCTCTTGCGCATGGCTTCTCCCATCTCTCCTGCCCCACACATACTTTGGCTCTGATACATGGTTACAGTGCTTGTGTCCTTAGGAATCTAAACAAAATAGGATTCCCACTCATGCGAGCTCTCAAACTGCACTGAACTGACCATCAATACAGATCTCTGTTTAAACCTTTATCCTGATTTTCTCAAATGCTCCAGGTAATCCAGGGATGTTTAAAGAAAGGGACACATCCTTCCTTCCTTCCTTCCTTCCTTCCTTCCTTCCTTCCTCTGAAGTGTAGAGGTTCCTCACGGGTACTTCAGCTAGCACAATTAAACCTGGTAACTCCACCTCATCTTTTACAGCTTTTGCTTTTTTCTGTTTCCAAAGGCCCTATAGTGATGCAGAACTGTGTGTTTAAGTTTCTTGATCAGGTTTTATTTGTTTCTTTGTTTATACTCTACTCTTCCACTAAATAAATAGCATCCAATGGAGCTTATAAACAATGAAAAGAATAAAAACAGATAAAATCACATTTAGCACAAGCCCCCCTCATAAACAACAGCCCCACTGGAAAAACTATTAAAATCAGAAAAAGAAGCAGATTAAAATAAAAGTGCAGGGCTGAATAGCTTTTAAATCTGTCTTTGTACCACTGAAACAATCTCTTCTTCTGCAGTTATTGAGTATGCCCCTGAGTACAGCTGGTAATGGCCTCAGTAAACACAATGTCTCCAATCATGGTACTGCTGAGCACATGTTCTGTGCTTTCCTTCTCTCATTGCTCAGCCTTCTATACCACACTGGCATCTATGGATTTGATTATTCCACTTTCTTCATTCTGTACCTTTTCCTCCTGACCAGCTCCATCCTTCTTCCTGGCCTCTCTCTTAGCAATTTTTTTGTTCCTCCTCCTCTGACTCATGGTCAAGCATGCCCTGGGTTCATTCCTCCCATATTCTGAACTTCATCAAGGAGGGGTTGCCATGGAGTAGCTGATACACTCCCTTTCAAAAAGCAGCCCTATGGAAATTGTTCATCATTCTAAATCTTTAAAAGCCCCATAGGAATGGAAATCTGGGTCTTGAAAGTGCCCATCAGTCTTAGCATCTAGACAGCAGATGAGCACAGGGCATTTGGTCACAAACCAGTCTTCCATACTAGGATGAAATGTATCAGAAGCCTCTCACATCATTGTCACCATCACCAAACCACCTGAAAACTGCAGAGCTGGAAAGGACTCTAGGCATCATCGAGTTGAACCTCGGTCCAGGAGGCACCGTGGGGACTGGAACTCCCCGCCTCTGGCCAGAGACCTAAACCAATGAGCTCTTATATTCATTGTGGCTGAATTTGCAATGATACAGATAAATTAACATATGCAAAATTTATTCAAGTCAGCAGCCCATTGGAGGATTTGCTTCCACCATCTCTCAGGCCAGCCTGTCTGAGAGTAATGTGCAGTAAACCTGGGGCCTGCAGTATTGAGCATCAGATTTGTATTTTATTAGTGCATACTGCATTGATGCATGCCAAGACAGCACTGAAGTTGTGGACATTTAAACCTCCCCAACATGTTTTTCATTTAAACAATACTACACAGAGAGAGGGTTGTGGCGGAACCTCCACTGGTACCAATGAATGTTTTTTTAAACCCCCATTAAGATTCGAATCTATTTTTAGTTTCAAAGACAGATGAGGGGAGGATTGAAACTTGACTCAGCCTTGTGTGCTGGTCTCTCCCAGAGCATAGCCAAGTATGCTCACTCTAAAATACAACACAGGACTCAAGAGATTGCACAATGCATATTTAATGTATCACACAGTTTTACCCACAACTTCATTTTGCTTGGGTAAAACGCATCAGGCACCTAGCAGATGGGAAACATCCATACATAGCACCTTCAGCTCCACAGAGGAATCGATTCCTCCCTCTACCTGTGTGGTTTTGAAACTTGAGGCCATTATTTCTATTGCACTGGTGATGGTTAAATGGAAATATTCCTCTGCCACCAAGAAATGTCTGTCATTTTGTTTTATTTTATTTAGCAAATAGGTTTCAATCAGACCTTTGCAAAGATGACCTGAAGCACCAAGACCTTTGCCTCAGGCAACTTCACGGCTCACCCATATCTGCCAAGTTGTCTTTGTCAGATCTGAATTTAGTTTGTATTCCTTGGTCAATTTCTCTGTCTCTCACAAACACAGTTCTGTGTACAGCTCTGTGCTTTTATGTTGTCCCTGACTAATAGAAAATGAGGGTGTGTGTGGAGAAGATTTCACAAGCTCTCATGTCCAGTGACTCTCCCTAAAGCCGTCCTTGCAAAATGCCTTCTTAATAACCCCTTTTAAAAAGCTTTAGTTGTTCCGCTATGATTAACTGGCTTTTCTTTTCTTTTCTTTTTCTTTTTCCAGTCACATGGGCAAGCTGAAGCAAAAGTTTCCATACCATGAAGAAACAAAGTAATGAATGCTCCCAAGGAAAAAGGGCCCAGTTTTCATCTCCAGCTTCCATGCCTAAACAAAATAGCAGGTTAGAATTAACGTGTCTTTAAGTGAGAGCAGATGCAGGCTGTTTTGGGGTGGGGAGGGTGGCGAGGTGCAGCAAGGATGGCAAAGAAACTCCAAGATGTATATTCAAAAGAGAGGTGAGAGTTGTTCTAAATGTTTCTCCAGTTGGACATGACCTCTTTTCAGTGGCCTAAGCCAGCCACAGTGAAGGAAAAGTCCATCACAGGTTACAAACCATGATGGATATGTGTAATCTCCAGGCTTTAAACCAGGGTACTTCAAGGGCCAGATGCAGGGGAGTGGTATCAGGAGACAGATATCTAGTCTCATGCGCTCCCAAACACATCTGGTGGAGCCGCTGTGAGATACAGGAAGCTGGACTAGATGGGCCTTTGGCCTGATCCAGCATGGCTCTTCTTATGTTCTTATGTTCTTATGTTCATTAAAGTTTGGAAAAACTTCTTCCTCAGGCCAAAAGCATGGCAGCACATAGCAAAATCCAACCTGCAGGTTGAGAAGATGGCTAGTAAATCAAATGGTGAAATAAACATGTATAGACACACACAGAAATGTACAAGTGTTTTATTGGGTGAGATGTCATATATAAATAACGAGAATGGGGGGAGAAAAGGGGACTGGATGTGCCCAGAAGTTGGGATGGGAAAGCCTTTCCATCTGCTTGCTGTTCCGATGAGTAATAGAAGAGTGATGTGACAGAAAAAAGAATGGGTAGCTGGTGATTCAGAGTTAGTTTTCACACAAGATGGTCCATAGATTCATTAAACAACAGCGGTTTCTCACAGGAAATGCAAAACTGATTAAGGGCCTTTTCACACGACCCCTAAGATCCGCTGGCCACTTAAATTCGGACCAGAAATCTTGGGGGTTCATTGCTCTTCCTGCGTCCCCAACCCCTCCGCACTTCCTTGATCCTGTCTGCGTGAGGGGAGGGAGAAAAAAAGGGACAAAAGAATGCAGGCTCACCTCCATTTGCCAGTCCAAGCCTCCCCAAGCTCCGTCATCCTGATTCCTTCTCTTAAAGGGGCGGGAGGCAAAAACAACAACAAACAGAAGCGAGGAGAGCCTGGCACTCAATCCTTTACATCCGGATCTGGGATTTTTCACCCTCCAAGAGCAGGTACCTGAAAAGTGTGCTGGGACGCGCTTAGGTGGGCGTGGCTGCACTTCATTTTCTGTAAACTCCGGAGCTGGTGGGGAAACAATTTTAAGCTCCGGAGCTGGGAGCCATTTGCGGCTGAGTTTAGGGGTCGTGTACAAATACCCTAACTCCCAGAATCCCTTGGCCATTGTGGTTCCTAGCCATGTCAACAAGGAGAGTTCTGACAGATGTGTTCCTGAAAAAGATAATGTTTCTAACTTCTGCTTCAACAGCCCATTCCAATGGGATTTTTTTTGCGCAAACTGACAGAGCTGACTGTCTTTTAAGGCAGGCTAAGGCAGCTGCTCAAAGGAGAAAGAGGTGCTGGGAAGCAGGCAGGGGCCATGGAAATGGTTGTGGGATCCATTCATAGCAATGAAGATTGAGGTTTGGCAACAGCTTTATAGAATTGGCTAAAAAAAAAAAGGTCATTCAGATTCTGTAGAACTCGTGATCAGGCAAAAATGATATAAAACTTGGGGTTAAGGCAAGTTGTTCAAGAATAGGGTCAAATGTGATGCCTGTGTTTCAGGAAAGCTTCTGGGGTGGCTGATCTGAAAATCCCTGCATGTCACAGGAGCACTGTAGGGTTTGTGGGAGCAGTTTTCCACCCTAAGCTCAAGGCCTCCCACACTCTGCACGTAGCATTTCCCAGGGAATATACAGGCAGGTATTTCCAAATCTGAGCCATCCATGGCAGTCTTTTTAGTTCATGTGAACTAGTGGCAGTCAGCATAAGAGTGGTCTCGCTGTCAGATGGGTGGTATAAAAATCCAATAAATAAATCTGTGATTTAGGAAAAGTCCCTTGTGGCCAGCTGATGTTCTGATCTGGAGCCCTGATCATCCACCAAAAAGCACCTTCAGGGAGTTACGATGGAGCAGAAGTGGATGATGAATTTGGGAATTTTGCTCTCTAGTGAGCACCTAAAATTGTTAGGCAGCATGAAGGAAAGGGCAGCTGTTAAAAAAGCCAGGAGAGAACAAAGCCTTGTCAGAAGGTTTTATCTAGTCCCACCAGTATTTCATAATTGCTGCTTGAATAGTGATATTCTGGTCACACAGCAAATAGGTTATCGGCTGCATTAAGCACTATGTTCCTTTGAGACCCATGATAATCCATTTCTGTTTCAAACCCATAATATTTTGATAGTTACTAATTTCCTTGTGTTATTCAGAGCAATGGATGGCAGTCTGCTGCATTGTTCACTCCAAAATGCTGGCCATTAAAATGCCTTCTGAATACTCTGATAATGCAGACAAGCCAGGGCTGTTTCCTTTTTCTGCTAGGACATAGTCAGACATACACATCTCTCATAGAAGTCAACCCAGATGAGCAGCCAGGTATCTACATTTCTGGCCCAGTCCTTTCACAAGATGACATCACAAAGTTTGTCACCTTGCTAATGCTAAAGTGGTGAGAATGGGGTGTCTTCCTTTCTTTCTCCATTTTGAAGACTGAAGAAGAATGTAGATTCCAATTTTGGTCTTTTGAGCAATGGAGGAGATGGGGCAGGATGTTTAGTCTGCACCCTCAAAACAATTTTTTCAAATAGTATCATTCCTGACAGTGCTATTAGATGTGAAACAAAAAAGACTGTTATCTGTATTATTTCTATTCACAATTTGGAAATATTACTTTTGTGGACTACAATCTCCCATCTGGCTGAACTCATCTGGCTCCAGTGGCTGGAGCATTCTAAGAGTTTTGTTCTCAAAAGTAACTTTTCCAAGCTCTGCAGCTGTCTCTTTCAGATTTTGTGGCAGTTCAAATACAAGCTAAGTTGTGGATCACTGAGGAGAAGCAGCATAGGATGAGGAAGGTACAGTATATGCCCCTTTCCTCTGCAATGCTGCTCTGATCAAAAGATCTCACACAAACACACACACACACACACACACACACACACACACACACACACACACACACACACACACACACACACACACAGAGAGAGAGAGAGAGAGAGAGAGAGAGAGAGAGAGAGAGAGAGAGAGGCCCAGAGAACCGAACACAGACCTCATATGTCACATCTGTTGTGTCCTTAGTTATTTTGCCACAAGGCACTGAATAAGAAAGAATTGTTACATTGTTCATTGGTTGAGTTGCTTCAGAACTTAGTTATCAAACTTAAAAGGCCCTTCAACAAGCATAGCTGTTCATGATAAGAAGAAGTGAACCAAGAAGGAAGACAAGGAAGGCTTTTTCTGAGAAAACTGAAGGTAGTAATAGCCATATTTGTCTTATGAGCTTCACTGGTCAAATGGAACTTACAGGGTCTCCTATTGCTACAAAAACCTGTTTGGTCAGATATGACCATTTGGAAACCTAATGAAACTTACAAAACCTGCTCCATCAGAGACAACAGCAGATGACATGCACTGTGGCCTAATAACATCTTCAGCTCTTGTGAAATATTGCTTTATACCAGCCTGCGCTCAATAGTATGTTCAAACTGACAAGTTTCTGCCTGGCTATTCTGTTATAAGAAAAAGAAATACATGCAACAACAACAGCATCACGTAGATTCAGTTGCTGGTTATTTGGCTTTTCCCAGAAAAACATGGCTGACTGCTGTATATTTATTCAACCTTTCAGAATGAAAACATGAAGAAAAGCATCCAGCAAATGGAAATCTAATAAATTTTGAGTTACACAGATTACTGTCTTCAACTTCACTCCAACTTTACAGAATCCCTGAAAAACAGATGACAGAGACAGCAAAGCAGCAATAGATGGTTATCATCAGATTCCACCCCCCCCCCAAAAAAGTCAAAGCAGAAATAGTAGGTTATCCTCAATGCCCCCAAAATAAGTCCAGAAACAAGAAGTCTAAACATACTTCCCCAGTCAGGTGTCCTCTGAATCAGAATTTTGGAAATAACAATGTTGCTGTATTTAACACGTAACAAGGTTTTCCACACTATAGACATAATTCAACAAGTTATTTTTGAGAAATAACTTCTCCCAAAAAAGTTATGTTTGGGTTGTCACTATGTTAGCTAGCATAGTGAATAGGTGGGAGCTGTCCTGTATAACTGAGCTATGCCAGTTGGGAGAAGTCTGTTCTAAACCACAGGACTATAAGTCAGGATGTATGCATTGTTGATGTGTGTGCGTGCATGTGCATGCGTGTATGTGTGCATGTGCGTGTGTGTGTGTGTGCATGCGCAGACACACACACACACACATGCACATGCGCACATGTGCATATGAATAGACACACACATGTGCATGTATTCCAACAATGCATGGACACACACACACATACACACACAAATGCATACACTGCATACATCCTGACATATTTCATCAATGCATACAACCAGTTCCTTTGGTTTTCAGTAGAAGCTGGATTTGCTTGGATGTTGATTAGCTAGTCCTGGTGTCCTGTCAATTCAGAGTCTGTCTAGACAGGGGAATTTGGAGCCAGCTGGTCTGCATTTTAAAGGTTCTTATCTCCTGTGCAATCTACTTTATCTCTCTCTTAAGCAATCTTTCCTTTCACACTGCAGATGCTTATTCTCCATTGAGAAGAGTTCACACATTTCATTTCATTGTTTTGACTTATATACCATCCCATGTGGCAAGAACACTCTCTGGGCAGTTTGCAACATAATTATGTAAGCAATATCCCCTCCCCACCCCACCAAGCTTCCTACTCATTTTGCTGATCTTAAAGGGTTGGAAGACTGAGTCAGTATTGAGCCAGCTGTCAGAATCCAATGGGATCAAACTCAGGTTGTGAACAGAGGCTTCACTCCAGTACTGTACTTTGACCACTGCATCATTTGCCAGTTTCCATCCATGTAAGCATACCCAGATTACTCATGAGTAAGTGTACCCAGTTTACTCATGAGTAAGAAGATGGCAGTGGAAGAGAGTGGGAGCAGAGCAAGATTGTGGCAGCAATACTGGTACAAGGGGAACACACTGGGATAAAGGTTGGGGAGATGGATGGAAGGTATTTCCCCCCTTTCCCCTCTTAGAATTGTGCTGCATCAGTTGAAATGTTTTTTTTTTTTAAAGATGGCATAAATAGTGGACTGGGGCTTCTGTATTCATCCTTTTAATGTCCACGACCCACATAAGACATCACAGGACTGCCACCTCTTATAGTGCCGCCTACAACTCCCTTTGAGTTCATAGCACCAGTCTGTCCAGTCTGGTACACAATGAGATAATTAGGACTGCATTGAATCACATGGTTGCCCCAACCAACCTATCTTAATATCTGGGTCACTCTCCATTGTTTGAATATTAATATTCCATTAAATGTGGTACCATTACTTAAAGTATTTAAATGATGTTTCAAGGTGGTGGTAATCCTAATGTTTGTGCTATCATTAGATTGACATTAAATATTTAGAGATTTTTATTGTTGCATAATAATGAGAGGAAAGGTGACAACTGTGTTTTCCCCTGTACACTGGCAGAAATCCTACTCCGTAGTATAGTAAGTTGCAACTAGACTAGGGCCCACTGAATCAAAAGCAGTTTATGGGGTCAACTCTGCTGTAAGTTCCATTAATTCATTGGGCCTTCTCTAGCTGCCACTCACAACACCGAGCAACAAGATTTTGGCTAATATTTACTTCGCTGCATCATTTTCAAATAAAGTCAACAGTCGTTTTGGGATGGAATGGGCAGACAGGTTGCTAAAATTGTTCCCTCTCCCATGGGATATGAATGACTGACAATTGCAGTATGTTTCGGTATGTAATTTTAAAACTATTATGTTCTTATTAATACACAGATTATATATTGCCTTAGGATCCACGGTACAGAACAAGGATGGACATTTTTTTGAAGGGAGCCAGGAATTGTCTCTACTGGAGTGAGCCAGTTATACCACCCTGCATACTTTTGGGGCTGTGATTGGCCATTTTCATGCTGGATTTCATTTCAGCCCACAAGCATCAAGGAGAGCTTCCAGGTCCTGCACTGGGAGCCCCAGAAGGCCCCCATTTAGCTCACCCCACTGTGGCATGTCCAAATATATTTGGCTAGTCTTCAATATTCAGTATACGAGCACTAAACAGAATTATTGTGCATGTCAAAAGAACCTGCAAACAAAACAAAAACACCAAACCCTGCTTCAGTTTGCAAGTTACGCACGCTTAGTGTGACTTCTATATAAGTAAGCAGGCATAGTGTTGGACTATTTTATTGTTCTTGGAATAGGCATTATTGCACAGTCTATAAATCTTACTTAGGCTGCATGGTATCAGACTTCAGCCTATTGTAACAACTGATAACTTCATGAATCACAAAAACAATTACTGTAAAGGAGTGTTTCCAATCCCAAATGGCACAAACAAAGGTAGACTGTGGATCCTTGTCTTATATTGCTGATAACTCTGACTATAATTTCTATTACTTGAAACATGTTCTGATGTTTTGTTTTAGCCTGGGATTTCTCAAAGAACTTCAGCCTTTTTGTACATAATGTAATTTGAAAGCAATGAGACCAACAGGGAGACTAGGTAGAAACAAAAATTGTACTGTAGATTAGTACAAGAAATCATCAGGACAATCTCAATGGGGAAGGCAATTCTCGGGATTTGACTATGCCAGGGCTGTTACCACTATATTGAAATCATGTTCAGGAGAACAGCTGAGCCAACTAGATACACCCCCACGCTGTGTGAGCCAGTTTACCTCATCTGTGCATACAATTGTAATAATCAAGGCATCCATACAATCTAGAACTCTGTATGATTAGGGTCATGTACCAGGTGGGTGCTGCCTAACATACAGCTGTACAGAGGATATATTTCTGCAGACATGCACATGATATGCATAGACACCAGAAGCTTGGACTGTGTGGCTGTCTCTCCTGAAATTATAGTTGGTGAGTTAGGATGGGTAAGCATTTTACTGTATGTTTGTAAAATTTGCTTTACAAAACCTGCTAAACTCCACCTACACTCCATAATTCAACAGAAGGAATGTGCAATTAAAGCAAACTGATGGTAGGAAAAAGCAAAGCTGACCAATATGCCAATACCAATCAAGAGTTTTAAAGGTTTAGCACTTTGAAATCTGCTTCTGAATCCCTAGATATGTGTTTATAGTGCTGAAACCGGGTGCTAGTTATTCATCTTTAACAGCTAGATAGGAAGCAGATGCAATATCTTCATAATGAGAGTAGCTGAACTTATTGAATTTGATCTGTGTAGATGGCTGAGAATTTGTTTGGTTCACTCTTGTTAAAAACTTACCAACATTCCCACATTTCTTCATACATTTTTTGGAAATTATTTAAGATTGTGAATTTGAGAGAAAGCAAACCTACCAGGCTTGTCCAGCTCTAATCTGGATCTTTTGATCAAACGGTAGCAGAATCAAAGGACGATTCCTAAAAATACATGTTACTATAACAACAGACATTATAAAAGACCGAAATCCAATTGCTAGTCTTCAAGCAGCACCACCGAAGTAATTTCTGAGAGGTTCATCGACACTAATTCAGTGAGAAAGTTCTAGTTGGGACAGACAATCAAATTTAGCCTAGCTATTTTATTGTATTTTTTTTATTTACTTATTTAGTTTTGTCCCACCTTTCTCCTTGGAAAAGGACCCAAGGCGGCTTACAGTAATGAGGGACAATCCAGTACAATTAAGCGATATTCAAGTTTGAGAACGGGGAATTGAGGGACATCTTACAGCATTAAAAGACAACATTAAAGCAACAAGAGAATGCAAGCAGTTAAAGAGAGAGCAAAAATTCCATGTAATCATGCATGGTAGACCATCCAAAAGTTATGGGGGATGGAGACTAACATTGAAAACATAGTGCTAATGCAATCACACAAGGGAGATATAATCACAAAGTTATACAGTAAGTGGTTATAAACACAAAGTCTACGTATCATGTATGGTAGATTCATATAAAGACATAATAGGTAGTCCATCATTCAGGGAAAGCTTGTCTGAAGAGGAAGGTCTTTTCCTGTTTCTGGAAAGATAGCAGGGATGGGACAGTCCTGGCCTCCAGTGGGAGGGAGCTCCACAGTCTGGGTGCAGCAGCCGAGAAGGCCCTTTCATGTGTTCCCAAGAGCCATACCTGTGAGGGTGGCAGGATGGAGAGAAAGGCCTCTCCTGATGACTTTGACATCCAAGCCAGTTCATACTGGAGATTCAATCTTTGAGGTAGCTATGACCCAGGTCATATAGTGCTTTTTAGGTTAAGGTCAGCACTTTGAATTGTGCCCAATAGCTGTTTGGAGCTGCTTTAATAAGGGTGAATGTGATCTCTGTACCCTGCCCCAGTCAGCAATTTGGCTGCTGCATTTTGGACCCATTGAAGTTTCCTGATCCTTTTCATTGGTAGTCCTACATAGAGCGCATTACAGTAGTCTAGCCAGAACATCACTAGGGTGTGTGTCACTGTAGCCAGAGCAGGTTTTTCAAAAAAAATGGGCATAATTTACATACTAGTCTTAATTGTGCAAACACGCTCCTGGCCACAGCTGTGACCTGGGCATCCAAACTCAAGGATGAGTCCAAGAGCACCTCCAAACTGCACACCTCTTTTTTTTCAATTTGGAAAGTGACCCAATCAAGTACAGGTTGCATCCCTATCCCTTGTTCTCCCTTTCGATTGACCAGAAGCACCTCTGTTTTGTCTAGGGTGCTTCTGGTCAGTTGAAAGGGAGATCAGGGATGGACACTGCACTGTAAGAAACTGTAGCAGATCCAAAGGTGGGCAACAAGGATGATCAGTGGATCATTTCTACCTGAATAAAGCTAATAGTTATGGCCAGAGGCCTGTGACTGATTTGGCTTATGTAAAGGAACTCAAGGTGCAACTTCACAGTGAGGGAAATGCTAGTTCACTCTTATTCACTGTCTGAGAGGTCACCTAATTCAATTTTCCTTGGGTCTTTTTTCATCGACTGGTCAAATAGGCAAAGAGCAGGACAGCCTTGTTTACAGCTTGTTTGCAGTTCTATTTATGCTCCTTCGGGTGATATTGTTACAAAGTTAACAACCTAATAAATTGTAAACAAGGCTCTCCTTCCGCATTTTCTTTTTTTAAAAAAAGAAAGAAAACTCTTGCGGATGGAATGAAGCTTTCCTCTCCATTTTACACCATTAAAAAGAAGTCTTGCCCATGTAGAGAAGAGAAACTGAAAAGAAAAGAAAAAAGAAAGAGAAAGAGAAGGCGCCAGGCTGCTTTTCTGCATCAGTGGAAGCAACTACACTACTGAAGTAGTGCAAACTGACCCATTTTTAAAAAATGCAATCTTCTCACTGACAGAAGCAAGAACTAGGAATTGTGGAGGGAAGAGGTCTATTCTGATCCACACTTCTTTTTGTATTAGGTGATAAAGGGGGGGGGAGTGAATCAGCCTGTCACAATCTGTAAGCATTTCCCATGTTGTTTTATCAATGTGGTTGCAGGCCCAGAAGCTGGGTGTTCAATTCCTACTGTATATCCCAGGAGAAAAGATAGGATGTATAGCTTTAGGCAAGCTGCACAGCCCCAGATCAACCCCATTCCTCAGAAGGAGGGAACCCCCCCACCACCAACAACAAAAAAAGGGCATTGTGGGGGAAACCCCCCCCCAAATGGTCACTGTAATACATATGTCTGTGAAGATTCTCAGTCATCCAGGTGAGGTTATCCGGAAGTTGAATAATGGCAACTGGATTTCTTTTCTTGAGAGAGTCGCCACTAATTTTCCTCAGTCTGACAAATCTGCTTGCATGAATAGCGAAATGTTTTGATCTCTCAAGAAAAAGTCCACTTGCCATGACTCAACTTCCAGGATCACCGTAAGTCAAAACTGAATTGATGATACAAAATTATAATTTAGGGAAATAATTTAAGTCTTAGTGGTAAATTGCTACCCATTAGTAAAGTGCTGGTTGTGCTCCCAGGTACATGCCTGATAGTCGAGGAATGCAGCAAGCAGATAATGTGCCACCAATACACATGCATGTGTAAATCAGCAATAGGAATCCGGCCAGGGAGTAAACAGATAGATCTTCTAATGAACTAAATATTGGTTAACAAGTAGTGAAGGGTTCGGGAAAAACAGTTGGTTCCTTCAGTGGAGGTGAGAAGTAGGAAGTTTTCCACAATCTGTGTAGTGAATGGATGATGTTATTTAGTGTTTTGTCTTACATTTTTGAAGGCAAGAGTAAGCAGTGAAATTATCAAACCACTGGGGTAACAAAAATAAATCATTCAAAATGTTGGCAATTCAAGTGATTGTGAGGAGCTCTCAAAACCTGTCTGTTAATTAGGCTAATGAATATCAGATGAAATATAAGATTCAATATTTTGCTTTACAAAACCTGCTAAACCTCAACTACACTCCATAACCAATATAATCATGGTTAGGATAACGATGGTGCTCCCTGGGACAAAAAAAAAGAAGGCCTAACTATAATGTACATATATACTAGCTGCCCATGATTGGTTATGAAACTGATCTGGGAGCCTCAATGAAAATGTCAAATCATCATGCATCAGCAAGGTGGCGGGGAGGTAATTTCCATGTGAGGGCTCATTAGGAAAGGTACTGTATACACGAATGCTAGTATTGGAATACCTCTGTGTAAATCAGTGCCACAGATGTGCCTGCAATACAATGAACAGTTCTGTCAATACAGTAAACAGATCTTCTGTCAAAAAGGATCTCATAGAGCTGGAAAAGGTGCATGAAAGGGCATCTGAAATGTCAAAGAGTTGGAGCATCTTCTGTATAATGAAATGAGAGAAGAGATAGTGGGAGGGGGAGGGAAGGAGTAGCAGGGTGGAGCATGGAGAGAGAGAGAGATTGTTTATTTTGATCATTCTGCACCATAGGAGGAAGTTTCGGGCAACCAATGGCAATGGAGTGGCCTCCCAATGTTATAAGCTGTAATTGCCATCATTGCCAGCCAGGATGACAACTGGTTATGCTGGGTGGGGATGATGGGAGTTGTAATCATATGTACTTTGAAACATGATTTGGAAAAGGCTGTTTCTGAGAATTTGAATGAAGAGCCCTCCCCTTTTTTATCAGTACTAGTACCTAGTTGAAATGGGAAACACTAGTTCTTTAACAAAATAAAGAGTTAAATGTCAGAAGCACTGCCTCAGGACGAGGTGATGATCTGTGGTTCAGATTATGTCTTTATGTTTATTTATGTATTGAATCTGGGCTAAACTCGTGGAATGTCATTCATCATTTCCCCAGTTCTCGTTTCTGACTGACAGTGAAGGAATACTGGATGAACCAGAAACCATTAAGGCTGGGTGGCTGAGAACCTGACCCCATATCTCTCTAGTCCCAAATTGTCTGCTTCCATCCAGCAGGAGTTTTGTTTTTGCTCTGTCACTCCTTTTATTAGGCACAGCAACACCCGTCCAAGATATTATGAATGCAAAATAGCTGAAGACCTGCTTTTGTTTTCTGCTCAATTTGTTCCAGAAAAAGAAGAAGAAAGAAAGTGCAACAGGACAGGAGTGGATGGTGAATATGGAGGCCAGACTGTCTAAGGCAGAAGAATGGTTGAACATCCAGTGTTTTCTAAGGAAGCGCCTACTATTAATTCTACAAAGGTCCTCCTGACTCCAACCACATTAAACATTCCTGTTCTGTGAGAAGAGGAAAAGAGATGGGGGAAAGCACGAAGCCCAGCATATGCCCCCAGAGGCATAACTAGCAATTTTGGCACTGGAGCTTCATTGCACTACTCAGTTTCCATTAAAAGAGGCTGGCATACACAGGGAGAAGTCAAAAAAACTGGAACAGCCAAATTTATCTGAATTGGTTGATTTGATTCAGGGTTCTGCATCTCTCCATCCCAAATCCAAAGTGCAATCTAGTGTAAATGCATATGCCCCCCATGAAAACACAGCAGGGTGAACCCCCATGGGCTTCCAAATGTTTTGGACTGCTACTCCCATCAGTGCCAGACAGACTTATACTTTAGAGGCCTAAGGCTACAGTAGGCAAAACAATGAAGTCAATTACTGACCCCAGATCAGATCTCTCTGCAGGCAGACACACCTTAATGCACTGCACTAACCACTGCACTTTTCCTATCACTGATGACCCCCAGCAATGGTATCAAAGACTTTCCATACTGCAGACAGGGATGGCAGAGAACACTCAATTACAGCAGGGGTGTCCAAACTTTTTGCAAGGAGGGCCAGATTTGGTGAGGTGAAAATGTGTAGGGGCTGACCATTCAGCCGCAATTGGCCCCCGGGCCGGACTTTGGACAAGTTTCTATAACATGCAAGGAGACGGGGAGGATGCTGCAGCAACAGAGCTGGGGGTGGCTAGGCTGGACAGGTGGCTGGGGGGATGGACAGAGGCAGGGAAGGCAGGCAAACCATAAAACTGCAAGTTAACACCTCCATCTGGTATGGGGAGGGACCAGCTGGTGGGAATGTGTGACAGGCTGAGCCAGTAGGGAGAAGAAGCCCCGGGCCGCTGAGAATTTGAAAATGGGCCGTATTTGGGCCCCGGGCCTGACTTTGGACATGCCTGACGTACGGCCTTCCCCTCTCCAGAAAGCTGGCATAAGGAAACATACTTTGTTATCTTGTCTGGCAGGTTTGAACAACGTGGAAGAGAAACCAAGCAGGGAAAGAATGCCAGCCAACAGCATCAGGAGGCTCTTCTGTTAATCTTTATCCCTGTAGCTGGGGGTGGAGGAGATAACCAGAGGTTATGGGAAAGTGGAGTTATTTGGAAATAAGTAAAACGGAGAAAGACAAACAGCTGCTTTAGGACCTCAGTCTCACCCACACAATTCTTAAATAGGGATCACAAGATGTTTGAGGATGACAATACATGCTGAAATTAGGTAACCCACTTCTGTTTATTTTCTAATTCTGTGTACTAGCATGAGGTTATTCTGAGCATTTTTTTAAAAAGCACTGCATGGAATGAAAAGGAATTGTCCTTTTTCAGAAAAGTACCAATGCTTATAAAAAGCAACAATTTCAGGGAAAAATGTTTCACACAATGGAAAATGTGATTTCAGAAATCACCCTTGAGCCCTACTCTCTCATGCAGCATTTTAAGCATTCTTTATCTCTTGAACTGCTAAGGAACAACTAATAATGCCTTTTTAAATGCAGACTCTGGAGACTGGTACATTAAATAGAAGCTTGCTTGAATGATGCAACAAAAAATCTAATGGCTGATCTTTGTGCCTGATGTCCTGATCCTGAAAACATTTCTTTGAAAATAAATACCTTTCATTTTCATGAGAGTAGAATAAGGTTTCAGAGATCAAGAATTATTGGTTTCTATTCTTGTGACATATCAAAATTAGCTTCTTTCCAAAAATGTGTGAGTCCCAAATTGTGTTTATATGAAGGCACTCTGTAAAGGTACATTGTGCCCCTCAATATTCAGAGAAACACTAGGATCTAAAGATATATTTTCCATCTTATCTTACCTTGAGATTCTCCCAAGCAGAAAAACAATATTGAAAATAACTTGAAAAACACCGAGCCCAAGTCACCTTGCTCATTTTGGGGTCCTTTTAGGGAAAAAGGTGGATAGAAATATTTTAAATAATTGAATAAATAAATTTTGTAAAAAAAATTGCTTGGAAAACTAGGTTGGTTAGAGAAGTGTGGCTTAATACTTATGGTGAGACCATCAGATGATCTCAGATAAAGAGGTTTACAAAGATTGGAATCAGATCCAATAGCAGATGGCCAGAATGCCCACAGTCAGTTACATAAGAGCAATGCAATGGCTGGGCTTCAGTGGTAGCCAGCAGTGCATTTGCAGATTTAAAACTAGTAAACCAGCTCCACCCATTCCTGGAAAGGTCTGATCTGGGATGGGGACACATGCCTTAGTCACATCCCAGTTGGATTACTGTAATGCACTCTATGTGGGTCTGCCTCTGGGAAGTACTCAGAAACATCAGTGGGTCCAAAACCCAGCTCCCAATTGCTAAATTGGGGCTGGTCACAGGGATCACATAGCTGGTGTTACAGCACCTCCATTAGCTGCCAATCAGCTGCTAGAAACAAACCAAAGTCACAAATGGCTTGGTCTCCGGTTATTTTCTAATTCTACTGCCTGAGTGTTAAGATCATCAGGAGAAGCCTTTCTCTCCATCACTTCACCTTCACAGGTGCATCTGATGAGAACACATGAGAAAGTCTTTTCTGTTGCTGCTCCCAGACTCTGGAACTCCCTCCCACAAGAAGCTAGGGTGGTCCCATCTTTATTGTCCTTCCACAAGCAGGCAAAGGGGTTTTTTTTTTGCGTTCTGTATTGTCTTTTAATGAGGAGTGAGTTCCTTCTTAAAAAGAAAAGCAGGGTTAAAGCATATTAAATAAACATTTATTTATTTATTAGATTAGATTAGATTAGATTAGATTAGATTAGGTTAGATTAGATTAGATTAGATTAGATTAGATTAATATACTACATCCATCTAGCCCAAACACTAGTCTGGGTGTTACAAATTGCTACAAGTTAACATGTGGCTGTTTGAATGCCTAGCCATGCATCCATTCAAATAAGAAGCATGTAATGAAGGATACAAATGGAAACATGTTAACTAGTGCCAGATTTCTGCTATTGTTTTTATGTGGGTGTAACTAATTAGCTGGATTCTAGTAGATAAGTCTTTCATGTTATATAGTTTTATTATTTGAAGCACAAAAGAGGAAAGCACAGTTTCACCCTCATTCAGGAATTTTTATCTACAAAGCTGTATAGGTCTACGTAAGCATAATCTGCATGCATAGCATGAACTGTTGCAATGCACTTGTGAATTTTCTTTGTATGCAGATAGGTTCTCTTCCTTAACATCACATTCAGAGTAAAATCTGGAAGTCTGTTCCTAGTGAGAGAAAAATGCTCAAAGCCTGAAATGTGATACCATTAATGCAGAATGCAGGGGCCATAATGAACTCCAAGAAAACCATATGACTTAAGACTCATTGGTAGTTCCTGGAATTATCAATGTGTTTCAGAGATCATTCTAATCTCTTGCTGACCAGCTGGATGTGCGTACAAGTCTGCACACATTAAAATAAATCTTAAAAATAAGGTTTTCAAGGAGGACGTGTCCCCTTGTCCCTTTCCCTATAGACATCCATGAGCACACAGATGCTTCATATTTTCAATATGGGATGTATCCAGCCAAACATTTTTTTCTCATGCAGTTTCCTATAGCTGTATATTGTTGATCACATTGCAAAGAATTCTTGTTTCTCCCTTGAGGCCATTGTCTTGTGTGTCTTCCAGCCTACGGACAGGGCCAGGAATCTGGGTGTGGTCCTGGACTCTCCAGGGCCGCTTTTTTCCAACTCCACAGGATTGCCCAGATCCGCTCGTATCTTAATGAGTCCTCCCTGAAAACAGTTGTGCAGGCCCTTGTGATTTTGAGGATCGAATACTGCAACACACTCTATGTGGGGTTGCCCTTGACCCTTGTCCAGACACTCCAACGGGTACAGAATGCGGTGGCCAGACTGGTGGTGGGTGCTCGTAAATACAATCACATCACCCCAGTTCTGGTGCACTTGCATTGGTTGCCCGTGGCTCTCCGGATAAGGTTCAAGGTCTTGGTTTTCAAAACCCTCCAAAGCTTGGGACCTGAATACCTGGCGGAGCATATCTTCCAGAAGTCAACCAAGGCTAGGCCCACTTGAATGTCACGGGCGCGCTCACTCAGGGTGGCCACTCCCAGAGAGGCAATGCGCAGTCGCGCCTTCTCTGTTGTTGGCCCATTACTATGGAACCAGCTACCGAATGAGCTGCGCCTTGCACAGTCCATGGCTGCCTTCAAAAAGGCTTTAAAAACTATGCTCTTTAAGGAGGCGTATGGCGACCTCATTTCTACTTAATTCCCTCCCCCCATTGTGTCCCCTGCATCCTGCTGAGGGTTTCCCTCTTTTCCCTCTTTTGTGTTTTTTAATTGATGGTTGTTCTACTGCTGTTTTATCTGATGTTTCCTTTTTAAGTCTTAATGTAGTAAACTGTACATTTCATTTTGGTCATGCTACCACTCCATAGCATGCTGACCTCTCATCAGTAGCCAGAACCTCTGCACTAGATTGCAGAGTACCCTAGGCCAGGAGCCACTGTTTCAGAACAATACTGAGAAAACTGTATATCCTTGCATTTGGATTTCCCTGGTCTAGATACAGCAGGTAAACACAGCTCTTTTAGCTAAGACATTCAGAAGAAAGCAACAAGGGCAAATTCAGCAGGGAAAATGCTTATACATGATGTTGGATGTGTGCGTGGGGGGGGGGAGATAGAACACCATAAATATTCAAGCATAAGAAGAGGAGTAAATGGCAGCAGTTCTTCCATCAAAGATGGAGACCCTACAGCAGTGATGGTGAACCTTTTAGAGACCAAGTACCCAAACTGCAATTTAAAACCCACTAATTTTTTTGCAAAGTGCCAATACAGTTATTTAACCTGCATACAGGTGCCTGTGAAGGGACGATGCCAGGTGCCCACAGAAAGGGCTCCGAGTGCCACCTTTGGCACCCGTGCCATAGGTTCACCATCACTGCCCTACAGTGACCATGAATGGCAAGCAAAACATTATTCAACAGCATAATGTTGCAGCACAGTGGCATTTTAGGATGTGTTAGTAAAATAATACTATATTCAAGATCTGAGAAGATTTATTTAAGAGTATTTTACCCCACCTTTCTCCTTGGAAAAGGACCCTAGGGAACTTACAGTAATGAAGGCCTCATTAATCCCTTTAATGAGGGACCATATACAGTCCAGTACAATTAAGACATGATCAAGTATTCAGAACAGGGTATTGAGGGACATCTACAGCATTAAAAGACAGCATTACATTAAAACTTCAAGACAATGTGAGCAGTTAAACAGAGAGTAAAATTCCATGTAAAAGTTATGAGTGATGGAAACTAACATTGAAAACATAGTGTCAGTGCAATCACACAAGGTTATAAGTGGTTACAAACACAAAGTCTACGTGATCATATAGATTCATGTAAAAGACACATAATAGGTAGCCCATCATTCAGGGACTGCTCAAATTCCTTTGCTCAAATTCCTTTATAAGAATGTAAAGAAGAAATCTGCCGGGACAGCAACCCATCTGTGGTGGGGTTAGTTGTTCTGGATAAAAAGACAAAATTATTAGTACTTGCTCTCACTAATATAAAAGGCATTCCTTCTCCAAGAAAGTATGGTGCACATAACACTTTGAAGCATATGTCCAATTTTCTGAGGGGGTTGTTGAATCTAAAGTGCTCCGTATGAATAAAAAATGCATTTTAAAATAGTAACAGTGACCTTGGCACAGGGTGTATTCTGCTGATTAGCTTGGGTTAATGGGGTTTCTGGACGCATCTAAGTCATTAATGTCCTCTCAGTCAGGCATTAATTCCAAGGAAATGCCTTGTGACTGGGATAATTGATAGTTAATTAATATAAGCTCCCCACTCAGAGTGCTGGGCCAAATTCTCAAGTTATTACCCTAGTCCATGATCCAAATTATACAGAAGCTAATGAAAAGTCTCCCAAAGGAGGATTAAATCATTACAGATAAGGGTGTGCAACACAAGCATATAGAAAATGCTGTAGATTGAGTGAGGCAGTTAGTCCTTCTAGCTGAACATTGCTAACACTGACCAGCAGGGACTCGCCAGGGCTTCAGGCAGGATTCTTTATTAGGTCTACCTGGAGATGTCAGGGATTGACACTGGGATCTCCTTGATGGAATGAATGTATGTGCTCTGACCCTGACAGCCCCTTCCCTAAAACTTGTCCCACCATAGCCGATTATGATATTTACAGCAAGATGAACTTCCTATTAGAGATGGGCACGAAATGAACTTTTTTTGTTTTGTTATTCATTATTCATTTTGTTACATAATGAAACGAATAATGAACCTGGCACTGAAAAAGGAACAAACTGAACCAAACCAAGAAAATTAGGTTCGTTATGTTTCATTTCGATAATGGTGGCGCACAATGAAATGAGCTGTTTTAAATGTTAAAAAACGTCCTGAATATTCATTAAAAAACCCAGCGATAATTATTTATTCTGCCTGATAATACCTGCCAGTGGGGTTTGGGGTCCTTAAAATGTTCATTTATGTCTTTTCTCACATTGCAGTGTATTTTTTTTTCCTTTAAGGGGAGTTAGGGCATCCACACAAAATGGCTGCCACATGCCTAATATTGATTTTTTGGGGGCATTAAAATGCCCTGGACATCTGTAAAAACTCAGCAAAAATTATTTATTCTGCCTGATAATACCTGCCAGGGGGGTTGGGGTCCTTAAAACATTCATTTATGTCTTTTATTTATTTTTTAAAAAATAAAAAAAATAAAATTCATTTATGTCTTTTCTCACATTGCGGTGTATTTTTTCCCCTTTAAGGACACAAATGGATGCCAGCCACATGCTTAATATTTCTTGGGTATTAAAACGTGCAAAGGGGGTGAGGGGTGCTTAAAACATGCATTTATGCCTTTTCTCAGATCGCTTTTATTTTATTTTATTTTCTGGTATTTTTTTGAGTCGATTCATAGCTTCCTTGAATTTATTTTTATTTTTTATTTATTCTTATTTTACTATATCATGCATTAAGCACAGTCACATGGGCTAGTCATGTAATGGGATCATGTAAATTGTTGGACAACTTCAACCGATAGCATTGCAGTGGGAAGGTCTGGCAGCTCCAGAGGGCATAAAAGCTCTTGCTCCTCCCAGCCCTCCTTGCAGTCTGTGGTGGAGTGGAGTGGAGTCAGGTTGGGGTGGGATTGCTGTCTGCATTGTTACTTTCACTTTAGGCTAGGCAGTTTGTTCAGTTATATCAATTTATTTATTTATTTATTTAGTGTTTTCTGTCTGGTCTGGGGTGTTGGGGGATGCCCACGCGTGGGAAAGGCTTTAATCGTGCAAAGTGGGTAAAAACAAAAAATGAATAACGAAACAATGAAATGAATTTGTTCACAAAAATTAACAAAAAAAACAAAACAAAATGATCCTAACACCTCAACGAAACGAAACGAAATGAAACATCTTTTTTTTTTAATCCGTGCCCATCTCTGCTTCCTATAAGTCAGTAAGTGGAACACAGAGCATATGCCCAGTATGTGTGCTGGATGAATCCCAGATCAAAGTTTGTGCTGGGACAATTTGGAAAACATCTAAATAAAAGTGGAACTCCTTCAAACCAGATCAACAGAGAGACGCAAAGCAATAGACAGTAGTCCTGCTTAATTGTTATTCAATCTGGCATTCTACACATGCTAGGAAAGGGGTAGTAGCATCATGACAATACCACCAGCCAGTGCTTCCCAATGAGAAGAATGCAAAAATGCAGGCTACTGGATCAGCCCATGTCACCAAATTAGGAGCAGGGATGTTGTAATGTTAATAACTTTTAGTTGCCCAATCAAAACCAGACTACCCTCAAATACATTGCATTACAGCAGTAGCATCACCACCACTATCAACAACAACGACAACAACAACAACAACAGTGTGTTGTCAAGTCAGTTCTGACTTATGTCAACCCTTTCCAGTGTTTTCTAAGCAGAGAACACACAGAAGTGATTTGCCCTTTCTTCTTGGGGTGTCCTGTGATTGTGCAGCTTGCCCAAGGTTGCAGAGGTTGGCTCTTCTCCCTAGAAGCATAGAGAGGAATTGAACTGCCAACCTCTGGGTCCACAGCCAGATATGTAAACCATTGAGCTATCCAGCTGGCCAATAATTAGTAAAAACAACCTTTTCTTATCAACTGCTTTTGATTACGTGAAAGATTAAGGGGCTTGGTTGATGTCATAGTCCTTGTTCGTGCTGTGGCCCTATTAAACCATGACTGTGTTATACCACTGGAAGAGGGTGAAAACAAGATCCCTTTTTTTAACCCAGTAGTTAAGAGATTATAACCAGAAATTATACTAGGCCACTTGTAGGTATAATTAATGGAATATTTTATTTGAGTTTAACACAGAAAACAAAAAGATAAAAGAATGTTCTTTGTTAATTCAGGAAGAATGAAACATTCCCAAACAGAAAATCAGCAACATTTTATGGGGGGAAATAAGTCACAGAATCAAAGCTGTTGTTCTATACAAGAATTTTTCCATGCAAAGCAAACTATGATTCTATCTTCACCCAAGCAGTTTGAACAATATAACCCAAAGCAAACTAAATTTACCCTTTAAATGAAATCTATGCCATACAAAATCAAGGCCTATGAAACGAATAACTGCTTGAAGTGTTATCTAGCTGCTCTCGCACCATCTAAAACTCCCTCCAACCCAGACTCTTAAAGCAGGCCTAAAAATTACAATTATATGACAGCAAAGCTGTCAAATTAAAATATGATTAAAACAGCAACTGAAGTATTGTATCTACCTAATCCCATGTAGAGCTGGGAAGAGATTGACCTTGTAGGTTCAGACAGCTGAGATCAGCTGATCCTCCTCCTAGATCCCAAATGAAGGACCCTGGAGAGGCTCAATGGGGAGGTTACCTAGGAGAGGAAAGAGTTGGCAAGGGTAAGAGTTGGTAAACCCAGAGTAGTTTTTCGCTAGATGGTTGCAGTAAATAAATAAATAAATAAATAAATAAATAAATAATGTTCCCCTTTTCAAAGGAAAAGGGACCAGGAAGGGGAGGGATACGTCTCTTTCCTCAGGGTGCAGTGGCTTTTTGTTCCATTGACACCCCTAACATTTCCCTCATTCTGTTTGGTTTCTTTATCTTCCTCCCCAGTTGCTGGCCACGAGATGGTTCTTCATTGGTGAATAACTCGAGGCAGCCAAAACCTGTGGAAACAGTTCTCTATTGTTTTCATAATCCTAGGCTCCATATCTCTGAGTAAGGAACATCCCAGACTCATGGGTTAACAACTTTGCCAAGGGTCTGCGCATCGTGTATCCATCTCCATACTGGTCCATTGTTTCAGGCTCAAAAAGTTTGTGTCAGCACCAGGAAGTTGTTCCCAGTCAGCTAGCATTTCCTGCCCTCTCTGAGATGCAGGCCTGTATCTGAGCCACCATCTTCCCCCTTCTTCTTGATTCTTCCCCTTTTGAACTCCAAACATAGAAGAAGTGTCTTCAAGATAGGACCTGAATAACAGGGAGAACCAATTCTCAGTTTCTATGCCAAGTCTGAAAAGAAGAGTTTAAAAATTTTCCAGGGTCTTGCTTTTATGGCAGAAAGTGAGCTGTAACTTTTCAAACTCACCACTGAAATTGCAAGGAAAGGGATGTTGGGGGCAAGTTTAGGTGCTCCCTCTAAGCACATTCAGAACACCAGGGATTTATAACATTTTTATGCAACTAGTGTCTCCCCAAGATACATTAATATATTTTTTCTTTCTCTGATCATAGAAGAAAAAACAACAGGGAATTGCAGTATTGAAGTTTTGTGAGTGGAAGCTACAGCTTCTCCATCCTCAATGAACAGTTTTACCAGGACTCTTCAATTACAACACTTTGAGGAAAGTATTTTGAATACATCACTGGATTGACACATTTCAGTGCTTTCTCTTAGTTCTCTTCACCAGGAGTGTTAAAAGCTTTCTGTGATATCCTTGTCATGATAATTTGCTATCTGTAGCATGCTACAGATAGCAAATTATCATGAAACATGTTAAATATTTTCATTTTCCTAAGACAGAAAGTTAAAAAAAAACAAAGCACAAAATTGAATTGCTTTGCAAAGATTCCTCCAGTTTTAGAAATGTGTGTACTTCATGAAAACTCAAAAGAGAATACAGGAGATAATTCCTTGTTGTGTTGTTCATGCCTGACATGTCCTATCCTCAACAGTCATCACCTGTGAACTGCAAAGACCCCTGCCATGGACTCTCCTCTATGTAGACAACATTATTCTTGCATCTGACAACAAGGCAGACCTTGAGCAGCAGGTGCAAGCTTGGAGTGACTGTCTTGCAATGTATAGCCTCTTCGTCAACATTAAAAAGAGAGAGTACATGACAACTGACCCCGATGAGCCTGAAACAATCTGCATGAACAATATTAATTTACCACACTCTCAGATGTTCATGGCTGATGGCAGTCAAAGACCTGAGATCACTGCACAAACAAACGTAGCCTGGACAAAATGGCGCACAATGGCTGGTATCTTTGCAACATGAACGGACTCAAATTGAAAAATATACAGAACAGTTATTCAACCAATCACACTCTATGGTGTCGAATGCTGGCCATTGAGGAAAGAAACTGATTGTCACCTTGGTTTCATGGAAACAAAGATGCTCTGCTGGATCAGCAGTAATACCTGCTTTGGACGCATCCACAGTTGTCATGTACTCTCTCTTTTTAATGACATCAGGCAGCGGTGTGGCATGGCTCCAATTGCCAGCAAGATGAGAGAAGCCTGACTATGATGGTATAGTCATGTCTGATACCAGCTCACAAGCACAGAAGGTCCTTCAGTTGGAGCTTGATGGCAAATGATCAAAGGTCTGACCAAAACAATGTTGGCTTGATGCACTGCACAACATGAAATCCACTCACCTACACCCAGACCAAGCCAGTGACAAAGAAAAATGGCATCTCCAGTCCAGAACAGTAGATTCTGCAACCACATGGAACAAATACCAAAGAAGAAGTCTTGTCTTCAACAGCCCTTCTCAGCTGTTGTAAACGCAATCCTATGGCTTCCTTTAGGGCAGGTATGTCCAAACTTCAGCCCTCCAGATGTTTTGGACCACAACTCCCACAGTCCTTTGCCATTGGAAATACAAGCTTGGAATTCTGGGAGTTGTAGTCAAAAACATCAGGAGGGACAGAGTTTGGACATGCCTGCTTTAGGGGGTCAATCCATCCAATTTTTGGTCTTCCTCTTTTCCTGCTGCCTTCTACCTTTCCCAGCACTATTGCCTTTTCCAGAGAATCTTGCCTTCTCATAATGTAGTGTTCCCCAACCCCCGGTCCGCGGACCGGTGCCAGTCCGTGGATCAATCGGCACCGGGCCGTCCGAGGAAACCAGGGGAAGCATCGTCGCCGCTGGGAAAGTGACCCCGCCCCCGCCGTGGGACGGGCCCCGATTCGGACCCGAGGTGCCTTCTCTAGTTGCCTTGGCGTCCATCGCGGCGGAAGGGACGGTGGCGGTGGTGGCATCCGCCGTGCCAGGGATGCTGTGGCAGAGCAGGGAGGGCCGGGGAGGTGGCTTCATTGTCCCACCTGCCCGCCCTCCCTCTGCGCCACCTCCTCCTCCTCCTTCCTCCGGCACCCGCCACAGCATCCCTGGCACGACGGACGACACCGCCACCACCACCGCCACCACCGTTCCCTCCGCCGCGATGGACGCCGCCACCGCCACTGCCGCGGGCAAGAAGGAGCGCGAAGCCATGCATCTCTTAGCCGAGGCAGAGAAGCGCATTGAGTCCTCGCATTCTTTCCTCCGGGGCCTCTTTGGGTGAGCGAGTGGTGGCAAGAGAGGGGAAGCCCGGCGGGCGGGCGAGATGGATGCCCCTCTCCAGGCCTCCCTTCTCTCTGCCAACCGGGGCCTCTTCCTCCACCCCACCCCACCCCACCCCTTCTCCAGGGTAGCTTTGGTCCGGAGGGGAGCCTCCCAGTGCGCCCTCGCCGCACCCAGATCCCTCTCTGGGCCCCACACTCAGGGAGGAAGGTGGGGGGGCGAATGCGGTTAGCCTCCAAAACCAAAATGATGCATTCCGATAGCAGCTCCCCGGGAGTTGTGCCCATGGCTTTGGATGCCCGTGGCATGTTTTTTGGTGACCATCATGCGTGTGCCTCCTTCCCTCCCGCTGGGCACCCTGGCACAGGCAGACAGCAGCAGGCAAGGTGGGACGGGCTCCCTTGTTGCGATTATAAATTCACCTCTTGGTTTCCGAACATTAGAAGTCAAATCCTATTATTCCCACCAGGCACAGCTCTCCAAATGCATTAAAAGCAGGGTTTCCTCGGGGAAGAAGGAACGCCCGGAAGCCAGCCGGGTTTCCGTTTCCGGCCTCAAGCTTCCCCCAAAGATCCCCCCGATGGAGGGTCGTGGAGGATATCCCGTGCGGGTGAGTGCCATTTCCACTGTGTGTGTTTCCCCCACACACACACACCGAGCGCACGTTTGGTTTCTCTGAGGTGTTTTTGTCCCCCCCCATGAAGGCCACCAATCCCCCCCAACTCTCCGGCCTCTCATGTCAAGGAAGGGCGAAGGGTCCCCAAGACCTCACGGCGGCTTGGTAGCTTTAAAAAAAGGTCAGGCAACAGCGTGGACGGGGAGCTCCCTGCCAAGAGCGGCTCCTATCTTCCAAAGTGGTTGCGAATAAACTCTGGAATTGGAATGATCTCCTTACGTTTATATGCTTCCAAACCTAGCCGTTCGAAAGCATGTGAAATGCAAGACAGATAAAGAGACGCCCCCAGGGGAAAAAACGCGAGGAAGTAAAAACAGTGTTTCCTTGCAGCGATGCCAAGGACTCGCACAACACTGGCTCTTCGGCTTGAGTACGGAGATGAGCACCGCCCCCTAGAGTGGGAAACAACTAGCACGCATGTGCGTCAGCAGCCGGGGGGGGGCATTTACCTTTTTTATCTTATTAAATCAAAACAAACGGGCCAGGGGAAAATTATCAAACATTTACCGGTCCGTGGCGATAAAAAGGTTGGGGAGCACTGTCATAATGTACTGAAAGTAGGACTGCCACAGTTTTATTGTTTTTTGCTTCCCTGGTATGCTGTTTTGAGCTATTCAACTGTGAGTAAATGAAACCTTTTTATTCATTCTCTTACCAGTGTTAAGACTGTAAGTGCCATTTGATGAGAGTAAAATGGTGGTCTACTCTGGGAAGACGTGAAATTAATTCTGCTTTGTATATCCCTGCCAAAATTAAATTTTAGCCAAAATTCAAAATTCTGTAACAGAAAATGTTACCTATTTTGGACTAGAACTCTCAAAATTCTCCAATGAAGATAGGATTCTCAGATATTTAATCCAACATGTAACTTTTTGAAACTCCGCTATTTAGAGATTAAGAGACAGATATAGCCCCTCCTCTGTCTCTAGCTCTCTCTCACTCTCTTACACAAACACACACACACACACATGCATGCATGCATGCCATCAAGTGTTCAATTTAAGACAAAGGATACAAAGCGCTCTGCCACTCCCCCCCCCCATTTAAAGTGTTTATTATATGACAGGTGCCACTTCCTAATGCAAAGCTGCCTTCTTTGTTAAAAAGAGAAATAAAAACCAATTTATCAAAATAATGGTATTAATTTCAAGCTGTTATGAGTGATTTATTGACTGATAGCCCAGAAACATATCTTTGCTAAGCAAAAAACAGAAGAATGGTGCATAACCTGAAGAGATACTGGGAAGAAAGAGTGGAGGTCATCTTGGATAATCCAGCCTGAAGTTTGAGGTAACAAAGTTCAGTTAGTCCACCTTGCACCAGCACATGAATATATGGAAGAGTTTTCATGTTCTTGTTTGGGAGATTGTATGTATGTATGTATGTATGTATGTATGTATGTATGTATGTATGTATGTATGTATGTATGTATGTATGTATGTATGTATGTAT
>JAHTLZ010000129.1:60336037-60356846 GCA_023846285.1 Phrynocephalus versicolor
TATGTATGTATGTATGTATGTATGTATGTATGTATGTATGTATGTATTAGAGATGGGCACGAAATGACCATTTTTTCATTACCGTTCTCTGTTATTCGTTCCATTACGTAACGGTACGAATAACGACTGTTGCGATGGGGTAGGCTTGAACCGAACAGAGCCAAGAAAATTTTCTTTGGTTCTGTTCATTTCCTTAATGGCGTCGCGC
Organism: Phrynocephalus versicolor; assembly: GCA_023846285.1. Classification (NCBI taxonomy): domain Eukaryota; kingdom Metazoa; phylum Chordata; class Lepidosauria; order Squamata; family Agamidae; genus Phrynocephalus; species Phrynocephalus versicolor. The sequence goes on from JAHTLZ010000129.1 coordinate 60,336,246, forward strand.
TGCTCGCGCGATGAAAAATGCAGCAGCGGAGGGCGGCGAGAGGGGGCTGGGATCCCGCCTCCTGGATCCCAGCCCCCTGTCCAGCCATCTCCGATTGGTGAAAGACAGCCCACCAGGCTGTCATTCAACAAGTGGAGGGCAGCAAGAGGGGGCTGGGCCTGGTGGAGCCTCTTTGCCCCCTCCCCACCGGAGCTGACACGAGACTTTGCCGGTCTCGCAAGAAGAGGCGGGATCCGAGCCCTTATGGGCTGGGCTCCGGGATCTCGGCCACGTGGTGAAGCGGCGACAGTGCAGCTGGTTCGGAAGCTGGAGTGGAGGGCGTCGGAGCACGGGGGAGTGCAGCAGCACCCCCCCCAGGTTTCCTGGGTCTAGGCCGGGGGGTGCAGGGTGGCAGTCTGCCGGGGCACTGGCTCCTGGGGCGTAGTGGTTCCTGGGGAGAAGGGCCCCAGTTAGGCCAGCGCTGTGCGGAGCTCCGGGGGTAGCCTGACGGGGGTGGCGGACGGCGCGGTGGATCGGTCCTTGGGGAGGGGGCCCAAGGGAGGGTGGTGCTCGGCGGAGCTCCGGGGGTGGTGGCCTGTTGGGGGTGGTAATTGGAGCAGCGCCCAGCTCCAGGAGGACTCCCCGTGGCCACAGGATCGCTCTCCCAGCAGGCTTGCCACCGGCTTCGGTGGTGCCCGACCCTGGGAGGGCTCCCTGTGGCCGCAGCTTGCCACACCCGAAAAACGAAGAAACGGAAACGAAGCGGGGTCCAGGGCCCCGAAAAATGGAAATGGAATGAAGCGGACCCCAGGGCCCAAATAATGACCACGAAACGCCATTTTGGCATTTCGTGCCCATCTCTAGTATGTATGTATGTATGTATGTATGTATGTATGTATGTATGTATGTATGTATGTATGTATGTATGTATGTATGTATGTATGTTTTAATAAATAAATAAAAATATTGCCATATTTCATATGAATGCTGACTGTTCCATCAGTTCTATACTATTATGCCTTTGCTGTTCTAACTCCAGCTATGCAATACCTGCTGCTGAGAAAATTTGCAACAGTGGAATCTTATCTTCAAGAAATGCCAGCTGAATATGTCAGGAATGTTGTTCAGTCCACTTGCACTGGTGGGCAGCAGCTGTATACACGTGGGGAACATGGGCACCATTATAGCAATGCTCTTCTGTCAGGGGGATGCTGACACAAGTGGAGTGCAACGTATATGAGAAGCAAAAAGCAGTTGGTGGAAAAAAGCTTTGGAAAAGTACAATCTCTCTCTCTGTGTGTGTCTGTGTGTTTCCCACTATCTGCAATGACTTCATATTACAGTTGTGAAGGAGACGGCGTATGTTTGTACACTTCAGCTGGAAACAACGGGCAGTACCAAATAGTTGCTAAGCTCTACCCCCTCTGTCTTAAAATTACACGTGGCTTTAATTGCATGAATGCAAATAGCAGTCCAGAAGACACCTGAATAACAATGAGGTCATGCAGGTATCTAAACTCTTTTTTCCCTACCATGCTCTTGACAAAAAAGGTCTCCCTGGAGCTGACATTTGCATTTTAAGAGTAACTTACTACTGGAGCCAAAAGAAGCACAACACTATTTTATACTCTCTTTATATCCACATGTTTCCGTGTTGTTGTTTTTAAAAAAACCCACAAGTGGGAACCTGATGGTGGGTTAATGGTGAAATGGCATCTTGCGGAATAAAAAGATTGGCAATAGTGCACAGGATCAGATGGGAAGCTTGCCCTTTATCCTCTCCACCAGAAATCATGTGTGCTTTAAAACCAGACAGCCAGATAACTTTCTCTGCACAAAAAACTGCCCCACAAACTGATATATTTCTGAGCAGCAGGAAAGTCTGGGGGTGTCCTGCATTTCCATTCTGTGCCAAATGATTTCACTGCAACAACCATAATGTTTAAAAGAATCCATTAAAAACGTATAGACATAAAAAGAATGCCACGGGCAAGGCATTAAAATAGCAGTTCAATCACAAAATGGCTGTGTCTTCCCAGATTTGCGGCTTCTTGGTCTCCTCTCCCTTTGCTAGAATGCCTGCTAATGTCCTTCTGTCAGCATCTTACAGGCACAGGGCACAGGGATGGTGGCTTCCTGGATTTGCTTGGCAACCATAGAGGCAGAGATAAATGGTGCTATAAAATGTGAGTCATGTAGCAAATAAATCCCCCAAGTGAATCCAGGCAAAAGCTATTAAAACTTGCTGTGAAAGGTCACAACTTGTGTCGCTTTTCTCATCGTCCTAAGCAATGATGGACAAAGATTTTTCTGGCTTAAATATTGGAAATTTGCTTATGAAGCAATCACTAGGAGCGACTATTATTATTGTTACATTTGCATTGAGCAAATAAGGGGCTAAATGCTGATGAAGGGGAAGACCAGGACTTCCAGTAAAACTACACTATGCCCAATGATTTGTGGAGAAGTACTCCTAGCACATACAATTTCATTATCTGTAATTGGCACCCCTACAACCCTAGAATCCTATTCTCTGTGAGTGCCTCACAGAGCCTATTTAGTCATTCTTCTGCAGTACAAAATCAAGAAGGAAGACTGAAGGGTAAGCACGATTGCTATTCTACACTCTGTTTCTGTTACATCACTTTCCACCATCTGGGAGGATAATTTTTGAAGCATGAGGATTCACCACTATTTCAGCCTCCTTCCATGACTGAATTCTGGGGGAACAACACAAATGGAGGGCAAAAAGGAGAGTGATGGGGGTGGGGTGGGGGTGGAATGTTCTCACCAGTAGGACAGGAGAAGCTGGATCCCGGTGAACAGAGAAGTACATTACAGATCCAAACATCAGAACAGGGCTGTGAAAAATAATTTCAGAATTTAAAGAAGCATTTTCATTAGTAGTAACCCATGTGCCATAACAAATTATCCCATGGACTGGATTCAAAAGAAGAGGGAAAACAGCTTTAAGCATTAACCAGACCCATTTAAATTAATTAAGAAAATTATTCACATTATTTCATTTTTCACCTTTCCTTCTCTGGCAGGGATGGTAATTGAGTAACAAATCTGAAGAAAGCCAATCAAAACATTTTCAGCAAATGGGGATAATATGACTGTCAAAGTTCTTGCCAGGTTCAACAGAAATCAGTAAATTAATTATTTGCAAGGGAGTTATAGAACAGAATGAAAATAATTTATCTTGAAATTAGAGCATTGTAGCCTCAATTAATTATTTTCCCTAACATTTTAGTGTCAAAGTTTGGCCTGGGTTTTATATCCTTTTATAATGTGCCCACATTCCAAGAGGTAGAGGTGTGTGTGGAAGCTCCTTAACTTAGTCCATTTCTAAATAAAGGCACACAGATCTAGGCCAACCAGCCTATATCTGGATGACATGGGGTTCATGGCACTATTTGTGCATTTCCAGTTCTGCAAAAAGGCCCAGCCCTGCAAATGAAGAAATACAAATGACAAGGCCAAGTCATATACTGAAAGCTGCAAGCTGTACAGAAGGGCCCCAAGGGACAGGCTCCAAAGCTGGGCACTATTTTGTTTTTCTTCTTTTTCCACCAGCCATGAGGAGAAAGCATCTATCGGTTTTGTAAAGCAGTCACTGGCAAAGGAATGAAAGCAAGCCTTGAAATTGGCAGTGGGCACAGTCATCATCATCGATTCCTTCTCAAAGGGGGGATGAAAGGAGCTTCCTCTCCTACACATTGCACCCTTCTTTTCTGTTTGCCCTTCCTGTTTCCTGATCTGAAATGAGCGGTGCTGCAGCCACAGGACTCCGATGATTTATGACTGAACTGTGGCTTTAACAGCTGCATGTCTAGAAAGCTTTTCTTACCACTGCAGGAGAATAACCTTTATATTTCAGTTTGGCATACGGATCTTAGTGACTGGCTGCCCTGCTTCGTCCATATTCCCTTCTTCTCTGCCCGCTCCTGACAAAGGCGAGCCAGATGCCTACAGCTTCTGTGTATGTCTGATAGCTAGCGTTATGATGTTATATCCAGATTCTGGATGGAACATCATAAAGCTAACTGTCAGTCTTACAGGCAGCCTGGGAACTGCTGCTGTCTGTCCGTGGTTTCTCATCACCACTCAGAGTGTTCTTCTCTTCTCTGTCCTCGGGGTTGGTTCAGTTTGGCAGGCCCCGTGATTTGGATGGATTGAAATGGGACACCCAGAACTGAAAATCTGCAGAAGCAGCTGTATTACTGAAGAGCCATGCTGGGCAGCATAGCGGAGGGCAGCTGGAGCATTGCGCACAGCTTTGATTGTGCTGATTTAAATGGGATCATTCCGAGGATGCCAAATGGCTTGACAGATCCCTTCAGTTGTTTCTGTCTGCCTCCTTCCCTCCCCACACCCCAAGGTCATTTATAGCTGCACCAAAAGATGGGGGGGGAGGTGGGGAAGCTACACTGCATGATGTTTACTTGAAACAAAACACTTGGGGGGGGGACTACATAGAGAATCTAACACCACAAAACACTACATAAAATAAGCTGTCACAAAAAAAGGCCAGGGGTTAAAGGACGCTTGTTTTGGGGGGGATGTTTGTTTGTTACTCATAATTGTTTCTCTGGACATTGCCACTCATTCCATTTTTCATAACACAAACCCTCCTTTCTAAATAAAAATATTTAAGGATGCAGAGTGCAAGAATAATACACAATGAATGATAGCCTGGAAATATTACTTGGGATTGGGGCATGTTGGCGGGATGATTCTGGAAACTTTAATCCAAAAAAACAAAAACAAAACACCCCTAAACTTTTCAAGCTTCACTGGAAAGCTGCAAAAGCACAAGCCTGACAGGAAGGGCTCTTCTCATCACGCCTCACCACTGGCCCAATTATAGGACTCAGGAGAAACAGGGAGTCCCTTTCTGGAGAAAGGTGAGGTGCAAATACTGTAAGTACAGTAGAATGACTGCATAATATCAATATGGTCTGGAGAGGCATAGATTCCACCAACCGATAGGAGAATAAAATACATTAGGAAAGCAGCAGCAATACACATGCCCCTCTAAAGAAGAAGAGAAGAAGAAGATGTCCTAGCAAAATGGGAAAAAAAGCGTTCACTAACTCTTAGGAGAGTGCAAGATGGACCTGCAGCACAGAGGATTTCTGAACCCCCTTCACGTTAGAGTCACCCTCACCCACCCTTTGCTCCACTTCTGCAGGTGTACCATGCCCAGGGACAGTACAGACTGATTGATCTTACTGGCATTGCCACTACCTGGACCTCCTTTTTAAAAATATCAATATAATAGCTATGCGATATCTATACTAGAGATGGGCACGAAACGAACAATTTTTCGTTTCCGTTTTTGTTTTTTGCAATGTTCACACACAGACGAAAACGAGAAGGACTGAAGCGATACTGGAATCAGATCATTTTTAAAAGGTGGTGACAAAACAATTCCTGGCCAAATGAATCAATGTCATCCATGTGTTTTGTGAATGTAAACATTATAAAATAATGTCAGAAACAATCTGATTGATAAATTGCAGAATCAATGGGGTTCTTCTGAAATATGTGACTCCAAGCTAACCTTCGCTGTTAACTTTTTTTGCCTCCAGACACATAGCGAGAAGCTAAAATGCAGGTCCAGAAGTGTGGTGGTGTACCTAGGTGGTGTTTTTGTTTGTTTGCTTGCTTTGGTTTGGTTTGGTTTGGTTTGGTTTGGTTTGGTTTTTGTTCAGGGACAAATGGTTATGTCTGAGGGCAGGTTTTCCATATTTCACATTTTCACCATGATCCTTGTTACCTTAGTTGGAATCCACTGAGATCCATATTGTGGCAGATGGCATGATCTGCCATCTGCCAGACCTCTAAGCGGAAAGGACATATAACGCACACACCCAATCAGAGACAGATGCATACAGAGAAATGCCATCAGACACGTTCCTGCCAACAGTGGGTTGCGTTCTCTTATTCTTCTCCACAAAGTGAGGGGAAAGTAGGGCAAACACCCTTTTTGAAGCAGACAGATTGGCAGTAGTAGTACTAGACAGTAAAGCAGCAGTAGTACTAGTATTTTAAAAATCTGTTTTTTAAAAAAAGTAATGAAAGAAGCTAGACACAGAGTGCCAAGATATGTGCCTGTCACACCTGCCTCTAACACCTGTGTTCAGTTTTTTTTCTTTTAAAACTGGAGAAGTGCCATTATGCAATATTACACAAACACCCCCCGAACCAGGTTCTGAGTTGTTTGTGAAAGGAGGGGGGAAATTGGGCTGGGAAGGAAAGTACGATTGGGGGGGGGGGGGGCACAAAGCACTGAGGAAGGACTGAAATGACCAGGAAAATCCATTGGAAAATCCAGTTAGTTCCACTTGGTATGAGTACAATGTTGTCTGGATGGCAGAGGGAAAACAGGAGCTTTGGGGATCAACCAGCTACATATTGAGGCACAGATGCCCCATCTAGGTGACCCTTTGTTCACTCTAGTTTACCCATGATAATGAATGCCGATACAGATTGTGCAGGCAGAGAGGTGGGATCCCTGCTTCTGTGTCCTTCTGCCTTCCTGGATGACTATGAGAAGGAAAGCCTAGACGCGCATTCCTATTTGCCTGCCTACTGTTTTACTCTGCCCGTCCCTTCTGTGACCCTATTGCAGCTGCTTTCCCTGGGAAACGTTGCCAGGATGACTAGAGAGTGCACGGCCTGGGTGGAAAGGAGCCAACGGGTCAGCACTGGGGCTGCATTCTGGACATTCCCCCCTTCGCTGAGTTATGTATGGATTCTGGATGTTCCCAGGCAGCTGGTTCTTCAGTGGTGCCTCTGCTTAGACTGAAAATGAACATAACAAATATAGGCTGCCGTCTTTCCAGGTTCATAGCTGGGCCTCAGTACTTGCGCCACGAGGTTCCCATCTGTAGTATTATTAAAACCAGCTACTTAGGCTCCCTGTTTTCGATGCTCCTAGGACCTCTTGTGGGGATGACTGGGACAAGGAGATCAGCAGGGACCAGGCAAATGGTTCTTGAACTGCAGGTGGAATGTCTAAGGGCTTCTTTGGATCACCTGTGATAAAGACCTGACAGGTGCCCTTCACTGCCCTCCCCGCAAATCTGATGTTGTCATGCTGCTGGCATTTCAAGCCTGCCACTTTTTTCTTGGAACTTGGAAACAGCCTAGCTGTGCTTTTCGCTAGCACTTTCCTTGGGAAGAGTTTGCTTTCTGGATGTGTGTGAGGGGACTCTCTGCTTACAATCCCAGTGGGCCATTGGCTGCCACTCCATGTACCTAAGCAAGACCTCTGGACCCAGTTGCTGTTGCATCCAAGATGGATGTGGGACAGGTCCCTCCAATCAAGAGGGGGAGATTACAGCTATGAAGGAATACCTGGATGATGAAGGGGGGACTGCCCCGCAATTGGGATGGGGGTCATTAAAAAAAAGGGGGGTCATAAGAGAGGCCCTGAAGGCAAGTGGGTGGTGGTGATGGCACTTAGAAGAATATAAGTCAAAGAGCATATGCCTGCAGGGTGAGAGACACAGGCCCTGAGGAAGAGGGGACCCTGGGGAGACCTACAGGAACTGGTTGGGGGTGTGTATATAACACAGAGGAGATACTTAATAGGGATTAGATCAGGCATGTCCAAAGTCCGGCCCAGGGGCCAAAGGTTAAAATTTTGAGTAGCCCTCAGCCTCTTCTCCCTTCCGGCTCAGCTTGTCACTCATCCCCGCCGGCCAGCCATTCCCGTGCTGGGTAGAGATGTCAGCTTGCAGTGTTATGGTTTGTCTGCCCTCCCAGCCTCCTTCCATCCCCTCAGCCACCCATCCTGCCTACCCGCTCCTGGCTCCGTTGCTGCAGCGTCTTCCCCACCTCCTTGCGAGGGAGGGCAGCATGTGTGAGCAGTGGTGTGTCTTGGGTGCGTGTGGGCCGATTCCTGGGCCATGCAACAGCTGGCGCACCCCGGGTGCCTGAAAACTGGAGCATTTGCATCTGTTTCAGATGCCACACCCTTTCTCCCCCCCTTCAGGCTGAATGGTCTGTCCCCACACATTTTCACCTCACCAAATCTGACTCTCCTTGCAAAAAGTTTGGACACCCCTGGATTAGACCTACTGAGAGGACTCTTGGACAGGTCTTCTTGTTGAACTCTGTGTACCCTGAGAGCAATGCAACCTATCCAACAGACCTTGCCCAAACAGTCACTCCTGGCCTTGACACCCAAGCTGTCTGCAAGACAATGCTGGAGGCAAAAAAGGCAGCAAGTACACCAGCAGTGCCTCCACCAAGAACCAGTGCTGCTCCCTCCCATCTGTTAAGGCAATCCAAAATTGCAGCAACCCAACTTGGAATTTCTAAGTACACTATAAAGTACTCAAGGATGCTTTCTCAGTCCTTCCTGCCGGTGTTGCTCTGGGACTATGCAGCTTGACCAAAGCTACACACAGGTAGCAAGACACACACTCCAGGTGATTTCAGCTAGCCCTGTTCCTGAGAGGCACAGCAGGGATTCAAACATTAAGCCCCTATACTGGGCATTCAGGCAGTCCAACTCACTGAGCTATACTAGCTTATTTCCAAGCACCTCCTCCACACACACAAAAACCCTGGCAAAATGTAGGCACTTTTAATAGTTTAAGACCTTGATATGTCTCTCCCACAAAATAACTACCTTTTACCCACAGCTTCTTGTAGTCCTTAAGGTTAAGAATCGTAACATCCATGGAGCCCAAAAAATATAACAATAGGAACTGATATGCTCAGTTGTGGCTACTGCCTGCTGGAACAAATCTCCCACAAAGGTCTGCCGGCCACCATCCTTCTCTGTTTTTAGAAAACTAATTAAGACCAAATTATATAAAGCTGCCTTCTACTAGCGTGAATATTGCCCTGAGAAGCTCAAATGGGCTTTAATTTGTAGGGTTTTTTAAATCTAAAGGTAGTTTTCTCTAGTGACAGGCTTTACTGCACTTTATTGCATATACTGTACTGTATTATATTGTGTTTTAGCGTACGATGTAGATTGTAAACCAAAGGCTGCTGAGAAAATTGCACAGTCAGGGGTAGACATGGGCACGACTTAGCGAAATTCCCGTTTCCGTTTCCATTCCTCGTTTCCGTTACGGAACGGAAACGGTAAAAATTACTCCGCCAGAACTCAAACTCGAACCGATAAAAGAAAAATTGGATCTGATTTGTCATTGTCGTTCCTGGCATCGTGGCGATTGCACGATGCCAAGCGGCACAGAAAAAAAGTTTTAAAAACAAACAAAAAAACCCGATTCCCGGCCAAAAAAGCAGGCGAAAATATGCTTGCCTGAGAGTGCACCTACCCAAGGGGTGGTTTCGGGGGGGGTGTCCCCGGCCTCCCCCCTCTCCTGTCCTGGGCTGCTCTGGTGGGGGCTGGGGGGCATTCTCGTCATCTCGCAACTTCGCAAGTCACAACTCGCCGGCCGCCATTCAAGCGGCACAAGAAAAAAGTTTTAAAATATAAAAACCCACCCCCGGCCAAAAAAGCAGGCGAAAATATGCCTGCCTGAGAGTGCACCTACCCGAAGGGTGGTTTCGGGGGGGTGTCCCCGGCCTCCCCCCCTCTCCTGTCCTGGGCTGCTCTGGTGGGGGCTGGGGGGCATCCTCGTCGTCTCGCCAACTCGCCATGCCATGCGGTGTGGGCGGGGGATCCAAAATGGGGCGACCGCAATATTTATTTTGAAATCGACATGGTCCAAAAACACACCAAAGCACCCCAGAAAAATGCGAAAATTGCTATTTTAAAACTGCCAGAATTTTTACAGTAGCACTAGCAGCAGTGGGTTTTTCTTGCAACAAAATGTCTCCTCTCCATTGATTTTATTTTATTTTATTTTACACCTGCGCAATGATGGGCTGGCCATGGGAGGGACCATGCAAATTTTTGGAGCCATTCCACCAATCGCATGGCCACTTGGCCAGGTTTTGACTGAGGATTCTGGGATGTGCCAGTCGGGCATAAAAAGCCCACTAACCCTAGCCCAAACCCGAACCCTAACCCTAACCCTAACCCATACGCCAGTACACTATCCTTCTTAGTGGGTCATAGAGGCACCCAGAGGTTCACCCCACTAACTCACCCTAACCTTACCTGTAACCCTAAGCCTAGCCCTTGCGCTAACCCTAACCCTAAGCCAGATCTGTGTACTTGCATTGCACTACACACACAAGTACGATTCCCTTCTTAGTGAGCCACAGAGCGCCCAGACTGAGGGAGCCTTCCCCCAGTGTGCACTGTGACTGCACTATACCAGCAGTGGGCCGGTGGTCAAAGAGGCACCCAAAAGAGAGGTGCCTCTGCCACTGCAAGGGTGTGAGTCGAGAGGCACCCAAAAGAGAGGTGCCTCTGCCAGTGCCACTGCAACTTGGTATGCATATCCAATTGGCTATGCATGCCATTTTGTAGCGGGCCAGAGGAGGCACCCACCCCAGAGAGGTGCCTCCAGGAGCCCGCTACCCTCCCTAAACCAGTACTAATGACAGACAAAAAAACGACAAATGAAACGACAAATTTTTGAAAAATTTCGCGACAAACGGAAACGAGCCGAAACGGGCCGGCTCCAACACACGACAACACGGAAACATCATTTTTCCTGGTCGTGCCCATCTCTAGTCAGGGGATAAGAGGGCAGGTCCTCTTATGGATTGAGAACTGGTTGAGATCCAGGAAACAAAGAGTAGGTGTCAATGGGAAATTTTCACAATGGAGAGAAGTGAAAAGCAGTGTGCCCCAGGGATCTGTCCTGGGACAGGGATAAACAGTGAGGTGGCGAAATTTGCGGAAGACACAAAACTTTTCCGTGTGGTAAAAACCAGAGAAGATTGCGAAGAACTCCAGAAGGATCTCTCCAAACTGGGGGAATGGGCTGAGAAATGGCAAATGCATTTTAATGTAGCCAAATGTAAAGTAATGCATATTGGGGCAAAAAATCAAAACTTTATCCACCAACTCATGGGCTCTGAGTTATGCATGACGGATCAGGAAAGAGATCTTGGTGTGTTGGTGGACAGGTCCATGAAGATGTCTACCCAATGTATGACAACGGTGAAGAAGGCCAATTCCATGCTAGGGATTATCAAAAAGGGGATTGAAGAAGGCCAATTCGGTGCGTACGGTGAAGAAGGCCAATTCCATGCTAGGGATTATCAAAAAGGGGATTGAAAATAAAACAGCCAACATTATAATGCCATTATACAAAACAATAGTAAGGTCACACCTGGAGTATTGTGTACAATTCTGGCCACCGCATCTCAAGAAAGACATAGTGGAACTGGAAAAGGTGCAGAAGAGAGTGACTAAAATGATTACTGGGCTGGGACACCTCCCTTATGAGGAAAGGCTAAAACATTTGGAGCTCTTTAGTCTGGAAAAAAGGCACCGGAGGGGGGATATGATTGAGACGTATGGTACAAAATTATGCAGGGCATGAGTAAAGTGGATAGAGGGAAGCTCTTCTCCCTCTCACAAAATACCAGAACTAGGGGACATACACTCAAATTGAGGGCTGGGAGAGTAAGAACTGACAAAAGAAAATATTTTTCACCCAGCGCGTTGTTGGTCTGTGGAACTCCCTGCCACAGGATGTGGTGATGGCATCTGGCCTCAATGCCTTCAAAAGGGGATTGGACAGATTCCTGGAGGAAAAGTCCATCACAGGTTACAAACCATGATGGAGATGTGTAATCGCCTGGCTTAAAACTGGGGTACTTCAAGGGCCAGATGCAGGGGAGTGGTATCAGGAGACAGATATGTAGTCTCGTGTGCTCCCAGACGCATCTGGTGGGGCCACTGTGAGATACAGGAAGCTGGACTAGATGTGCCATTGGCCTGATCCAGCATGGCTCTTCTTATATTCTTATGTTCTTATGTGAACTGCCAGAGAGTAGCATTATTAATGGGGTGGTATAGAAATGGAAACACACACATATTTCACATGCTGCATAAAGGCAGCCGTGCCATTAGCTCACTCTGTACTGGGCCCCCAATGCAGGGTCAGTGCAGTCCTGCACCAACAAGCAATACCCTTGGGGAACAGCAATGACTCAACTGCCCTGGCCATACCAAGCAAGATAGACACTCCTCTTGTCCCTTAAACTTATCCTGGCATTCCTGCATATCTAACATCCGTTAGTGCCTCACAGTAACCTCCTGTGGCTGGCTGTTCAGATTCTAAATGGTGATCTAACTCCACTGACCCTAACTCTAATTCTGAGGGTGGGGTAGGAAGTAGCTGGAGGAGGTCATTTCCAGGAGTCATTGCTAACAAGATGATGTGAACTACCAGATGACCAGTGCTGAAGTCTTTTGGCCAAATAATGAATGAGGAAAACTTGAAGCCATTGGAATTGTATCAAAGATTATTAATTCAACAATGGCTCTATATCTGTTTTCAGAAGACATGCTCCAATACAAAACTACTCTTAAAATATGGAAATCTAAATGGTGGATATCCTTATTTTGTTCTGCTTTCTTGGAGAAAATAATAATAATAATAAACTTTATTTTTATGCCACCTTTCTCCCCTGAATAGACAGATAAAGAAACATTTCCAAGAGAAACAACTTGGGAGATGTTTGCTTTACAGTGTAACATATGACAGGCCTCTTGGATATAAAACACTGAGTTCCCTTTTTAACTTCTGTGCAATAACCAGCAGAAGCAGGACACCACAACTTGTAGATCCTATACTGTTTACTAGACTCAGTTCCAGAGAAGAAGACCTGCTAGGTTTCAGTTCAAGAGTTTTCACCTTTACTCTACTATTGCACTATGACCAGGACAGATTTCATAAACTAATTCAGACTAGAATGAAGAGCAGAATAAGGAAGGGAGTTTCCGGATAAACCCAAAAGGGGCAAATGCAAAAGAGACCCTTTCTTTCACTTTTGAAGTATTTTGTGACTCAATGATAGTTTCCAAAATATGAAAAGTCTGTGGTTCTTAAAGAGAGCAAAACAGATATCAGCACAATCATAGTCAAATGAAATGTACACTGCCAGCTTTTCATAAAAGCAACTGGAAAAAGACTGATTAAAAGGCAGCATTTTATACACATTTTGCTGCCAGTAGGTTTGGGCAACTCAGAAATTACCGCTGATAAATGTTTCAGAGTTGACATGGAACTCAGATAGCCTGTCTAATGTTAGGGTTTCCTTTTTTCAAAGAGAAGAAACTTTCAGCTGCAATTAGGTTGTTTTCCTACCTGCCTAACTGGATGAAGAAGAGCACCAAAGTGCTTTCATCTTTGCTGTAAGCTTCCCATGTGTGTATGTGTGCGTGCAGACCACAAGCATCCAACACAGTCTGACAGACTTTCCGCTACTCCACTGGCGCTGCATCTGAAGAAGGAAAGCAAAATATACCTCAGGTGAGGAATCGGTGCTAGCATCCAGATGCTCAGTTGTCAAATCTTGCAGGGTAAGCAGTGGGAATAGGTGGTGCCCTCCCTTAACAACTTCACCCTCCAACCCCATCACATATGCTGCTAGCCCTCCTGTTGGTGATGTTGGGGGCAGTGCAGCTCTTAGAGAAACAAATGAATTAACACATAAACTGATGTCTGATTGTGTATTGCTGAAAAGCTGATGTGTTTTCACAGCGATTTTAAACTGTTTTGAAATTATTAGTATTTTAAATATTATTCTATGTTTAATTTTCGCTAATATTGTTACTTATTCTGCTTTTAGAATAAGTGAAAATGTTTATAATCACCTTGACTCTCTTCACAAGGAGAATGGTAACAATGAAATGAAGCAGTGAAGCAGACAAACACACTCCTAGCTCTGTTGGGTAGAAATGAGCACATGATTCTCTGGACCCAGCACTAGGGAAGGATGAAGCTGTCCCTTTGGCCTCCTGATTTTTCCATCCATAAAAGCAATTTGTCCCATTTATGAATATGCTTTAAATGTCTCAGAACCTTACACACTTTTGTGTGGCTACTTCTCCCGATGCATTTTTGAAGGCAATTTTGCCTTGCATGTGAGTGTTTGCAGGCAGTTTCAAGAATATGATGCATTTTTCCACAGAGCCATAGCGAAAATGGAAGACAGAATGAAAGCCTGGCCACCCAACTATCTATTTGACTTCCCATTCCACAGCAGGGACAATCTGATCTCAACAGATTGCACTTGTCCTTTCTCTGAATTTTATTTCCCAGTGGAAGCAGTAGACTCTGGGTGCAATCGGAAGGACACCTAGCTCACTGTTTGGAATTGCGCAAGGATGGGTTAGTTTACTCCTTTTGATAGTGAATCCATGATGTCATCTGTAGAGAAACCAAACCATTCCATGAGTGTTTCTACCCACATCTTTCTGGCCACTATCAGAGGCTTCCACTCTTTTGATGCAGGTAGGATTCCTCTGGTTTGGTCTGTTCCCAGCATGCATGATAGCTGGGAACAGACCAAAAGCAAGCCTTCCCCTATTTTGCCAATACTGTAATATGAAATGGCTTAAGAGAGGTACTTCAACATATTGACAAACTAATCACATCCAGCAGAGAGCCTGCCTAAGGCGTTTATACACTACCCCTAAACTCCGGGGCAAATGGCTCCCAGCTCCAGAGCTTAAAAATGTTTCCCCACCAGCTCCGGAGTTTACAGGAAATTAAGTGCGACCCCGCCCACCTAAGCGCGACCCAGCGCACTTTTCAGGTACCTGCTCTTGGGAGGTGAAAAATCCTTGATGCAGATGTGCCGGGCTCTCCTTGCTTCTTTTTGTTGTTGTTGTTTTGCCTCCCACCCCTTTAAGAGAAGGAATCAGGAAGTAATGGGGCTCGGAGCAGCTTCCACCGGCACCGGGAGGTAAGCCTTTATTCTTTTGTCCCTTTCCCCCCTCCCTCCCCTCACGCAGACAGGAGCAAGGAAGTGCAGAGGGGTGGGGACGGAGGAACAGCAACGAACCCCCAAGATCTCTGGTCCGAATTTAAGGGGCCAGCGGATCTTAGGGGTCATGTGAAAAGGCTCTAAGAGGCAAATGGAACAGCAGCAGCAGGAGGAAACATGAGGGAGCCATGAGGCCGATTTTATTTTATTTTATTTTCCTCAACTGGACCTTTAAGAGAAAAGAAAAACAAAAGCCCCCATCCTGTCTTCTTTTGTAGCTGTGGCTCAATTTGCCCCTTGTAAAAAGACAAGTCAGGCCAGCACCACCACCACCACCCCACACACAGAGAGGCACACAGAAAGCCAAATCAGAAAGCTTCACAAAAATCGATTATTTTGCCAACATGAGTAAGTGGTTCCCTTATAATGCCATTTCATGACACTGGCAAATTCTGGCCTGAACTTCTTCATTTGTTTTGGGGGTTTTTAAAGTGGTGCAACAAATATTTTCCAGCCCAATCATACCTGTCAAGTGTCCCGTATTGCCCAAGAAATGCCTGTTTTTTACCCCTCTTTCCTGCCGTCTTCCCGGATTATTATTTTCCAGGAAATGACCCGTATTCAAGAGAGTAAAATTGATTACTCTGCAAAATTCACTAAAATTCTTTGTTATTTTTCTTCATTTGTGTCCACACAAGGAGTCACTGCCATTCATAGCTGGCAAACTAATTCTTTAGTTGTTGTAAAGATTAGCTCCCAAAACCTGGAAAGCAGAAAAGGGCTACTGTTAGCCTGTCTATGTGACAAAAGGAACAACCTGAGGAGGAGGGAGTGAAGTCCCCTCTTTGACTAAGAAAGAGGTAGGAGGAATTGAGCCTCGTCTGCCTAGACAAATGCTATCTCATTTGATCTCTGCTCATGCTCAGAGACTAATACATTTTATTACCGAGAAACAACTGATGAAGTGGACATATATTTGTGACTGAAAGAATAAAATAATATAGCATGATGAATGTGGGCATAAGAACATTGTAAGCCCTGTAAGGAGAAAAGTAGAATTTAGTTACAGCTGCCTATTGAATTTATATCACATCAGGTTTCTTTATGTACTTACATACAGATAAAAAGCAACTCCCTCAAGAAGACAAAACTGACAGATTCTGGGGTCTGATAGGGAAGGATGTGAGGTTCAGTGAGCTGCCAAGATTAATGGAGGCTTTACTCTGCATTCCCCACAGCAATAAAAGTTCTGAAAGGGTGTTTAGTATGGTGAGGAGAGATGGACACGAATCGAAAAAAATGACGTTCCGTTTTGTTTTGTTTCATTGAGAGGTCTGGTTCAGTTAATTTCATTTTTCGTGAATTTTTGTGGAAAAAATCATTTCATTGGTTCATTAATTCATTGTTCATTATTATCTTTTTTCCCCCAGCGCCCACCAATAATAATAATAATAATAATAATAATAATAATAATAATAATAATAATAATAATAATAATAATAATAATAATAATAATAATAATTTTTGTTATTTTATTTTATTTTAGGGTGCCGGCCAGGAGAGAACACCTTTCCCTCCCCCAGCTGCCCTGTGCCACATCAGACCGGTGGGGGGGGATCCCTCCTCCTCGCTTCCCCGCAGCCTCCCCCACCGGAAGCCTGCGCTCCAAAGGCTTTGCCATCACCGACCTGTTGGGCTGGAGGTGGAGCTGCAACCTCCGGCCACCTCGGCTATCACTGGCTCGGGCTGTGAAGGCTGCAGAGTGGCCGGAGCGGCTTTGGCAGCGGCGGAGCTCAGAGGTGGCAGTAGTGGTGGCCCCTTGCCACTGGGTTTGGGCTTCCTGTGCGGGGAGGCTGGAGGCGGGCACCATGGCAGCAGGGTTCCCCCCACTTCCGGGTTCAGGCCCTGTGCTACAGCTGTAGCATGGGGCTCCCCCCCTTCAGCACGGACAGCACAGCCCCTGGGGCCCAGTTAGTGCTGGTTTTTTAAAAAAAATTTTATTTTAGGGTGCCAATCAGGCCACCCTTGAGGCCTGGTTGGTGGTCCTTTTTTTTTTTTTTACTGTGCCGAGCCGACCACATGGCCACACTACAGCTGTAGTACAGCCGTCAGCTTTTTTTCCTGGTCGCCATCCCAGAAGCCAGGAAGACCGGACCTCCGGACCAGCACCAGGTAGGAGACATCTCCACCCCCCTATTAATGAAACGAACCTAACCGAACCAGTTTTTCTGTTTGGTTCAGTCTGTGTTAAATTTGCCACTAGGGTCGTTATTCGGTTCGTTATGTAACAAACCGAATAACGAACAATGAAACAAAAAAAATTCATTTTGTGCCCATATCCAATGGTGAGAAAGATTGTTACAGAGAATATGATGTTTATTTGTGCTTTCATGTAAAATCAATCACTCTGGCCCAGCCCACAAATACACTCCTTCCAAAAAGAGTTAAAGGATACAAAGTCTGCAACAAAGTTGTATAATACAAGTCATTCCTCTGAGACATACCTGCTGTCATCTTTGCTGCTTTTTATTTCATTTTTATTTTTATTCTTTTTAGTTTGATATAGATGTTACCATAACATTATACTGTTGTGAACCTCCCGGAGTTTAAGTACTCTGGAGGGACTTGGGACTTAAATGTTACATTTTAAAAATAACTTTGCCTTCTCTGGTCCTGCTAGAGTGATGGGGATCGGTGGTAGCTCTTAAATTGAGGGCAGATAAGAGAATTTCTCCCCATCACCAATCTGGAAGTTGAGTCAAGGCAAATGGACTTCTTTTTCTTGAGAGATTGAAACATTTCTCTGCTCATCCAAACAGCTTCATCAGTCTGAAGGTCTGAAGCTTCAGACTGATGAAGCTATTTGGATGAGCAGCGAAACATTTCAATCCCTCAAGAAAAAGAAGTCCAGTTGCCATGACTCAACTTCCAGATAAACTCACCTGGATGACTGAGAATCTTCACAGACATATCTCCATCACCAAAGACATTAATTGCTATAAATAATAACTTCAAAAGCTTCACTTGATTGGACATGCCTTACCTTGCACATGTGAACCTCCCTGTTCATAATTATAGCTGCCTGCTTCTTATTCTTCCAAAGAGCAATGTGGATGTGTTTTAAGTCTGTCTGTGACACACAGTTTAGGCTGGCTTAGATCAAACTTGCTTCCCTATTTCCATTTCAAGCTACTCAGGATTACAGCTGTCTGCCACAGTTGAAAGCCCCAGAAAACATATTTGAGCAGAACTAAGAAGACTAGTGGCATGGAAGGAAAACACCTGTGTGGAACAGTTGTAACTAAAAATAAAAGGGGATAAATAAATAATCAGCTCTTTTAAAAATCTGGGATGCATTAGGAACTCAAAATGCTAAGAGCTGTTTTGCATCATGCAAGTAGAGCAGCGGAGGCGGTAACTTTGCCTCTTGCCAAATCCTTTTAAAACCCTCAGCCATTCCTCTTATGAATAGAGTTTCCCAAGCCACCCCCTTTCCTTGCATTTTGTTCAAGAATAGCACATGAGACACTAACAATTAATTACTCGGGGTCAAGGTATTCAGTTCTGTTGTTTAAAAAGGAGAGGGGGGAACCCACAAGCACCTACTGCCTCCTTAAGAGGTTAAGCAGTGTCTTATTAAACCAATGGTTATATTGGTTGAGGGATTCTGGGAACTGGAATCCAGAAAGTAACTTTTCCATGCACTGGCGCTGAGTAGAGATGGGCACGACTTAGCGAAATTTTCGTTTCCGTTTTCGTTTTTCATTTTTGTTACACAACGAACCAAAAAACGAAAATTGGCTCCAAAATGGAACGAAAACTGAAACGAAACGACTAATTTTGAGCCAATTTTCGTTTTTCGTTACGGCAAAAGCATTTAATGGCACTAAATGGGGAAAAACGAAAAAAATTCATTTTCGTTTTCGTTTTTCATTTTCGTTATGAAACGAAACGAAAACGAAAAATTTTGAAAATTAGCTCACGAAAACGGAAACGAGCTGAAATGGACCCCTAAACGAAAAACGAAAAACCATTTTTCCTGAGTCGTGCCCATCTCCAGCGCTGAGCACCTCTGAGGTACATATGACAAACCCAGTCCCACCAGATTTTAATCTCCCAGAAGCATGTAAATCCTAAGAGCAGGCAGTGATTCTTTAATTTCCAAGTTATGTGATGTGTATTCAGGTTATTCAAGTTGAAACCTATCCAAAATCATGTAACCAAAAGGAGAGAACCCAAGCAGTGTCCATTAGAGATGGACACAAAACAAAAAATGAAACACTCTTTTGTTATTTTGTTACGGTTACTTAACAAAACGGTAGAACGTGTTTCATGACAAAATGAAACAAACTGCGATTTTTGGCTCTAGAAATGAAACAATTCATCGAAAAGGTACCAAATTTGGTGGGTAGCTTCATTGGACTCTTCCCTTTAAGCCCTCCAAATTTGGAGAGGTTTGGCATTCAGGGGGCCAAGTTATTAAACTCCAAAATGGGTCCCCTATGGAAAAAGAGGAAGAGAAAAATAAATCCTCCTCTAGGACCAGGGGAGACATTTTATAGCGTAATGAATCATTACATTTTGTTGTTTTGTCCCAAAAATTCTTTCAAACATTTGTTAATAACAAAATGAAACAAAACAAAAGGAAAAATGAAACAAACCTAAATGCTGTACTTTCATTTCATTCTCATCTCTAATGCCCACCTCTGACTTTGCAGAGCTGCCATGGAGATGTAAGTCACACATTGTGCGACTGCAGAATTGAGCTTGGCTTAGCTCATGGCGTTGGCTTGCATGACAATTTGTGTGCCAATTTAATGGGAGGATTTGAATTTCTGATTTTCAGTCTCTGTAGCTGACCCAAGAGAGATTCCAAGGTGACAAACAGAGGAACAACTAGCAATGTTTAAAGTAATCTTTAAAATCCTTATTAAGGGTCAAATACTGTAGGATTTGCTGTGGGTGTATTTTTTTAACCCTTCACATGAACCAAAGGCCAATTTAAATCATTCTGACCATTTTTGCTCCTGACTTGGAGTTAGTATTCTCTGCGATTGGGGGCTTCTACTTTTTTCAAGTATTCCAGGCAAAATCAATGAAAAACAAAACAAACCAAAATACACAAAATATGGGGCACCTTAAAGACTAACTTTCATATTTTAATATAATGTTTCATAGACTACACGTCCAGTTATTCAGACATATAGAAGCAAAATGAGGTGTGCAATATAATATGTGATGGGATATTTAAAATTCAAATTCCCCCATGTCATCTGTTATTTCATTCTCCTAAAAAGATGGAGGCCATCTATTGTATTCCATTTTGGACTGCAGGAACACCCACTCTTACAATCATTCTCCTTAGATGAAGGGTTTTTTTTTTTAAAAAAAAATCAAACTACCACAGTTGGTGTTACAGTCGTCTCCCGCCATTTCATGTTTCAAATATTGCAGGACCGCAGTATATGAAACAAAGAGCTCCTGGGGCAAGCTGCATGGGGCTGTTTCAGGCTTCCTGCACTTACCCCAGGCCTGGTTTTGCCAATGCACTTCCCAGGCCTGTTGGAAGCCCCATAAGTGGTTTCCAGCCAACCAGAAGTGATTTCTGGGTCACCAGAAAACACTTCTGGGGCCTCTGATAGGCCCAGGAAGCCCGTTGGAGGTCCGTTCGGGGCACTGCAAGGCCCCCACAAATTTCTATATCTATCTATCTATCTATCTATCTATCTATCTATCTATCTATCTATCTATCTATCTATCTATCTATCTATCTATCTATCTATCTAT
>JAHTLZ010000129.1:60356856-60392853 GCA_023846285.1 Phrynocephalus versicolor
TATCTATCTATCTATCTATCTATCTATCTATCTATCTATCTATCTATGGAATGCTTCACAAATTTGTGTGTCATCCTTGCGCAAAGGCGTGTATCATTCCAATTTATGTGAGTTGGGTCAGATCTCTAACCCTCATGATAGGCAGGGGATTACTGTCAGGGCCGGTGCTTCGATTAAGGTGAACTAGGCAGTTGCCTAGGGTGCCAAAATGGAGAGAGGGAGCTGGACAGCCTGCCACCCCCGCCCCCCGCTGCTGGCCACCGCCATCCGTCCCCCCACTGCCCACCAGCCGCCCGTCGCTGTCCGCCCATCGCTGCCCACCGCCGTCCGCCCGCCGCCCCTGCACCCATCACCGCCCACCCCCCCATGCCCGTCGCCGCCCCTGCCATCCACTACCCCCGCCCTGCCCCCTGCCTGCCACCACACTGCCCATCCACCGCTTCCACCCTGCCCCACCCCGCCCCCACTGTCACCCCCTGCCCCGCCCGCCCCGCCCCTCACCTAGGGCGCAAAAAAACCTAGCACCGGCCCTGATTACTGTATATCACTTTATGGCTTTCCTAGTATACTAAACACAAAATAGCAAGGTTCCACACAGAACCAATATGACAATTCCTATGTCCTCTATGCTCATATGCCAGTCTTACATGATCCAAGCCTAAGCAGTAAAGCAACACATCCCTGAATATGAAAATTGCTAGTTGATTTCCACTCTCTAGCTTAGCTCTTCAAAAGGTTTTGTACAGCACTGATTCAAGAGTCAAGGTGAAATGCATCATATTCTTTGTGTGATAATTGTAGTCATCATGACAATTTGAATGCATGAAATTGGCACCACAGATCAGTTATCTTGTGTATCATTGCCTTTTATTGTGCCAGTTAATTACATCGCAGCAGAAGCCAAGCTGTGGAGTTAGTTCACTGGCAGTCAAACTGAATGTGCACACTTATGTGGTTGAGAGGATAGGATCTTGAGGTGGCATAGTAATTTTCATCGCTTTTTGCATATTCCGTTTCATGAGTTATCAGTGATAGAGATGGGCATGAAACGAACAATTTTTCGTTTCCATTTCCGTTTTTTCATTTCGTTACGCAACAAAACGACAAACGAATTTTATCTCTAAAATGAAACGAAACGAACAGAAACACCAGACATTTTGTCGTCCGTTTTGTTTTCGTTATGACAATACATTGAACTGCTTTAAAAGCTAAAAAAATCACAAAAATTGAAATAAATGGTAATGAAACGGTAATGAAACAAACAAAAATGATTTTTTTGCAAAAATTCACGAAAACCAGAAACGAAACGAAACAGACCCCCTAAATGACAAACGACAAACGAAATGACATTTTTTTAATTCGTGCCCATCTCTAATCAGTGATAAAGCTTGATTTATTTATTGAGGTCCTTGTTTCTTGCCCTATTGCTCCACTGGTTGTCCAATTTGCTTCATGTTCATACTTTCTCCCATTTCCATTATACTTCTTCTTCCCTCATTAGTTGAAAAATGTGCCTACAATGATAAGGTATTAACAAAATAGGTATGATATTCATTTGAGACCCCTGCTTTTCAACCACTTCATAAATGATCATGAAGTAGGAGTAAATAGCAAGGTAGCCAAATTTGCCGATGACACTAAATTATACAGGGTAGTAAAAACTGAGAGAGAGATTGTGAGGAGCTCCAGAGGGATCATTTGACACTGAGGGAGTGGGCAAACTAGTGACAAATGAACTTCAACATTAGTAAGTGAAGAGTGATGCACGTTGGGGCAAAAAAAAATTACATTTATAAACAGATGGGGTCTGAACTCTCTGCAACAAACCAGGAAAGGCACCGTCGTGTCCTGGTGGACAGCTCAATGAAGGTGTCAACCCAGTGTGCTGTAGTAGTGAAAAAAGCAAATTCAATGCTAGGGATCATTAGGAAGGATGTAGAAAATAAGTCAGCAAGTGTCATTTTGCCTCTTTATAAATCTATGGGGAGGCCCCATCTGGAGTATTGTGTACAGTTTTGGTCACCATACCTCCAGAAGGATATTATGGAAATGGAAACAGTACAGACGATGGCAACCAGAATGATTAGGGGACTGGAACATCTTCCTTACCATCTGAGGCTGCACCAGCTGGGCCTCTCCACTCTTGAATGATGGCATCTGAGAGGTGACCTGATTGAAGTTGATAAAATCATACACAGTGTGGACAAAGTAGATAAGGAAAAACTGTTTTCTCTATCACACAATACTATAACTAGGGGGCACTCCATGAAACTTTTGGGTACTAGATCTCAAACAAATTAGAGCAAGTGCTTTTTCACCCAAAGGATCACTGGTCTATGGAACTCCCTGCCAGAAGAAGTGGTGACAGCTGTCAGCCTTGACAGCTTTAAGAAAGGATTGGACAAGTTCATGGAGAACAAGGGTATCGATGGCTATCATTATGGATGCTTAAGGACAACCTCTGGGTTGGAGAGATAGGCAGGATATTTCTCAATGCCATTTGCAGGGAATCAAAAGCAGGTGAACACATCTGCTTGGGAATTCCCTGAAGCAAATGGAGAGCCACTGTTTGAGACAGAATGCTGGACTAGATGGGCTGTGGCCTGTACCAGAAACCAGATTCTCTGAGTACCTACCGCACTTTGTAAATATAAAATACATATTTCTTGATCGTAAACAAACACAAAAGAGTTCAACAACGGTCTAGGTCCACCATGGATAGGCATCACACAAAAGAGTCATTGAACTAAACATTGTGAAGGCATCTCTTACATAAGCCACCCCTTGGATCCGAGACTAGGAAGTGTGTACTAACCTTAATATAGCTTGAATCATACAACTAGAAGGCAGGAAGGGATCCAAACCATCAATTCCCTGCCAATGCAGAAAATCCACAGCAAAAGCAATTCCGAGGGGTGGCCATTCTTTGTTTAAAACATCCAATGAAGGAGAATCCATCACATTCCAGAACAATCCATCCTATCTTATTGTCAGGATGTTCTTCCTAATACTTAGCCAGAATTTTACTTCCTGTAAATTATCCATTTGTTTGTGCCCTTTCTTCTGGGGATGCAGTAAATAAGCTTGATCCATTTATCACAGCACAATTTTTTCCAGTATCAGAAAATGACTATCCTATCACCCGTTTGGTCTTTCCTCCACTTTAAGAATACCCAGCATCCTAAACCATGTCAGAGCAGCTTGTTTCCTAAAACTTTGATTACCTTGGGGGCAATTACCTGAATACATTGCAGCTTGTCAATGGCCTTCTTAAGCTGTGATGCCGAGAACTAGATATAGTATTCCAGGTGATGCCTGGCCAATGCGAAATACAGCAGCACTTCCTTTGATCTGGACAATGTTCCTGTTGATTAAGGCTAATATTATACATATTAGCTTTTTGACACCAAATCTCACTGTTGTCTCCCTTGTGGGCTCCCAAGACTGTATGTTCTTTTCATATGTACTGTTATTAAGCTAGGTGTCCACAATCTTATACTGGTTTAGAAATATGTGCAACTAAGGAGTGACTCATGGGTATTTGTGAGATTTCAGAATGATGATGGGCAAATATTTGGTGGCCACCCATGGGGTGGGGCAACATTCCCTGGATTCTTCATATTCCATGTGGCCTATAAAATGTTTTAACCAAAGACACTCAGTGATCTGAACAGAGGAAAGAGGAAGTTATAAGCAATACAGAGCATGAGCAGAATGAGCTTCTGGTGCCAAAGGAGAAGGTCAACGAGATCTGGTTTTGAAGACTCCTAGCAAACACATGCTTCTGAAGGTCTAAGAAACACAACTCCTCTCTGACATTTTCAGAGTCCTTCTTGATTAATATTTAAACCACGGTCCAAGAGGTCAAACCTTGCCCAGTGACACCATCTATACAGCCAGTTGTTCACTTCCAGTATTCCTATCTATTTTGGGGGACTACGACAGGATAATCAAAAACTGTGAATTCCACAAACTCTTCAAGTTCCTTCTCCAGAGCTGCCTAATCACCTGAAAGATGTTAAATATAGTTTCTGGCCATATCAGGTGTTCCCACATGGACCCCAATAATTATTGACTACTGCAGCTGCCATGTAAGGAGACTATCAAATCACATCACAGTCTTTCCTCCACAGGTGGAGGAAAGATGGCTTGAAACTGTACATTATGAACAATTTTTCTTCATATTGTCTTTGGAGTCCATTGTATTGAGGACAGGAGCAATACAGAACAGTTGTATTCCTACTGTTCAGGCAGACTACCAGAAACAAGTGATAGTCCCTTGTAAGAATGGTGTGTTCAAATAGATAAAACATTAGTCTATTCCAGCATAGCTATTCTTATGTTTTTATGTACTGGATTGTTTTAGAAATATAGTCCTGCTCCTAGACACCACAGTAAGCTTGACCAAGTATGTGGCCTGCGCCAATGCCAGTAGAGCACTTCATACTAGCAATCAGTGAGAGAAAGAGATCTTTCCATTCTGAATTCAACATAGCTATATGTCATAGTCATTTGGTAAAAGAATCTCAGTTATCAGGTGAATACTCCAACCCAACCATTGTCATAAAGTCATAGAATCATGAGGTTGAAAGGGGGCTACAATACAAATCTGCCACTATATCTGCCAGGTGTTTGTCTAAATTTCTCTTGAATGCCTCCCTCATCAGAGTACTCGCCACTTCTTGAAGTCATTGATTCCATTGTTGGACTGTTCCAACAGTTAGGAAGCTTTTCCTGATATTCGACCAAAATCTGGCTTCCCATAACTTGAACCCATTGTCATGTCTCCTGCATTCTGGGTGGATTGAGAATAGATCCTACGCCTTCTCTGTATCAGCCTTTCAAGTATTTGAAAACTGTTATCATATCTCCCCTCAGTCTCCTTTTCTTAAGGCTAAACCTGCCAAGAAAACTCCATGGGCGTGGAGTCACGAAGGGTCGGTCACGACTGTAACAACGCAACACACGCACACAAACATGCCCATTTCTTTCAGTCTTTCTTTGTAAGACTTGACCATGGGTGATACCTTCTTTGTTGTTGCTGTGTCTATCGAGTTTCCTTGGCAGGAATACTGGAGTGGCTTGCCAGTTCCTACTCCAGGCTCCTACAGCACCTGGTATTTCCTAGTGGTCACCGATCAAAGTACTAGCCATCCCTGACCCTGCTTAGCTTCTGAAATCAGGTGAGATCATATGTGGTCAGGGCATCTAGGCAGCTCCAATACCTTCTTAGGTTGCTAGAAAAATTACAAAATTTAACAAAAGCCCTCAAAAGCTCAGCAACTTTGTTGTTATTTTTCTAGCAGCCCATGAAGGTATCACCTTGCATTTGTGTTTTTAAAGCTGCATGGCTCCAAACTTCTCGTTTGTAAGACTTGGTTTCCAGGACATTTTGTATCATAGAGTTGAAGGCCATTTAGCCAATGCATTTCCATAGGGCCCCTAACCACAAGACTCCTACAAAATTATTATGATAGTCCAGGCCAACATGTATGCTAGAAGTATGCCTGAAATAGTAGTCAGGTATGTCATACCTAGGCCTTACTGGAAAATAGCAGCTTATTCTAGCATACGAATAATTATTATGTTTACATTTAAATTAGTTGTGTTAGCAAAGAATCATCAACATGCTATTCTTCTTGGCTGCGTCTCAAGCATACGTTCCAAGATTGCCTAGTTACTAAGAGCTCAAGTACAATGAGCATTCCAAAACAGAGCAGGATAGCTTTGGAAGCTGTACAGCCCCACTGTGTCCATCTTATGCTATAACAGTCCTAAAATGCCATCCAAAAAGTAAATTACGAAGTGAATGATGACTTGAGCTTTTGCAATAATTGCCTTTCACCAAAAAGGTCTCTCCTTCTAAACTTGTCGCTCAGCTGCTTCAAAGGAGAGAACTTCAGGATGGCATCACATACCACTGAATTTGCCTATTCTGACTCAGGTACTGGTGCAGGATGAATATTTATCTATTTATTTATTTAGAATATTTTAACCCACCTTTCTCCTTGGAAAAGGACTCAAGGTGGCTTACAATAATGAGGAACAATATACAGCCCAGAACGTTTAAGACATAATTTAAGTTACAAACAGAGAATTAAAAGAGGCATCTTAGAGCATTCTTATGGTGTTCTTATGAAATCAGTCAAAGCAATAATGCATGTAATCCATATAAAAGTCACAATGTAGGTACTTCAACATTCAGGGAAAGCGTGCTTGAAAAGGAAGGGTTTTGCCTGTTTCCGGAAAGACAGCAGAGATGGTGGGGCAGTCCTAGCCTCCAGCGAGAGGGAGTTCCAAAGTCTGGGAGCAGCAATACAGAAGGCTCTTTCATGTGTTCTTATGAGACGCACTTGTGAAGGTGGCAGGATTGAGAGAAAGGCATCTCCTGATTACCTTAGCACCCAAGCTGGTTCATACTGCAAGATTCAATCTTTGAGGCTCAGCCCCAGGCCATTTTGTGCTTTGTAGATTAAGGTTGTGCCTGATAGCAGATTGGCAGCCAGTGGAACTGCTTTAATAGGGGTGTAATGTGATCTCTGTAACCTGCCCCAGACAGCAATCTGGCCACTGCATTTGGACCCATTGAAGTTTCTTGAGACTTTCCATCGGTAGCCCCACATAGAATGCATTAGAGTAGTCCAGCCAGAACGTCACTAGGGCATGTGTCACAGTGACAGCAGGTTTCTCAAGAAATGGACATAACTGGCATTCTAATTTTAATTGTGCAAATGCACTCCTGGTCAGAGCTGTGACCTGGGCATCTAGGCTCAAAGATGAGTCCAGGAGCACCCCAAAGGTATTCACCACCTTTTTCAATGGGGGCTGGGGGAATCTCATCCAGTATAGGTTGCATCCCTATCCTTTGATCTCCCTTTTGACTGACGAGAAGCACCTCTGTCTTGTCTGGGTTTCGTTTCAGTTTGCTCCTCCTCATCCAGTTCATTACTGAAGCTGAGCACTGATCTAAAGTCAAAATAGCTTCCTTGGAATCCGGAGGCGATGAGAGATAAAGTTGAGTGTCATTGGCATACGGGAGACACTTAACCCCAAAACTCCAGATAATTTCCCCCAGTGATTTCATATAAATGTTAAATAACATAGGAGACAGAAGAGAACCTTGAGACCTCACAGATCATTTGCTGTTTTGTGTTAAACATGAATCCCCTAACACTTTCTGCATTCTCTCCTGCAGGAAGAACTGAAGCCACTGTAAGACCATGCCCCCAAGACCCATTTCAGAGAGACGAGTCAGGAGGATGCTGTGGTTGATAGTGTCAAAAGCAGCTGAAAGGTCCAGTAAAACCAAAAGGGACACAGATCCCCTATCTATTTCCCTGAGTAGGTCATCTACTAAGGCAACCAGTGCCATCTCAGTCCCATAATTAGGCCTGAAGCCAGACTGAGCTGGATCCAGGTAGTTTATCTCATCCAGAAACCTCTGGAGCTGCGAGATCACAACCCGCTCTAGTACTTTCCTAGAGAATGGGATGTTAGATACCGGTCAGTAATTGTTCAGTATTTTTGGATCTAAAGAGGGCTTTTTAACAGTGGTTTTTACTATTGCCTCCTTCAAGCATGCTGGAATCCTGCCCTTTCACATTCTCCTCTAGCCTCCTTCTGCTGGTGACGTCTTGAAATATCTCCCATTGTTACAGCCCTATGCTCATTGTCAACATACCTGTCAGCAACCATTTCTCTGTTTCCAGCATTTAATGAATATCTTGCAAAGCACTGAACTGCAGGCTGTGTATATTCCTTGCACACACACACCTGTCTAGTTGAAAGGACATGCATCAGCCAGAAATATTTAATCATGCATTCATCAGAAATGTTCAAAGGAGTAGCTGTGCTAGTCTGTTCTAGCAAAACAACAAAGAGCAGTCTGATGCCTTTAAGACTGGCAGAGATATTTTAGCAGGAGCTTTCACAGGTTTCAATCCAGTTGCTCAGATGTTTGGAGCATAATATTTCAGCTTAAGGTGCATAAGCTCAGTACACAAATTTGTAGGAAAGATCAGGGCAAAACATCAGCAGGAGATGATGATTCCATTGCTAGCATTAATTTCCAGAGGAGATAGGCCTGCCAGTCTGTTGCAGGAAAACCAGGAAACTGGTTTGTGGCACCTTAAGAACGTAGGAGTTTTATTTAGCATAAGTTTTCAGGTGCTCACTTCAGAGAGGGCAGCAATCCATGGAAGCATCCAGCAAAAAACAGTAGTTTCTTTTGAAGATGTCATGTGAATCATTACAATGGTAAAACTGATGACCAACATTTAGCAGAAACAATATGGTGCATCCTCAAATCTGTTAAAGCTAAATGTGCCATAAGCCTCTCCAGTTGTCCATCACCCAGAAAGGTGCTCTGACAGTCAAAAGGTTTATCCATTTGAAGGAAGGGAGAGCAGGGAGATTACAGCAAGCACAGCCACTGGATCCAGAAAACAGGAGGTCTTGATAACAAAGGGTTTACTTAGAAGAAGTAATACAAGCTGTGAAATTGAGTCACCCAGCACTTTCAGGGTAGAATCCTCCCACATGGCCATCCCCTGTGTGATAACACCTGATCTGTGTTGATCATCTATTAGGAGCAGGTTCAGGGAGACAGAGCACATTTGTTTTGAGGATGGATGAATCAACAGGAATGGCAAATGAAGGATGATGCCTCCTCTGTCACAAAACATAGCTTTCTCTCTTATATGTTAATCCAATGAGTGATCAATGTGGGATGGTCTTCTGAGGGAGGTTTCTAACCAAGAGGGGACAGACATTTTAAAGGATTCTGGAGAGGTGGAATTAATTTCAAAATGCGAGGAGGAGGGAATGAGCAGAGACCACCCCCTTCCTTCATGCAAGGAATATGACTCATAAATGGATTTCAAAAGTTCCACCTGAACTGAAAGGAGTAGTAGAAGATTATTAATCCCAGGGCTGCCATCTAGCCTGTCACTGAAATGGATGGCTAGCTTGTCAATGCTTTCTCTCTGCTTCTTTTTAATTTGCTAAATCAAATCCTTGTCAACATAAAATTCTGGCAGCAAGTCCTCCATTTTATCTGACACTGGAGACAGAGGGGAGCATCTGCTGCACACTGTACCAAAATGGCATAAATTCAAGGCCCCCCTCCTGCATCTGTCTTCCTGCCTAGCTGGCAATGTTCTACAAGGCACTTCAAGGTGAATGTGCTTTTTAAAGAGACAGATTTCCTTCTGCTTGCAAGTGCTTGGCAAGGTTTTCTTTAAGGAGATTTTCTGTATGGCAAAAATATAATGCAAAACTGCATTGGAAGGGTCACATTTTGGAGCTTCATCTGGTATATAGCTCCATTCATCCCTTCTGTTCCCATTAGATATAGGCACAAAATGGAAATAGAGTGTTTTGTTTTGTTTCAGTCTTCATTTTGTTTCATTTTGTTAACGGGTTTTAAAAAAGAATTTTCATCATGAAACGAAATGAAACAAAACACTTCGTAAGACTATAATTAATGGGAAGCTCTCCTTTTTTAAAAAAATTAACAGGATGCCCACTGCCCTAAATCAAAGACCCTCAAACATTCCAGTAAATTTGCTTTCAAGCCAAGAACCCTCTGTAAACAAGCTAGAAACCTAATGGCTAGCTGCTGCAGGGAGAGATCGAACAGATAAACTCAACAGCTGATTGGTGGTGTGGCAAGGGAAGGAAGGAAAATATATTTTTAAAAACTCCCATACCCCTACTTAATCAGGAAAGGAAAACAATCAGAAATCAACTTGCAGACAGCACAGGCAAAGGGAAGAGCTCAGCTCCTGGCTAGCTTCAGGCAGATCAAGATCAGAGATAAGCTATCTCAACAGCTGAGATACAAAAAGGAAGGGAAACAAATCAATCCATTTAAAAATAAACCTCCTGTTCTCAAGGCTGCTGGACAAATCATTTCATTTCCTAAACAAAAAAGGTGTTTCGTTTCATTTCTCGATGACATGCTTTTTGCTGTTTTGTTTTGTTTTATAAGATTTTGTAAGCTTATGAAGCAATAAAACAGTGTGTCTTTTTCATATGGTGCCCATCCCTAGTTTTATATCACTGTGAAATCATGAGACAGTATAGGAATTCTTCAATAGTCACTAAGCTAGACCAGAGTCAACATGATGTCATGCTGTTCCAGCCAGACAATCTAGAATCATAGAATCACAGAATCATCGTAGTGTTGGAAGGGATCTTGGAGGTCTTCTAGTCCAACCACCTGCCCAAGGCAGGAGATCTCATACCACCCCGGATAGATGGCCATCCAATACATAGATCCATCTTGCTGAGAAATCCACAAGGACCCACAGAAGGGCTCGTCTAATTATCTTCCACCACACTGAGCAAGACTGTTTTTGTCACAAATACAAAGTAAAAGCCAAACTAGAAGAGACCTAGATAACCAGCAGGAGAAAAGTCTACCTGTAGGTGATAAGCTACCATCAAGATCAAGATTTAATTAAATGCATTTGGGACTTATTTCCTGGATCATTTCTCTATTTCTGGTAGAAAACAGAGTATCACCAGCACCAGAAAAGGGGGGGGGAACGATAGGAAGCTTTTTTAGAGATCACAGAATAACAACCATCACAATTAGTCAT
Organism: Phrynocephalus versicolor; assembly: GCA_023846285.1. Taxonomy (NCBI): domain Eukaryota; kingdom Metazoa; phylum Chordata; class Lepidosauria; order Squamata; family Agamidae; genus Phrynocephalus; species Phrynocephalus versicolor. The sequence goes on from JAHTLZ010000129.1 coordinate 60,367,461, forward strand.
CTGACCTTGTAGGGGCTAGAACTGATCACTTTAAAAATGCTGCTTATATACTGCCTGATTGCACTTAAAGCACTCTTTGAACAGTTTACAATGAAATTATATAGACTGCACATTGCCAGCCATCTCTGAAGGATGGAAGGCTGAGTCAACCCAGTTACTTGGGATTGACCCCAGGTTGTTAGCAGGGTTTTGACTGCAGTTTAACTACTGCACTACAATAGGTTATCAGATAGCAATTTTTCAATAGCTATGTTTATTTTGCTTTATTTTATAATTATGATGCTTGTGCTTCATTTTGCTCACAAGGGTTATACAACCAACTTGTCCAATTTTATAAGATCAGTTAAGGAATTAACATGGGAATGACTGGCTGCATCTTAATGGGCCTCTTGGAACTTGGAGAGATTAAGAGGAGAAAAAGGAACCAATATTTGGCTCCCTTTTGAAAATGGGAGAACCTGAGCTATATCACTGATCAGATGTAGAAAACATCAGGATAGGTTACACATGATCACAATTGCTCATAGGCTATCATTATTTGCCTATTATTATCTTGCTTGTAGTAATGCTGCTGGAGGAATGTAAGTTCCTCTAGATATTGGTGGACCCTAAGACCTGACAGCTTGCACCAGCGTTATGAAGGATTATGGGAGTGGTAGTAGAATAATAACTTGAAGGCCACCGATCTCTCTCTCTCTCTCTCTCTCTCTCTCTCTCTCTCTCTCACACACACACACACACACACACACACACACACACACACACACACACACACACACACACACACACGGGGGGGGGGAGTTTGGCAGGGGTAGCTACTGCAACAACATATAACTTACAGCAAAACCCTTACTATGGTTGCCAAAACTTGGAAGCAGCACATTCCCCATACACACATTTTTCTCATTCCAGAAAGACAGTTATTTGCTGAAGCAAAACAAAGAGACTTGTAGTGACTCAAAGACTAATCAAACATTCAGAAACCAGTCAAGGAATAGTACAGTCACCTGTGAAATTCTCCTGCTGACCTGAAAGTTACCAGTCTCTGATTTCAATAACTTCAAAGAAAGACTCCAGATGAAATGACTAAATTAGAATTAATCAAATGCTCTGATTGTGTCTGTTAAGAATAAGGGCAATGGGTTCCTGTCTCAATACAGGTGTTAATTAACTTAGCAGTACAAGGACAACAGCATGAGCACCAATTACTGATGGTGTGAATGGTGAGTTAATGATATTGACATACATGTACTTTTTGCATTTTGCATTTCATTACCATTTGATCCCATTGTTTACAACAGGAAACGAGAATGTTTCAATGCCATATGTAGCCCTTCTCATTCAGCATTGGCTGTATGCTGGAAAAAACTGCCAGTCAACAATGTCTGGAGGATCATTCCTATTTATTTATTTATTTATTTATTTATTTATTTATTTATTTATTTATTTATTTATTTATTTATTGTGTTTTGTTTAGAGTATTTTTACCCCACCTTTCTCCTTGAAAAAGGACCCAAGGCAGCTTATAGTAATGAAGGACAATATCAGTACAATTAAGACATATTCAAATTTGAGAACAGGGAATTGAGGGACATCTTATAGCAGGGGTGCCCAAACTTTTTGTAAGGAGGGCCAGATTTGGTGGCTGAGAATGTGTCAGGGGCCGGTTGCTCCCTGGCCCTGCCACCCCACTACAAGCCCCACCCACTGAGCCATAAGCCCCACCCACTATCCCCTTGCAACCCCACCCGCAGGAAGGAAGGCAAGGACCAAGGGAGGGAGGAAGGAATGTGGAAACCAAGAAAGGAAGGAAGGTGGGGAACAAGGGAGGGAGGGAGGTGGAGACCAAGGGAGGGAGGAAAGAAGGAAGGAAGGTGGGGACCAAGGGAGGGAGGAAAGAAGGAAGGTGGGGACCAAAGGAAGCACAGGGAGCCATGGCCACAGGTCCCCCCTTGGAAGAGGCTATCTGTGCAACCTTGCACCCCCCTAAGCTCCCCAGCCAGCCCACCCCAAAGCTCCTTGGCAGTGGCAGAGGCCCGCTGGCCTGCCCACCCCCACACATTCCCCTGTGGTGCCCGTGGCGGGAGACCGCCCAACAGCCCAGCCGCCCAAGCTTCCCAGCAGTGCTTTTGGCGCGGCCCACCCAATCACTGCCCCGTGCATGCGCCCAACCTCACAATGTTCCTGGCTATGCCAGAGGCGGCGGCCCACCCACGCGCCGCCCTGCGCACACGTGCCTACCTTCACAAGGTCTTTGCCTATTTCAGGAAGGACAATAGAGATGAGGCAGTCCTGGCCTCCAGTGGGAGGGAGTTCCAGAGTTTGGATGCAGCAGCCAAGAAGGCCCTTTCATGTGTTCCCGAGAGAAAGGCCTCTTCCAATGATCTTAACACCCAAGTCAGTTCATACTGTGAGATTCAATCTTTGAGGTAGCTAGGACCCTGGTTGTACAGTGCCTTGGTTGAGGTTAAGGGCAGCACTTTGAATTGTGCCCAGTAGCTGAATGGTAGCCAGTGGAGCTGCTTTAATATGGGTGCACTATGATCTCTGTTGTTGTTGTTGTTGTTGTTGTTGTTGTTGTTGTTGTTGTTGTTGTTGTTGTTGTTGTTGTTGTTGTTGTTGTTGTTGTTGAGTCATTTAATCAGGCCCAACTCTTTGTGACCCCATGGACCAGAGCTCGCCAGGCCTTCCTATCTTCCACTGCCTCCCGGAGTTTGGTCAAATCCATATTGGTTGCATCGATGACACTGTCCAACCATCTCATTCTCTGTCATCCTCTTTTCCTTTTGCCTTCAATCTTTCCCAGCATCAGGGACTTTTCCAAGAACTCCTCTCTCCTCATGAGGTGGCCAAAGTACTGAAGCCTCAGCTTCAAAATCTGTACCCCATCCCAATCAGCAATCTGGCTGCTGCATTGCTTCAGCAATAAGAGTATGGAAAGTATGGCCCTTCATATTGTTGGATTGAAGCTCCCGGTACTCCTCACCAATCATTGGTTAGGCTATCTAGAGCTGACAGGGACTGTAGATATGGAAGACTGTACTTTCCTTGCATCTATTGTTCAACCTGATGTACACATGTTTACAAACAGGATAAAACTTCCTGCACGTGAGGAAACTGAATCTATTGTGGGGGGAAACAGATGACATGATCAATGTGTTACACTTTTAATTGCACTGCAATAGCTGTTATACGTCTGTCTGTCTGTGTCTCTCTCTCTCTCTCTCTCTCTCTCTCTCTCTCTCTCACACACACACACACATTCTTCAGATTCACCTCAAGGTAACAGCTTATGGTTAAGTAACATTTTTTGCTCTATAAGACACACTATTCCCCCCTCAAAAGTAAGGGGAAATGGCTGTGATAGAGTAGTATCCACTACATATATATCACAGATTTCCACTTAGAGTGAAGTTACCTGCACTGAGCCTCTCCCATCCCCTGCTGCAGCTGGGGATCTGCAATTCCAATCACCTCGTTTGCAAAGAGGCTTCCAGGAAGCCTCTCCCCACCCCTCTCCTTCTGCAGCCAAGATTCCCCAGTCAAAAATCACCTTGTTTGCAAAGAGTTCTCCTCAGCAAAGCCTCTGCCCTCCCCTTCTGCAGCCAAGATTCCCCAGTCAAAAATCACCTCTTTGCAAAGTGGTCTCCTCACTGAGCCTTCCTTCCCACCATTTCTACAGCTAATCATCTCTCCCTCTTCCACATAGCCATTAACAATGCTTAACATATTAATGACCCCTGGCCAAATCCTCCTTCCCACCATTTCTACAGCTAAGCATCTCTCCCTCCTCTTTCCCCTCCCCTATCCACCAATGAGCATCCGGTATGAAATGTATATCTCATCACGTATTATATTACACACCTCATTCTGCTGCTATATATCTGAAGAAGTGTTACATTAAAATATGAAAGTTAGTCTTTAAGGTGACACATGTTTTGTATCTTTTGTTTTGTTTTGTTTTTCTTTGATTTTTGCCTGCAATTCTCCTGGCAACTAACTTGGGGCTGAACCAGTTAATGTACTCATTTTACAATTAGAATGTGATTTCCTGCCATCAGCCACAATCTTGAAAACTGCCATATTTGCACAATCAGTTTGTAAAGGGGCTTGTTCTTATCTTCCAAAGACCAGACACCAAATAAAAACAAGCTAATTTGCAACTTGCAGAGCTAGGAAATACCATGCTATGATAAACAAATGTATTTAACCTTTAAAGCTAATTTTGAGTCTAATGATGGGCTCATTCTCTCTCTCTCTCTCTCTCTCTCTCTCTCTCTCTCTCTCTGTCTGTTTGGCTTTGTTTTCTCTCTATGTGTGTGTATGTCTCTCTGTGTTGGTCTTTAGTTTGCTCCATCAAATTCATAAACAGGCTATGAAATCAAGCAGGTGCTGCACCCTGTGATAGGGTTCCCAGATTTTAACATGGCACTTAACGACAGAAAATTTGTCTGCGAAGATTCTCAGTCATCCAGGTGAGTTTATCTGGAAGACGAGTCATGGCTACTGGACTTCTTTTTTGAGAGATAGAAACGTTTCGCTGCTCATCCAAACAGCTTCATCAGTCTGAATACAGCTAGTGTGAGTCCTCCATCTGATAGTCAGCTTTGACCTCTTGTCACCCTGGTCTGAATTAGGCTCATAAGATGAACAATGGCCTGAATAGGCTCGTTAGGGGGACAATAGTATATATAGCCTTAAGGTGAACAATGGCCTAAGGTGCTGATACCTATCAAGAATGGGTCCTTAGCTATGGCCTTGGTGGTGAAGCCTTTTTGATTTGTCTGGGTATTTTGGAAAGCACACCCTGATAAGTAGCAGATAGACTATACCTGAGGCCGCCACCTCTGTTGAGGGAAGGGGTTTCAATGTAAAGAGAAGACAGCACCCTCACCTCCAGAAGCCACCTCAACCCAGACCAGATATGCCTGCTCCTGGACCTGTGTCTGAACAGCACATATTTCATGTACAGACAGAAGCATGGTTGTGTGATGGGTTCCCCAGTGTCACCAATTGTTGCGAACCTATATATGGAAGAAGTGGAGAAGAAGGCACTCAACACCTTCCCAGGGACAACACCATCCCACTGGTTCAGGTATGTAGATGATACCTGGGTGAAAAATCAAGACTCAGGAAGTACAGGCCTATACAGACCACATCAATGCGGTGGACGCTAATATTATGTTCACTAGGGAAGACACCCAAGACAACAGGCTGGCTTTCCTGGATTGTGCAGTCATCATCAAACCTGACCGTGGCCTGGGAGTAGAAGTTTACAGGAAACCCACCCACACAGATCAGTATTACTGTTTGACTCCCACCATCCATTACAGCACAAACTAGGAGTCATCAGGACCCTATGCCACAGAGTAGAGAGCATCCCCACCTCCACAGAAGCCAAGAAGAAGGAAGACAGGCACATGAAGACAGCACTTAAGGCCTGTGGATATCCAAAGTGGGCCTTCAACAAAGCAGTGGGCCATCCCAGAAGAACAAGTGATCAGTCTGAGACCCAGACCCGACGGAAGAACCTGGTCATTCCTTTCATGGCTGGAGTGTCTGAGAAACCTAAAAGGATTTTTGGCAAATACCACATCCCTGTTTATTTCAAACCTACAAACACACTAAGGCAGAGACTTGTCCAACCAAAGGATCCAATACCAAACCATAAAAGGAGCAATATAGTATATGCGGTCCAATGCAGTGAGGAGTGTTCCGACCTCTACATTGGAGAAACTAAACAGCCATTAAACAGAACGATGGCCCAACATAGGAGGGGCAACAGCTCAGGACCAGAATCAGCAGCACACCTCCATTTGAAGGACAAAGGGCACTCTTTCAAAGATGAGGATGTACACACATATTAGACAGAGAAGAGAGGTGGTTTGAGAGAGGAGTAAGGGAAGCCATTCATGTGAGCATTGAAAACCCCTCTCTAAACAGAAGTGGGGACCTCAGGCATAGTCTATCTGCTACTTATCAGGGTGTGCTTTCCAAATTACCCAGACAAATCAAAAAGCCTTCACCACCAAGGCCATAGCTAACGACCTATTCTTGATAGGTTTCAGCACCTTAGGCCACCTTAAGGCTATGGATACTATTGTCTCCCTAACAAGCCTATTCAGGCCATTGTTCATCTTATGAGCCTAATTCAGACTAGGGTGACAAGAGGTCAAAGCTGACTATAAGATGGAGGACTCACACTAGCTGTATTTAAACTGATGAAGCTGTTTGGATGAGCAGCGAAACGTTTCTATCTCTCAAAAAAGAAGTCCAGTAGCCATGACTCAACTTCCAGACTCAGAAAATTGTTGTGCATCTCGAGAGTTCTATGTACGGAGACCACTCTCAGAGCAAGATCAGTGGATTTAAAGCCTGGGCTGCCATCTCCACTCATTCTCACTTGGAAGCAGGGAACACTGACTCAGTGCAAATGTGTTTACACATGTGTTGCTCTGTATGGCACCATGGGCTCAATTGCATGCTCAAGCTCTCTGCCCAGTCCCTTGTCTTTGGCTTCGTGTAGCAACAATATGATGCTTATTGGGGCATTTAGGGCAAGTCAAGGTATGAAGCACCAGTACTGCTGCAAATCAAGAGGCTTTTTGTTGTAAAAGTGTTCTACTTATATACTGCCCCATACCACTTCAAGCAGTCTTTGGGCGGTTTACAGTTTGATTACAATATGCAGGCTACACATTACTCCCCCCCCCCCCAGCAAGCTGGGTACTCATTTTACCAACCTTGGAAGGATGGAAGCCTGAGTCAACCATGAGCCAGCTACCTAGGATTGAACCACAAGTTGTGAGCACAGTTTTACCTGCAGTGCCGGCATTTAACCACTGTGCCACATTTGCACTGAGTCAGTACAAGTGGTGGTAGCAATGGCGGAGGCAGCAGTAAAAAGCTTGGCAGGGGAAACTCCTTTAGCTTCCACTCCTTGTCCCAGTTTTGTGGCATCAGAAGTATCTGTTGTCTGGTCTCAGATTTAGACTGTGAAATTTCATGGTAAGGAATGCTGCTAACTTGCCAATTCCAACCAGTGCTGACCTAATCTGGCCCACCACTATAGGTGAGAAAAGTGGTTTCACAGAGGGTGGTGAAGCAGTGGCTACTACCACCACCACTGCACACCCTGTCTCTTCCACTAGCTGTCTGACCTGATCTGATCTGGTTTTTCTCACTTGAGGAATTTACCTCCCATACTTAAAAGAGACTGGTGTGGGCCATAAAACTATACAGCCCTAGCCCACACTTCTCACCATTTAATCTTCTTAATTTCTACTAATCAACTCTCCCCCCTCTTCTTCCCCCTCCTCCTCCCTTCTCTCCCCTATCCACCCACCCAACTCTATACACCAGGGCTGTCCAACTTTGAACTGCCCGCGGGCTCCTTTTGCTCATGGAACATCCACGCGGGCTCCTTTCCCAAGCGTGTGCGCGCAAGCGTGCGCACACACACAGTCCTCAGAAGTGCTTCGCTTGCTCCACCACTCCACCAAGCTCTGTAGTGCTGGTGGCGGCAGCGGAGGAGGAGGAGTGCCGCTCCCCCCCCCCAAGCTCTGCCACGGTGGCCTGGCCACTCACCCCCCCACCACCAAGCTCCCGGCAGCGGAGGAGGAGCACCCGCTCCCTCTCCACCCCCCCAGCCATGGAGGAGGAGGAGGAGGAACGGACACTCGCCCCCCCAAGCTCAGCAGCGGCGGCGGCGGTGCGCCCGCTCCCTCCCCCCCCCCCCCAGCCATGGAGGAGGAGGAGGAAGGGACACTCCCCCCCCCAAGCTCAGCGGCGGCGGCGTGCCCGCTCACTCCCCACCCACCCAGACATGGAGGAGGAGGAGGAAGGGACACTCGCACCGCCCCAAAGCTCTGGCTCTAGTGGTGGTGGTGGTGGAGGAGGAGGAGCGCCCGCTCACTCCCACAAGCTCCATGGCGCTGGCAGCGGTGGAGGAGGAGGAGCGACTTGTAGCCCGTGAGGTGCTCGCCCTCTCCCCCACCAGGAGAAGCGCCCCCAGGTCGGGAGGTGGGTGGGGAGCTGGCGGGCGACTTCTTAGCACCTCGCAGGCTACCAGTCGACCGCGGTCGACGTGTTGGACAGCCCTGCTATACACTATAGCCAATCAATATTTGGTATGATAAATATATCTCATACTATATGTATCTCACACCTCATTCTGCTGCTATATCTGAAGATGTGCACATGTGCACAAAACGTCACATTAAAATATGAAAGTTAGTCTTTAAGGTGCCACATGTTTGTGTCTTTTGTTTTGTTTTGTTTTGTTTTGTTTTTCTTTGATTTTTGCCTGAAGTATTTTAAAGCAGGTCTTCAAGAACCGCATTTTCTGGTGAGCAAATAGCAAAGAGACTGGTCCATTAGCTTGGCATCCAGACCTTTGACAAAAATGCTGAGGAAGAGGAAGAGCCGGAGACATACCAAGGTGAGGCAGTGAGGTAGGCTAAGGCAGAAGGATGTAGCTAGGGGATCTCTTGGTAGGGGTAGTGGTACAACTCATAGTTCACTGCTTGCCGTCAACCTCAGGCAGCTGTCTCACCTTGCTTAGTGGAAGGGCCAGGCATGCTGTCTTTATTCCATTAGCATTTGATTCAATAGATCAGTGTTGGCGAACCTATGGCATGGGTGCCAAAGGTGGCACTCGGAGCCCTTTCTATGAGCACCTGACATTGCCCCTTCACAGCCACCTGTACTCAGGTTAAATGGCTGTATTGGCACTTTGCGAAAGATTAGTTGGTTTTGAATCGCAGTTTGGGCACTCGGTCTCTAAAAGGTTAGCCATCACTGCTATAGGATATGTATGGAACACCAAAACAGAATCTGCCATGTTTCCCAAATCAAAAAGAGAAGGGTCGGGGCCAAATAAAAGGCATATCTGCCTTTGTTACTGCCTATGCTCTTAAGAGCCACTGATCTTCATCCCAGCAATTTAACAATTGGCCTGTAGAGCTTCCCCAGTTGGGACTCCATTTTGCTGCCCCTTCACATCCTTGACCACTGTCCCTTGCCATTCATTGATGCTCTAATGCTAGTGTCAGTCTGAATTGTCAGGGATATGACTGCATCTGTACATATACAATGTAAAACTACTTCTAAGCCAGTAGTACTTACAAAGAAATGCAGTTAGTGGAGTCCATATGGCAGGTGCTTCATGAAGGACAGTTGATGGAATTAGAAGAGAAAGATAATTTATCACTGCTGCAGTGTACCTGCCTAGTTTAGAGGAACAGAAATAAACACACCATGAAAGGTGAGACTGGCAGGTGAATTACACTTTAGTCATCAGTAAGCTTCTCCCTGGCCAACACTGTCTTTCCCATTCATTCCCATGTCTTCTTAACCTCATTCCACTTATCTCTGGAATGTTGTGCCTGAAACGGTTTCTTGTTGAGAAAGATTGGGACGAAAAATATATTGTGCATTACTTTCAAAGGGGAAAAACATTAGCACCACATCCTGTCTATCTACATACAATGGCCCAGGTTTGAGATTCTGAGGCAAGGCCATCCAAAAATATTCTTCACAGGGGACTCCTGTGCAAACTATGTGTGACATGGAACTCTTGTCTTCCCCTCGTTGTTGTTGTTGTTGATGTTGTTGTTGTTGTTGCTGCTGCTGCTGCTGCTGCTGCTGTTATGAATTCAAAATCAGCTCTGGCAAGATGCAAATCCAGGAAGAAAAATGGTACATAGGGCAAGTGTTATGGATCAGCCCCACAAATAGCATGTTAGAGTAGTTACAACCTGAAAGTTACCACTGTTTATAAATCACAGCATCGATGTTATTGTTTCCCAGTATAATTTGATGCCAGTGAATCACCACTCTCAGGTACAAAGCAGGGATGGGGACCTGTGAATTGTATCAGCAACTTAACTCAGACCAGACTCATTTAAAAACTCTGGGTAAGAGTGACCATGTTCTACTAGAACATGTGCAGAGACAGGAGGCCAGCTTCCCTTTCCTTCCTCTGTGCATATGGCAGTCTATCAGCTGGGCAGCAGGTACATGGGTGGAGGCATCAGCCAGCTCCTGGAAGGAAAACTGGGCCTGCTGCCTCTGTGGATGGCAGTGGTGGGGGCAGCAGCAGTGGTGAGTAGGGAGGGAAGCCATCTACTCAGGACTCAGACTCAAGGTTTTGGATTTGAGACTTGGGCGCAAAGACTTGGACTGAGGTCTAAACACTCTCCGTGGTACAAAGCAAAAATGTATGTAGATTTTCCAGGTGAATTTTAAAAGATATCTGTACTCAGATATTACTTTTTATGTAAAAACATGTATGTAAACACATGTACACAGAGATGGGGAAAATAGATATGGCTGCATTTGTGTTTCTTCTTTCTGCATGGATCCTATACAGTAGAACCACCATATCCGTGGGGCAAATGCTCTTATCCAGGTTGATGGCAGTGATAGGGGTGGTGGGGTGCCTGGCTGGCCCATGGTGGTGGCAAAAGTGAGGAAGAGGAGGGTTGCAGGTATCTATTGTGGCTCAATTCCCGCCACTGTCACCCAGCTGGTTTTAACAGCTCCAGGAAACTCATCAGAATAAAGATGGGATGAATGAACTTAAATGTAAATGGGTTGATGTTTATGAAAAATCATTTGGCACATCTAAGTCTAGACGGGTAGCTATACCGATATCTAAAAGGACAGATTTTGAATTTTTTTAAGTGGATAAGGATCATCAGGGTAAAATGTAGATAATGCAAGGGAAAATAAAAGGAGAACATTGTACCTTCATAAACTTGTATGTGCCTAATGATAATCAATATTTTTTTCTGAATAATTATAGATAGAAGAAATAAGATAGAGCATAAAGAACAGAGAAAAGGTATAGTAAGTGAGATATATAAGTTATTAATTCAGGAGGAATTCAAAGGAGATAACTTGAAAGAGATATGGGAAGAATATATTAAAGAAATAAAAGAAGAATGGGGAAAATGTGGAATAAAAGAATAATGAATAATATGTCAGTGAGAGTAAAAGAAATCTGTTATAAAGTATATTAAAGATGGTACATAACACCTGTGAAGTTAAATATAGTAAATAAAGAACTATCTCCAATATGCTGGAGGTGTAAAAAAAGAAAAAGGGACATATTTACATATATGGTGGATGTGTGAGATAAGGAAAATGGAATGGACATTGGTTTTTAAAGAAATACAAGAAATACTAGGGGAAAGGATTCAAATGTCTCCACAAATGGCGTTGTTAAATATAGTTGTGGATACACAATTGAAGAAGGAAGAGGTGGAATTGGTAATTATAATGATAATGCTGGCAAGGTTGATTCTTGCTAAGTATTAGAAATCTAACAACCAAATATCACTGGAGGAATGGTATAGGGACTTATGGAATATGGCTATTAATGATAATTTGATGTGTGAAATTAGAATTAGGAAAGGCTTGAAAAAAATCTAATGATTTTAATGGAATATATGGGATAGACTGTTGCTATATGTATTTCAAAATGCTAAAGGGTATACACCCGGAGAAGATTCAATGTATTTCTGGAGAGAAATGGGCTGGTCAATATCTTAATAGTTACAAGTTTGGTCAAATCCCAAGTGGGAGGTGGGTTGCACTGTATTGGTTTTTGTTATGAATTTAGATTAATGTTTTTTTTCTTTTTTATCTTATGTCTTATGTTTTCGTATTGTATTTTTATAATTTAATACAAATTTAAAAAAAGAAATAAAGAAAAGGTTTTTACTGCTGCCTGCTCCCTTCTGCCTTTCGCCCCTTCCACACCGCCCAGCTTTTTGACAAGTGGAGGTGTGGAGAGGGGAGCATCCCCCCTCATGCCCCAACCTGTCAAAATGCCCCAGCTGGGAGGTGGAGTTGCAAGAGAGAATGGAGCATGTAGCGGGAAATTCAAACCAATCACGGCTTGCTCCGTTCTGCTTTGCCACCCGCCTCCCAGCTGGTGGTTTGTTTGTTTGTTTGTTTGTTTGTTTTTGGACAGGTCAGGAGGTGGAAAAACAATTTGGAAACTGCTGCCACCCAGGTGGCTTTTTGTTTTGTTTTTGACAGGCTGGGCTTCCCCCCCTTAAAAAAATGCACCTGCGTGGGGGCAGCTTCTGAATCATTTTGTTACTTGTTTCATTTTACTGCAAAGCTTCTATTAAAAAGTCATTTATTAATGAAATGAAACGAAACACTAATTATCGATTTCATGCCCATCTCTAGTCTGCAGTGAAACCTGTTATTTTCCCCCCAAGTGTCTTATTTATATGCTGCTAACCAGAATGCAATGAGTGCCTTTGCATTATCTAAAATTTCTGCCTAGACTCCCTCACTCTCTCACATACTCTTTCATGTATGTTTCCTTCTGCCTTCCTCCTTCTTGGCTGAACTCCATTCTCCTATATCCCATTTCCCAAACTATCCCCCTGCAATATATAGCACTTTGTATTAAGACTAAGGGAGAACAGACAGACCCAAATTTCTGTGGGCTTCATGACTGCTTAGGGGGGCTACTTCTATGCAATAACTGCATCTGCATAGTTACTTCTATGCAGTAACTGCAGTAACTGTTGCCAGCATAGTCCTCTGTGATAGCACTAGAGAATTGTTCCTTTAAAAAGAAAAAGAAATGGATGTCAACTGAGAGTAGTGTAGAATATATACCGTATATACTCGAGTATAAATCGACCCAAGTATAAGCCGGGGGCCCTAATTGAGCCCCCCCCCCAAACTGGGAAAATTTATTGACTCAAGTATAAGCCTAGGGTGGGAAATGCAGCAGGGCCTGGCAACTCATCCTTTGTGAGCTGGGTGTGTGTGTGATGTTTAAAATGATGTTTAGCCACTGAGGCAAGTGCTTGAGTTGGTGGCTAAAAGTCATTTTAAACATTGTTTTAAAATGACCTTTTAAAAAGTCATTTTAAACATGGGGGGGGGGGTCAGGAGAAGTGGTGCACAGTGTTTAAAATGACTTTTAGCCACTGACCCAAACTTGCCTCAGTGGCTAAAAGTATTGACCCACATATAAGCCAAGGACCCCGTTTTTCAGCCCAAAATTAGGACTGAAAAACTAGGCTTATACTCGAGTATGTACAGTATTTGAAGCGGAAGAAGTACCTACAGAACTTGTTCTTCCATAGTTGTGGCCCTGTGTGGAATTCCTGGCCTTGCACTCTACAGGCAAAGGGCAAAATGGCAACAGAGTAAACCTTCTTGTAATACATTTCAGGAAAAATCATCATCCTGCATTCATTTGCAAAATGCTGAGCATGTCTGGGTAAACAGTTAAGATTGCTTTGTGTATTTCTGTCTAGACTGGCCACAGAACTTGTGCTATTTGTCTTTCGGAAGGACAGTCTTGCATAGGTTTGACATTTGAGGACTAGCAATCAAGCCCAATTTGTATGTTTCCTTTCCTGTCCTGTTAATTGTGTGCATGTGTGTTTGGGTGCATGCATTTTGATGCCCAGACTTTTGTTTTTAAAGGGGTAAAATGAATTATAACTTGTTGAAAGGATAAATCATGGAGTCTTGAGCACTCTGCAGGCTTTCTTCGTGAGAGCAAAGTTTCTCAGCCACAGTAACAGGGTGTGGCTAGAGATGGAAATTTTCTGGAAACTATGGGAAAAGGGGAAGAACTGGTTTTTTTCCTCCTTTTTTCCCCCAAAGCCCCCCGCCCCCGCCGCCGCTTCAACATTTCCAGAGATTTTACACCTCTCGGTGTACCCTTTCAGCCTGCAGAATTGTTTATCTGTCTGAGAGCCCAAATATAGCTAATAGAGATGGGCACGACTTAGCGGTATTTTCGTTTTCGTTTTTGTTTTTTCGTTTTTGTTACGTAACGAAATGAAAACGAAAAACGGTTCAAAAATGGACCGAAAATGGAAACGAAACGACTAATTTCGAGCCAATTTTTGTTTTTCGTTACTGGAAAAACACATAATGGAGCTAAATGGGGAGAAACGAAAAAATTTTCGTTTTCGTTTTTTCGTTTTCGTTACGTAACGAAACGAAAATGAAAAATTTTGAAATTAGGTCACGAAAACGGAAACGAAACGAAACGGACCCTAGCCGAAAACGAAAACGAAAACGATTTTTTTTCTGAGTCGTGCCCATCTCTAATAGCTAAGCATACCTTTGACAGCTACCTTTTATTTCCCTAGGCTCCCATGATCCCACCTACCCCTCTTTCCAGTGCTTCTAAAATGAATAAAGGAACCCTGTCAAACAAAGTGATTACATATATTCTCAACTCTATAGGTATGGGGCTATATTCCACCAGCTCCACCGAGATTCTGATAATGGTTAAACAGGGAACAAAACTCTTTGTTTAGAAAGTTGAGACAGAAATGAACCATTCTAACCTGGCTGACTGGTAATATCAGTCCTTTTGTAACTTGTGTCTTCTTTAACCTTTCCACCACATCTATTGCAATATGCCCCCTCCTTACACCACACTTTGTCCCTTCCGAAATTAAACATCCCCTCCATCACAAGATTTCTCACACTCCCCTCTCTCTCACTCTAACCAACAGCCTCTTCCATCCGTAACACTATTTCTTAATTTCCCTAAGGCTGTGCAAGACTGATCCAAAGACAGATAGACACAAGGCCACTAGTTTGCGAAAGAATGAAAATAAATTTATAAATAGCTTGCAAAAATAAATGAATGAATAAAATAAAAAGAGACCTTGCAACCTGTAAAAAAGTGGGGAGGTCATCACAAGAAAAGGGGAAACATCGGTGAAAATGTGTGTGTGTTAATTTATGCATCCACAGTAGATACAAATTTAGAACACTTCCTATGGATGAGGCAGAAATTCTCTGTTTCTCATCATAAGAACATATAAGAAAATAAGAACATAAGAGCCATGCTGGATCAGTCCAAAGGCCCATTTAGTCCAACTTCCTGTATCTCACAGTGATCCCACCAAATGCATCTGGGAGCGCACAAGACTAGATATCTGTCTCCTGATACCACTCAAAGTGTGGAGGATTGTGATTAGGCAAACTCTGTCTGCTCAGTCAGCTGTTCAGTTGCTAAATGGGGATGGTCAGCTTCAAGGTTCCTTTTATGGTTCTTTTTCTCCAAAATCAATGTGGATTGGACAGGGCTTCCGATAGTAAATAGCTCCAGGGAGAGGACAGTTCCCTGACAGTGCTTCAGATAAAGGACTTGAGCTGTAAAGTAGGATACCTTGTGATGTTCAAGGCAGAAACAAAGTGAATCCGTTCTACTCTTTGGAGAGTTTATTACCCATTCATCAACTTAAATTATCTTCAGGGCACAGAGCAGCACAGCAGGGCTCTGGAGGCAGTGGAATTAAAAATGCACACTGGCTGGAAAGTGCTCTCCTTGTCCATCTTCCCAAGTATGCTGATGGTAGTAGCTAATATTAGTGCTCCAAAGTGTTGTTCCAATTAAATGAAAGTTGGCCAGGCTCCTAATCTCCTGAAGTTGGAACAGCAGGTTAGTAACATGCAAGATGAAAGACTTGACTTTGATTAGAGTGTATACAATATGTTTCCTGAAGGCAGAGACCAGGATGTGTATCAGCAGGACTGGAATTTCTGACCAGCTACTGACCTGGATGGAAAGCCGCGTGGCACAACAGTGAGCATGAAACTTGCATGACTACACTGTCCTCTGAATTTTTGTTCACTATCAAAAGTTTCCTCCTTCCAAGAGTGTTGAATGTTGTCTAATTACAGATTAGCAGGATAGCCTACCGTGAGTTTATGGTCAAAACCTCAGCCCAAGGTGAAGGATCCAGTGATGTTGTAAGGTGGAGTGTAGAACACAGATATTGGACCAGAAATTGTTTCTCAGCCAGGTGATTTTGGAAACAGGTAGGAGGAAAACCTGGAGAAAAGGAGCCTCGTGGCACAGTGGTTCAATGCCTGTACTGCAGGTAAAACTGTGCTCACAACCTGGGGTTCAATCCCAGGTAGCCGGCTCATGGTTGACTCAACCTTCCGTCCTTCTGAGGTCGGTAAAATGAGTACCCAGCTTGCTGGGGGGTGGGGGGGGCAATGTGTAGCCTGCATACTCTAATTAAACTGTAAACCACCCCATACCAATAAATGGTATGCGGTGGTATATAAGCAGAATACTCTGCTTTATCTAACCATGATAGCAAGAAAAAGAAAACAATGAGTCATATAATACCGTAACCAACAACAGCTTAGTGGATCCTAGTCCCCTCACCCAGCAATGCCAGCCAGCTTTGAAAGATTTGTGATCAAGACCAGGTCTCATTCTTCCTTCCTGCTTTTCAGGGCCAGGCCTTATGAAGTTTCCAGTAAAGTAAATTGGGAGCCCTCTCAGACAGACTGAACCTGAGGGGGAGGGGTACATGGCAAGGGAGAAAAGACAGTGGGACCAGATCCTGTGTTAATATAATTAAGGCTGTTGTTGTTCAAGCTTCCAAGCTAGAACCCATGGAAGTATTGTCAGAGGACACTATGACCAAAAGCTACCCTGGAGGTGAGTCTGGCACCCCTCACTTGCACTTACAGGTCATTTTTCAAATCTGCTCTGTTTGTTCTTGACATTTGGAGTACTGATACTACCAAGAGTAATACACCTATAGTGTGCATAGCTTGTCGTGACTGAGTGAACCCTGATACCACTTTGTAGAGCACTTTGTACCCTGAGATTTGTCACCCTACCAGGAGACCCAAGAAAGCATAGCAGTTCCCTGAGATTTCAGCCAACCCTAAGGCCCTGAGACTTAACAATACCCACACCACACCATGTTACATTTACAAAGAACACAATTTCCCTTATTGCCTCCTGCTCCTCAGTGGCGTGGTGTGGGGAGGGCAAGGGGTCGGGGCACCCCAGGTGCAGCAATTAGGGGGTGCCAAATCACCTACCACCCCCTGACACCGCCCCAACCACATCTGATTGCCTGGGCCACCCCTTGCTGCCACTGCCATGTTTGGCCTTGCCTCCCCAAGCCTTAAGAACATAAGAACATAAGAACATAAGAAGAGCCATGCTGGATCAGGCCAACGGCCCATCTAGTCCAGCTTCCTGTATCTCACAGTGGCCCCACCAGATGTGTTTGGGAGCGCATGAGACTAGATATCTGTCTCCTGATACCACTCCCCTGCATCTGGCCCTTGAAGCACACTGGTTTTAAGCCTGGAGATTACACATCTCCCTCATGGTTTGTAACCTGTGATGGACTTTTCCTCCAAGAATCTGTCCAATCCCCTTTTGAAGGCATCCAGGCCAAATGCCCTCACCACATCCTGTGGCAGGGAGTTCCACAGACTAACAACGCGCTGGGTGAAAAAAAACCTTGCCGCTACCTTGGCCACAGGGGTGGCTGGTTCAGTGCCCTGTCCACCTGGCGGGATGTGAATGGCCCCGAGGATGCCAGGGACTGACGATGACAACAACAAGGATATTGCGCTGGGCCATAGAGGGGAAGCAACGGGTGCGCTGGCCGGGGCTGCTGCTTGGAGCTGTCTGGAGGGGGGGCTTGATGGGGTGGCCTGGCCGAGCCTGGTGGCCTGCTTGCCACTGTGCCCTGCTCTGCCTGAGGTGATGGGGTGGGTTGGTGCTGCGGTAGGAGGGGATGCCCTCCAGGTGGAGTGGGCGGGCTGAGGGGAAGTGGCAGTGGGGGTGGGGTGGGCGGCTCGCTCTCCTGTGTGCTGACGGAAGGCACAAAAACTGAGTTTTGCCCCAGACTCTGGAATCCCTAGCTATGCCTGTGCTGCTCCTCACAACCATTGTCACTTAGTATAATCACAATCATTTCTCTAAGAAGAAAATGTAAGAGCAATGTAAAAATATGGGGGTGAAATCTAAAATATTGAAATTGTGTAAGTAATATCAAGAAATGACTTTGTAAAAGCCACCTATTGCCTGAAATGGTTCATTCTACAAAAAGTTTAGTCATTTGTTTTTGCCACACACTTGGATTGGCCCTGCTTTTGGCCCTGTGGATTGAATGTTGAAGTCCTGGCTTAGAATCTCTGCTTCACCATAAACTCCCTGAGCAGCCTTGAAAGAGTTACTATTTGCGATTAGAGATGGGCACAATACGAAAAACGAAACACTGTTTCATCTTTTCATTACATAATGAATCATTTCATTATGAAACAAAATAGTAGGATGCATTTTGTTACATAATGAAACAAAACAATATTTTTAACTCTAGAAGCAAAATGAGTTGTCCTAGAGGAATCACATATGGTGGTTAGCTTCTTTGGACTCTTTCCTTTAAGCCCGCCAAATATGGAGAGGTTTGGGGTTCAGGGGCCTAAGTTATTAAACTCTAAAGGAGGTCCCACCATGAGAAAATGATTTGTAATTAGTAAGGGAAGCACTGAATCCTTGCCCCCGTGGGAGAGCAATTAAGTGCTTCCCGAGTCAATCAACAAAATATTATCTACTCAAAAATAAGGATTACAGGCATCTATTGGCATTAGAGATGGGCACGACTTAGCGGTATTCCCGTTTCCGTTTCCGTTACTCGGTTCCGTTACTCTACGGAAACGGTAACGGGAATTACTGCCCCAGACTTCGAGCTCGAACCGACAAACGAACAATTTTGGTCTGATTTGTCGTGCTCGTTACTTGCGTCGCGCGATCGCGCGATGCCAAGCAGCACAGAAAAAAAGTTTTTAAAAGTAAAAAAAAACCCGATTCCCGGCCCTAAAAGCAGGTGAAAACTGTCTGAGGGCACCTACCAGGCCAGAAGGGTGGTTTTTTTGGGGTGTGGGGGTTTCCTCGCTCCCCTCTCCTTGGCTACTGCTACTGCTGCGCTGCTGGTACCAGGCGGGGGGGGGATCGTCTCGTCTGCCTTTGCCATGCGGTGTGCGGGCGGGGGGATCCAAAATTCCGACTGCAATATTATTTTTAAATCGTGGTCCAAAACCCCACCAAAGCACCACAGAAACATGTGAAAATTAGCTATTTTAAATGCTTGAATTTTTACAGTAGCAGCAGTGGGTTTGTCTTGCAAAAACACGTCTCCGTTGATTTTATTTTATTTCATTTTATTTTATTTTTTTACACCTGCGCATTTGCAAAGATGGGCTCACCCATGGGAGTGGACCATGCAAAGTCTTGGAGCCATTCCACCAATCGCATGGCCAGGTTTTGCTGACTGAACCAGGCTGGGAGGGCGTCTCCATTTGCCATGCTGTGCGGGGGGATCCAAAATGCCGACCACAATATTATTTTTAAATCGTGGTCCAAAACCCCACCAAATCACCACAGAAACATGTGAAAATTAGCTATTTTAAATGCTTGAATTTTTACAGTAGCAGCAGTGGGTTTGTCTTGCAAAAAAAGTCTCCGTTGATTTTATTTTATTTCATTTCATTTTATTTTTTTACACCTGCGCATTTGCAAAGATGGGCTCGCCCATGGGAGTGGACCATGCAAAGTCTTGGAGCCATTCCACCAATCGGATGGCCAGGTTTTGCTGACTGAACCAGGCTGGGAGGGCGTCTCCATTTGCCATGCTGTGTGGGGGGATCCAAAATGCCGACCGCAATATTATTTTTAAATCGTGGTCCAAAACCCCACCAAATCACCACAGAAACATGTGAAAATTAGCTATTTTAAATGCTTGAATTTTTACAGTAGCAGCAGTGGGTTTGTCTTGCAAAAAAAAGTCTCCGTTGATTTTATTTTATTTTATTTTATTTTATTTTTTTACACCTGTGCATTCGCAATGATGGGCTCGCCCATGAGAGTGGAACATGCAAATTTTCCACCAATCGCAAGGCCACTTGGCCAGGTTGACCACAGAGACTTCTGGGATGTGCCAATCGGGCATAAACAGCCCACTAATCGTAGCCCGAACCTGAACCCTAAGCCTAAGCCTAACCCATACGTCAGTACACTGTCCTTCTAAGTGGGTCAGAGAGGCACCCAGAGGTGCACCCCAATACTCACCCTAACCTCACCTGTCACTAGCCCAACCCTACCTAGCCCTTGCGCTAACCCATCTTAACCCTAAGCCAGATCTACTTGCATTGCACTACATGCAAGTACGTGAAATGCAGCACGTGCAAAGAGTCTGCCAGTCCGTCACTTGTGGCTCTGGCTGACTCCTGCAGCTGCCTCCAGGAGCCTGCTACCCCCCCCCCCAAACCAGTACTAACGACAACGAAAAAACGAAAAAACGAACCGACTAATTTTTGTGAATTTTCGCGAAAAACGGAAACGAGCCGAAACAGGCTGCCTCCGACACACGACAACTCGAAAATGTCATTTTCCCTAGTCGTGCCCATCTCTAATTGGCATAGAAATTGTAGAGTAGCTTCTTTGGACTCTTTCCTTTAAGCCCCCCAAATTTAAAGAGGTTTGGGGTTGTGGGGGCTGAGTTATTAATCTCCAAAATGAGTCCCCCAATGATAATTATGAAGGGAAGAGCTTAATAATTACAAATGGTTTTCTCCTGGGGAGACCCCCTTTGGAGTTTAATAATTCAGCCCCATGAACTACAAACCTCTCCAAATTTGGGGAGCTTAAAGGGAAGAGTCCAAAGAAACTACTCCCAAATTTGCTCCCTCTGGGATCCAGGGGAACCATTGAATAGCATAACAAATTGTTTTGTTTTGTTTTGTTTTGTTTTGTTCTGAAAATTATTTTAAAAATTCATTAGAAATGAAACCAACTGAAACAAAAATAGAAACATGCCCATCTCTATTTATGAGCCTAGTTCTCTACAGTCCCACCAAAAGGCACACTTATGAGCCTTCTTCAAGGCTTACAAAGAAATGACTGAAGATTAGTACAAACTGACATAGAATCCATAGGTTATAATATACTGTACATATTTCTGTGGCCTGCTGATCGTACTTGGTGTTATTTGACCATAAGCAGTAACTTTTATTTTCAAATAATGTATTTGCAGAGCTTCACTTTGATGGCAAGGATGAACTTGTGTTAACCATCATGCTGAAGGGCAGCAAGGAGAGTGAATCATCTTTCTAATCATATTTCCCACTAATGTTTCCATTATTGGACTCACAGACATGCATCCAGGCTGTCTGCCCTCCAAAAGCAATAAACACAGTTTCCTCTCTTTTTATGAAGTATGCAATGCAGTGATTGCTTCACAATTAGTCCTCACCATCTCTTCCTTCCCACCATTCTAGCATTTTCCCCTCTCCGGATTAGTCTCTATTCAGCACAGTAATGTGGTGAGCTATTGCATTTTGCAAAAGATAAGAGAGTATTAGCCCAGAGAGAATCTGCAGAGTTAACACTGTGCTGTTTCATTCCAGGGATTAAACAGTCTCAGCAATTCAGGCCAGGCAACCAGACCTTCTCTGGGGATGGTGCCAGTGGCCATTTCCATCCAACTGCTCAAGCTTGATAATGTCCTTCCCAAAGGGAAGCCATTTACATTCTAATCTGGGAGAATGGGAAAAGCCATCTCTTACCTGTAGAATAATAAAAGTACCTTGCCTATTTGGTCAATTCAGTACAACCCTCTGTCAGTGCCTCAGGCTTGTCAGAACAATGCTGTTTCTCTCACACATAAATGAGAAATGGGAAGTGTGGTTCTTTGTCCTTCCATCTGTTATTGGACTGGAATACCCATAATCCTTCATCATTTTAAAATAAAAATAAAAGCAAATGGATAGTGGCAGCTTAAAGACAAACAGATTTATTTCAGTGTAAGCTTTCATGGATTCTAATCTTCTTTGGACACATGCCTGATGCCAAAGTCACTTGAGTTATCTTTTCTTCCAGTAACTCCGTGTGCAGCTTCATGCAAGTCATTTATCTTTTCTTTGCATCCTTTTTATCTGTGTCATGATGGGGAACTGGAGGACTAAACACTGCATCTTGGAGACAACTGTACTGCAAACAGAAATGTACCAAGATAGTAGAAATGAGCCTATACCAACTAAGTTTTGTTGTAAATGTACTTTGTATTTACTAAATTAGATAAACATTGTGGTACATAAGGTGTCTGGAAGAAAGAGTGAAGATTAAAAGTACGGGAGGAGATCATAGATAACTTTTTATCTGTCTTTGATCCTCCAGATGTTTTGGACATTTCATATTTTTAGTCTAAAGATTGATATCCAAAACATGTTGAGGACCTAAGACTGAGAACTGCCTTAGGCCACTGGCAGAGAAGAAAGTTCTATATTCAGTCCATGGTATTTCCAAATAAATAACACACAGGGAGAGAGACATCTTACACCACTAAAGTGGGGGAAAGCCTTCCTGAAATCCAGGAAAGCTGCTGTCAAACAAGAGTTGACACCATTGGACTAGATGAGTCAATGATTGCATTCTACTTCCTCTTGTTAGTGGCTTGAACACCGCTCAAATCCAAATGACAGAATGCCTATGTCCTACTCCTGCAATGAAACCCTATACCCAGTCTTCCAATTGTGAGCCTCATTGAACTCTCTGGGGCTTCCATTTGAATAGAGATGAAAAGGCTTCCCTTATTATTTGTTTGATTTGTACACAGCCTTTCTTGAATAACAAGAACTATGTTGCCTTTTTGTGACATTGAGGGTGAACATGTGACCTCTTTTAAATAGGACAGTCATTTATTTGAAATTCTGCTCAGGGAGATTCACATTTTGATGGGCTCTCGGATCAAGATTAGTTTAGAGATGTGTGTGTTATGTGTCATCCAGTTGAAGCCATCTTATAGCAAACCTCACAGGGCTTTTAAATTAAGTGAAATATCAAAGGAATGGTGTTACTAGTTCCACCCTCTGGCCATCACTGAATGGATGATCAAGTGGGAATTCCATCCCAAGTCTCCTTACGAGTCCTGATCCATCACTCTATCCACTAAACAATATCAAGGTTTATGTTTTGGTCACTAAAATCATAAATGTAAATTTAAAATTTAAAAATGGAACAAACTTACACTGTAGCAGCTCAGAGTTGCTCAGTGAATGTAGGCAAGGCAAGTGCCTACAGCTGAGTATTATGGGAAAGTCTGAGGCTACAGGAGCCACGGGCAGCTGAATCTAATTACAGTGGCTGGGATTGTACAAGAGTAGCTCAGGCAGACCATTAGTTAGTTTTCCTTGTTCAAGGGCAGTCAGGCTGGCTGAGGTGCCAGGAGTAGAAAAATTACTGCATGTTACATATATATTGTGCTACTAGGCTGAAGTAAAACTCTTGATGTTAAATCTTTAAATGCAAAGTATTTTTTCCTACATAAGTTGTCTGTCTTCAGTTTTTGATCCTGATACTTGAAGACTAGCACAGGATTCTGTCAGCTTTATTGCTCTGCTGTACTTGTATGCTGCTAAAAGCAAACAAAGGCTCTGCTAAGCAGGCTGCGAGCTTAAAGTGGTGTTACTCACTTTGGTCTGCTATATTTTCCCAGCAAACTAAGTAAGTTTTTTTTTCCTTGACAAACACTAGATACCAATTTAAAGACAAGGAGGGAAATTGAGGACCTTGGAGGCACTCATCCTGAGGTAGGGAGAGGATGTCATGCTTAGGTGGTGTCTAAGTCACCTGATCACAGTCTCCCCTACTCAGAGAATATATATTCTAATATATATAATACAAGTAACTTCCAGTTTAACACATTTATTTGTATTATTTAAAGTTTTTTAACAAAGACCAAATAGTTACTTACTCTCAACTGCTAGAACAAACACAAGCAAAGGAGAATAAACATTCACTCTGAGAATGGGTTTTGTTTTTAATCAATATACATTCTGTGCACAGACTCTGGTCCAGGTCAAAACATATTACAGTTGAAAAGCCATGTGAATCCTGAGGGAAGATTCCAGATGGCTGATGTTTTTTGCACAATCCATGTGGAATTTCCAACTGTATTTGAATGCTGTAATTGTTTCATTTTACATTTGGTATGATGATGACCAATTTTCAGTTTATATTTTTGCATTTTTGAAGGTTCTGATATCAGTTTTGAAATTCCTTCCTTCCTTCCTTCCTTCCTTCCTTCCTTCCTTCCTGTGCCACCTTCCTCACAGAATTGGGATGCAAGGCAGCTTAAATAATTGTTTAAAACAATTTCAAAATTAAAGTATTATAAGATTAGAAACATTAAGATAGCAATAAATACTATAAAATTAACCCCTGACCATCACAGTAGTGGATAGAGCATTTGTATGTTGTTCTGCATCAAGCATTGATTGTAATGGAAATTCCCCTGGCATGCAGGCAGGGTTCTGCTGATCTATTCTATTATATTCTGTTTATTTATTTGCTGCCTTTCTCAACATGGCTCATGACAGATAAAACAATAAATTAAAAACATGATATAAATATCACCTTTTAAAAGTAAATAAACATATATTAAAATTAAAAATCAAATATAAAAACAATTCAAAAACGTTTGAAAACTTAAACCAGCATTCCTGAGGCAATTTATTGCTTAAAGGCCTGCCTGAAGAGGGGGATCTTTGCCTTATGATGGAAGAACAAGAGGATGGAAGCAGCCACTGAGAAGGTCTTTCTCATGTCCTCACCAAGGAAGCTTGGGAAGGCAGTGGAATCCAGAAAAGGGTCTCCCCAAAAAATCTTAAAGGCTCATATGGGATGATTGTCCAAACAGCCCCAGCTAAAGCTGCATAGGACTTAACAGCTAATCACCAGCACTTGGGCCCAGAAACAGACCGGCAGCCAATGAAGCTATTGTAATGAGGATGTTTCATGAGCCTTATAACTAGTACCAATCAGCAATCTGGCTGCAGCATTTTGAACCAAATGAAGTTTCTGAACACTCTTCAGTGGCATCCCCATATAGTGGTGTGTGTTGCAGTAATCCAGCCAGGATGTAAGTAAAACACGTGCCACTCCTGGCCACCAATGGAAACTATACATCCAAGCTCAGGGTTGAGTCAAGGAGCACATACAAATAGCAGACCTGATTTTTTTAGAGGGGTGTAGACCCATCCAGTACAGGTTCAATTCCAATCCCCTGATTTGCTTTGTAAGTGTACTGAAGAAACTCTGTCTTGTCTGGATTAAGTTTCAGTTTGTTTGCCCTAATCCAGTCCATCACTGACAATAAACATTAGTCTAAAAACAGAACAGCTTCTTTGAAATAAGATGGTAAGGAGAAATAGAGCTGGGCCTCATCAGCATACCAATAGCAACAACCCTCAAAACTACAGATAACCTCTCAGTGATTTCATGTAAATGCTAAATAATACGTGGAACAGAACTGAGCCCTGAGGAACCCCACAGATCAACGGCCAGGGTGCAGAACAGGATTCCACCTTTTTAGTTTAGCCATCCTGGAAGGATCAGAACCACTGTAAAACAGTAGCTATAGAATCAGAGAATCAGAGAATCAGAGATTTGGAAGAGACCTCAGGGGGCATCCAGTCCAACCCCCTGCCATGCAGGAACCTCCATCACAGTATTTCCAACAGATGGCCATCCAGCCTCTGCTTAAAAACCTCCAAAGAAGGA
>JAHTLZ010000129.1:60392863-60437977 GCA_023846285.1 Phrynocephalus versicolor
CCAACAGATGGCCATCCAGCCTCTGCTTAAAAACCTCCAAAGAAGGAGACTCCACCACCCTTTGTGGCAGCATATTCCACTGCCGAACAGCTCTAACTGTCATGAAGTTCTTCTTAATGTTCAAATGTAATCTCTTTTCCTGTAGTTTGAAACCATTGCCCCGAGTCCTAGTCTCTGAAGCCATGGAAAACAAACCTGTTCCCTCTTTAATATGACATCCTTTCAAATATTTAAACATAGCTATCATATCCCCCTCAGCCTTCTTTTAGAGAGGCTAAACATTCCCAGTTGCCTAAGCCGTTCCTCATAAGACATTTCCTCCAGACCCTCAACCATCCTGGTCTCCCTCCTCTGCACCCGCTCGAGGTTGTCAACATCCTTTTTAAACTGAGCTCTAAGACCCATTTCAGAAAGGCACCCCAGAAGAATACTATGGTTAAAAAAAAATCAAAAGCTGCTGAGAAATCCAGCAGAACCCACAGGAACATAATCCTCCTGTCTAGGTCATCCATCAAGTGTAGGCCATCCATCAAGGTGACCAAAACTGTCTCTGTTCTGTAATCAAGGCTGAAATTGATCTACATAATCTGCTTCATCCAGGAACACTTGGAGCTCAAATGCATTGCTTTTTAAGAACTGGCTTCCTCAACACTTTGACCCTCCTAAAACCACTACTTTATTGATTGCATCTTTTTGTTCCAACGATGGAGTCTAGTGCCATGGTGCTTCCCTTTTGCATGGAAATATGTGTGACTCTTCCATGTGAAAGTTTTCAATTCCCTGTTCAGAAGCCTTCAGTTCTCAATTATTCCTGATGTAGAAAAATATTGATGGTGTAGGTCTGCAGTAGAGCAACATTCCACGTAGGTAGAAGGTTCTCCCCCAGGAAGATCTGGCTAGAATAGAGGACTATACCATTTCCAGTCCAGTAGGCAACAGTTTGGATACAAACACCTGCAAACTATATACTTTTTCAGCACCAAATGGCAGAAATGTCAAATGCTGCAAATTCACAGCCTTCACTTCAATCCATTGTAGCATATGACATGATTACCTATCAATTTCCATTCGTCTGTACAGGGCTTGAGGTACAATTACAGAAATTGGACATCTCTTTATCTGTTATGTCTCCATCCAAAGGAATCCCAGTTCCCAAGATTTGTAGTTTGGAGAGCTGAATAGATTTCTTTGTAAGGAAGGTCTATTCTGTAGTTCAGGAAACTCCAGTAGTGTTCTTTGGATGAAAAGTGCAACAAAAAAGTGCATCATTTTGTAGGACAGAGTTGTTGTTGTTGCTGCTGCTGCTGCTGCTTTTCTTTTGATTTATACTCCTCCTCATGGTGCCTGAGCACACTCTGGCCAGTTTATAACATAATTATGCAAACAACACATTGTGCCCCTACTGTGAACTGGGTACTCATTTTATCAACCTCAAGAAGGATGGAAGGCTGTGTCAGCCTTGCCAACCTGAACCCATCAGGATAGAACTCAGGTTGTGAGCAGAAGCTTGACTTGAGCAGTACAGTCACAGGGCTCTTTACCATGGGGCTCCTTACAGCTGTTGAAATGGTGTTAAACCACCTTAGCTGTATAGTACAGAAACATCTTTAATGTTTGCTTTGCAAAGCTCAACAGTGTGTGTTCACAAATGCTCATGTCGTAATTAATCTATTTCTCATAAACATACATTTTTGTAACCTTTTTCTTGTTTTTCATGTTTTTTGTTTATTTATTTTTATTACAATGGAATGAAAAAATAATAAATAAATACTGTGGGGTGGTTGCCCCCCTATTGGAAAAGAGGACAGGAAATATATCTAGGCCATGTCATATAGAAGCAGAGGATGGCAGCCTTTTGATTTAAAAAAGAAAACCAGGCTCTTTCAAGTGATGAAGAAAGCTTGTGCTAGAAAAATGAAGGGCCTGGAACTACCAGTTATTCAAAAGTCTGATTCTTGACACCTAATGCCACTGGTAAGCTTAAAATGAAAAGGTCCCAAGAGAAGTACTGACTCTTTGCTGTGTTCTCCCTTTTGCCCAGTCTCCTAGTACTTTAATTCAGCAACCTCATCTGCTCCTGCAGTTTGCTTTGAGCTGTTATTTGGAGATACATCCAAAGACACTCTCAGTTTGGCCCCATAGTGAAGTGATAATGGAACTGGCCTGCCCGGATGACACAGCTGCAGGCTGCAGGATTACTGAAGACAGCACTGGGAGCTTTAAGGTTGCTGGGTTAAGTGTCCTCAAGCAAATGACAACCAATTCATCAATTAGGAAATGGATGGCCAAGACAGGGACCCATTGCCCCCAAGTCATGGTTGTTTGACTTGGCTGCAATGTTGGATTGGTTGGGAATGAACACAACTCTCACACAGGTCAAGGTGTTCAAATCATTACATGTTCCTTGTTCCTCCCCCCCATCTCTTTCTGAATGAGTAATGTAAGCACTTGACTTCTAACCAGGTGATATGGAAATGGATCAGCTGTTCACAAATCTGCTTGGAAACTATTTGCATTAATTTCTTGTTCACTTGTTAAAAGTAGCTCCTAGTTGGAAAATATCAGTGCTTTATGACACAGAGGAAAACTGTGACCCATGAAGATTAGACTGGAAGATGCTTAAAATATTTTGAAGCAAAGTAGAAAGATCACAGCAGAATCAAGTACAGTAAGTACAGCAATCCACTTCTGGTCCAAAATAGTCTAATTATCGTAGCATTTTTGTTTTAATTTTACCTTTATTTCATATATAGACATCATTTTAAAATGCGTAACAATCTGAAACAAATAAAGAAAAGAAAGAAACCATGTCTGGATGTGTAACTAGAAGATATACAAGGAAAGTGTCTCTAACGAATTCCGACCGTGGGAGAGAAAACTGGTGAATTGCAGAGATTGGGATATGCATTCTCCCAAATGTCTTGCCTGGCACTTAGACTAGGAATAAAACCAAGCTGCTGATTTTGTATAAGCTCTTTTATAATCCATTGTTTGATCATCAGAGATCTTTATTTTAGCACTTGAAGTGATTCTGCTGTTTGTTCCAAGAAAAGCATTGTCTAGACTCTATGCCAGGGGTGCCCAAACTTTTTGTAAGGAGGGCCAGATTTGGTGGCTGAGAATGTGTCAGGGGCCGGTTGCTCCCCGACCCTGCCACCCCACTGCAAGCCCCACCCACTTTCTTTAAAAAAAACATGGGGTGAAGGAGGGGGAGGGAGGGGCGGGCCAGCCAGCCGCGGGCCACTAGAATGGCCTGACGGGCTGGATTTGGCCCCCGGGCCGGACTTTGGGCAGCCTGCTCTATGCATTCCCAGTGGTGCCCACTCTGACACTTTTTCTTATAGGCTTGTTCTGTATATGTCCTTCATCTGAATCATGCTTTGCTCCTTCATCAGTTACTGGTGAAACATCTGGGCACTTGATGGTACATATTCTGGTCTATAACTTTGATTCATTTTCAGTTCTACTTTCTCTGTAATTCAGTTTCTTTCTCTGAACTTCAGTTCCTACTAGCATTAGTAATATGACCAATTGCCAGGAATCCTGAGCATTGTAGTCTAAACTGTCTCAAGGGCACCAGGCTAAGTGCTATAAACTAATTCCCAACACCTCATCCACCCCAACTGGGTGCATTCCTCTTACTGTATTCTGGAACCAAAAGATGCTTCTGCCCTTATCTCACCTGCCACATTTATCAACAGGAGGTTCACAGTCAGGTAATAAACAAGCAGTACCCTCTGCGACTTTCACCTTCGTATTTCCCCAGTGAGTGAAGGCAGTGTTACTAGCCGGAAAAAATATTTTGCTATAAAAAAAAAATCATTCCCCAAAGCAAAATGGCAAAGCATTTTAGTATATGCCTGGTGTAGATTTCTTGCCTTTGAACTATTTTAATTTCTGCTTTAGGCAAGGTGAGCATGCATGCCCCCACCTCCTTTTAAATAGTATGCTTTCCCCATCATTAACTTGCCCACCTATCATTTAACTGGGCTGTATTTATTTGTTGCTTTACCACAGTTTCTATCTGTCTGTCTTGAAGACCATGGTAGTTGTATGTCTGTCCATAGATCCATTAGTATCCATCACACCATCAGCCCATTTAATATTTCATATTGTTTTTCTGGCTTAATTTTGCCTTTACGTTCTCCTTCTGACAGCTATCCATCCTACCTAACTGAACTGAATATTTCTGAATATTGCTGTCCCTCCCTCCCTTTCTCTCTGTCTCTCATTGGAACCAATTCCATTACTTTGTGGCCTTTCTACCAAGAAGTAGAAAGAGGGTAGAAAGTACATAAGAAAGAGGTTTAAAAAATAAGAAAAGGTAGAAAGAACAAGAGGTAGAAAGAACATAAGATAGAACATAAGCTCTTGTTCTTTGGCTGTTTTTCACTGAATTCTGCTCAGTAGAAATTGCCATAGGATTGCACTCAGACTGTAAATATAGGGCCTAAGCATAATAGTATAAAGTTAACTGTGTGACTAAAATTAACGCATGTTTCTCCTATGTAGAGTACCACCCTAGGAACCAGGCTGAGCAAGCAGGGTCTCTGGGAAATAAGAAGGGATCACTCAACTCTTTCCTCCTACCCTGGTTCAGCAGAACACACACACACACACACACACACCAGCTTTTCAGAGGAGGGTGGAAGGACCCATTAGGAGCAATGCAGGCTTCCCAGAGGTTAGGATGACAAACACGACAGCTCACCGTGGAAATGTAATAGCTAACTGTGAAAGCTAGACTGTTTATGAGATTTTAGTGCCTTAAAAAGGGTATTCCCCACACAGCTTTGGATGCTGTAGAAGAGACACTTGGCTTTTCCCTCCTTTTGGGTGAAAATATATTTTCTTGCAGTAAAGGTACACAAGTTGCTCTCAAAAGTGATGGTGAATGAGTAGCGATAAATTAACTTTAGTAGTATAGTCAATACCATATTTCATTTATATTAAAACTTATTTTTAAAAATCTATTTTAGGCATTTTGACAAGTTTTTGTTCTATTCCTTTACCATTAAAAAAAACCCAGAAAATATCCCATCCCCAAATGAGCAATAAAACTATTGTATTCTTGAAGGCTTTCACAGACCAGGATCTGATAGCTGTTGTGAGTTTTTCGGGCCAGCCATAGAGTCTGGAGAAACGTCAGGAAGAAAAACTTCCGGAACACGGCCAAACAGCCCGAAAAACTCACAACTATAATAAAACTATTGATGCAACAAACCAATTCTAAACTTTTCAATGCATAAGGAGAGCCGGTTATTTTAGAGACTGTAATAAGTAGCAGGTATGAATTACTTTTAAAATGTATTCCAATTGTTTATAGGCTGATTGATTTTGATATATGGTCATATTTGTACACCTCTTTGGATGTGTGGCCCTAGGCCTCTCTCAGCCCAAAAGGCTGCACAATTGTCTGCTACATTTGCCCTCTTGAGTGTATTTGTACATTATAATTTGGCAGCCAAGTATTTTTTTTCTGTTTCACAAGGATTTATGCATGCAATGAAGTACTTGCTTTGGCCTTGCAAATGTATAAAACTACACCTATAAATACATAAATAGGACCAAAGTGCTTGTATGCAGAAAAGGCATGTAAAATTCACAATACTCTTGAGGCTGAGTCTCATCTTAAGTATGCATTTTGAGGTGGCTTTTTAAAAAGCTTGATAATTAACACTGGATGGCAACCAAACAGAATTGTGGGCAAATAAATGCAAAGAGGAACTGGAGTGAAGCAAGACTATTTTAATCTCTCTATTCCTAAAGCCTTCCATTCCAGACTTGTTTCCCCTTCTAAATTGTCATATATTATTCAATTTGTGTTATACAGCCTAGGCTGTTGAAAGGTAAAAGACACCGGGAACATGGTACAGAAAAGAAAATCAAGTAAAAAATGGTAGAGAAAACATACTGGATACTCAGATAAATATTTGTATGTTTCACTTTTCGCTGGATTAAGAATTAAAGTATTTCTATATAACAGATGCAGCACAGGCAGCATGTCACAGTACAGAAAATTATACCTTCTGTCTCAAACAGGAGGTGTTTGTTAAATAAGAGGGAGATAAATGCTGTCATACATACTTTCATGTAGCTTGGGCAGCAATCTTCCTCGGTGCTCAGAGGGAATGGTTTCCACCCCAGAATTTGCACATCAGACAGGGATAAAAACAGCCAAAACAGAACAAAAATGAGTAAGAATTTTTTAACTTCGTAACACTCACCATTCTTGTTTAGAAGGCTGTCCAAAGTGTGGCCTAGTGTGGAGGGGTATCAAGGAGTTGATGCTGAGCCTGGTCACTTGGATAGGGGCTGGGTGAGGGGCAGAGGAGGGACCAGGGGCTCAACAATGATACCTAGCCAGCCACTGCACCACTCAGTGAACCATATTTCCCTATCAGCCCCATGGCAAAGAAGCCCAGCATCAGTTATGGCTGGAGCCCACATCAACACACAGAGTGGCCTCCCCTTTGACAGTGGAAAGGGGTCTCACGGCTGACACTCCAAGCTACCCCACCCTACCTGAAGGCAACACAGGTATGGCCCTTGCCAAAGACACTTTTCAGCTGTCTCCCACCACCCACCACCCACCACCCAAGGCAGCCATCTCATCTCCACCCATCACACCCAGAGAGCATACAGACAGCCACTACCTCCCTGTACGTGGAAGTGCAGCAAGCCAGCAGACCCCATCTTAGTGGTCAGTCTAGGGGGCACAATACTTGCCTTGTCCCGGGTGTGAGTAACCCACACTGCGGCACTGCTCTTTATGTAGCTGAATTGTAACTCCTGTGAGCCATCACCAAAAGAATGCTGGGAGTTGTAGAACCTATTAATGGTTGTATGAATGAAGACATTTCAGCAGGTATTGATGGGTCCAGGATTTGGAACATCTGACTGTGGAGCCATGGCTTCAGAGCTTGATTCTGAAGCCTTGCAGGAGAAGATCCAGCCTGTGTTTTCTTGGGGAAGTTACCCATCAGTACCACCAAAAGTAGGAAATGGCAGGCCACCACAATGCCTTACTTTACAACCTGAGAACCTTTGGAAGGGTTGAGGTAAGTCAGAATCAACTCGAGGACATGCACTAGTATTATCTATCTGGCAAGAAAATCTGCAACTGATGATCGCCTCTTTTCTAAGGCACTATTAAAAGCACAGGAACCCTCTTTTGAAATCTGGTCACCCTAGGAGGGTAGCAACTTCCTCACCCCTGCCATGAATTGTGACTTAGTTTCATGGTGATGTGAGTCTACAGAAAATAGCAATTTCCAAAGCAATACCTGTGTTAGTACATCTCAGCATGTTGGTAACATTAAAAGGAAGAAAAGAAAAAAGGAGAGAGGGACAAAAAGAATGACTATTGTGGTACATTAAAGGATTCTGAGCTGTGAAACCTCACAGTGAAATAAATCTATTTTTGCTGAAAGTGCTAAAATTATTTGTCTTCTTTCTCTGCCTTTTTCTTTTTTTCTTCCCCTTCCTTTAATATTGCCAAAATTAAAACATAGCTCTTTTATACCACCTACCCTGCTCACCTTGATTTGATCTTGCAGGTGTGTGAACTCTGCCTCTCCAGGTGGTAAAGAATTGCTCTAAGGTGTGACCTGTTTCCATGCCATTTTGGGATGCTGTTCTTAGTAATGCTTCCTCTTGACAGTTGCTGGTTCTCCCTCCCTCTCTTTCTAGGAAGCTATATTTACACAAGCAATTATGCAGTCTTGTTGAGAGTAGCAACTCTTTGCACTACAGCTTCCAGAATGCCCTGCCATGTGGTCCCTGGCACGGCCCATGCTTGCTGGGGAATTCAAGGAATTATACTCTAAAGACACAACTTTTCCAAACTCTACATTCATAATATCCTTTGCAGGAAATAAGGCTGCCCTATTCAGCCCAGTCTGAGTTGCAATGTAGATGCTTGGCAGGAGCGGGAGTGCACAGTAGTCTATTGCGTCATCTGCATGAGATCATTTAATAAGACATTCTTCTCTTTGAAAATGCTGTCATGCACTCCCGCCTCGTTCTTGCATCAAATTCTTAATAACCTGGGGCATAGTTGTTTTGTGAGAGGCCTCCAGACAAAGGCGCGAGTGTATTGATGACACCAGACATTTCATAAGGGAGGGAGGGATTACAAAGGATTGTTGCAAGGATCATCTCCCTGTAATGATAAGAGAAACTATAGCCAGCATAGAAGATTACATGGAGAAAAAGGGGGGGAAATGAATGAGAAATGGAAATCATCCAAAGATGACGGTGGGCAATGCCTTTATTAGATCACTAGAATTTTGCAAGCAGAAACTAGCTTTCTCCTCCCGTAGGAGCCTTCATTAGACTGACTGTGACAGATCTGAGGGTAATGTAGAAGAACCATAGCAGTTCTAAAATCCTTGATGGGGGGGCAGATTCCTTTGTTTAAGGCACAATCTAAACTGGGGGTTGCAGAATCAGCTCAGAGCGGATAGATTTCAAGTTTCACCTCTAATCGATTACGATGTCCTTCCCATACAAGGAGATGCTAGTCACTCAGCATCCCTTTCATTGCCTTATACAGTGGTACCTCGTTGTTGTTCAGTTGTTCAGTCGTTTCTGACTCTTCGTGGCCCCATGGACCAGAGCTCGCCAGGCCTTCCTATCTTCCACTGCCTCCCAGAATTTTGTCAAATCCATGACATCGATGACACCGTCCAACCATCTAATTCTCTGCCGTCCTATTTTCCTTTTGCCTTCAATCTTTCCCAACATCAGGGACTTTTCCAAGGACTCCTCTCTCCTCATGAGGTGGCCAAAGTACTGGAACCTCAGCTTCAAAATCTGTCCTTCCAGTGAATATTTGGGGTTGATTTCTTTCAGGGTGGATAGGTTTGATCTCCTTGCAGTCCAGGGGACTCTCAAGACTCTCCTCCAGAACCACAGCTCAAAAGCATAAATTCTGCGGCGATCAGCCTTCTTTATTAGTCCAGCTTTCACTTCCATACATCACTCATAAGTACCTCTACTTACGAGCAGATCTACTTATGAGCAATTTGACTTAAGAGTGGGAAACCATTGCCATTTTAACTGCTGCTTTACAAATTTTAGATGTGGTCTGCTCTACTTAATTTACTTAGTCATCCAGGTGAGGTTATCTGGAAGTTGAGTCATGGCAGTTTGAGCAAGCTACTTGGATGAGTAGCAAAATGTTTCGATCTCACAAGAAAGAACGTCCAGTTACCACAACTCAACTTTCAGATCTTTGGGTATTGCATTCATTATCTTAAGAAACATACCACACAACCATGCCACATGTTATTAACATTATTGTAGGTAATGTTCAGGGATGTTGGTGAGTCCTGGGACTAGAGATGGGCACGACTTAGCGGTATTTTCGTTTTCGTTTTCGTTTTTCGTTTTTGTTACGGAAACGAAACGAAAACGAAAATCGGCACCAACCTGGACCGAAAACAGAAACGAAACGACTAATTTCGAGCCAATTTTCGTTTTTCGTTACTGGAAAAGCACTCAATTGAGCTAAATGGGGAGAAACGAAAAAAATTTCGTTTTCATTTTCGTTTTTTCGTTTTCGTTACGTAATGAAACGAAAATGAAAAATTTTGAAATTAGCCCACGAAAACGGAAACGAAACGACTCAGACCCTAGCCGAAAACGAAAACGAAAACGAAACTTTTTTTTCTGAGTCGTGCCCATCTCTACCTGGGACCCAAATTCCATTTCTAAGTCAGGGTATTTGGACCTGAGTGCCAAGTTCAAGTTTGAGTCTTCAGGCCAGAATCTTAAGCAGGATTGGTCTGCAGGGGCATGTTTTGGACTAATGGGTCCAAGTTGAAAGTCGAGTCATGAGTCACCCAAGAAATCTCTGAATCAGTCCAAGTCAAATTGCCCATCCAACACGTGGAACTCATCAGCAGCTTGCAGCTCACGAGTCCCCATCTCTAGCAATGTCAGACAGATTTTATTTTGGGAATTTATCTTCAACACAGTTTTAAGACATATTGGTCCCACCACCAGGGTTCTGAAGCATCTGCAATGAATAGCAAGATGATAAGGGCATATATCTATCTCCAAAGAAATGAATTCACGCACCACCTGCTACAGTTTCATTATCTGTTGGTACTTTACAGTTTTTCAGCAGTTTTATTTTCAGTCATATTTAAAACACAGGTATGCAAACATTTTCTGCTGCTTTAAAACTAATAAACTTGTTACACTTGACGTTGGCAGCTTTGAAGATTTTTATACTCACACCATCTCTTATGATACAAAACATATTGATAGTATTTTCTGCCTTTCCGAAGTGAGCAAGAATCTATGTGTACATTTATTTGCAGAAAAAAGAAAACAAATATTGATAAATAATAACAATATTTGTTTTCTTTTTTCTGCAAATAAATGTACACATAGATTCTTGCTCACTGATACATATTCCCATTTTGTCTGAGCTAGATCTCTGTTACCCAGGTCTTCTTTGGGGGTTCAGTAATATATATGAATGTCTGAACTATTCTAGGATTCAAACGCATGGACCTATGGATAGGACAATAAACCTTTCAGGAGATAATGGAAGTAATATTTTTTTTGTTTTATTAAAAATTAAGTTAGTGTTTTCTGTTGGAAAAAGAAAGGCAGAGGATTTCTCTGTGATATTCAATTATGAGGAAAGACAAATGCTTGTTTACTGTGGTAACAAGACTCTGGCCAAGCGAAAAGACAATGGAATAGTTTGGAAAAGTTACAGAATTGGATGCTTTCAATGGCTCTTTGCCCAAAGCATACCCTGTTAAGATGTTATGATGATCACATTGTTTGCCTAAGGACAAAGGAATGTTCTTTCTAGACACTAAAGAAAAGTGGAGCAACGTACTTTTCCTCCTGACTTGCCATCTACCAAGCGATAACTGATTTCTAACAATGGAAGAAAAGAAGCCAATCAGAATGTATGAAAGTTAGTGTAAGTGAAATAAAAAGCGATTGCACCTCAAAAAAGAATGCACTTCTTCAGATAGTTTTTTTCCCTTTTTAATGTAGTTGTTTTTGGAAATTTTGCCTATTCTGGAGCCTGGATAAGGGGTGTTTGTTTGTTTGTTTGTTTGTATGTTTGTTTGTTTGTTTGTTTGTGTTTGGAAATTCTTTATAATCAGGCCTCCCATGATATTTCTAGATAGCCCCTCCCCATGCACCAAGTTACATGTTGTGGCTTGTAAGAAGCCTTATATCAACAATGATATCCTAAAAACACCTTTCTTGTACTTTTAATTTTACACACAGAGAGAGTGCAGGGAGAGAGGGGGAGATAAAAGTGAAGCTCAGATTTTTTTTTTACTTTATTTTACATTTTTCTGATGATTTGTTCATCTGACTTTTCGTCTTCTAATTTTCTCACCTGAATCTTTCAGATATCTGTTCTCTTCAACAGGTGGATGTTGAATAGGTGTTAGTCATGGTATTGTGATGGAGGGATTAAGAAGTTTCACTGCAATCAGGGGTGCCCGCAATCCTTTTCTGTAGCTGACAGCTACAGAGAAGGATTGCGGCCACCCCTGATTGCAGTGAAACTTCTTAACACCAATCTTAATAGGTGTTAAAACTAAAACCTATTCTCCTTCATACAACAAGTTTCCTCTTTTCCACAACTTTAAAACCACACAATCTCACTCACTCTATTACCCAGAGCACAGAGAGAACTCCTAGTCAGGAAGAAAAACTTCTAGAACATGGCCAAACAGACCCCCCACCACCACCAAAAAAAATCTCACAACAGTTATCAGATCCTGGCTGTGAAAGCTTTCAAGAATAAATTATACAAATATTGTTTGAATAAAAGTGATAGTGTATTTTTCATGTGAGTAGGCCTCTGTCTGATTTCAGGCCACCAGCAGGCTCCCAGACAATGTGGAGCCATGGAGAAAGTCTAATTCAGGTAGAACTTTAAACAGTAGTTTTCTCTCTGATCTGCAGGTGGAATATAAATAAAGGTCCTATCTGTTCACTGAATAATAGAATAATGGAGTTGGAATGAGCTAACAGCATACAGAATATTATATCTGTCTCATTCAGTGTTGGCGAACCTATGACACAAGTGGGCAACTGACATCACCCCTTCACAGCCACCTGTATTCAGGTTAAATTGTGAAAAAAATGTGGGTTTTGAATTGTAGGTTGGGCACTTAGTCTCTAAAAGGTTCACCATCACTGGTCTAGTTGCGTATTACTGGTAGATTTTGGTTGTTGGTTTTGATTGGACAGCAAAATAACAATTTGAGAGCAAAAAATAGGAGTGGATATAAAATCTAAGGAAGTCAATCCAGTTTTTTTTTCCAAGCAGGTCAGAATTATTTATGTCTTCATACATTGCTCTTTCATTTCCTGCTAACCCAACTTCTTACAACGTTCAGATCTCAATTGTACTAGCTGTTGCACATTTTTCCACTTTCAACCAATGACTAAAAATCCCTCTAGCCTCTTATTTGTCTAGTATATAAGCAATGCCATCAAAATATATTTCTAATTAAAAAGTCACCTTTTCCATTTACCTCATAAACATTCTCTGTCCAAAGATTAAATAATAGATTTTCCATTTGTTCTGAGGAAAGTGATGACTAAGATTTTACAGGTACAACACATGAAGCTTCCTTAAATATTAAAGACTTACAGTCATTCAGCAGGCCACCAATTAAGGAATCAATTAGTAGGCAGAACCAGAGATCAGCTGCTATTTGTAAGTCAGCTGAATATGTGCCTCTGGCAATTCTGAGTGTGTTCTGAAGGAAAAACGAGTAGAATTGATCAACGCCAAATTAACGTGCATCATATCAGAGGAACTGTTTTCAGTGCTTCTGTCATTACATGATGCTCCCAGCATATCAGCAGCAATGACATGGCAAACGATGGGAAGAACTGTTTGCTCAGATTGGCATGACAGTCATTTCCCAAGCAGACAATAGCTGCAAGAAAGCACATTACAAGCTTGTATGAGCATCTCTTTATGCAACATGAGATGTTGGATGAACTGGCCTGTTTATTTTCATGGGTTTAAATGAGGCCCCTCACAGAGCTGGATGTTCTGAGAAATTCTCCAAATACTTCCCATTTGCAAAGTTTTGTTATACTGTGTATACACAACATTGTTGTGTTCTCCAAAACATGACTGTTAATTGTAAGTGGGCAGAGCACAATGGTCTTCTAAAGAAATATTTCCTCCCAGAATGAGGCTAGTCATCCGGTTAAGGACTCTAAGGCTCCAGGCAAACCATGGTCCCTTCAGTGGTCTAATTAGAATTTCTTAATGTACAAAGCCAGTATGTTATG
Organism: Phrynocephalus versicolor; assembly: GCA_023846285.1. NCBI lineage: Eukaryota > Metazoa > Chordata > Lepidosauria > Squamata > Agamidae > Phrynocephalus > Phrynocephalus versicolor. Next base: position 60,406,172 of record JAHTLZ010000129.1, read on the forward strand.
TCCTTTACTTTCAAATCTAAAAATTCTAAGGGTCACAGAATACACCAGCAATCCTTTTATTAGAATGGAGAGAAGGGCTACCATTTTACCCACTGTAGATAATTTTAAGCTACTATTGCATGCTCCACTTTTTCTGAACATTACTAAGAGTTTTTGGTAACTGAATGGTAACTATTAGAGATGGACACGAAACACTAAAATAGTGTTTCATTTTGTTTTTCCTCTTGTTCCCTTCTGTTTCATTTTGTTTCATTTGAAACAATTTAAAAAGTTCCATTTTTGTTTTGTTTTGTTTTTCATCTGTGTACTCTTTGTGTGTGCGTGCGTGCGCGCCCACATGCGTGTGTGGTGCTTGTGTAACTTCCTGCTCCAATGGGGGCAGGAAAAAGTGGGATTTGTAAGCTTTTTTTTTTTTTTTGCCGCCTCAAGGGCCAATCAGCTGTAGCACAGGCTTGGGGCAACAACAAAAAAAAGGTTTAACAATCCCGCCTTTTCCCCCACCCCATTGGGCGCAGAAAATGGGGATTATTTTATTTTATTTTATATTTTTGCTCATCCCTAAGCACCAATCAGCTGTGCAGGCTTGGGGCTGGCAAAAAAAAAAAGGTTTAAAAATCACTCCTTCCCCCCCACCCACCCCATCGGGTAGAGGAAAGGAGCATTTTTCCCCTGAGCCCCAAGCACCAATTAGTTGTAGTGCGGGCTTGGACTGGCAAAAAAAGAAAGAAAAGTTTTAAAATCCCTCCTTTTCCCCCACACCACCACCTGGATGAGACTTCCCTGAGAACCATTGTGCAGGTGCTCGTGATCTCAAGGATAGACTACTACAAAACTCTCTATGTGGGGTTGCCCTTGACCCTTATTCAGAGACTTCAGCAGGTACAAAATACAGCAGCTAGACTGGTAGTAGGAGCAGGCAGATATGACTGCATCACCCCAGTTCTGCCTCTCTTGCACTGGTTGTCTGTTGCATTCCGAATAAGGTTCAAGGTACTGTTTTTGATTTACAAAACCCTCCATGGCTTGGGACCTAATTACCTGGCAGACTGGATCTCCCAGAGGTGAACTGAGATCCGAACCAACAGAATATCACAGGCATTCTCACTTCGGGTGGCCATGCCTAGGAAGGCCCGGAAATCAATTACTCCAAACCAAGCCTTCTCTGTAGCTGGCCCTACACTATGGAACAATCTCCCAAGTGAGATTCGCCTAGCACAATCCCTGCTGGCCTTCAAAAAAGTGCTTTAAGAGCTTGCTTTTTAGAGAGGCATTTGGTGACCACGAGGGTTTTTCCCCTGCCATCTTGCTGAGCATCCTTATTTGCTTTGTTGTTTTTTGTTGTTAATAATAATAAATTTTATTACAGTCATTGACCAGCAAAGTAAAAGTACATCACAGCATACAGTGTATATAACAATATATAAGCCATCATATCATAAGTCCTCTACCTCTACAACGTATCTATGGGAATTTCTATAAATCAGCCATATAAGATAATATAGTAGAGGACAATGTCAAGCCCCAGCATAATCAGCACTGTACATACTTAAAACCCCATTAAAATGTTGTTTTCTTTTTTGATAGATAGATAGATAGATAGATAGATAGATAGATAGATAGGTAGATAGATAGATAGATAGATAGATAGATAGATAGATGTTGTTGTTAACTGCCCAGAGTTCCTTCGGGAAGATGTGTGGTATATAAATAAATAAATAAATAAATAAATAAATAAATAAATAAACAAACAAACAAACAGTTATCTGAGGAATAAAATATTCTCTTTGCTTTCCTTTTCTGTTGTGTGAAGTCTATCTGAAAGAAAAAAACGTATAGGTGGCAACTGATGAATTTAACACAGGTCCCCCATTCCTTTAATCTAACCTATTCTCCACCTGATCTATTATACACTCTCACAGCAAATGAAAAGCTCTTCAGAATAAAACAGATCAGACACCGACATACTGTATCCTTCTCTCGCTCCTTCCCTCCATCCTGGTTTATCATCTGTTGTTTACAATCTATTTACCATTCAGAATAACAAGTCAGATTCCACAAATAACTGCCATTTAAATGAAACATGAAACAATGATATCAGATGAGCTGGCATGTGGTCTTAATATCTCAGCCAGCCCAAATAGTGTGTCACTATACAGCCATAAAAAAATTATGCATACTTTGTGCAGTTACTTTGAGGCTCCATACCAATCCTTCAATTTCCAAATCTTTGAGCTGTGTCAGGCTTAATGCAGGCATTTAAGCTGTGTATTTGTATTTTTATTGCTTTTGTTCGGGCAAAGGTTGTGAGAAGAGTAAATAAAGAAATTTGTTTGCTGAATTTTGCTAGGCTGACTTGGTAGGATTCTTCTGTACTGGATGTTGCATTTTATTTGAACAGAAGGTGAAACCATAATATAGGCCTATCTCACCCTCTTTTTTTATGTAGCCTTTCACCAATAACAGAAGTTAACTGCTTCCTCCTCAGGGGTGAATGAACTTCTCCAGCCTGTTGTACCGCTTTACGAAACCACACCTTATTAAGGGTGTTACTGCACCACAAGAGTAATGTGAATTCATTTGTTGTGAAGTCACACCAGGAAGTTTGGGTTTCCCGGAGTCTGCTTGAATGAAATGTTCACACACAGCTAGGAGGAAATCAGCTAAAACAGCCTTGTCTGCAGCTTGTTAATGTCGATCTCTTGTAGCCCTAAACTGGGGTGCAGCTACCGAGGAGATACTAATAAGCTGTAAGCAAATACGGAGTATCAGTTCCCTCCTCTGACATCCTTTTCTCATTCTCCATGTTTTTTTCTTTTTTTCCTGACTAGTCCTTAGTGCAATAGTGCTAATACCAATATGTTTTTAAAAAAAGAAAAAGAAAAAGGAAGAAAAAGGAAGAAGCAACATATTGTGAACAGAGCAGAGTATCATTTTCTGCATAGTTTCAAATGGTCACATTGCTTGAAATACTGTGAATATGTCTTATGTTTTGAAAAATTAGAAACCCCATCAATGGAGGTATAAACTAGGGATAAAGAGAAGGCACTCCAGGATGCTTTGCATTTCCTTGTATGTCATGTAGCCAACAAGATGTGGTCACACCATTAGTCCTTTCTTGGTTCCTCTATAGTGATTTCTCGTTCTGGAATAACAAAAATAGCAGATAGCATTCTGCTGTTTGTCAGGATAATGCCAGCTGAACACATTCTCTGTTAAGAAGTGCAGATCTACATGATATTCACCCACCTCCTAGCAACACTTACAGTAAGCAGAAAGCTAGTTGGGATGCCTTTTCTTGAAAAGCTTGCATCGCATAGAAATACAAAGCTCAATAACTCTTATATGGATAGGCTTGGAAAGGGGGGCACTCACTGCTTTGCTACTGTTGTTGTGTATTCTACTTTACAAAAGACAATCCTCTTAGTAAATACGTCCTCCTTTGAAAGGCTTTCCAGAAGAAGTCAAACAGCCATAAAGCCTAGAAGTATCATCTACAGTCATAGCAACCAAAGCAATCACCTGATTATAGTATTCATCATTATGATGTGTTGCATTTTCATTTGAATTATAGTGATTATCCCTAAATTTCCATGCGTACATATCAATTAACACATGCAAATTTTGTGCAAACTTTCATCTAGTTTGTCCTCACTGTTTTAATGATGTGCAGTAAAAGTGCATCTCTCAGGCTAGAGGTGTGCAAGATAAATGTCACAGGCCAGCTCTAAGTTGCACATCCCAACCACTTCTCCCCTATCTATAGCCCTGCTGAGTAGCTAGGCTTTAGTAATAGCGCCTCTCTTTTGCATCCCAGGGGGAATGAGACAGACCTTTTTTTCCAACCCTAAACAAAGAAAGCTTGTTCTTCTCTCCGACCAGATACTGGAGATAGGAGTGGTTTAACTTTTAAATGTCCTGTTCTTTAAATAGGGAACACTATTCAAACTTCACAGATCTGAGCAGTAGTTTATATGCCAGAAAGCTGTTGGACTAGAACCTCCATCTGAACATATATCCAAACCACTAAACTGTGTTTTCTCTTTTGGAAAGCTGTTGAACATGGACTTTCTGCTAAACAGACATGTATCAAGTTGAGTAGTGTTTTGTATGCTTGGCAGAAAAAAGTCCAAATTGGTATGGATTATCTTTGTGCAGAAGGGAGCTTGAAATCCTCCTCACTGTGGAATCCACATGAACCGTGGAATTTAAATGCATGATCAACAGAGAGATCTTTGCATAACATCTCCCCATACTTTGTGCTTATTAATATTATTAGAAACAATGCTGTTTAGCCTTCTCCAACCTGATGCCTCCTGAAGATTAGGACCTCAACTCCAGTCAGCCACAGCCAGGGATGATGGAAGTTGTAGTTCAAAATATTTGAAGTGTGTCAGGTTGGAAAAGGCTTGATGATGTAGGTAATTGGTGCATTGCATACTTAAACATTAGGGACAGTGTCATCTTTCAGGAACTTTCAGCAGTTAGTGCCTTTAGATCAGTGGTTCTCAACCTGTGGGTCCCCAGATGTTCCTGGACTGCAACTCCCAGAAGCCTCCACCACTCACTGTGCTGGAAGGGATTTCTGGGAGTTGCAGTCCAAGAACATCTGGGGACCCACACATTGAGAACCGCTGCTTTAGATCATCCCTGGCTTTTTGATAGCAACCTAAATGTCACAGCCTTCCTGTTCAATTCTCGGGTGTACAGGTGCTGCTCCCAGGTTGCTCAACTGATTTTTTACCAGCAATATTTCATTTTCCTCTTCATGGGTACTGCTGAATGATCTCCACCAGTTAGCAGTATTTCGGGTCTTTGTTTTGCCAGGACTTCCTTTGCTAAGGGTTTCTCTCTTTGCCAGCATAACAATATTTAAGGATGAAAAGAAGTGACGATTCTTCACACGAAATGACTGGATGATGATATCTGCAGCCAATTTCTAGCTCCACCAAGCAGAACAATTGCTATTTAGCTCAGTAAAGCGCCTTGCAAACTCTAAGGTTACATTCTGATTCAGCAGACAAATGGGAGCCCTTGACTCTTTTCCCCTTAAAAATTGTTTGCATAACATTTCTGAAAAGAAAGGTGCCTGCCTGCCCTGGCCCAGGCCCTACTTGTGATGCCGCTGGAGCTCCATAAACGATAAAACTAAGCCTCTGTAAAAGTGCTGCTTTCATCCATTTCCTACACTTTGGTCACATTCCTCTGCATGTGGGTAAGAAATTCCACCTGTGTCGTAGTTTCATGCCAGAAAACACACCGCACAACTACAGCATACAGCACTCGAAGCCATCATTGGTCCTTGAGTTTACGAACAGTCTAATTTATTCAGATGGGCATTATCTAGTGGTTGAAACTTTATCACTTAATTAGCTTGCCTGCTTTGGCGAGGGCTGCCTTCGTCGAATAGCAAAGCTGCATCTATAGTGGATTATCCATTCCACTCTATGGAGTTGGCACGTGGCAGGAGCTGTAGTTACCATGCCATAAATGGAAAAGTGTTGAATGCATATACACCGTAGGAAACCATAAATCTGAAGCTGCAACTACATGGTCAAAAGCTGTGGAATTTCCTCCATTTATAAAACAGGTGAAGTCAAAGATTTTTTTTTACTTACCCTATAGTGCAAAAGCTGATTCAAATTGGTCCAGCTCTTTTTGCTTCCAAAGTGCCTTTATTTCAATGCACTGGAGGGCTTCTATTTTGAAAGCCAGGATAATTCAAATAAGTTTTTCCAGTGTAGTTAGTTGTGATACAATCCTGTAAAGACGGTGTGTTTGTCTTTAGGTAGTATTTTGGTGATGCAGGCAGTTGGAGGCATGATGTTCGGGACCAGGGGAACACCCCACATGTGCATTATTTCCTCTCCTCTGATCACCTTTTATTTTTCTATTTTTTAAAATGTATTAAATATATAAAATTAGCATTAAATTACCCTATCAACTTATTGTTGGGTCAACATTATTGTTATTTCCTTCATTTACCCCCTTTAGAAGGATTGGCAGAGGAAGGACCAGAGAAGGAAGGACTGGCAGAGGTGGGACAAGAGGAAGGAAAGAAGGGGAACATTGGGCCAGAGTGTGAATCATAATGCAACCAGTATGAATGGTGAACTCCTGAATTAACACACACACAGCCATGAGTACTCAGTGTGATTTCATGTATAATACAGGCTGCAAATCAAATCACAGGAAAGCCAAATCCCCCAATACAGCTTTCTGAAAGAAAGAAAAAGGAGGGCTTTTGGTACTATCCATTGCAACAGCTCAGCTACACAGCTCCTAGGCATGTTTTCCAATAAATGTGGAGGTCCCCTGTCCCTGAGAAGTTGCCTGCCTTGCCCTTTAATTACAGAACACCCTTTTCCTAGGAAATTGATGTTACTGTTATTTATGAAACAAACCTCTAAGGCTACTGGATGCTGAACAAATATTTCAATTAGGATAGGGAGAGAAATGTGCACCACCTCGTCCATGCTGCAGTAGCAACACAGTATGCTATCCTTCCCATCCTTCCCATCCTTCCATTTCTAGGATTCATGAAAAATGTTGATGCACAAATTCCACCTACTAAGAATGTGCACATTTGCTTTCTTTCTGCGGCTGCCAAGTCTCATTCATGCAAAGAAAGCACTCCCCGTTGCTGCTTTCCAATGCCAGTATCAGCAGGTGGAGATTTCAAGACACCCTCATCACATTGGAAGGGCAGAAAGATCCCATAGATCTTTTGAATGCACGCAGAAATACCTAAAATTTGAGGCTCTTTTTCTCGTTTGCTTATAACTCTTAGAGGTAGCCCTTAACACCTTCCTCTCCTACTTTGTGTCTCTTCTTCTGTTCTTGTCAGTGGTCTTTCTCTTCCCTTACCCACTGATTGAGGTTGTTTTCTTCTCACCCCCATCTCCCCTTGACCAAGTGCTCTTTTTCTCCCATATGGCAAGGAGACTCTTTCTTTCTCTGCAGGGCTTTTAATCACATAGGTGATTTTTCTCTTCCATCACCCACCCGATCTTTCTCTCACTCCTCAACCAGGTACTCTTTCATATTTCCTCCCCTGAAACCTCCAATGACCCCATTCTCTCTTTTCTTCTTGGCTTTTCTCCCACCTTTTGTTCATTCAGCCTTTCCCTGGGCTCACTGTCCTTTTGCCCTCTTCTTACAAGGCAGCAAGACCTCCTCTCACTCTCTCTTTCCCAAACTGTTTTTCCTCACCATGACTCTGTGTGTGGACCTACCATGGTATTCTCTAGAGAAATGAGTATCTTAGGCCTGATTTCGATTCCACATTATTGGTTAGGAAAACCTCCCAACTAACTGCTAGAGATACTGCAGGCTACAGAGAAATTGAGATTGATTAAAATTAATTATTTGTATTCCTGAGGATATGAATACCATAGGTACTGGTATCGCCCAGTAAACCCTCCTCCCGAAATCAACTAGTGAGCTTCCTGGTGTAGCAGTTACACTGAGGTCTTGCAGCCTAGCCCTGTGAAAGACCAGGGATCCAATCTCGGCTTCACTCAGATTTCTATACTTCTGAGGATTGTAAAAGGACTGCCCGGCTTATTGGGGGGGGGGGCACAATGTGTACATTGCATAATTAAAATGTACATCACCCAGACAAACATCAGTCACAAGCCAGACATTTAACTAGACATGCTTGGGTCTGAACGTGGCACCTTTTCTATGTACAGTACCATATTTGCTGAACAGTGCAGCAGCTGTGACCTGCCAAGCCATGATATTATAAGTCGACATCCTTTTTATCATGTCATCCCATCTTAGGGGGCATGCACAACTATACTGGTGGCCATTTAGACTGCAATTTGCAACAGATTAGGCACAGATGAATTTGAATTAAATCCTGACAAGTACTTGTGGTAAAGCCCAATGCAGGGAAGCCCACTGTGGAATTTTTGTCTTTTTACTGGGATATCATCATCATCATCATCATCATCATCATTGAGCCAGCTGAGGGGATTTAAATATGCTGTGATCAAGTTGGCTTCACTATTGTCCATTTTCTGCCCACTGTGATCACCTTGTCTGAAGGCAAAGGCGTGGTCACAGAGGTGCCAGTGCCTTTCAATCAAGTGTCTGTTGCCTGCAAACAGTGTTTGTTGTTTGTTTCAAAATGCTTTCAAGGCAGTACTGGAATACCATATCTCTAGGTTGCTTCGGGAAAAATGAAGAAATAATAATAAAAGACAGATATTGCCAAACTGCACCTTGTCAAAGGCAGCTTCTGCTGTTGGGAAGCTTTGAGCTAGCAATGCTCCCTGCACCTGCCTGTACCGATTCCTTCTCTGGATGGCTACAGTGCTTTTACCTGTGGAAACCCAGTTTGAAATCAATGGAGTCCACTCTGTATTAGCACAGATTACTATAATTGTAAACCTAGAATGTCAGGCTGTGTCATATAGAAGCAAAGTGATTAGAATGTCAGGATGCATCATATAGAGCAGTGGTGGCCAAATTTTGGCTCTCTGGATGTTTTGGACCACAACTCCCACAGTCCTTTATTGTTGGCAAATGGCAATACAGGCTTGGAATTCTGGAAGTTGTAGTCCAAAACATCTGGAGAGCCAAAGTTTGGCCACCACTGATATAGAGGCAAAGTGACTAGAGATGTATGAAATTAAAAACACTGATATTCTCCTAACCATCTTTGACCATCTGCAAGATTTACTGTAACCTGATATTTATGATATTTTTTGATACCTTTGCTACAGTGAACATCAGTAAGTGGTATACTTAGTGGACTATAAATACAGTACTTCTCCAAGAGGCAGGGGTAGAGACTATACGGTGCAAGCACTTCCCATAGTCATGTGAATATGAGTTACACACTTCAGTCTTCTTGGCCACCTACACAAACTCATACCTCATTAGGCAAATACAGGAACCAGCTGCGTAGAATGTCATTCTTTTCTCCATAATCCATTTTGACACCTCCACATGTTGCAGTGCCATCTGTTGACACGCTCCCTCCCTCCCATCATGTCACTTTATTCTCAAACGCATACACACTACCACCCAACCCTGACACACCCACATGGATTCAGAACCACCTGTCCCTGCAAAATGCAATCATCTCTCATGCACATAATGAGACAAAGGCACATTTCAGCTGTTATTGACACACGAATGCACCCTTTTTGCAGGACCTGGCAATGAGCATGTAGGGCCGAGAAAATGTCAATTTGGCTGAGAAAAACAAAAATACGAGTATGGAAAGGCAGAAGGGAATGACCACCCTTTAGCTGCCTGAAATAGTCCAAAATTAGGTGGTAAGAGTATGTGTGGCCGCATCAAAGTACTAGTCCCCTCCAGAGTCTAGCCATTGAATCAATTGCTCAGTGCTAAACCCACACTTATGGAGGTTCAACAGGTCTGCTCTAGTCAGGAACTAGGAATGAGACGTAGCTCATTCCTTCTAATCTATCCCTCCTGGCTTAAGATCACAGCTTGGAAAGACTACAATCCTACAGTCCTTCAGACAGCACTTCCAAGGTTTTTATTGGAGCCTTGCAGGGCCAGAACTTGTGTTTGCATGATACAGTTACCTTTAATCTGGCAGTGGCTAAGCACTTACAGTAATTCTGTTAATAGACAATGAAGTGAAAAGCCCTCCCCAAATGTATAGCAAAGCTATACCACCTCTGAACATGGGGGCTCAATTCAACCATCAACAGGCCTGTCTCCTGTGTATTTAACATATAGACATACACAAGTGGAACCAGTAATATTTTTCCTTTCTGTGCAATTACCTTCTTAAATGGTCAGCGTCCATTTTGACAGCCACACAATAAAGAATTATAACTAGCTTCCTTCCCATCAGGGTTACATTCTGATGGCTGTGAAGAATCTCAGTCATCCAGCTGAGACAATCCTGAATAGAGATGGGCACGACTCAGAAAAAAAGTTTCGTTTTCGTTTTCGGTTTCGGCTAGGGTCTGAGTCGTTTCGTTTCCGTTTTCGTGGGCTAATTTCAAAATTTTTCGTTTTCGTTTCGTTACGTAACGAAAACGAAAAAACGAAAACGAAAACGAAAAATTTTTCGTTTCTCCCCATTTAGCTCAATTGAGTGCTTTTCCAGTAACGAAAAACGAAAATTGGCTCGAAATTAGTCGTTTCGTTTCCGTTTTCAGTCCAGGTTGGTGCCGATTTTCGTTTTCGTTTCGTTTCCGTAACGAAAACGAAAAACGAAAACGAAAACGAAAATACCGCTAAGTCGTGCCCATCTCTAATCCTGAAGTTTAGTCATGGCAAATGGAATTATTTTTTCTTGTGAGATTGAAATGTTTTGCTACTCATCCAAGTAGCTTCATTAGTCTGATGGCATTTGGATTCTAAGGATGACACCCTAAAGCTTAAACCTTTGGTTTATCCTGTGAGCACACTCCTGTCCTTTTCGTTTTCATAGCTCATCATTGAAGCCACATGCTGAAGAGGAGCAGTTTGCATCTTGAATGCACAAGAGAGGGAAGGAACTTCAAAAACAGGAGAGGGGGCAACAGTACTATATTAAGCACTGGCTTGAGCATATGTCTGCTGCTGGGTGGGTGATAACGAAGATACAGCATAAGACACACATGGATTTGGATTCTTTTTCAGAACACAACTCTTAGTATCCCTCAGCCAACATGCTGAATGGCTATTACCTTGTTTGCCTAGAGAGTCTCTGGGATTCTGGTAGCGGTTGTCTGAAAGGGCATCATGTACGAGTTGTGCCACAAGACAAGATTCACCACAGTTAGTCCAGTCATCAGAATTGGTGAACTGGTCAAAGACAACATACATGCTACTGAGCCTTCAGCTAAAGGTCAAAGGCCAAGCTAGCTGCCAGTAAAACTCCCCAGGCTTCCTCAGCATTAGAGTATGCAGATCAATAGTCTCAGAATGTGGTATGTCAGTCACCGTGATCTGACTTACTATTGGTCTGTCTATACTAACATTACTTTATGCCTGTCCTTTCTGAAACATCTGTCGATTAGACAGGAAAATGACAGTTTTTTTTAATCTCTCCTCATGGCTCTTGAGATGGAGAGTCTTACCTTCATGCATACCATCCAGCTTTAGGGGATAATGTAACAAGTATATGGACATTCTTCAATACAGACTGTTTAATGTGGACTATTTGTTTTCTATTTAAAGTTTGATAAACCTTTTTTGACTTTAATGTGACTCGTTACTTGCTCCGTGGGGGGTAGTTGGACCAAGCAATAGTAAGATCTCTAACACTCAGGACATATAGACTCATCCACCTGACTTTTCCTTCTGTGGAGACCCCTCTAGGCACCAATAGAAGCAAGAAGGAGCACCAAGCTGTGCGGATCATTTCTTCAAGATTTCCTGTCTTGCAGCACTGTTGAAGCCCAGCTAATAAGAAACCTGGAGAGAGATTACAATGGCCGTTACTTCATGAGGTGCCTCGCTTCGAATCGACCTTGCCTTCGATTTGAATTCGGAGGCGGTCACGTGGTGGTCACATGGTCTCCCTTCGCTCCCACCCCCGTTTCTCTGTACTCACGCGGGGCATTTTTGGGACCGAATCAATTACTACCTCACGTGCTCCCTTCGCATTAGAAAGCTGATTTGCAACGTCCGGTTCCACTCTCCTTTTATTTTTTTAAAAAAAATTACTCGGCGTATCGATGCATCAATGCTTGGCTGTCATTCACGAGTGGTTACTGTACGATCCTGTGTTTTCTGCTCCTAATTTATATTGTTTTGTCCATTGTTTCCTGGCATCATTGGCAGCCCCCCCCCCGCCGCCACCGCCGCTACTCGGGGGGAGCCCCGCATGGCACAGCCGCCCGCCCTCCGCCGCTTGCACGCTGCCTGCCCCGGGTGCCCTGCTCTGGCCAGGCGAGGCGGCAGCGGCTCCTCCTGCTCCCGCCACCACCGCCGCCGCCGCCGCCGCTACTTGAGCGAGGAAGTAACAGCGCAAAGCGATGAAACGATATAGCGATGCATCGATATCCCTGTTTGAATATTTTTTAAAAAAACTTGAAATAAAAGCCAAAAACCGAGACCACACGTGACGTTGGGAGCGAAGCGAGATGTGAAGCGAAAAGATTCCCAGCCCTTGGCAGGGGAATCACTCACCCTGGTTGGAGCACGGTAAAGGGGGCATGGTCGGGGTGACGTCGCAGCCAAAAAGGAGGAGCGTGCGGACTGAAGCGATCGGTTCGCACAGAAATGACGGCTTGCCGCGAAGCGAGCGGCTCGTGAAGTAACGGCCAATAACTGCTTCCCCAGTATCTACAGGGATGTTCACTACAAAAGGAAATGGAAAAAAAAAGAGGAGGGCTTTGGTGCTCTCTGCTTTGGTGAGACAAGACACTCCATCAAGGTTAAAACCATCTCCTAAAACCCATAGAGAAGCACAGAAATGTTACAGAGAGAGAGAGAGAAAGAAAATTGATGTTGGCCATATGTTGCAGGCAGGGTCATTTTGTATCCTTACTCTAAAAGAAAAAAGGAAAGAACACCACATTTAAAAAGCAAGCCAATGCCAACCCTCTGTGGTTAAACAGCTACGGAATTTAGCAAACAACGCTACCGACAGATTTCACGAGTCAGCTCTTTGCACCCCCTCCAGAGAAGGAAGCTTCGGGTCTCTTTACAAGATGTGCTGGACCTTGGGGGAAGGGGGAAGACTTGTACCACCTCTATGTCCCCTCCCCTCTTATTTTCTTCCCCTCAGAAAGGCTCCTTCATGGACTTCTAATGTGCATGGCAAGAAATCTCTCCAGAACTGTTTTTTAAATCTGTTTTTCAAAAGCTGAACTGATCAGAAATGACAAAAATAGCTCCTACAAAGCCAAAGACATAAGGGAATTGTCCCATGCAGCCCCAATTGACTTTTTTCTATTTTTTTTAAAGTGGGTATGGGAGAGGGAGGACAAAGGATTACCTTGTGGCTATGGAAGCTGTAATTGAGCTCCTGATGACCAAATGCAATCCATGGAACATACTTAGCTAGTTCCTGTGTTTTAAAATCACCTGCAGTCCCCTAACTAAGATATTTCTGTTCAGAAACGCCCTGTAACAGAAGAGGAAAATACTGACCGGATGCAACTGGAATAGCCCAGAGTGACAAACGGGATGGGCAGCCATACGGCTAAACCATATATTGATGTTGCCGTTGCACACCTTCCGGATGCAGGGTTGCCTGGGGGTAGCTATTCCCACCCCCAATGGTTCTAAGAAATTATATCTACAGTCAACAACAGAGTTTGGGGATGCTGGTGGGGAGAGGGAGTTTGAACTACATATCCCAGCATCTCTGTCAGCATGGGAAAGGTGGCTAAGAGTTCTGGGATATGTGGACCAAAAGAAAATTTTTCCAAGTGGTAACCCTACGGCTTACCTCTACCTGACATGGGTTTCCTCCATGATGTCTATAGCCTCCATCAAGCACCATTTCCACAACCACCACTACCACCACAACAACACTTGATTCCATAGACAAGGTGGATTTCCCCCCCACTGATGGAGTTTTGTCACAGTCCCTCATAGCACCTCTCTATCTCACTCAGGCTTTAATTTTTAAAGAAGCGGGAACTCTCCATGACACACATCTTTTTAATTTCAGTGGTGATTTCCACCATTGGCTTTTGAGCTTTTAAATATCAGGCGATAGAATATGGTAATTATTCTCCCCATGGGCTATAAAGAACAGTATCCTTTTACTATGGCAGTAAAAGCTATTAACCCTGCTTTATCTCAAGTTATAAAACTTTTATTTTGTTTTCCCCAGCAGCAGGAAAAAAAACCCTATGTTTGAATAATCAGCATTCAGCGCTGTTATAATTTGCTTTTAATAATCATCATCATGTGCCATCAAATCAATTCAGACTTATGGTGACCCTTTCCAGGGTTTTCAAGGTAGAAAATACACAGCCGTGCTTTACTATTCCCTTCTTTTTGGTGGCACCCTGGGAGTATGCAGCTTGGCCAAGGCCACACAGGCTGGCTCCATTTCACAGGAGGTGCAATGAGGACATATGACACTTTCCTACTTCCAGTTTTCCCAAATTAAAACTTGTTGCCATCAAGAGACTGAAAGCAAGCAACCAAGCCAGCAACCAAGCTAGCAGTTCCATTGAATATGGGAAAAATGAAAATTCAAAGGAAAAACTGGTAAGGGAGATGTTTATCCTTCTATATCTGGCAATGGTGGTCTCATTCTGGAGCAGGAGCCTATGCATTTCCTTGGAAGTAAATCAGGAGTGTGGCTGAAAAACAAATTGCTTCAGGGGAGTCCAACTGCACACTAGACAAGGCAGGCAAAAAAGATGAAGACACCACATTAGGGGAACATTTTTCTCCAACCCATAATATATTCTTCAGGCACCGGTTGTGAAGAAAAGCTTATCTCAAATCTCTTCAAAGAAACTTTAATGACCTATAATGCCAACATCACCCAGCTCCTCTCGTTGTGGAGACTCTATTGCCCAAGAGGGAAGACAGAGGGAGAACCACTAAAACCTTGACTACTTCTTCAACTGCCATGTCCTTGTATTTGGCGATCAGTACCACAATCTGTTTTTTTTTTAAATCTAAAGCTATTCTAAACAGAGCAGCTGTGCTCACTGCAAACCATTGGCTTAAATTCTTAAGCCAGAATGTTCTTCTACATGCTATTCGTTATTATGCATTATGTGATTGAAATTTGCAATTTTCTTCTCTTTACTCTTTCCTTCTCTTTCAATTATATCTGTGAAGGTTCTGTGTCCTATTTTGTTTTTTTACTGATAACCATCCATTTTGTCTTCTTCACTTAAAGCCTTTTCACACGACCCCTAAGATCCGCTGGCAACTTAAATTCAGACCAGAGATCTTGGGGGTTTGTCGCTGTTCCTGTGTTCCCCCCCCCTCCGCACTCCTGGCTGCTGTCTGCATGGGGGGGGGGAGGAAAAAAAAGGAAGAAAAGAATGCCGCTCACCTCCGTTCTGCCGTCTCACTCTGCTCCCGGCAGCATTGAGATCTCATAAAGGGGTGGGGGGCAAAAAAACAACAAACAGAAGCGAGGAGAGCCCGGCACTCACTACATTACATCCGCACCAGGAATTTTTCACCCCTGGAGAGCAGGTACTTGAAAAGTGCGCTGGGACGCGCTCAGGTGGGCGTGGTCACACTCAATTTTTTGTAAACTCCGGAGCTGGTGGGGAAACAATTTTAAGCTCCGGATCTGGGAGCCATTTGCCGCGGATTTTAGGGTGTGTGTGAAAAGGCCCTTAAAGTCAAAACTGTGGAGAATATTCTTGACCCTTATGGAGAATATCAGAATTAGATTAAAAAGGATTGTTCATAGTCTCCTCATCTTCTTTTTGGATTCCACAAGCATTACAGAGAGGATTGTACATCTCTACTAGTGGTTTTCTCTTCAGGGGAAGTACCTCATGCGCTTCCTTGTTGTAGAGAAGGGGATACACTTCTCAGTCATGTCTCTGAAAACTCGATCCATTTTTGGAGAAAGACTGTTGCTGCTGCTGCTGCTGTATATGCTGAAACAGAATAACACCACTATCTCAGTATCCTTACAAATCTCTAAATTTTGTCCTACCTTTCAGAAGCAACCAGGTTTTGTTAAGCAAATTTAACTTGCTTTGCTTTGGAAAAACCCCAAATCTGTTTATTTGGTTTGGAGTTTTATCCAAAATGAATAGGCAGCCATTTTAATATGTTGTTAAAAATGCTTATCTGAGAAATCTTTTTTCTACAAAACTGCAATAGTTTTGTCTTCTTCATTTGGTCTTTTAGTACACTTGGCTTCTCAATCAGGTTTCATATGTGGCTTCACAGCTTTTCTTTTTATACCCTTGTACCTTTTAATCCCTGCCTCTCTTTTATCTTCGTTTCTTCCTCAATACTTAATTTATGCAAAACTCAATTATTCATGCACACTGAGTAAGCGCAGGCAGAATGCCTATGTATTAGTTATTATGAGTTGTGTGCAAGTATATATTATGTATGTGTGTGAGTACATACATGAACCAGGCATACATAGAGCTATTTATAATCAAAGTATATTGTCTGTTCAGGCACTGCTGTAGTCTTCTCAGTTCTGGACAAAAAGGCATATTAAATATCACTGGGCCGTCTCTGGAATTCAGAACCTGCTGAACAGCTCAGTAAGTTGGATGCTTAAATGCAGAGCTAAAGGTTGGGAGTTCAACCATGTCCAACGAAGAGAATGATAAACCACTTGGCCCTGGTCCCACATCCCTTTAAAAACAGTTTAAATTACCAGATAAACTGTGTCTAAAAATGCCATCCCCACAGCCACCGGGCTTTTTGAAAAAAAAGAAAAAAGAAAACCCGGTAATGATCCCTTAAGCGAGGTTTCTGTGACTCACCCAAGAGGTAGGGAAATTTTTGCCTCGCTTTGAAAATCCAGCTTTTAAGGAGGCAGACACCGTGAGACCACGCAGATGATCTGGGTTTCTTTTTCTTTCTTTGTTCATAGCACCAACCGGCTGTTCCTGGGACCCATGGGCTATGTTTTTTTTAATTGCTTTTCACCTTCGGAGAAACAGGAAGCTCTATCGGGTCCTACAAGTTTTAATTTCCCCCAGCCAAGTGGTCCATTTTTTTTTTCAAATGCTAGCACCACCTGCTGGCCAAGGGGGCTGAACTGCACTTTAAATTTTAAAAAAAACAGCTTTTGACGTGGGAACTCTTGTCCCACATTTAAATCAGGTGATGGGACGAACAGGAAAAGCTGGACCTTCAGAAGATCAGGATCAAAACCCAGGTGTGACCACGGCCTAATCTATACCTAGAAAACCTCAGAAACAATCACCTTAAGTTGAAATAAAGTTGAAGGCATGTAATTAGAGTATAAGAAGATCTGTTTCTCCCCTCCTATAAAAAAAAGGACAAGCTTTCCTCTTTCAAGCCTCAGGTGTCTAGAGCGGGTAGCAGTTCTTTCTGCAGAGTCCATTTCCTTACAAATGGGGGAAACAGCACTATTATTAAAAGGAGAAATTCTCCTCAACTTCCATGAACTGATAGGCACATGTTACAACGAGTATGACCGATAGCATATAGGCCAGTGATGGGAATCTTTTAGAGACCAAGTGCCCAGACTGCAATTCAAAACCCACTAATTATTCGCAAAGTGCCAATACAGCAATTTAACCTGAATACAGGTGGCTGTGAAGGGGCAGTGTCGGGTGCTCACAGAAAGGGCTCTGAGTGCCACCCTTAGCACCCGTGCCATAGGTTCGCCAACACTGATATAGGCTCTGGGTATTTCATTTGCATGTAGCTGTTTGCTTGCTACCAAGAGCAAGGCTCTTCCATCACAATGTTAAAAGATCTGGCCCCTCCCCCATCAACAACTCATCATCCTACCAACTGAACCTGTGCTCACTAGCAAGTGTTAGGTGGACTGCCAGCAGCTGGCACATCTCCCTCTCTCTCCCTCTCTCTCTCTCTCTCTCATTCTCTCTCTCTCTCAGCAGGCCTGGTAGCAGCAATTGGTTCACTTAAGTGGGTGCCTCCCCCCCCCCCCCTCTCCCCTGCCTTCAAACAGGAACAAATGGTAAAAATGTATTAAGCCAGAACAATCCAGAAGGAACCAGACAAGAGGAGGAGAAAACTAGGTTCTCTTGCTATCCTATTTACTTTTCCCTTAATAGTTGTGTGTGTTTGCACTGTAATAGCAGGGCTTATCAGCTGCTATTTGCTCTCTGTATTGGCTTTAACGCATACTGTGAAGCACAGTATAAATTGCTGCGTTGTTATTCTCCTAGAGTGCAATATAATAAACACTCTTTGATTTGCCAATGCAGAAACAGAGTCTTCTTCAAATTCACTTGTTTCTGTTCTGTCAGAGAAAACAATAGATGGTTTGTCATGTGTCACCCTGAAAGAAGAATTAACTGGGTCAGGTGGCTGTGTCCAGTGTGATATTCACAAGCAGCCTGGAGGAGGAGGAAGATGATGAAGCATGAAAAGGTGCTTTTCCATTTTCAAAACTGGGGGTCAAATGCACCTAAATCCTCTCTACACACCATTGCCTCCTATTCAGCTGATGATCGGCACAACTGAATTTTTTCCTGGGGTGCAGCAGCAAACATCTTCATCGCAGTAATTTAGTACTTACAAACAGAGAGCTTAAAAAGTGACAAATGCATATGGTGAATAACATGAATGGGCAGGTGGTAGGCAGGCAGGCAGGTAGGCAGGTCAACAGGCAGCCATCTTGTTGCCTATCTTTCCTAACTAATAATCTGATAAAATTTAAATTGCTCCTTTTGATGTCACATAGCTGTTGTTTCCATAGGGGCGTGGTGGCTCAGTGGACTAAGGCACCAAAACTGTAGACTGCAAAGTCGGCAGCTCGACGGTTCAAATCCCGGGTGCCAAGCAGCGGAGCGAGCTCCCGCTGATAACCCCAGCTCCTGCCAACCTAGCAGTTTGAAAGCATGTAAATGCAAGTAGATAAATAGGTACCGCCGTAAAAAGTGGGAAGGTAAAACAGTGTTTCCTTGCATCCATGCCGGCCACATGGCCATGGACTTGCACAGCACTGGCTCTTCCGGCTTGAATACGGAGATGAGCACCCCACCCCCCAGAGTCGGACATGACTAGCATGCATATGCGGGGGGAATCTTTACCTTTACCTTTTTAGCTGTTATTTCCACTAGAATTTAAAGATTAGATACAAATAACTATTTAATCCTCGTTAATGGTTACTGTCATACCCCCTGCATGGAAGTCAGTAGGAGAGGCTTCCGCAACTAAAGGTCCCCACCACCACTTTCTCCTATTTTATTTCTAAAAAATATTCCCTGAAGCAATAAACAGGAATTCTCTATTTTTACCATAACAAGAACTTCTGGCTAATTTTTTTCAGTCGAAATCCTGGCCAGCTTAGCTAAGTGATGAAGACTTCTGGGAGTTGCAGTCCAGAAACATCTGGGGACCCACAAGTTGAGAACCACTGGTCTATGTGGTCCAATGCAGTGAGGAGTGTGCAGACCTCTACATTGGAGAAACTAAACAGCCATTAAACAAGAGGATGGCCCAACATAGGAGGGGTAACAGCTCAGGACCAGAATCAGCAGTACACCTCCACTTGAAGGATAAAAGGCACTCATTCAGAGATGAAGATGTACACATATTAAAGAGTGAAGATAGGTGGTTTGAGAGAGGGGTCAGGGAAGCTAAGCTATTCATGTGAGTATTGAAAACACCTATCTCAACAGAAGTGTGTGTGTGTGTGCGGGGGGGGGGGGGTTCAGACACAAGCTGCTACTTATCAAGCAGCCATTTTAACAATCCCCATACAAATTAAGAATACTTCACACTCCCACCAACAAAGCCATGGCTAAAGACTCATACCTTATGGGTGTTAGAAAGGTTGTAAGGGTTGGCTATTGTCCACCTAATGAGCCTATTGAGCCTATTGTCCGCCTAATGAGCCTATTCATCTGATGAGCCTATTTCAGACCAGGGTGACATGAGGTCAAAGTGAACTATAAAATGGAGGACTCTCAACTAGCTTTCCTCAGACTGATGAAGCTGCTTGGATGAGCAATGAAACATTTCAGTCTCTCAAGAAAAGAAGTCCAGTTGCCATGACTCAACTTCCAGATAAACTCTCCTGGATGACTGAGAATCTGCACAAACATAAGCCAAGTGGAGCCACAACTGTGTTCGTATGGTAAGTAGGTAAATTAAAATGTGAAATCTTTCTGGTTTTTAGAATCAAGACGGTTTGATGGCTGGAAACCCCATATTTAATGAAATCTAAAAAGTAGCCTTCAGAGATCCAATATATGGACTCAGGCAATCTAGGCTTTAACCTCCATTGAGAAAAATCAGTATGTGACCATGGGCCAGTCAGACTTCTTCAGGTCAAGGTTGCTGTCCTGAATGAGGCAGAAGAAGAAGGCCCTGAACGTAGCGTTCCATTTTGTTTTGTTTCAGTTTCATTTTGTTCTGTTTCGTTAATTATGGATTTTTTAAAAAGAATTTTGTCAGGAAACAAAATGAAACGAAATGCTTCGTAAGGGTATGAATAATGGGGAGCTTTCCTATTTTATTTAACAGGGAGCCCACGGCCCTAAATCAAAAACACTCAAACCTCCAATCAATTTGCTTTCAAGCAAAGAACCTTCTGCAAACAAACTAGAAACCTAATATCTAGCTGCTGCACAGAGAGATTGGAGAGATAAGCTCAACAAATGATCGGCAGCGAGGAGAGGAGAGAAAGGAAAATATTAAAAAATTAACCTCCACAGTTCTACTTAATCAGGAAAGGAAAACAAAACAATAAATTTAAATCAACCTGCAGACACAGCCAGTGAAGGGAAGAGCTCAGCTCCTGGCTAGTTGTGCTGATAGGAATATTTCAATACATAATATACATATTAGACTGCCATTGTAGATAAAATGGCAGTGCATTGGTTCTATCCCCTAATCCAAGCTGTGTCACTTAATTCACCTCTCTTCCTACACAATACTATGCCTCAAAGCATTACATACCTCCTCCTTGCATCTGTATCCTGTTTTCCAAATCCTTATCGGTAGCAGAAGCCCACCAAGAAGCCCACCATCCGCCGAGATTCGTGAGAAGACGGGAAGCGGTTTCCCCGATACGTCGACTCAGCGCTTCGCCGCTTCCCGCTTCCAGGCTTATCTGACAGCGCAGTGGGAACTGCAGACAGGTGGTGCTGCCGCGCAAGATTAATGCCTTCCCGCGTCAATGGACTGTCAAGATAAACTGTAAACGATGTGCAAACAATGTAACTCTTTGATCCGCGTTTGATCTATTTTGTCCGTTTTCTCAGCCCAGATGTTTCCCTTTTTCTTCGCGATTGAAACAGGATGTTTAGGGGACCTTTCTCTATAAAACCTGTACACTTTTGTCTGTTAATTGCCTCAGCTTTCCGAAGCAATTCGGCTGAGTCCTCTTTGCAAAGAAGTAAAGCGTTTCTCCGTTGCACGAAAACTTTGGCGTGATTATTTCAACTCTCGGCTTGAGCGATAAGCGGCAGGTAACCCGGGGGGGATCCCTTCATTTGGGGGCTCGTCCGGGATTGCCCTCCCTTTGGAGCGAGAGGCCAGACCGAGCGGGACCGAACAGCCAGCGGTGAGGGAAGATTTCCAGCGCGCACCTTTTCATCTTGAAAAAGGGGAGCTCTTCGCTTAACGTGGTGGTGGAGACGTCACCGCTCAGGGAGAAACCGCTAAGAGCCGGCTGGGGAAGAGTTTCTGAAGGAATTTGGTAAGGTTTGGGACCGGTCCGGTGGGGGGAAGGAGAGTTATTCTCTGGGATCCCTAGGCTAGGGGGTGACCTCCTAGTACGTAAGGGGTTGACAGAACGACGGTTCTGGGCTTTGAAGAGGGGAGAAGAGCAGTGCTCTAACATCTCAAGGGTTCAAGTGGGGCAGGAGACCCACTTGGTGTATGGTGGCAAGAGTAATTCTTGGCTGTGAAAGTTTTAGTATAGAGAAATAAGGTTCTGGATAGGCAGTGGGCTCTAGTTAGGTTGGGTGGCGGTTTGAAATGTGGGTGATTTGTGTGGCTACTGACCCAATGAGTCTGTGAGCGATTGGAAGGTTGGAGTGTAGAGTCTCCTTAACCGAGCGAAGTCCGGATAGCGCAGTTCTCGTGTGCGGGCGACCCACCGAGTCGCTGTCAGAATCGAGTGGTGTGTGCGTGTGTGAAATTGTGTGCAAAAATTCAGGTGCGGGTCAAGTAGCAGTGTGTGGGAATTTATAGGAAAACTTTTGAGATCAGGAATTAAAAGTCATGGGGCAAAGTTCCAGCAAGCCAACATCTCCCCTGGACTGTTTCCTTTTAAATTGGCATTCGGCCATAAGGAACTATGACTTTGGAATAAAAATTAAGAGAGAAAGGATGCAAACTTTATGTCAAATTGAGTGGCCAATTTTGCAGGCGGATTGGCCCCCGGAAGGCACATTTAATGAGGTCATCATCAGGCAATTGTGGCTAAAAATTCTTAAAAACTGTCCCGAACATGTGCCCTACATTGAAGTTTGGAAAGGGAACGTAAAGAAAAATCCCTCATGGATTAGATGCTGCAAGGAATTACCACCTCAAGCAAAGCTGCTAGCTTTAAAGAAAAAGGAAACGATCTTAGAGAGTCATCCTGAGGACTATGATGTTCTCACCCCGCCACCTCCATATGTAGCAGCCGTTCCTCCAGGAAATCCAGCAGCACCCCCAGTAGCCCCTCCCGTAGCACCCCCTGTAGCTGGTGGTCTTCCAAAAGATGAAGGATCTCCACAGCCAGGACCCTCTGACAGGACCCCTAGAGACAGAACAAGAAGATAACCTCGGGGGAAAGGAGAAAAAGATGAGGACGAAGATGAGGAAAGTGAGGAGGAATTCCGTTTTAGATTAAGAGGAAATGTTGAATGGGGCGAAGAGGACTATCAAAGAGTGGCAGAATTAGTAAAGAAGTATCGGGACACCGTGTTACAAGTGGGAAATCATGCCTTAGAAGCTGCAGGAGAGTGGCATTGGGCAAAAAGGCAGAGATATCTTTTAAGGGCGTACGATGCTGCCAGAAAACATGAGGAATTTCTCGAGCAGAGAAGGATTGAGGAACAAGCAAAAGTCATGCCCCTAAGGCGGGTTTACGACCCTTTAGTCCAAAATCAACAGGGTCCGCGCACGTACACAATGCAGCACGTCCCTTTCACATCAAGTGATATAATTAATTGGAAAAACACACTTCCGAGTCTGGAAGATGACCCTGATAAGAACTATGAAACCATGTCTAGCATTTTCAATGTGTACATGCCCACATATGAAGACGTGCAGCATTTAGTGAAAGGTTTATTTAACTCAGAAGAGACCCGGAAGATTTTCGAGGAGGCTAGGAAATCCCGTATAGTGATGGGAGACAATCAAGCACAAGCGGAAGCGGCAGTTCCAACTACCACTCCGCCAGATTGGGATTATAATTCGGATGCAGGGCGTACAGCTTTGAGAAATTACCACACAGCTATACTCCAGGGCATTAGAGCAGCTGGCAGGAAAAAGATTAATATGTCAAAGGTAAACGATGTAGTGCAGAAACATGATGAATCTCCGGGAGCCTTTCTGGACAGGTTGTTTCAAGCCTTTAGGAGATATACCCCGATTAACCCTGAGGACCCTGGAATGGAAAATATAGTGAAAACTGTTTTTATTGCCCAATCAGCTCCTGACATAAGAAAATGAATTCAGAAAGAGGCAAATTTTATGGGGCAAACCCTCCAGTGGATGCTTCAATTGGCTCAGACAAAATTCAATAATAGAGAGGAAGAACAAAGCTGCCCAAAGAATAAAGGACAGACTAAAAAGGTGATGGCATTAAGTCAGGTTTCTGACCCCCGTAATTTCAATGCTCCAGGGAACACACGTGGACCATTAATGAAAAATCAATGTGCCCTATGTGGCCAGATCGGACATTGGAGAAAAGATTGTTATAGGAACCCCGAAAATCAAAGGAGAGGAGGCTTTAATCAAGGTCCGCGCCGTCCCTGGCAGCCACAAGCTTTAGCGCCCGCTTCATCTGGCTTTAATCAATTTAGCAATCAGCAACAAATGTCAGGTCCCTTTAACTTCTCGCAGCAGAGGAATTTCCAGGGCAATCGAGGACAAGGCAGTCAATTTCAGCCTGATAGTCAAGCTTCAGCGCAGCCAAGCCAGGCGCAGCAAACATCCCAAAGAGGACAAGGACCGGCATGGACCCCACCGTATCAGAACATGATGGTTCTGGATGAGGACACTCAGTATTGATGGGGACAGGGCTCTTGTTCCCGTGAGCCCTTGGTTACAGTGCAAACCGGGAACAAATCTGTTCAATTTCTTGTGGACACGGGAGCAAGTCATTCAGTCATTCCCCAGCTTGTCAAACCGCTGGATCGGAATTTTTCAATTAGCGTAATGGGAGCTACAGGAAAGGCACAGCGTGCATATTTCATGCAGCCAGTAGTGTGCAAATTAGGAGGACAAGTGGTCCAACACAAATTTTTACACATGCCCGAATGCCCAATTCCTTTGATGGGACGAGATTTACTCTTTAAATTAGGAGCTCAGATCAATTTCACTCCTAAAGGAGAAATTCATATGACAACTGACAGCAAAGAGCCAGAAGGTGAACTGTGTTTAGAATACCCCTTGAGAGAAAGGTGGCGATTAATGGTAGTCCAAGAAGAGCCAGTTCAGTTGTCTCAGGACTTTTTGGACAGAGTTAACCCTGAGGTGTGGGCAGAGGGCAACCCCCCAGGCATGGCACAGAACATCCCTCCCATTGTAGTTCAACTTAAGCCGTTTGCAGGACCAGTATCAGTGCCACAGTACCCCATTGGGAGAGTTGCAGCGGAAGGAATTATAGACTATGGCATTCTTGTTTCGTGTCAATCACAATGGAACACGCCTCTTCTGCCGGTTCGCAAACCGGATGGGAGTTATCGTCCGGTTCAGGATCTGCGCTTAGTTAACGAGGCGGTAGAACCTCTCCATCAGAACGTATCGAATCCGTATACAATTTTGAGTTTGATACCACCGGAAGCAGCTTATTTCACCGTCTTAGATTTAAAGGATGCATATTTTTGCTGCAGATTAGCACCCCAAAGTCAGTCCATTTTTGCCTTTCAATGGGAAGATCCAAAGACAGGCACAAGGCAACAATACAAGCCAACCCGTTTGCCCCAAGGGTTCAAAAATTCTAGTACATTGTTCAGTTCTGCTTTGGCATCGGACTTAGCAAGCTTTCCCCGAAAGCCTGGTCAAATTGTCTTGCAATATGTTGATGACATTTTGGCTGGAGCGGAGACCAAAGAAGGCTGCGAGCAGCTCACAATTGATCTTTTAAATCATTTGGCAATAGCAGGATATAGAGTGACCAAAAAGAAAGCTCAGATCTGTCAAAAGTCTGTGCGATACCTAGGTTTTGACATTTCACAGCAGAAGCGTCAATTGCGCGATGAGAGGAAGCAATCAATTATCCAAATTCCCGAACCTAGGAATAGGAGAGAACTTAGAGGATTTTTGGGAGCAGCAGGGTTTTGTCGAATTTGGATTCCGAATTTCAGTCTTTTAGCAAAACCCCTGAATTTGGCAGTAAGAGGCAAAGAAAGTGATGAGTTCCTGTGGGGACCTGAACAAAGAGAGAGCTTCAAAGCAATCAAACAAGCTTTGATTACAGCGCCTGCTCTTGGACTTCCAGATCCAAATAAGCCTTTTAATTTATACGTTGATGAGGAAAATGGCGTGGCGAAAGGAGTTTTATGTCAGAGATTAGGAAATTGGCAGCAGCCTGTAGCCTACCTATCTGAAACCTTAACCCCAACGGAGCAAGGACTTCCCTCTTGCATGCGAGGAGTTGTAGCATTGGCAGCTCTTTTAAAGAAAGCGGATAAATTCACTTTCGGACAACCCACAGTTTGTATTACAAAGCATGCAATTTTACCCTTGCTGGACGCCAAAGGAGGCTATCATTTGTCTCAGGCTGCCATGACCAAATGTCAAAAGTTATTTTCAAGGACTGGTCTTACATTTCAGACCACGGAAGGTTTAAATCCAGCAACTCTTTTGCCAATAAGTGATCAATCAGCCACACACGACTGTATTCAGGTGATGGATGAAACATATTCATCTCGCCCAGATTTACATGATACCCCTCACCCACAGTGGAGGACTTGGTTTGTAGATGGCAGTAGTTCAGTCATCAATGGAAAAAGGCAGACAGGATATGCCATTGTGGAATTAGAAGACACAGTAATTGAAGCCAAGCAATTGCCCCCTGGTACATCAGCACAATTGGCAGAGCTGATAGCTCTTACAAGGACACTTGAACTGTCAGAAGGGGAAAATATTAATATTTACACTGATTCTAAGTATGCCTTTTTGACATTGCATGCCCATGGAGCGCTTTGGAAGGAAAGAGGTCTTCTTACCTCTGAAGGGGCACCAGTAGCACACCCTGAAGTTTTGTTACAACTCTTAGATGCAGTATGGTTACCCAAAGAAGTAGCAGTTATTCATTGCCACGGTCATAAAGTTGGTCCAGGACTTGAGGCAAGAGGAAATAGGTTGGCAGATTGAATTGCCAAGCAAGCAGCCCAAGGTGAAATTGATAAGCAGCTCAGTCTCATCCCAATTGATATTCTCCCACCAACCTCACCACAGTATTCACCAGCAGAGGAAAAATTTGCAGAGGAACAGGAATTTGACAGGACTCCAGAGGGTTGGTACAAATTGCCAAGTGGACAATTGTGGGTACCAGAAAGTTTGGCACGACAAGTAGTCCAAAATCACCATGAAAGCACTCATCAAGGACCAGAAGTGGCTTATCAGCATTTAAATCCATACTTGTATATAGCTAGACTCCGTCAGCTAGCTTCAAACATGTCTCATAGATGTGTCATCTGTCAAAGAAATAATCCAAGGACAGGACTTTTACCCCCTCCAGGAATACAATATTATGGGAAAGAGCCCTTTGAGGACATGCAAGTAGACTTCACAGAATTGCCTAGGTGTGGACTGTACCGTTATATGCTTGTGCTAGTGTGTACATTTTCAGGCTGGCCAGAGGCATTTCCAACAAAAACTGAGAAGGCAAGTGAGGTGATCCGGTGCCTCTTAAGGGATCACATTCCGAGGCATGGGATACCCCGCTCATTATCATCTGATAACGGCCCAGGGTTCATTCATCAGGTGCTTCAAGGACTTGTCAAGGCTTTGGACATTAAGTGGAATTTGCATACAGCATACCGACCCCAGAGTTCAGGTCGGGTTGAGAGGATGAACAGGACTTTAAAAAGTCATTTGTCAAAGCTTACTCAAGAGACTGGCAGGAACTGGGTAGAAATGTTGCCCATTGCTCTTTTTAGAAGTAGGACTACCCCCTCACGTCAGTCAGGCATCTCACCATTTGAACTTGTGTATGGCAGACCAATCCCGATTTCATATGGGTTGCGTCCAGAGAGTGTAGTTTCTTTGACACATGCCAAATATCTTCAGATGCTTGGCCGGTCTCTCTCTTCTTTACACAGGTGGACGTTTGGACGACTGCCCGTGGTTCTCCAGGAACCCCTCCATCAGTTCGAGGCAGGAGATTCGGTTTGGGTCAAGGATTGGAATCAACAGCCTCTACTCCTGAGATGGAGAGGTCCCTATACAGTGTTGCTGGCAACCCCAACAGCAGTTAAAGTCGCTGAAGTGACACCCTGGATTCACTACACCCGTGTCAAGAAAGCAGCCCCTGCGAGTCAAGAGGAAGAGTGGACGGTTCGACCCAATCCGGATGACAGCCTGAAGCTGACCTTCAAGAAAGTTACTTCAGACATTGGGAAACCAAAGTAAAATATTGGCTTCCCTTGTGTGTGCGTGTCAAGAAGTTCTTTTTCAGAAGAATTGACTTTTTCCTTTCAGTTTTCAAACTTCCCGCCTTTTAAATCCATCCCCCACAAGAAGAGGAGGGAGGAGTTTTACAGCGAGAAGGCGAGCGGATCCGTTCCAGCTATAAGTGAGAACAACATTTATTTTGTACGAGACTATGCTTTTACACTTGTTTTCTTCTTTTATTGAGGTTTAAACAGCCTTTTTTCTAAGCGCCAGGAAGCATTGCAGCCAGCGGAGCAGCGCTGCGGTAGCGCAGCAGCTGTCAAACTACATTCCACGAGCTGTCAACGAACGTTCTATGAGCTGTCAAAAGGCTCCGCAACTGTCAAAGTTCTTAAAGGAGCCTCAGCGCTTTTAGAAGTTGTTGCTTTAAACTGAATTTAACCTGTTCTATCCTTGATTATATATTGTGTGAGTTATTAATTAGTGATAATAGAATGCAAAGGTCTAATAGAATGTTTAGATTAATAGAAATGATTGTTCTTTTGTTTATTATACCTGTATGCTTAACTGTTGATCCAGAAGGCATGGAAGAGTGCAAGCCATGTGTTGTAGCAGCTACTCAGGGAAACAAAGTGGTAAACACCCTAGTTTATTTCACCCAGCGTCCAGTAGAATGCCAGCAAGCGGGTACTACATGCCTAAACCAGGACAAGATGTATCACATATGCAAAACCTTGTCTGGAGAGCATCTTTGTTATAAACCTGAAGTCCCACATAAATTTAGGTACACGATTTGGGCTGGAATGCCTAGAACTAAAGTGCCTAGAAGGGACAACCCAGAAGGTGGTGGATCTCTTTACTATGTGAACTCCACTACTGTCTTAAAGAACAGTGGCAGGCGAGCAGTAATCTGGTTTAACGCCTGTGATGCTCTTGGGAAAGGCCTAGGAATTCGCTGTGGATCAGCTGGATGGGTGAATGCATACAAATCAAACCATAAGTATTTGTGTTACCCACATGAAGGTGCCAGAGCAGGCAATCCTGAAGTTTGGGATCCTTGTGGTTCAACTAAACTATGCAAAGGATGGGGATGCGTTTGTGCCTTTACAGCAGGAGGATACCCAGGGTGCCCCCACCTTTCACAGTTTAGAAGAGTAGGAGGAAATTATGTCAGTTTGGTTATCAGTGAAACACATCCTCCAATTCAGGTGTATGGTTTTGGGATTGATGGGTCTGGGAAGGATCCAGTCACATATTTAACAATTACTCGTGAGGAAGAGCGAGAAGGACAAAAGAAAAGTCATTCTTGGTCAGTAGAAAATGCTGTAGAGAAGCTGAAGGAAAGTCCTTTTGAAATTCCTCAGCATGCCAAGAATTTATTTCTGGAAATGGCTCAGTCAATAGCCACAGAATTAGGTGTCTCAAATTGCTATGTTTGTGGAGGCACAAATATGGGTGAAGATTGGCCTTGGGAAGCAATGGAAATACTTCCACAATTGTATAACAATATGTCAAAGATTGGCAATGTCACAAGAAAAGTTCAGTCTCAAAATATGACATGGACCATCACATCACAGTTAGTTGGTCGTGTCTGCTTTTCCCAGAATGGTTCTATTCCAGTAGGCTTTTTGACCTGCATAGGAACCTGGGAAAATGGAGTTTGGACTTCACCCTCCAATGCTCCACAACCAGAGAAGTTTAATGTTACCTTATTGCCATACATATATTCAGCAACTTCAAGTGTATGGGTAGCACCTGTAAACATGTACTGGATTTGTGGTAACATGGCCTATGAATATCTGCCTCAGTCATGGTCTGGCTCATGTGTGTTAGGATTCATAAAACCATCATTCTTTCTAATCCCAATAGAAACTCAGCAGTATTTGGCTGCTCCAATATATGGGCCTTTAAACAGAAGGAAACGTGATGATACTCCTTTTGCAGGCTTTGCTTGTAAGAATCCAGAAGAATATGAAGGAGATATTTGGGATTCTGAGAGAATTGTTTGTGTTTATGGACCTGCAACTTGGGCAGCAGACGGCTCTTGGGGATACAGAACCCCTATTTATATGCTTAACAGAATTATCAGATTGCAAGCAGTTTTGGATTTGGCAGGTCAGCGCATCACTTCTGCACTAACTACAATAGCAGCAGTGACAGATCAATTAAGAACAGCTGTTTATCAAAACAGGCTAGCGTTGGATTATTTATTAGCTGCTGAGAATGGAGTATGTGGAAAGTTTAATTTAACTAATTGCTGTTTGAAAATTGATCCTGTAGGAAAGGTTGTCAATCAACTTGCCACAGAAATCAAACAGTTAACTTTTAATCCAACTCAAGAATGGAAAGGCTTGCAATGGCAGTGGTTAAATGACTTCATGCCACAAACATGGATGAAAACAATAGCAAGTTTATTAATTGCTAAATTATGTTTACTTTTATTCCTTATAATTTGTATTCCTTGTTTATTGAGATTTGTACAGTCAACCGTTTCAATAATAGTAGAAAAGACAACAGCTCCTAAGTTGATAGCTTTATTGCAAGACTATGATGCTGTCCAAATGGACGACTCTAAAGAGTGTCCATCAGAAGAGGAGGGGATATGATAGGAATATTTCAATACATAATATACATATTAGACTGCCATTGTAGATAAAATGGCAGTGCATTGGTTCTGTCCCCTAATCCAAGCTGTGTCCCTTAATTCACCTCTCTTCCTACACAATACTATGCCTCAAAGCATTACATACCTCCCCCTTGCATCTGTATCCTGTTTTCCAAATCCTTATCGGTAGCAGAAGCCCACCAAGAAGCCCACCATCCGCCGAGATTCGTGAGAAGACGGGAAGCGGTTTCCCCGATACGTCGACTCAGCGCTTCGCCGCTTCCCGCTTCCAGGCTTATCTGACAGCGCAGTGGGAACTGCAGACAGGTGGCGCTGCCGCGCAAGATTAATGCCTTCCCGCGTCAATGGACTGTCAAGATAAACTAAATGATGTGCAAACAATGTAACTCTTTGATCCGCATTTGATCTATTTTGTCCGTTTTCTCAGCCCAGATGTTTCCCTTTTTCTTTGCGATTGAAACAGGATGTTTAGGGGACCTTTCTCTATAAAACCTGTACACTTTTGTCTGTTAATTGCCTCAGCTTTCCGAAGCAATTCGGCTGAGTGCCTCTTTGCAAAGAAGTAAAGCGTTTCTCCGTTGCACGAAAACTTTGGCGTGATTATTTCAACTCTCGGCTCGAGCGATAAGCGGCAGGTAACCCGGAGGGGCGGAATCCCTTCAGTGCCAGGCAGATCAAGACCGGAGATAAGTTGAGGTGTGGGAAAACAAATCAATCAGTTTTAAAATATACCTCCTGTTCTCATGATGGCAGGATCAAGAGGCTATGATGAATTGTTTCATTTCCAAAACAAAAATGGTGTTTCATTGCATTTCTTGACAACAGAGATGGATCAAGAGGCTAGGATGAATCATTTCATTTCTGAAACAAAAATGCTGTTTCATTTCATTTCATAAGGTTTCATAAGCTTACAAAATGACAAAACAGTGTGTCGTTTTTCATAAGGTGCCCATCCCTAGACATGAGCCATCCAGTGCAGTATAGTGGAACGAGCGACAGACTCAGGAGACTTGGGTTCAAATCCCACTTGGTCATGGAAACACACTAGGTGGTGAAACTGGTGATATCACTCAATAAAGACCTGGCTTACCTTCAGATCCCTACTAGGATCCTTGTAGAACAGTTCCATCTTGATTCTTTATAGTTTTGATTGATTTGGTTTTTATACCGCACCATTTGACCAACTGTCACTCTGGTGGTTTATAAAAGTTAGAACATAGAAACAATACAGAAACAATAGAATTTGCAGTATATAAACAAATATAGAATTCCGCCAATTAGACACAATTAAACATAATAACAAATAAATCAAACACAATACAAACCAGTAGAGGCAGATTAAAATATAAAAACCAGATCTGCCAAAAGGGCAAGATGACAAACAATAATCAGGGAAAGTGCCTCTATACAGCCAGGTTTTAAGTTGTTACTTAAAAACTTGTAGTGGGGGGGGGCATATCAATCTCAGGGGGCAGTGGTTCAACAGATCAGGTTCCTGGTAGTGGTCTTCCAAGCTTCCCTCCAAGTCAGCACTTTTAAATGGCCCACCTGAGAGGAGTGAGTGTTACTCTGTGGCAAGAGTATAAAGCAGCATATATGATAAATGGGAAGGAAATAATGAACAAATGGGTTTATCAATGTTTATTCTTTCTCAGTCAGAAGGTTGGTGTATGGCTGGGCTGAATGTAGAGGTGGGAGGATGCATTGCTGGTCAGTTCATGATACACTTGTCCCTTGAATTGCACAGATCTGAGTAGCATGGTTTATGTTATACACAGATATTTTTACATCCATCCATCCATCCATCCATCCATCCATCCATCCATCCATCCATCCATCCATCCATCCAT